>CM032447.1:125902324-126047324 GCA_019049505.1 Pachyrhynchus sulphureomaculatus
CTCAGTTTATTCTGCATACGGAGATCATTTTACCAGACGACTATTTGTCCAATTTAAAAACGGTCCAAGTTGCATAAACATAACTGGAAAAATTCATTTTATTGTTAATTTTTTTCTTTTCGTAGAAAATTCAGTCCAGCTATGAAAAGAAATTTCAAAGCTGAAAAAATATGTTTTACCTAAATAGGCTATGCAGGCCAGCTTTATCCTGTCGCTGTACAGGATTAGAATCCTTATGATTTACGAAATATCCTTTTTACACTCGTACATGAAGAATTTACTGCATAATCCTATTATATTATGCATGAGCTTAAGTGCACAAGCCATATAACTCTTTTTAAATACGGTTCGCGTACTATACTTTAACGGTCATCGACAATTATGTAAACGACGTCTGATAAAATTTTATGAACAAACTCTTTAACAATCTTTTTACGGTTTTTACTCTAAAATATTATGTTAAATACTTGTTTTTTGTGATTGAGTAACATGGCTAACTATATACAGGGTGCCAAATATGTATGGAATTATTAAAAAGTGTATCGAAAAAATGTTTACATAAAAGTTATAGGGTGTTATATGGCGCACATGCTGACATTAACAATAGAATGTGTTGAACTATCAGTTCGAAGAAATTACGCCATCTTGATTTGTTTTAAATGAAAAGCCCTGTATATTATTTTATTTTTGAGTCCTGGTAAAAATTCTAGATGTTATTTGTCTAACATACCAAATGTCTAAATTGAACTGTGTAGGAATTATTGATATTTGAAATTAGGGAGATCAAATTAAAAAAAAAAATTAAGCTGACTTGTGTCAAATATTTACTGTCAGGTAACGACTTGACACGTCAAAAAATGATTTATTGACGAAAACGTTTATTGCTGCATTTTGTGAAACTGAAATTTGAGCGTAATATCATAATGGTACATGTAACATAACCTGAAAGAATTACTTTGTTAATGATGATATTTTTAACGCAGGATATCCGAATCGAGAACCTATTACCCAATCCGTAGTTAGCAAAACATTAAAACGATTTAGAAAATCATTCTAAATTTGGATCTCCGAAAGTTAAAACAAGCGATGATAAAAAGTTAGATGTTTTATTGGAAATTACAGAAAATTTCCATACAGCCACTCGTCAGCTTTGCCTAGACCACAACCTAAGTAAATGTACCTTAAGTCGAATACTGAATGAAGAAAAATTGCATCCATACAAAGTCATTCTATTGCAAGAATTATCTGAAGATGACTACGATAGACGCGTTGAATTTTACAAGGTCATGATGGAACGAAGCAATGACGATCCTAACTTAATTTATAATATTGTTTTTTCTGACGAAGCCACATTTTGTCTTAACGGCAGAATTAACAGGCACAACTGCCGGTACTGGTCTCCTGAGAATCCCCACTGGATAATCGACAGTCATTCTCAAAGACCACAAAAGATAAACGTGTAGGCAGGGATTTGTAGGCATCATATCATTGGTCCCCTTTTTATCGATGGAAATCTTATAGGACAGCGGTATTTACAGTTACTCCAAGAGCAAGTTATTCTAACTAGTGCAGATCTTTTTCCCGATGAAAATAATTTAGGTATCCCTGCCAGGAATCTGGTATCAACAGGACGGAGCACCTCTTCACTATGAAATCAACGTTTGTAAATATTCGGACGCGGATTTTTCTAATCGATGGATAGGTGCTGTAAAATAGCCTGCAAGGAGTCCTTATCTTACGCCACTCGATTTTTTATTATGGGGTCATTTGAAAACCAAAGTTTACCGTAGTTGACCTGAAACGGTAGAAGGTTTGCAACAAAGAATTCAATATGAAGTAGCACAGGTCACCCCGGATTCTCTGCGAAACTCTGTTCAGGCTGTTTATGACAAATTGGGTCATTGCCTCGTTGTTAATGGTAGACATTTTGAGCAATTGTTACCTTAAAAATAAACCTAGAATATTTATTACTAGTTTTTTGTCTTTTTTTATTTTAAATTTCAAATGACAATAATTCCAAAACAGTTCAATTTAGATATATGGTATGTTAGACAAATTATATCTAGAATTTTTAGTAGGATTCAAAAATAAAATAATATACAGGGCTTTCCTTTAAAAAAAAAAACAAGCTGGCGTAATTTCTTCGAACTGACAGTTCAAAACATTTTATTGTCAACGTCAGCATGTGCGCCGTATAACACCCTATAACCTCTAATTAAACATTTTTTGATACACTGATTAATAAATGCTGTGGAATCATTATTCCATACATATGGGGCACCTTGTAGAATAGGTAACCTACCTAAAAGCTGGGTAGACAACTTAAAAAATATACCCTTATTTTACATTTCAATGTTAAATTAGCCTAAAACTATCTTTATAACATGAGGTGTATATATATATATATATATATATATATATATATATATATATATATATATATATATATATATATATATATATATGCATTCATGATGCCAGGAAAGTGTATACTACATTTTACTATTTTACTTAAAAACCGTAGGCGATTGACATTCTGTTTTACGTAGCTACTTTTAAAGAAATATCTTTGAAATCGACATGCAATTAGTCGGAAATAAGAAGACTGCTTACACGACACGTATAATTAAGCACCACATTGCGTGCAATCCTGCAAACCATGTAAAGTAACATAAAGCGAAATTTATTTGCATTTTAAGCATTTTCAAAACCCCAGAAGTGTTATCGTCGTTCCAATTTAGTTTACCGTGGCACCACCCACAACCCCATGCCTGTATAGGATCCTCAACGGCGCTGTCACTACGCAATTAAACTTTCTTATTTAGATTTTCTTAAAAAAAAAAAATAGAAGAAAAAAGAAAACAAAAGGGTATATCACTTTATATTTTAAACGTAACTCTCATTTACATAACATCAATTTATTTGTAAATTCTACAACTGAAAAGCTATTGTATTAAAATTTGTAATTATTATTTGCCTCTCTATCCGACGTTACTTTGCTGGTATTGTAACTGAAATAGCAAATTGGAATAATCGTAATGCCCGCCCTACAAACATTAAAGAAGAATGCCGCTTTGAAAAGTCAAGGCCGGCTCCTACAATTCAACCACAAAAGATTTTGAAATAGGTTGACTGATTGTAAAAGATTAGTATACTAAATTTAAAAGAACAATAGATCAATGATAATCACGACATTACATTACTTTTTTATTAGGAGGTTAGTATTCAAAGGTACAAGATTCATGTAGTTTTTACTAGTAACAAAAGAATAAAAAAAAATGAAAGACAATAATGTAATTGATAGGTCCATTAGGATATTTCGTACAAAATAAATCTTTAATTATGCTTTTAAATATTATAACCTACAAGACACTCCGAAGTATGATTAGAAATAATATTGAGGTTTAGAAAATATCTAATTTTTCCTTTATTAATTTGGTTCTTTCTACTTGAAGAACTTAACACATAGGCTACTTAAAACACTTTTTTTTCAAGTTTATTCAGCAATATAGTCTCCTATAAGAGCGTTACAATTAGTCCAACGCTTTTCTAACATTTCTATACCTTTCTTGTAGAGGGATTTGTCTTTGCATTCAAAATATGCCTCAGTTCTAGGAGACAAATCTCTTTCCCGCAAGCATTTTCTTGAGGTCTGCGAATAGATAATAGTCGAAGGGGCCAAATCTGGAGAATATGGTGGACGAAGAAGCAATTCGAACTTCAATTCATGCAATTTTGCCATCGTAACCATTGACTTGTGACACTGTGCATTATCTTGAGGAAAGAGCACTTTTTCTTGTTCTTTTGGGGCCGTTTCTTTGCGATTTGTGCTTTCACACCAATAACTTTATATAATATTTGCTATTGATGGTTTTCCCTTCTCAGCATAGTTGATGAAAATTATTCTATGCTCATCCCAAAATACAGAAACCAAAACCTTCCCAGCCAACTGTTGTGTCTTTAGTCGCTTCGGGCGGCTTATATGTTGGTGGTATAGTGGTAAATCGATGTTTCGTCTATTGTCATCTAACGCATGAAAAAATCCTTTTTATTGAGCTTAAACAGGTCCAAAGAGCGCTCAGAATCATCAACACGTTGTTGTTTTTGGTCCAGTGTGAGCAAACGCGGTACCCACTTAGAACAGAGCTTTCCTATGCCCAAATGTTCAGGCAAAATATGACTAACACGTTCTTTTGATATCTTTAGGGTGTCTTTCTCATGCCCACATGTTCATACAAAATATGACCAACAGGTTTTAGCTATCTCGCGCAATTTCACTTTACGGTCACCCAAAACAATTTTATGGATTTTTTTATGTTTTCCGATGTAACCACCTCATTTGGGCATCCAGAGCGTTCAGCATCATTTGTATCTGTACGACCGCGTGTAAATTCAGCATACCAGTAAACGACCAGTGATTTTCCAGGAGCAGAGTCCCCGTCACACTTATCAAGCCATTGTTTTGCTTGGACGGTATTTTTGCCCATCAAAAAACAGTGTTTAATCAACACACGAAATTCGATTTTTTCCGTTGTTATGAAAATATCAAACAGTAGCGTCACTAAAACCACTGTAACTTGTAAACGAATCGTCGAAATGTCATGAAATTTTGGCACGTAGCGTTTGAAGGTTGATACTTCCTAAAAATTATATGGATTTTTTGAAAAGGGCGACATTTATGTGTCAGGCCAAACACCTTTCAGCCTACGTGTTAAATTTCCAGAAGAATTATATTTTTTCAAAATTGCATTGTTGACGGACAAGCAAGTAATAGTTTTGGTTTCAGGTTATTTCGCTGTCGAAGTATTATAGATTGAGTATAAATAAATGTTTCGGATGTAAGTAGCTTTTTGAAATAAATATCGATTACAAAAAAAGAAGGATGATTACTTAAATTCTTATCCTGAGTAGTAAATATTTTCCACCATACTCGTATTCAATCTGCCAGCAACAAAAAGAACAATAAATAATTTATTTCTTTATTCAGGCTTCTGACGTACCGGCTTATTTCTTTGTTAGTATCTTCGGAAATTATACTAACTTCTATTGTAACTAAATGATCATTTAGATGAACAAATTATTTATTCGCCTAGAGCTAAATTTTAGAAACCAATTTTCTTGTCGTCATTACTAAACATTTCCCTTTAATATCGGTTAATACCTTTCAAATCAAATAATAATTCAGTGATCTTTAATACAAAGATCTATGTTAATAGCATTTCTTATATAAAGCTTTCAGGATATTCATCCGAAGGCAAGATAAAGTTCCAAAAAAGTTTTGAGAACAAAAGGTCACATTAATAAATGAACATTTTCCTTGCCGCAAATCGAATAAGGCAATAAAAAACCGGTCAAGTGCAAGTTTGACTTGCGCAGTTAGTGTTCCGTACTGTGATTGCTTTTAAAATAAAAATTTTTGTTACGGAGGCATAAAAGGATCAGTGACTTCACAAAACACACTCTAATAAAAGAATCGAGAGCCCAGATTACAAACACGTCTAGTAAGATACTGACTCAGCAGGCCAATGAAATCAATCAGAACCATACAAAAAGTTCCTGACATATATATTATCATAAGATCGAATATATATTTTCACGTTTTTTTTTTAGTCAATAATGTATAATAGTTAGAGCGTTTTAGCTACCTAATAGCTAATAACTCAATATAACGCAATCTAGAATCAAGTGGTAAAAGTTTAAAACATATATTTACTATCTAAATATTTGTTTAATTATAAACAAATAAAATAAAATTATTTTCACTCAGTACCCAATACTTAAAGCAGTAGCTATCACCTCCGGTTCAATTTACAACTTTCGACGAAATAAACCTTCAACATTTTGGCGAGCAACTAGTTTTTTTATACCAAATAAATTATCAAACGTAAAGCACCCTGATAATTTTTGGCTCAATCTACACTTCATGAAGACTATTCCAAAATTTTTTCAAAATTTTTTGATCAAGTACTGTTCGAGATAGTCAGTGGACAAGGATCTTTGGCCATTCTTATAAAAATAGTACAAAGAAAAGTGCGCGTAAGTATTATATCATACATATTTTGGAACCCGTGTTTTCACAAGCTTCCATTTGATACCCTACTCGATGATCTGGTTTTATATTTTTTTTTCATTTCCGATTTCACCCCGTAAAACTAACCCCTTCTGTCAAAATTTAACTTTCAAAACTACACGGCTCTGATTGGGCCATCGATTGCTATATTTGTGCCAAATTTTAACTTGCTATATCAAACAGTTTCGGAGAAAATCATGTGTGATAAGACAGACAGACAGACAGACCGACAGACGCACACCGAAGTTCCGTATGGAACACTAAACAGGAAATTTTTTCTTATTTTGTAAAGTATTAAAGTTTTATTATTAACTAGCCGGGCCCACGGCTCCGCTCGCGTGGACTTGATTCACCACTATCGTCAATATTTATTCCTTATGTTACCCAACGTAATAAAATATCTCCCATTATTTCCCCTTATCTCTCAATATTTCTCCTTATCGCCCATTATCTCTACATAATTTCCATTATCTAGGCTTATCTCTGCTCATCTCCCATTATTTCTCCTTATCTCTCATTATTTCTCCTTATCTCCCATTATCTCAACTTATCTCCCATTATCTAGGCTTATCTCGACTTATCTTTCAATATTTCTCCTTATCTCCCATTATTTCCCCTTATCTCCCATTATCTCATCATAACTCCCATTATCTAGACTTATCTCTGCTTATCTCTCATTATTTCTCCTTATCTCCCATTATCTCATCTTATTTCCCATTATCGAGCCTTATCTCCCATTATTTCTCCTTATCGCCCATTATCCCACTTTATCTCCCATTATCTAGGCTTATATCGAATTATCTAGAACATATGTATAAATTTATAAAAACACGTAAATCGGATAAGTGGTTCTCAAGTGATAAGCGCACTAACGGACAGACAGACAGACAGAGAAACGTTGCATTTTATATATTCTAGATAGAAGATTATAGTTAACCTGGCTAGAGAACAAATGTATGAATTTAAAAAAAAAAAAAAACACGTAAATCGGATAAGGGCTTCTCGAGTGATAAGCGCACTAACGGACAGACACACAGACAGAGAGACGTTGCATTTTATATATATTATATTCTTTGCTACATGATATTGTTCCATATTTAATGCTTTAGGCAGTGTATTGCAAGAGAACACGCTAACGGCAAACTTTTCTCCGACTTGATTCAATGTTATCGTCACTGCTTATTCCTTATGTCACCTAACGTAATAAAATATATCCTATAAACTGGCCAGAGAACATATGTATGTTTAACAAAAAAGCACGTAAATCGGATAAGTAGTTCTCCAGTGATAAGCGCACTAACGGACAGACAGACAGACAGAGAGACATTGCATTTTATATATATTATAGATATTGTTCCATATTTAATGATTTAGCATGTTCAAAAAAAAAGCACGTAAATTGGATAAGTGGTTCTCCAGTGATAAGCGCACAAACGAACAAACAGACAGAGATACGTTACATTTTATATATATTATAGATGTAATAAAATATATATCTATAACCTGGTCAGAGAACATATGTATGAATTTAAAAAATCCCGTAAATCGGATAAGTGGATCTCGAGGGATAAGCGCACTAATGGACAGACAGCGAGACGTTGCATTTTATATATATTATAGACATAGATTATTATTATTATTATATAACCTGGCCAAAGAATATGAATTTAAAAAAAAGACACATAAATCGGATAAGTGGTTTTCCCGTGATAAACGCACTAACGGACAGACAGACAGACAGAGAGACATTGCATTTTATATATTATAGATTATAGATATTCTCTGCTACATAATATTGTTCCACATTTAATGGTTTAGGCTGTGTATTGCAAGGGAACGCGCTAGCGGCAAACTTTTTTCCGACATCATTCACTATTTTACGTCACTACTCATTCCTTATGCTACCTATCGTAATAAAATATAGCCTATAACCTGGCCAGAGAACATATGTATGTTTTAAAAAAAAAAGTACGTAAATCGGATAAGTGGTTCTCCAGTGATAAGCACACTAACGGACAGACAGACAGAGAGACGTTGCATTTTATATATATTATAGATGCACTGTGTGTACCCGACCTACAGGGGAGATTGAAATACAAATTTTAATAAATAATAACACCACAAATAAAAGTTTTGTAGTTGGTGCTGAAAAAAATGACCAAAAATACTTTTACTAATGAATTAAAAATGTAAACAAGCAAACCACCATATCTATACGTATTTTGGGGTGCTAAAATCAAATTCAAGGTCAGAAATCACCCATCACCTCAACGTTAAAAAACCTCCTTAAAAATGGATAGAAATACGTATGTAAATAAATTACAAAAATTGGATGAATTGAATATGCCAAAAGAATTGACCTATTAAGTCAAGATCTTGAAATAACCTTAAAAAGTCCAGTCCTTTCATTCACAGGTTTGCTGGATTAAGGTGGGTCCTTTCGTCTTTCGACCACTGGATGCTTTATTAAAGTGTTTCCCCTCGCACATCACTCTCGCGTTGCTGGATAATAATGAGTCCCCTCTTCCCTTACCCCAATGGAAGAACTTTACAGTCAGAATTCTAAACCTAACATAACCTAATGAAAGAACTGTACACCAAAAACTCCAAACCTAACATAGCCTAATGCAAAAAAAAATACACCAAGAAATCTAAACCTAACATTGCCTAATGCAAGAAACTTACACCAAGAACGCTAAACTTAACATAGCCTAATGCAAACAACTTACACCAAAATCTTTATACCAAGAACTCTAAACCTAACATATCCTAATGCAAGAGACTTACACCAAGAATTTCACACCAAGAACTCTAAACCTAACATAAACTAATGCATGAATCTTGCTTTAAAGGATCGAAGAACAGTTAATGCTGAATGGTATACAACAATTTGTTTGCCAGAAGTTATCAGGAAAAACAACCAAAAACGTCGCATCATTCTTCATCACGACAATACCAGCTCTTACACAGCTCTTCAAACAATTGATTATTTAACGGAGAAAGACATCGAATTAATGTCTCATTGCCCGTATTCACCTGCACATAGCCTAACAACTTCTTTTTGTTCGCGAAGGTAAAAAAAAAATGCGTGGATAGCGATTTTCATCACCTAAAGAAGCTGTTGAATCCTTCTAAAACTATGTTTTTAAGATACCAACTTCAGAGTGGAAAAAATGTTTCGAGAATTGGCTCGAACACATGCAAAAGTGTATAAATTTTAAAGGCGAATAAAACGAATAAAACGAATTGTACCAAAAAAATGTTATTCTTTTATTGTTTTTGTAAAAACTTAAAAAGTATCCCTCGTATATTTAAAATTTGACTACGAAAGCTGCAAAATGTTCGATTTTTAACAAGTTTTTAGAGATTAGTTAGTTTCATTAGTAGAATGCGACACAAGATTAAGTTAAAGATTAGAAAACGGTGAATAGCTGCCAAAATATAGGCGTTTTTTAAATTATATTTTAATAGTTGATATTGAATGAATAGAAATTTATTAAGACACTAAGGTCAAATACATCAGATCGAACTAATATTCATCCCATACAACTAGAAAGGTTTAAGGAGCATTTTAAAAATGAGCTGTGTATAAATTTTAAAGGCGAATAAAACGAATAAAACGAATTGTACCAAAAAAATGTTTTTCTTTTATTGTTTTTGTAAAAACTTAAAAAGTATCCCTCGTATATTTAAAATTTGACTACGAAAGCTGCAAAATGTTCGATTTTTAACAAGTTTTTAGAGATTAGTTAGTTTCATTAGTAGAATGCGACACAAGATTAAGTTAAAGATTAGAAAACGGTGAATAGCTGCCAAAATATAGGCGTTTTTTAAATTATATTTTAATAGTTGATATTGAATGAATAGAAATTTATTAAGACACTAAGGTCAAATACATCAGATCGAACTAATATTCATCCCATACAACTAGAAAGGTTTAAGGAGCATTTTAAAAATGAGCTCACTGAAACCAGAACATCATATATGGAACAACCCTCAGCGGCCCTAGAGACTACAGGACAATACAGTGAAGTAACAGAAGACAGGGTATGGAAAGCCGTAAAGACAATGAAGACTGGAAAGGCAAGCGGACCAGAAGGCCTCCCTGCAGAACTGTTTAAACATGGCACTACTAAGCTAATATCATTTCTAACTGAGTTGATTGCTAGATTGGTGAACGGAGAAGACATCCCACAAGCATGGAGAGAGACCTGGATAACGCCCATATACAAAAAAGGGAAGAAAGACGAATGCACCAACCACAGATGTATAGCCGTAACTAACACTATGAGTCGAATTTACTGGAAAGTCCTTAAACAACTAATAGAGGAAGAATATGCGCCATATGAACTAGAACAGCAAGCAGGTTTTAGGACGGGCAGATCATGGGTAGACCATATTTTCACAATTACTCAGCTGCACGAAAAAAGGGTAGCAACAAACAGGAAATCACACCTTCTCTTTGTTGATCTATCCAAAGCATATGATACGATCCCTCTAAATAAACTATAGCAAGTACTAGAAGGTACTAGAATAAATATTACAATAATAAAAGCCATCCAGTAGCTATACAGAGATCAGAGAGCAAAAATAAAACTAAAAGACCAGTTGTCAGAAAGCTTTCCAGTTAACAAAGGACTACAACAAGGATGTTGCCTCTCGCCTATATTATTTAATATCTACATAGACAAAGCCTTGAAAGAATGGAGGAGATCATGCGAAGAAATGGGTATCGAGCTTAATGACGACATCACGCTGTATACGCTATACTTCGCAGACGATCAGGTGATGCTCGCACAAGATAAAGAAGACCTAGAATTAATGACAAGGAAACTGCTAAAAGAATACGGGGCCTGATAGTAAACCAGGAAAGACAAAGTACCTGTGTGTAGGAAAGGAGGAAACATCGGTTCTCCAGATAGAAGACCACATTCAAATCGGACCATGCACAGAATATACATATCTGGGTACAAAAATTACAAGCAATGGACGGACTGAACCAGAAATTGAACACCGTATTGTACAGGGGAAGAAGGTCATTGGGTGTCTAAACTCGATTCTATGGGGAAAACATATATCAAAACAAAACAAAAAACTCTTGTATAACACTATTCTAAGGAGTATAGTACTCTACGGCAGTGAAGCATGGCAAATGAGTCAAACTACACAGCGGAACCTACGAGTATTGGAAATGGAGTACTGGCGCAGATCGGCAGGAAAATCACGCCGTGACAAAGAAACAAAACGATTCTAAAAATAATGGAAGTGGAAGAGGATATAAAACAAGGAATTGCAAGGAAACAACTAGAATGGTACGGTCAGGTGGAGAGGATGAGCGACGAAAGACTCCCGAAGCTGATCAAAAACTGGTCACCACGGAAAAAGAGAAAAAGAGGGCGCCCAAAAACAATATGGATAAAAGGAATAGAAAGAAGTATGTCAGCGAGGAATCTAAGCCACGGAGACTGGGAAATAGAAAGGACTGGAGAAAAGGGACCAAAAGGCGTACAACGCTATAAAGAATGGATGATGATGATGATGATGATATTGAATGAATAAGTGTCACCTGACGGTAATTCTTAGAAACTCAATGGTCGGTCAACGGCAAGTATGCCTTCAAAGCTAGGCTTACAGCAATCAGAGATGCAAATTATTGCATCTTAGTTATATTTCTGTCATAAACAATTGTTTTAAATAAGTATTTGACAAAAAAAGGATAATTTGATATCGTCATAAATGTCATTAAGCAGCTTCTTAATAAATACTTCTTTTCTGTACGTTCGTGAATATGTGATACTATAAAATAAAACTTCAATTGACGAATTATATTTTCAAAAAAAAAAATACTATTCTCCTAAGGACTAACAACGGAACTAAAATAATACGAAAGCCTAAAAAACTTTTTAGATAATCATCAAGTATAAATTACCATAAAAATCTTAAAAGCCTTTATAAAATAGTAACTCAACAAGCGGATTGAATAGATTATTATCCATGACATGTAAATCATTTATAATTGAAATGCTACATATAGGTAACATATATGACCCAAAAGTGCTTCGTTTAATAGGAATCCGTCAATAAGTGGAATGACAAAGCAGAATATTCAATTTATATGTATAATTTTGGGTTAGAGAATTATAATCTAGCATTATTTCTATTAGTGTGTGGATGATGTATCTAAATATTTCACGATTTCAATAATTTAAAATATAAGATATACGAATAGAGAGACGACAATATAAAATTTCCGATTTATAGTGAATTTTGATTTTTATTGATAATTTTACACAGTGGCGCAAATCTCAAATGTATTTTTTTTTATGGGTCTAGCACACGTGCTGCAGGGAAGTCCCTAAAGCGTTCCAGGAGCAGCACGCGTGCGGTAAAAGCGATTCACGTTGTTCTTGAATCGCTGTAAATTGTACTTGGTGGGAAACACAGCGCTGGGCAAATTATTCCAAAGGGATGATGTTCTCCATATAAAAGACTGCTCGAAAAGCGTTGTACGCGGAGTAACAAGCTGAACCTCATACGGATGTGAAGCACCAGCGCGACATGTATTTCTAACATGCACCGCTTTGGGAGGAATTAAACGGGCTACATCCTTCGAACACTTTCCATGAAAATACTTGTAGAACAGACTCAAGTCGCCAACCGTTCTTCGATGTTCCCGCGCCGCAGTTCCATTAATTACAAACACAAAAATAAGTCAGTAAGATACATTTTGTATCTCTAGCTGCTATAAGCCTAATATTGAAGTCTTACCTACCCTTTATTGGGGAATATTTAAGCCGCAGATGATAATGAGGTGAGGTATTCCTTCAACGTGAGACTTACAGCAACAAGAGATAGAAATTATTGTACCTTTTAGATTTTTTAAGCTGGTACTATGATAAGTACTCTGGATTTAGTTCTCTTGGCTGTCTGTTCTAGTTCGACTGATGAGTCTTGATGCGATAATAACACATAATAGTTACTGAAATATGGACTTTGTATAATTTTGGTAGTTCATATTAATTTTCGTGTACTCGGGTAGAACCTTAATAATCGCTAAACAATCCTTCTGTTGGTCTATCGCTTAAATAGCCCCCGGTAGAGGTGTAAGTTTACGTCAGTAAGAGATGTAAGTTACATGTGACTAATTTTTTGCGCTCGTACTGTGACAAGTACTTTGAATCGGCTGTCAAAACACGACGAAATTCGTCTTAAGATGATAAAAGAACAGTAACTAAATGCTGAAATACGCACTTTGTTCAGTTTTGGTAGTTGATATTGATAGCAATAGGTATACTACTGTGATCAAAAAATAGTAACACTTTTAAATTTAAATCGCCAGGGCATTTCCAAATCGGGTTAATTTTTTTTCGTTAGGTTGGTAGGATCTTAACTGCCACCTGTGTCAAATTTTAAGACCATAGCGTCAGTAGTTAATAAGATTCGCTTGCATTCCTTCAACAACAAAAGTGCGTTTTTCGATATTTAACGTAAGTGAAAAAATTCAGCAAAGAAGTTGCATAAAATTTTGTTTTAAAAATGATTTTTCGGCTTCCCAAACTTTCGAATTTGTCTCAAGAGGCTGGAATTATGGGCCGATAACTCTTGGTTTTTTTATCACGATAATGCCCCTTCTCACACAGCATTGGTTCTTCGCGACATTTTCATCAAAAATTCAACTCATATAATTCCGCAATCGCCCTATTCGCCTGATTTAGCTCCGTTGGACTTGTGACTATTCACTAAACTCAAAAAACCGCTTCGAGGACATCGTTTTCAGTCGATTGAGGAGCTTAAAATCGAATCGAAGAAGGCTTTAAAGGCCATTCCAGAAATCGAATTCAACAACTGTTTCGAAGACGAAAAAACTTTGGCATAAATGCATTGTATCCAAGGGGGATTACTCTGAAGGGGACGAAATAAATTTGGAAAAATAAATAACCCGTTTGCGTTTTATTTCAAAAGTCACAGTAGTATAACACTAAATACATACTTTGGAAAATTAGACTCGATAGTTACGAATTAGACAAATAAATAAATTAACTATTAAAAACAGAGATATAAATGTTTTTATTTTTATTACACTTTTATTTGTAACTATTCGTGCAATTCTTGTATCATAGTTAGTACCATGTATACAGGAAGTAACTAAGGGGACCAGACGGCTAAGCCCTCCCTTAAGATATAGAAAATAGAGCCCTCTTACCAACAGGGCCATTTTTCTTATTGGAGAAGGCTTTTAAAGCTCAATTGTATGAAATGGTTGTTTTTTTATAAAACATTTTTACCCTCGGTCGATTTTTAAAGTGGGTTTAAGCTTCTAGAATTTTACTACATGAATGTCGTAGATTTCTAAATTATGTTTAAATTTTCACGCTCTCCCTGTATAAAAGGGTTTTTATACTCTCAGATTATCGATTTTTAGATGATATGTCGTAGTATTTAAAGTTCCATGGAATGAAATGGATTTTTTTGGCGAATAAACTCTCGTACCCAGATCGTCGATATTGAGAAACTTTTGGACCCACATTGCAGGAAAGGATTTTACTCTCCGCCCCCAGCTGTCAATTGGTACTTTCTTAAATAGACACCCTTTGTATCTATTTACCCCCTGCCCTTTGAACTTAGCCATGTCAATATTTGTACATTACAGATTATTGTATTTTATTACGCGTTAAAAAAGGTCATTGCATTAGATTTATATTATTTTGATACATATATAAAACATGTGAAACTACAGAAAACAATCTGGAGTGTTTGAGAGTCAAACAACAAGGTTAGAAACAAGAACGTTTAACCGAAATCTTAGCTTCGCAGTTAAGACAGTTTTCGTTATCTTCTTGACAGCGGTTTTCGCTTTCAAATTCCCCTTTCTACATCTAAACTTTAAGGGTTGGTAAGAAGCTCATTAATCTTTGCGTTGTTCGTTCCTCTTAAACTCTTTAAAACAAAATCTTATTACTTTTGTTTCTGAAGCAATTAACTTGTTTAATGGTAATATTAAATGGGAAGTAAGTAGCATAATTGTTTGTCCTAAAACGGACCGAAGAAATTATAAAATATATGTTAAAATTTAATCTCACAAATATTAAATATTAGCGACCCTATGGCCTATGGACTAATTCTTGGTGCGCTCTTGTATATCTTATACACTAATGAGTTGCCTCAGGTGCTCCAGGAGCAGACAGTATTGTATGCTGATGACACAAAAGTGATTTTCAAAGAAAACAATATTGAGCAGCTATCGCGCAAAATGCAGTCTGCGATGGGGGTTCTGGGGGGATATTTCCGGTTCAACAATTTGCTTCTAAATGTCTCTAAGACTCAATGTTGCTTATTTGGCAACAGGGCCAACAACCACTTCAGCTTCAGGCACGGAAGTGAGACTATCACAGCAACGGAGACAGTGGTGTTTTTGAGCTTGAGCACTGACAGGGGATTGGACTGAGGGGAGCACATAGATATGGTTGTTGCTAGGATATCCAGATACTGCTATGCTTTGAGGATTATATCGAAGACGGTGGAGATTGATACGGCGCTCTTGGCATATCATGCGTTTATCCAGTCGAGGATCAGATATGGATTGATTTTTTGGGGAAACTCGAGGGATATCAACAGAGTTTTTGTTTTGCTGTTTAAGGTGTATTTTTGGCATGAAACAACGAGAAAGCTGCGGAAAGACTGCCTCTAATAACATTTTAACATTATTTAGCATTTATATTTTAGACTCGGTTATGTTTGTAGCTGATAATAGGAATTTTTTTGAGGGCATGAGTGTCAGGCATTGACATGATACAAGAAATAAAGCCAAGCTTCTAACCGACATTTATAGGACTTCTAACCTTCAAAAAAATGTTGTGTATTCAATAACAAAAATCTTTAATTGTAGAGAGAGAATGTAAGAAGTCTTGCAAAAATTGAACTTGGAAAGATTATACGGCCTTTTCTCTGCAGGAAAGCATTTTATTCCTTAGAAGAGTTTTATGTTTGTGATATAAACTTAAAATAGGTGATTGTTAAATATCGTGTTTGTTATGTTTTTAACTCTAAATGCAAATTTTTTAAAGTTTACTTAAGGGCTGCTAGATTAAGTTTCTTTACAAATATGTTTTATTGACATGTTCCATGCCCATTGGGCTTGTACTATTTTTGGTTGGAATGAATAAAGAAAGAATATCTATAGACACGCCTCTAAGCAGTCAAAGTTGAATAATATCGAGGCTAAGAAACGATCAACGATGGTGGACGATTAATTAAGGTATCGAAAGAAAGAACAATTTCATTATAACTTAATAATATTACCTGGTATTAATAGATACTACAATATACTTAAAATTGGGCATTTTCTTTACAAGGCTAATTTATTTCATTCAGATATTTTCTCCCTTTCAGTTACGTAAGCTATGGCATCTAAGGTATATCCACTCAGTCCACCTACCTTTTTTCAACATTAAGAATCAGTCAATATTAAGATGGTAATGAAAATAAAAGTAAGTTTAATTAGGTAAAATTAGTTATCCCAGCCCTTAGTGCTAATGTCAACATATATATTAAGCTTTATTAGCTAATATTTAGCTAATTATCGAAAACAATTTTGGGAGAGTGTTACCGGATTTAACTCTATATAGTTCTACAAAACGGTTACTACAAGTCCTTGAGTTATCTTGTTAAAGTAAATCCCAAGATATAAAATCCTGCCTTTTTGTTTTTTCAATGGGGCAATAAACGACCCTATTAACATTTTGTGCATAGTTGCCAGGTATTATGATAAACGTATTTATATTTTACCTACTTTGTATACCGCCCTCACTTGCACCTGCAATCATATTAGATCTATTTTTACCTATATATTTACTACCTGGCAACCCGGTTTGGAGCCCTTTAAGTATTTGATAATATAGGCCTAATGACCACAGGTCCCAATTAAGATTCGAAAAGTACTTTTTTTTATTTTTAGTTTTACTTACAACTTACAACGTAACGGTTGTATTTTAATTATGTAGCGTCAGTGGGAAAATTGTAATAGTGGCTATCGTAAGAGAAAACATTTATCACTTGACGCTAAACAAATAGTGAAAAATGTTTACGACAGTTTGGCAAAGTGCTTTGCAAGAAACCAGTGAAATAACAAAAACCCCAATTTCTACGATTAAGAGTATTGTAGGAAAACTCAGGAACAGGAAAAAAACGAAAAGATTTTTAAATGCATGATGTAGACGATTGTGAAAAAAGACGTCCTCAGGACAAAAATGTATGTATGAAGAGCAGTTGGTGCCGACACTAAACAAAATAAAATTAAGACTGATGCAGGACAGTACCAATATACATTGTGGCCGATCAACCCTTCACAGAATTCTCTTAAGAATGGGATTCACGTTCCGAAAAATCAACAAAAGGCAAGTAGTGATGGAGTCACAAAGATTACGAATCTTGCGACATACTTATTTACAAGACATTAAAAAGTATCGATCAAAGAATTGGCCAATAATTTACCTTGACGAAACATGGTTCGATATCCATGACACTGTGAAAAAAGGGTGGGTTGACAGCAGTACAAAATATCAGACTAACGTACCTTCAAATAAAGGTAAACGAATAACCATTTTGCATGCTAGATCTGAAAAGGGCTGGGTTTCAAATTGTTTACTATTATCTGCAAAAAACATGAAAGATTCTAGTTTGGACTATCATGAAGACACGACCGTAGAACTTTTTGAAAATTGATTTCAAAATTCCCTTTGGCCAAATATTCCCGAACAAAGTGTTGTAGTTATGGACAATGCAAGTTACCATAGTCGCCTACTAAATAAGGTTCCTAATGCAGCCAACACCAAATCGGAAATACAGGAATATATGTTAGAAAATGACATTCATTTTGACTTTAGTTATAAAAAAAGTGATCTTTTGGGAGTTTTGAAAGACTATAAATTGAAAAAGAGATATGTTTGTGATAGTATGGCTGAGAAAATGGGACACACTCTTTTGCGGCTTCCTCCGTATTATTATGTGTTTAATCCCATTGAACATATTTGGCAACAAGTTAAATCAAAAATAAGGGCACAAAATGTTTCTCCTACTTTAAGCGTGTCAGTAGTTGAATTAGTAAAAAAAGTTATGAATGATATACCTTGTGAAAGCTGGAAGAATTCCATTCAGCACGCTGTTAAAATTGAAAATTCATATATTTATGTAAATAATATAAAACCACTGATAATTACCTCAGCTGATGACAGTGATAGTGAAACCGAATTAGGCTTAAGTTAAAATATATTTTTATTTATACAATATGTCCCCTCTTGTAAACCCCATTAATTCAAACTGTATATTTGTACTTCTTATCCATTCGTTTTTACATGCATCTATAAATAAACATCTCCAAAAACACTTATAATTTTATTTATTCTCATTAATGAATAAAATTCTTAAGTCCATCTCTGCAACCTATCATAAACAAAAGGTCAGAATTTTTATATTGCCCACTTAAAACGGCAAAAATCTGAATCTTATATTTTGGGACAGGCTATACAATAAACCGTTTAGTATCATGTAAAAATTCAATCAAGTAATCGCTTTAATATGATATATTTTTATAATCTATATGTCGAATCCAGGTAACATAGACAACTGAAATCGATGAGTGTGTTGCATTATATTTGAAACAGCTACGTTATGACACGGTTTTAAGTAATTTTTTATCAGATTATTTAAAGGATGTAATATTCACAGTTTATAGAAAAAAATATATATACATTAAATTCTAAAGCTTTACAGTAATTCCTTGAAATATTTACACAGCTTTGGCTAAATCGACATAATATCGAAAATTCATCTTCCAAAATAATCCTGATTAAAAAAAAGTCTGGATTTCACGTCACGTTCTACGAAAAGTACAGAATACGATGTAATTCTAAATTCATTCGAAGCAAAAAATCCTTTAATTTTTATATGTGGGTACATTGAGAGAGAAAAATCTATACCGTTTTAGACTATAAAAATTGGTTTTTAAAAAGTGTATTTTAAAGTGTACCTAACATCATCTATATTTGTATTTTGATTGTAATTAAATAAATCGAGTACGTGCTATTTTCAATCTAAGTTAATATTAACACTCTAAAAAAATCGAATATATTTTTCGAGCGTCTCACAAATTTTAACTTTGGTATTGGATTTGTGTACTCGTTTTTAAAAATCATTCATTAATATTATATTAGAGTATCTTTAATTTTTGACAGAATATCTATATCTTAATTTAAATGGTAAACATATATGTTACTCACTTGTATACAACAATGTTATGAGAAAATGCATTCTGGATTGCAGCTTTGGCAGAAAAAAGGGGATTTTTTGTAAGTTTTTACAACTATTTCCGGTATACTTTTCATAGCTTTAGTTCTTTTACTTTATTTGAGTTTTTATTTGTTACGTTTTTTTGACGTGTTTTTGCCGGAAAAAAAAAACAGTAAAGTAATGGCAATTTAGTCCCCAGTGATGGACAAATATATTGCACAAAGTCGTTTACAGTAAAAGCAATTTTTTACTAGAAATTTTGTTTATAGGGTGAGTCCGAAAAGAGTGGATGATTGTTTTAAATAAATAACAATCTCCATTTTTATTTTGTTTTTGAATTCTACAGGTATTTGTAATTACAACTACCATGTCTACAAAATGATATTTACCTGTAAAAAGAGGTCTTTTTACATTTTATTAATTTGTGGTCAAATATTTACCTACATATATTGAGTCTAGGAATCTAAAAATTGTTTTTATTTTTCACCATTTTTAAGTATTTATGGTAAAATATATAAGACCTTTTTGTTCGGTATACATCGTATTATAAGTTTTTTTTAGATTTCTGGAATTAAGCTATTCTTTGAGAAAGCAAATTCGGGAGTGCTTAATTTTTATTAGGTATATCTGATTTCTAAGTTGTTATTTTGGTATTTCTGGTCCCTTTGATGTAAACTATGTATTTTTAAATATGGTTGTACTGTTATCAAATTTTCATTTCCTCTTTCTCTTGATTTTTACAAAGTGTAGCATTTCTACAGGTAAACGGAAACATTTGTCTTTGCAGGTTAACATATATAACACGTAGGCTGAAAAGTTTTTGGTCTAGCTACTTACAACATATTTTTTTGGCAAAATTCCACTGTATTTATCAATACAGTCTCCTTCAAGAGCGATAAAATCAGTCCAATACTTTTTCAACATTTCTATACCTTTCTTGTAGTAGGATTTGTCTTTGCCTTCAAAATAGGCCTCAGTTTCGACGATAACTTCTTCATTAGAGCCAAATCTCTTTCCCGCAAGCATTTTTTTGAGGTCTGTGGATAGACAATAGTCACTGAGGGCCAAATCTGGAGAATACGGTGGATAAGGAAGCGATTCGAACTCCAATTAATGCAATAATTGCAACGCAACCAATAACTTTATATAATATTCGCTATTGATGGTTTTTCCCTTCGCAGCATAGCCGATGAACATTATTCGATGTGCATCTCAAAATACAGAGGCCAAAACCTTCCCAGTCGACTGTTGTATCTTTGGTCGCTTCGGGCGGCTTTCACCACCTACTGTCCACTCAGCTGGTGGATCCACGTTTCATCTATTGTCACATATCGCAGGAAAAAATCCTTTTTATTGCGCTTAAACAGGTCCAAACAGCGCTCAGAATCATCAACACGTTGTTGTTTTGGTCCCTTGTGAGCAAACGCGGTACCCATTTCAAACAGAGCTTTCTCATGCCCACATGTTCATACAAAATATGACCAACAGGTTATAGCTATCTCGCGCAATTTCAATTTACGGTCATCCAAAACAATTTTGTGGATTTTTTTGATGTTTTCCGGTATCCAGAGCCTTCAGCATCATTTACATTTATACGACCGCGTTTAAATTCACCATACCAGTAAATGATGAGTGATTTTCCAGGGGCAGAGTCCCCGTAACACTTATCAAGCCATTGCTTTGCTTGAACAGTATTTTTTCCCATCAAAAACAGTGTTCAATCAACACAAGAAATTCGATCTTTTCCATTGTTTTGAAAATATCAAAAGTAGAGTCACTAAAACCACTCTAACTTGTAAACTTATCGTCGAAATGTCATCAAATTTCAACACGTAATGTTGGAAGGTTACTACTTCCTAAAAATAAAACGGCGAGATCTATGTGTCAGACCAAAAACTTTTCAGCCTACTGCAAACTCTTGAGTTTTCACTTATATCTTTACTTTGAATGAATTCGATGAAGTGTGGTTTGCAACCACATCTGGCTTCACGATATACTGTTTATGTTTTATTTTTGTATTATATTTGCACACTTCGAAAGATTTGGATTTAGAATTATTTAGTGCATATATTTAGGTTACCAAAAATAGGTTTTAAAATTTGAAGAAAGACCATTTAGTTAATGGACACAACCCTAGTGTAAACAGAGGGGTACTTTATGTAAAAATCTGCTTGAAAAACATAAATCCCTTTATATTACAGAGTCCCCTCAAGTAGGAAGACCATTTTTTTAGAGACTTCCCTTAACAAATGATAGGTTGTCCTTTATGTCAAAAATATTATTTCATAAAAAATCCTTAAATATCGATTTTGAATAGCTCTTAGTATTATATGGTTATTGATAATATAATGATAATAAATTTGTTAAATTAATTAGTTTATTTTTTAGTGAAACGTTTTAGAAACAACATATTTTGGGTTATTTCCAAATTTAGTCAGAAAATCTAGGAAACATTATTATAAAGTAAAAATATTTTTAAAAATTAAGACTCTAAAATTGATTTTTTGGTTTTCATATTCTGAAGCGGCATTTTTGTCAAAAAAAAAATGATTTTAAAAACATGTTTATATGATGTGTTTATGTGTGAATGTAATAATTATCATGGAAGAAAATAATAAAACAAATTAAAGTAATTTGAATTTGAACTAACAATGGTAACCAACACATGTGTTCCATAACCTTGAAGAGTAATTAGCGTTCCTTAGGTTTTACGTTATTTTATTAAAAATATACAAATAAGCATAAAAGAGTTTCTTCACATGGACATATATCTTCAGGTTAGTTCAGGTCCGATGTTGACTTAGCTGATGGTTATATTTAAAAATTTTAGGTAATTACAAGAAGGACAAAATCACCATAAAACGGAAAGTTTAAATAATGAGTGAAATACAGCAAATAGTAAGCAACTCTGGTACTGAGGAGTATGAAATTAATATTTGTGTGTTGCTGTTGTTGCTATAAATATTCATTATTTTATATAGATGATTAAAATATTTTTAAGTACTAACTAAAGGGAACTGTGATTGTAATTCAATGAGGTTTAGTTCTAATTGGTTACTTTATAATCCACAATTGCATAAAATCAAGAGTTAACTAAGAACAGTTGGAAATTTGATTAGGTTAAATTGTTTTAACCCTTAATGCTAATGTCAGCATTCATTAAACTTCATCTGACTAACATTTAATTAATTTTCTCAAAGGATTTGCTGAGGCTTTTACCCACTTACCCACAAAACTGTAGATAATTCTAGAAACTGTTTGTCGGTACTGAAGAGATACGTGTGGAGGGTCCTAAACAGTCTCGTTACACAATAGATGTTTAAAGCTGCTAATATTATGAGGAAAAGAGGATTAAAACAAGAAACAAGACGTGGTGTAGCTATATCCTGAAGTCTTTAGACTCTATCCTTTATTATAAAGGAGATATTTCGTCGCGATGGCCTCTTATGTCGCTTAATAAATTCAATTTGTTACATGTTAGTAATTAAACAAAAGATTTAAGGGGTGCCATTATATTTGAGAATGTGTGTTGGTGGAAACAATAAGATAAGAAATTACGTTTAAGTTTACAGCAATTTTGGTATTTGTGATTAAGACATATCTTGTTTACCTTCCTGAATATAGTTGTATATTTGCGCTCTATCTATATATATATATATATATATATATATATATATATATATATATATATATATATATATATATATATATATATATATATATATATATATATATATATATATATATATATATTTATATATATATATATATATTTATATATATATATATATATATATATTATATATATATATATATATATATATATATTATAAGAGCTGTGCCCGTGGCTCCGCTCTCGTAGACTATAAAATTATTGTTAAGTTTTTTTTTGCAAGAGAGCGCGCTGGCGGCAAACTTTTTTCCGACTTGATACACTATTATCGTCACTGCTTACTCCTTATGTTATATAACAAAATATATACTGAAACCTGTCCAGAGAACATATGTAGGAATTTAAAAAAAAAACATGTAAATCCGATAAGTGGTTCTCGAGTGATAGGCGCACTAACGGATAGACAGGCAAAAAGACGTTGCGTTTTATAATACACACATATATATATATATATATACTTTTTACATAAATCGTTTAATATATTTAAATCAGTAAATGCTTATTTCAAAAAGGAACCTAAAGTTTTACCGTTCTTAGCAAATACACATATCAGAAACAATTGACGCCAATTTTGACAACCTAAATTATTGTAATATTGCCACGTTTAAAATTAACAGTTTATTATTCTGTTTTGTAACATATTTAAGGAATTTTATCTTATTCAGTTCAAAAAACCTACTAATGCTAAGAAAACAAACTATTTCTGAAGATCAACGTTTTAAATCATAAATAAAAATAACTTTTATTGCACTCATAGTTTCATTACGACACAGTGTAGAAGGATACAAAATATATTTTTTTATAACTGCAATTCAAAATGGCCGTTTCAATAAATAAACCGTTCTCGTTTTTCTGCAACATGGTTTTTTAAAATTGGCGCTCTCGTACTGGCTCAACTATTGCTAATCGAACGTTGCATGGTGGTCTGCACAGATAACTATAATTGCAACTAATTTAAAGCCAACAGCATTAATATCGTCTGGTTAGGGACTTCATTTAGCGAGTATTTTAGGACTTAAACACAATTGTGTTGTGAGCATTTGCTTTGACAGTTTCCTAAATATTTTGATTAAAGAACACTTAAGCCTATATATATATATATATATATATATATATATATATATATATATATATATATATATATATCATTGTATTTGATGAGTTCTTAATAAAAAATTTTGGTTTTAATAACAGTGGGTTGTTTGAAACAATCCAGTGTTATGAAAAATTACGTTTTTGTTAATTTTAGAAATGCAGTATTAAGAGTTGGTTACCAAGAGGTAGCAATTCAAAAATAGTTTTTAGTAGTAACATATATCATTAAGAACGATTTTTTATTTTTGTGAATAAGATTTATAACAATACTATAGGTATTACAATATTATATATATATATATATATATATATATATATATATATATATATATATATATATATATATATATATATATATATATATATATATATATATTTAAGACAATGGTATTATTCAACAAGTTTTGGTCGTCGTGTGGTCGTTTAGTTGAAAGTTCGATTATTTTAAAAACATATTTTACAACAAATATTAAGCATTCATTCATTTAGAATGATACAATAAGCGTAAATTGAAGTATGGAAAGAAAATTCCTTTGGTTCAACAATAAATAAATTTTTACTTATTGTTTGATGACAATTTTATTTTGCCTGATTTCAAGTAATTATTTTTTTTGGGCACATACAGTTTCGTCCGCCCGCATTAATTAATGATCAAATGTGAAAAAACTCTTTACCTGAATATGTACAGTTTCGTCCGCTGCTAATTTTCAGGAATATACATTTTCGTGCGATTTACCTGGTTTAAAATATGCCTAAGTAATAAAATACCAGTACGTACGAAAAGTTTATTAGAACAAATATAATTTAAAATATAGGTTAAACCTAACCTGAAGTAACCGGAACTAACCTAAACTCACCTGAACTAACACATGGGCTGAAAAGTCCCGGGCCTAACACATAGATGGCGCTAGTTTTATTGCAGTCACCTTTTTTTCAGTTAATACTAACCTTCAAAAGACAGCTGTTAAAATTTCATGATATTCTATTCATTAGTTTGTGAGTTATTGTGCTAAGAGTGACGCTACTTTTGTTATTTTCAAAACAATGGATCAAAAACAATTTCGTGTTTTAATTTTACACTGCTTCTTGATGGAAAAAAATACCGTTCAAGCGAAGCAATGGCTTGAAAAGTGTTATGGGGACTCCGCTCCATCAGAAACAACAATAAAACGTTGGTTTGCTGACTTCAAACGTGGTCGTAGAGACACCGATGATGCAGAACGCAATGGACGTCCAAATGAGGCGGTAACACCAGAAAACATAAAAAAAAATCCATAAAATCGTTTTGAATGATCGAAAAGTGAAGTTGCGTGAGTTAGCTGACATCGTAAAGATATCAAAAGAACGTGTTGGCTTTATATTGCATGAGCATTTGACTATGAGAAAGCTCTGTTCAAAGTGGGTGTCGCGTTTGCTCACTGTTGATCAAAAACAAGAACGTGTTGATGATTCTGAGCAGTGTTTGGCCATGTTTAAACGTAACAAACCGGAATTTTTGCGTCGATATGTGACAATGGATGAAACATGGATCCATCACTTCACTCCGGAATCAAAACGATCGTCATCTGAGTGGACAGCAACTGGTGAACCTCGTCCAAAGCGCCCGAAAGCACAACAATCGGCTGGAAAGGTTATGGCCTCGATATTTTGGGATGTGCGTAGTGTAATATTCATCGACTATCTTGAGAAAGGAAATACCATCAACAGTGAATATTATATAGCGTTATTGGAGCGTTTGAAGGCCGAAATTGCAAAGAAACGACCGCATATGGCAAAGAAAAAAATTTTGTTTCATCAAGACACCGCACCGTGTCACAAGTCAATCAAAACAATGGCAAAACTACATGAATTGAACTTCGAATTGCTCCCACATCCACCGTATTCGCCAGATTTGGCTCCCAGCGACTACTAGCTGTTCGCAGACCTGAAAAAAATGCTCGCCGGTAAGAAATTTCGCACGAATGAAGAGGTTATCGCTGAAACTGAGGCCTATTTTGAGGCAAAAGATAAATCGTTCTACAAAAGTGGTATTGAAATGTTAGAGCGGCGCTGGAATGATTGCGTTGCTCTTGATGGAGATTACGTTGATGAATAAAGCTAATTTTGAACCAAAAAAACCGTGTTTTCTTTGTTAGGCCCGGGACTTTTCAGCCCATGTGTTAATCTCAAGGAATAATGAGTTATGGTTAAACCTCCCTATAAGCCTAAATATTTCATAATTATTTTTGTTGCATAGGTTTTTTCAAATTACGGTCAAGAACATCCGTCTGTTTACCTGCGTTACCCTCGGATGAAAGTGTATATTTAAAATTTAAGACGCCGGACGAAAATGTATGTCTTAATTTATGCAAAAAGGGATTAAGGGCGAAACTATAATTTCCGATTTTTTTTATGGGTCACCTCCCCGCCTGAACAGGGATTATCGTTTTTGGATAAATATCGACGAGAATATCGTAATACGCTATCCAATTGTCAAAACATATATATATATATATATATATATATATATATATATATATATATATATATATATATATACGAGGCTGGTTTGAAAAGTTCGTGCAAAGTCCGAGAGATGGCTCCACCGGCGCGTATCGAGGTCGTGTTTAGTTAGTAGCATCTCTTAAATGAACGCACACCAAGTTTCAGCCATATTAGTCTATTTCTTTGTGTTTGGCATTCGTGTGAATCAAGGAAGTCGAGTGATTTTCAAGAAATGGACGAAAAAGAATTTCGTGTAGTGATTAAACATTACTTTATGAAAGGCAAAACGCCTCAGGAGACTAAAGAGAAGCTTGATAAACATTATGGTGACTCTGCACCTTCGATTAGAACAGTTTATAAGTGGTTTCAAAATTTTCGGACTGGCCATATGGGCACAAGTGACGCTGAACGTTCTGGACGGCCTGTGGAGGTTACGACTCCAGAAATCATTGATCAAATCCATGATATGGTGATGGATGACAGAAGAGTTAAGGTGCGTGAGATTGCTAGTGCTGTGGGCATCTCGTCTGAACGGGTACATAATATTTTGCATAAACATTTGGACATGAGAAAGCTATCCGCAAGATGGGTGCCGCGATTGCTCACGCTTGACCAAAAACGGAATCGTGTGAAGTGTTGCAAGGATGGTTTGCAGCTGTTCCAGAAGAATCCGGAGGACTTTAAGCGTCATTTCGTCACTGTGGATGAAACATGGATACATTACTATACTCCTGAAACCAAACAACAATCTAAACAATGGGTTACCAAGGGGGAATCTGCACCAAAAAAGGCGAAGACCGTTCCTTCGGCCGGAAACGTTATGGCGACTATCTTTTGGGATTCGCAAGGGATAATCCTCATCGACTATCTAGAAAAGGGTAAAACTATTACAGGTGAATATTATTCATCGTTATTGGACCGTTTGAAAACCGAGCTGCAAGAAAAACGCCCGCGATTGGCCCACAAGAAAGTCCTTTTCCATCACGACAACGCACCAGCACACACCTCAGCAGTTGTGGTCGCAAAATTAATGGCAATAGGATTCCAACTCGTTTCACATCCCCCCTATTCTCCAGACTTGGCTCCCTCGGACTACTATTTGTTCCCCAATTTGAAGAAATGGCTGGCGGGACAAAGATTTTAATCAAACGAGGATGTGATTGCAAACACTAATGGATATTTTGCAGACTTGGACAAATCCTATTATTCGGAAGGGATCAACAAACTAGAACATCGTTGGACGAAGTGTATAAGCCTAAAAGGAGACTATATCGAAAAATAAAAAAGGTTTACCCCAAACACATAAGTAGTTTTTTATTTTTGCACGGACTTTTAAAACCAGCCTCGTATATATATATATATATATATATATATATATATATATATATATATATATATATATATATATATATGTATGTATATATAAAATACTAATTAGTAAAGTAAATTTTGGTAATGAATAAATATTATATGAATTATTGTTTCCTTTATACATAGTTTACTGAAAAATTGAAAGTACAGACATATTGAACTGCCTTACAAGTAAAATTCTGATACAAATATTTCCCTTTCAAAATATCTATATATAGTATTTCAACGCTGTTTATACTTAGTGAAAAATATATCAAAACTAAAATTTAAAAGATAATTCATATTATTCCATAATAATATATATACTATAATAATAATATATAATATAATTCATAATATTCCAAACAATTGATTAAATTTTAAAGTTCTAAAGTGCTCTTGACATATCCAAGGCATTCGACCGTGTTTAGCACGATGGACTGTTGGCTAAGGCACGCTCCTATGGTATGTCTGAAAAGTTCTGTTTGTGGCTCTCATGTTTCCTCAGAGAGCGTTTTTACGAGTGGCAGTCAACGGATTTCTTTCTAACACCTTCACTATCGACGCCGGTGTGCCCCAAGGCTCCATACTGTCTCCCACTCTCTTTCTCATTTACATTAACGATCTGCTGGAAAAGACCGAGAATCCAATTTACAGCTTTGCAGATGAAAGTATGGTTATCTCTTCATTCACTTTGAACGCTCGGACATCGGCTACTCAGGCGAATATCCGCAGACAGCAGGAGGTCGTTCAACTTAACAAAGACCTGGAAGAAATCCTATCTTGGGTGACATTAACCAAGTGAATTTTAACGCTACAAAAATCCAGACGGCAGTTTTTTCTAAAAAAGTTAACGTTGCTGAACCCGACATAGTCATGTCGGGGCACTCCATTCCCCTAGCATCGTCACTCAATTTATTGGGCGTTAATTTGGGAGCAAATATGTCCTGGCATGAACATGTTGCCGACATAGCAAGGAGAGCTTCTCAAAAGTTGGGAATATTATTTCAAACCAGAAAGCTTTACACTCCACAACAACTGTTAATTCATTACAAAGCTCAAATTCGACCAACTATGGAATACTGCTCCCATGTTTGGGGCTCCGCTCCCAAACATACACTACATTTGCTGGATTATGTTCAGAGAAGAGCTGTTCGTCTGACTGGAGACCCGGAACTGATCGGCGGCATTGATTCGTTGGAACATCGAAGAACGATTGGCGACTTGAGTCTGTTCTACAAATATTTTCATGGAAAGTGTTCGAAGGATGTAGCCCGCTTAATTCCTCACAGAGCGAATCATGTTATTAATACACGTCGCGCTAATACTTCACATCCGTAAAAGGTTCGTTCGGCTTGTTACTCCGCGTACAACGCTTTTCAGGCAGTCACTTATGTGATTCAAGAATAACGTGAGTCGCTTTTTCCGCGCACGTGCCGCTCCTGGAGCGCTTTAGGGATTTCCCTGTGGCACGTGTGCTAGACCCATAAAAAAAAGTTATTAATTATTATTTTGAATATTACTAATTTTATTTCTTGTTATAAAAGGGTTTGTTACTACTCAAAAAGTAATCAAATTTATCAATTTACAATAAGGTAAATAATCTATTTTTTCCTCACAATATACCAGTGAAAATATCTTGAACATCTTCAATTTAAATAGATTTAAAAATGAATTTTAAAAAAGTAAATTTGATTAATTTCACTGTTGCTTGAATGCATTTACCGATTACTAGCTGCCTCATTTCTCATGTAATTCTTCTCGGTGGATAATAATTGCAAATTTGCAAGTCACTTTTAACTTCTCTTTGAGAATAACGGATCATTATGAAATTTTAAACGTAAACTCTGTCTTACTTTAATAAGGAACTTTCTGTTCTGAATGTCAACCTCACTACCTACTAATAATTTTCGTTCCATCGTCATCTTTTTTTAATCATTATCGCAATGATATGCAATTCATAATTAAACTGGCATCACATTAGAATAGTCGAATAATACGTAGGCTAAAAAGTTTTTGGTCTAGCTACTTAAAACAAACTTTTTTTTTGTAAAATTCGACTTTATTCTTCAATATAATATCTTTCAAGAGCAATACAATCAATCCAACGCTTTTCTAACATTTCTATATCTTTTTGTAGAAAGATTTGTCTTTGCCTTCAAAATAGGCCTCAGTTTCGGCGATAACTTCTTCATTGGAGCTAAATCTCTTTCCCGGGAGCATTTTTTGAGGTCTGCGAATAGATAATAGTCGCTGGGGGCCAAATCTCGAGAATATGGTGGATGAGGAAGCAATTCGAAGTTCAATTCATGCAATTTTGCCATCGTAGCCGTTGACTACCTTACACGTTGCATTGTCTTGATGAAAGAGCACTTTTTTCTTGATCATTTGGGGCCGTTCCTTTGCGATTTCTGCTTTCAAACGCACCAATAACTTTATATAATATTCGCTATTGATGGTTTTCCCTTCTCAGCATAGTCGATGAAAATTATTCTATATAGATCCCAAAATGCAGAGGCCAAAACCGACTGTTGTCGGTCTTTCGTCACTTCGGGTGGCTTTCACCGGCTGCTGTCCACTCAGCTGTCTGCCGATTTGATTCCGGTGTGTAGTGGTGAATCCATGTTTCATCCATTGTCACATATCGCATGAAAAAATCCTTTTTATTGCGCCTAAGCAGGTCCAAACAGCGCTCAAAATCATTAACACGTTGTTGTTTTTGGTCCACTGTGAGCAAACGCGGGCGAAAAGAGCTTTCTTATACCCAAATGCTCATGCAAAATATGACCAACACGTTCTTTTGATATCTTTAGGGTATCAACAATCTTACGCAATTTCATTTTACGGTCATCCAAAACAATTTTGTGGACTTTTTTTTATGTTTTCCGGTGTAACCACCTCATTTGGGCGTCCAGAGCGTTCAGCATCATTTGTATCTATACGACATATATATCTACATCTATATCGACATATATCTATACGACGGCAGAGTTCCCGTAATACTTATCAAGCCATTGCTTTGTTTGAACGGTACATTCTCTTGAAAACATCGCAGTAATGTCACTAAACCACTGTAACTTGTAAACTAATCGTCAAAATATCATGAAATTTTGAGACGTATCGTTTGAAGGTTGGTACTTCCTAAAAAACATGATTTTTGAAAAGAGCGACATCTATGCGTCAGACCAAAAACTTTTCAGCCTACGCGTTATTAATTAAAACGTTAAATGGATAATCAGTTCTGTTATGATCAAAATTGAAATAATTGATTATTATGTAGTAAAAATTAAGTGATACTTCTAAAGACTCACTAAGATAATACCAGATTTTTAGTTGACATTGGTTTAGAGACTAATTTATTTTGATTGCTATCTTCAACCTACAATATAATGGTTAATTATGGTTGTCTAGAAAATTTTGTAGTCATTAACAAGAGAAGACTAGGTTTTTGTTCGTATAAAGTTAACTGTATTAAATAGGCAAAGTCTAATTAGTTTCAAATAAAATATGACTATAACCTAAAAACTGTAAGGCAGAATAAAAGTTCTATATATTACCTTACTTTGGAAAAATGAAAGGACCTGTGGATAATACATTAGGTCTTTAGTTAAAATATGCAGACCGCTAATTTAAAATAATGACCTTGTGGTTTGCTAGAGCCGATTAGACGGGCCGTGTAATTAAATGGGTTCGGATTGCTGTAAATGCGTAGATAGGGGTATAAGTGAATAACTTTTGCAGTATTTTTTTAAACAATGAAAAATAAACATTTTTATATTTCAACATTTTGTTATTTTGCCTCATCTGCATATATGTGCGGAGGAATTTTTAAGTGCTTACTATTTTTTAATAAATACACAACACTTTTTATTACTATAATCTTAAAAGCTTGTTACATAAAATCAGCTTTCAAAATTCTTTCCCTTTTAGGAAAATTGAGCAAAATAAAAGAAAAAAATAAACCGAATTTCCTATTTCCAACTTTAAAGACTTCTGAGATATAAGGATTTTTTTAAGAATGAGAAACCTCGGAAAAAACCGTAGATAAAGGTCCCACGCTAAAATTCAAATATTATAATTCTCTAATTTATGAGTTCTCGTAATTTTTAAATAAGAAACGCCCAAAGTGGAAACACTGGGAAAGTAACTTTTGGGCATTTCCTTTAACCGAGTTATCTCCTAAAACTCTGGTTTCAAACTATAGGTCTATATTTTCCAGTAAACAAGTTAGACTTAGACAGGTTTTACAAAAATAACAGGAGAGATTATGATATTTTTCCCATAAAAAATTGCTGAAGATTTTATAAAAGTCAAAGAATAATAACACACAGTATTGTCACTATAATTTGCTCAATAAATATTAAGCATACTACATAAGTAGATAATGTGAGTTACAAACATGATTATAAATGAGTAAATTTTTATAAATGGCATTTAAAAGTCATAAAAAAAGTTATGTACGTAGGGGCAACGCGAAGGGGGAAACGATTAAAAAAACTGGCCAAGTGCAAGTTTGACTAGCACAATTAGTGTTCCGTACCCTGACTGCTGAAATATTTTATGAAATTCAGTCACACATTCATCTTTAATGTAAGAATTACCAAGAATATATAAAAAGGGAGACATTTAGTAGAAAAAGTTTAAAACAAATATTTACCATCTAAATATTTTTGTATATATATATATATATATATATATATATATATATATATATATATATATATATATATATATATATGTATATATAATTATAAACAAATAAATTAAAATTATTTTGTCTCGATACCTATTCGCTGGTCACCAGTCGCCATAATATTACTGATTGCACCGAATAAATATTAATATTTTATAGCTCTTAGTCCGGTTGAATTCACAACTTTCTACGAAAAAAAACAACTCCAACATATTGTCAAAACAACAAACAGAGTTTTTTAATACCAGATAAACTATCAAACGTAATGCCTTCGTGATAATTTTCGCTCAATCTACATTTTATAAAGAATATTTCAGCATTTATTCACAATTTTTTTGGTCAGTACTTTTCGAGATGGTGCAGATTGTTGTCCATTTATAAAAAGTTTGCGCATATGTATTTTTACAAACTTTCGTTTGTATCAGTAATTGCAGAATTGAAAATTAATGTTCTATAAGTTTCTGATAAAAATATATTTAGCCATTTAAAAAAGATTTTAAAAAATTATATTTTTTTCTAACATATTCATGTAATAACGAAAATAGTTATAAATAAAGATAAACGGATATCAAGAACATAGCTATGTAAAAATATTTAAAGCGGAAAAAAACAAGTTGGCTTTATTTCTTGTCAAATATCTATTTATTCAATAGCATATTAATTTTCTCAGTAAAAAAAACATATTGTTAAAAGTGGAGTATCTATTTTAAAATCGGTTGGACAGTGGAACGGAAAAATGCTATTTAATTGTGTATTCTATAGGGGTATTTCCACTGACTATTCCAAATAACAAGTTTATCGATATTATAGTTGGAATATTCTTGAAAATCTAAGTTTAACAGTAAAATAATATTTTAAATATATCAGGCAGAGCAATTTTTAATTGACTTGGATAATGAAGAGATAAAATTTGATTCAAAAACTCTTATGATCTGTATATAGAGAACGACTAAAAATAAATATCGACGAGAATATATTTTTCAAAAAAAAATGTTTTTACGGTGCACGCGGATATTTACATTTAAAAATTCTAATTGACTTCAAATCTATCAAATCTGATAAGTTAAAAGTTTTGATATCAAGTGCAGCATCTTTATGAAAATTACGTTTAGTAGTTTAATATGGAATTTTAATAGAAGAAATATTTTTTAATAGGGATAATCGTAAATCGAATGAAACAATTAAAAGCAGAAATTATATTCGACAACCTTGATTCCTCGCATACCGAAAACGACTAAACAAATCCATACATCAACAACTAACATGTAACGGAAGCTTGCACGGTCTTGGCTAGACAAGAAAACGTGGTTCTTGGAATAGACAATGTGAATATCGAGTAGCTTTCTGACATTTTGCCTACAATTATACATGACATCTTCAGGGATCTTTATTCTTTGAGATAAAAACACGGAATGATGATGATGTAATAATTCAGTGTTCCAATCTCGAAGATCTCTGAAGAGGCCTCGTGCAAGTGTAAGTAAAATGACGAGAAGTTACTTCAAATTGACGGGGCCTAACTCCAAGAACCACGATTTCTCAAATCAGCAATCATATATTTTTGAAAAAGTAATGAAAAATGTTATTTATTTAATAAGGTGAGACTTGACAAATGCGATTTTTTTAAAAACATATTAATCTTCGTCACAAGGAATTATATACCATAAAAAACTTCGGCCAAAATATAGCAAAGTATCAATTTCTTGAGAGGGTACTTGCCTTAACAAGTTTAAAGCACCGTATCTTGAGAACGACTGAAAATAATTACTCATAATTGAATATTTTTTAGATCAGATTGGAACCAGCAACTTAATGATGTGCCCATATACAAAAGTTGTAAAAAAAATCATTATTTTATAACTCATCCAATTTGACAAGTGATTAATTTTTCGCTATCATAATTGGTGTCTTCATAAAAAAAATAAAACTGGTCAGGTGCAAGTTGAACTTGCGCAATTAGTGTTCTGTACGTTAATTGCCTTTAAAATAAACATTTTTGTCACGGACGTATAAAATGATCAGTTACTTTACAAATCACACCCCAAATCAGTTTTCAACAAAGTTTGTTTCCGATCTTTATTGAAAACTGATGACCTTGAATTTTTTTTTTATATATACCAGATAAATTATTAAAGGATATTTTCGTTCAATCTACACCCTGTGAAGAATACTCCAGAATTTTTTCAAAATTTTTTGATCAGTTCTTTTCGAGAAGGGGGGCAGCGATTTTTCGCAATTTTTAAAAAATAATACAAAAGAAAGAGTGCGCAAGTATTACATTATATATATTTTTGAACAACCTTTCATTTGATAACCCACTCGATGACTTAGTAAAAAAAATTTTTTCACTTGCAATTTCATCCCCCAAAACTAACCCCTTAAGTCAAAAATTAACTTTCAAAACTACGGCTTTGATTAGGCCATCAATTCCTATATTAGTACCATATTTCAACTTTCTATGTCAAATAGTTTCGGAGAAAATCGATTGTGACAGACAGATGGACGGACGAACACCAAAGTAATCTTATAAGTGTTCCTTATAGAACACTAGAAATTATGTTTAGTAGCGATTTTTTTTTTAAATCCATAGAAAAGGTGCGAAGCCGGTGAGACATTTAAGAAAAAGTCTGTATATATAAAATAATAAATGAATCTGGCAATTTTTTAACAGAAGATATATGCGAGAAAATATATAAAAATCTTGTATATTTTAAGTTTTGATATTAATGTTCCCTTTACAACTTATATTAGGACACCTCATTAATTTTCTTTAATTTACTACTGCAATACTGAGAACCATTCGCTCAGTTTTTTTTTGTCTACACGAACTAAGTACCATGAAGCGCTTGTAATTTGCAAAGCTAAATACATTGTTTGTTTTATGTAAACATTATTCTGTATGACCTCTTGTATTCGCCTTTCCTCCATGAAATTTTAATAAATGCGCTATACTAGTTTTGCTCGTAACGCCTTAAAGAGTTTTCAAGGAAATATTGTTGGTTCAATTATAACTTGCTGCATAATCTAAAATATAGAAGCACTATACAAAGTTTTATAGTCATTTTTCAAGCAAATTTTTATAAATTAAAACTATTTTCATAGAAAAAATATAATATGTGTACCGAGATGGTTGAGTCTGACTCATATATCTATCTAGGATTAATTTACCATATTTGCAACAACGCTTAGTCCACTATCTAATCTCTGAGAAGTTCTGGATCTCACCACCACAATACTGATACTGAGCGCGAGAAATGGTTAATTTAAGATTTTCATACCAAATACTATTTTTATTACCCCATCATAAATCCGGTTTTTTTTATAGCGTTTTTCTCCTTCCTGTTCCCAGTTTCCATCCTTTTCGATCTTCCCAGTTTCGTTTTCTTTAGCTTTCTCTCTGACATTGCCTTCTGAACTCCTCCAAACCATGGCGCTTTTGGTCTCCCTCTTCTCTTTTCGCTTGGCACCCACTTTAGAAATATCTTTGGTATTCGGTGTTCTCCCATTCTTTCCACATTTCCATATAAGTTGCCGTTGTTGAATTTCATCAATAATCGTTGTTTTTTACTTTCATTACATCGCTTATTCTTTCATTTCTAACCCGATCCATTTTTGACACTCAAGCCGATCTTTGCCAGTAATCCATTTCGAGTGCCATTAGTTTCTGTTCCAATCGTTTGCCAAGTTTCACAACCGTATAACACGAGGCTGCATTATAAATGTGTGGACGAAGAACATAACATTTATAAATTTTATTACCATGATAACAATTTTATAAAGTTCTTGTCATAGAGAAAATAAAACATCGTAGTCAGTCATGTATATGACAATGAGCAATTGGAGAAAAATAATGATAAATAAATAGCGTCCCTTTATAAATATATGGACATAAAACAAACTTAAAGAGGTCTCATACTTTTAATCGCCGCTCCTGCCTGCCCGATGGTGAATTGAAAACTACTTGCAGATACTTACTGCAATTATTTGAATATTTTATTATTTGTATGAGTCTTAATAAGTAAAAACCAACCTAGACAACAATGCGCTGAGACCAGCACATATAGGTTGAAATTTCACCTCACTATTTTGGGTTAATTAAACAAACTGTCACAAAAACTAAATATCAGTAATCTTCAGAAACATCAACGAATCACTTAGAATACTTTTAACATTACCCATTTGCAATATTTTACCAACAAACATTGATTTTTGAGAAATATTTCTAGATATGAACATGTAAGACGTCTTTGATACTCTCTTCAATTCACATTTAAAACTCCCTTTGTTTCTCATTCAAGAATTCGAACATCAGCTTAGCTGTGTCAGTGGCGGCGCATTATTTTTCATAATTACGCAGTTACATTATTCAAAATTTATAAAATTTTGAATAATGTATACTTTTAATAAAAATAAGAATGAGGTATGCCTCTAGTTAACTCGAGGAGTCACCCATTTCAATTTATTAAACGATTTTGACACACCCTATATATATATATATATATATATATATATATATATATATATATATATATATATATATATATATATATATATATACTACTGTGATCAAAAAATAGTAAGACTTTTAAATTTAAATCGCCCGGGCATTTCCAAATCAGATTAATTTTTTTTTCATTAGGTTGGTAGGACTTTAACTGCCATCTGTGTAAAATGTTAAGACCATAGCGTCAGTAGTTAATAAGATTCGCTTGCATTCGTTCAACAACAAAAGTGCGTTTTTCGATTTTTAACATGAGTGAAAAAATTCAGCAAAGAAGTTGCATTAAATTTTGTTTTAAAAATGATTTTTCGGCTTCCCAAACGTTCGAATTTGTCTCAAGAGGCCGGAATTATGGGCCGATAACTCTTGGTCTTTTCATCCCGATAATGCGCCTTCTCACACAGCATTGGTTCTTCGCGACATTTTCATCAAAAATTCAACTCATATCATTGCGCAATCGCCCTATTTGCCTGATTTAGCTCCGTCGGACCTCTGGCTATTCCCTAAACTAAAAAACCGCTTCGAGGACATCGTTTTGAGTCGATTGAGGAGCTTAAAACTGAATCGAAGAAGGCTTTAAAGGCCATTCCAGAAATCGAATTCAACAACTGTTGCGAAGACTGGAAAAAACGTTGGCATAAATGCATTGTATCCAAGGGGGATTACTTCGAAGGGGACGAAATAAATTTGGAAAAATAAATAACCCGTTTGCGTTTTATTTCAAAAGTCTTGCTATTTTTTGATCACAATAATATATATATATATATATATATATATATATATATATATATATATATATATATATATATATATATAAAGGGTGTTTTTTATAGAGGTATAAAACTTTAAGTTGGCAACACTTTTTTAACTGGAGGCCATTTTGTCAGCTGTCAAGTGATTTATTGGTTTGGCATTTCAACATGAATAGACTGACGCCTGAACAACACTTCCAAATTATGCAAATTTATTTTGAAAATCATGGTTCTGTTCGAAATACGTATCGCGCACTACGTCCATTTTACGGTCAACATAATCGTCCAACAGAGCAATTAATTCGATTAACTATGGAACGTTTTCGCACCACGTTTACTCTAAATGATAATACGCATCCACAGAGACGTCGTACAGTGCGTACAGAAGAAGTCATTGCTGCTGTAGAGCGTAGCGTAGAGAAAGACCCGAATCAGTCTAACCGCCATCGTGCACAGGAATTGGATATGTGTCCATCCACTTTATGGAAGATTTTGCGGAAAAATCTTGGTTTGCGTGCTTACAAAATCCAACTCGTGCAACAATTGAAGCCACACGATCACCTAGCAAGGCGTAGATTCGGTGAATGGGTCCAAAACAAGATTGCCGTTGATCCCGATTTTCATAAGCGAATTTTGTTTAGCGATGAAGCTCACTTTTGTTTGAATGGATACATCAATAAACAAAACTGCCGTATTTGGAGTGATGATAATCCTCAAGTGTATGTTGAGACACCGTTACATCCAGAAAAACTGACTGTTTGGTGTGCTTTATGGGCTGGTGGAATCATTGGTCCGTACTTCTTTAAAAACGATGCTGGTCAGAACGTTACAGTCAATGGTGACCGCTATAGAGCCATGATTACTGACTTTTTCGTTTATCAATTGAACAACTATGATGTGCAGGAGCTGTGGTTTCAACAAGACGGCGCAACATGTCACATAGCTCGTGCCACAATTGATTTATTGAAGAAAACGTTTGGTAACCGCATAGTTTCACGTTTCGGACCCGTGAATTGGCCTCCAAGATCGTGCGATTTAACGCCGCTAGACTATTTTCTGTGGGGATATGTGAAGTCGCTAGTCTACGCCGATAAGCCCGAAACGATTGACCACTTGGAGGACAACATTCGCCGCGTTATTGCCGATATACGGCCACAAATGTTGGAAAAAGTCATCGAAAATTGGACCTCCAGATTAGACTACGTCCGAGCCAGCCGTGGCGGTCATATGCCAGAAGTCATATTTAAATTATAATGCCAGAAGATTATCTTTCGAATAAAGTAAATTTCATGTCAATTTAATAAATTCATCTTTGTTTTATTCCATTTCAAAGTTCTATACCTCTATAAAAAACACCCTATATATATATATATATATATATATATATATATATATATATATATATATATATATATATATAGGTAAGTGTACTTTGTTTCAGGTTGTATTATATTATGTATATTAGTATGACAATATTTCTACTTTTAAAACGAGGACTCAAAAACTATGGAAAGATGGAAAATGTTAAGTGATTTAAAGTATATATATATATATATATATATATATATATATATATTATATATATATATATATATATATATATATATATATATATATATATATATATATACATACATACATACATACATACATACATACATATATATATATATATATATATATATATATATATATATATATATATATATATATACATACATACATACATACATACATACATACATACATACATACATATATATATATATATATACATATATATATATATATATATATATATATATATATATATATATATATATATATATATATATACTTTAAATCACTTAACATTTTTCCATCTTTCCATAGTTTTTGAGTCCTCGTTTTAAAAGTAGAAATATTGTCATACTAATATACATAATATAATACAACCTGAAACAAAGTACACTTACGAAATACCGTCAAGTGCTTTGGCATAAAACTACTACGTTGTCTCAAACCATTGAGTTAAAATGGTATACGAGAAAAGATATTGCCACTACGCGCAGTCGATACGGTTCATAAAACACATCAACCAAGTTATAACATCACATTTCTAGTATGGTGTTTCGTTCATGCACATCATTAACTTTCATGTCGTCTTATAAGGAATCCGGAATTTTTCAATCAATTCATTTTTATTTCGTTTAATTTCAATATTTTTCCCAAAACTCTTAAAAAATATTTATCTAAATTACTACTCCTTTAAGCAGGAATGAGTTTTAATCAGTGACGTGTCAACCTTGAAATAAAATCGTCCTGACAAAATTCTTAACATTAAAAGAATTTATTGTAATAGCGATCTATAATGTTATAAATATATTGGTATTTATGAATATCTTAAAATAATTTCAATATCATTTTGTCCTTCGCTTTTTGAAATCTATCAATCAAAAGGTCCTTAATTCACTGTATATTAAAGGTAGGCGGAAAAAAATATTTTTGACATGCAAAAATCTCTCTGTAGAAAGAACGTGTTAAGATAAACTTTGCTTTTACGGAAAAAAAGAGAAGAAATAAGTGTATATGAATTAGTTCAGTGTGCCTTGTAGAAAACAGATTTACATTTTATATTAAGTTTCGAAATAATTTAAATATATTGAACAAACTATCGAGCTAAGATGACTCACATAATATATGATTTTAAGAGGTCTCAGTAGTTCCTTCCAAAGTTTTAATTAAATTTTTTTCATATTCTGTCTCAACTACGCACATCTAAATTTTTATTTCTTTTCCTATCCTATCAGCAGTGTTTCAATCCATATAACCTTTTTAGTGTTCCGTACGGAACACTTATAAGAGCACTTCGGTGTTCGTCTGTCCGTCTGTGACACCCGATTTTCTCCGAAACTATTTGACATAGAAAGTTGAAATTTGGCACTAACATAGGAATTGATGGCCTCATTAGAGTCGTGTTTTGAAGGTTAAATTTTAACTTAAGGAGTTAGTTTTAGGGGGTAAAATTGGAAGTGAAACATTTTTTTTTAATGGGTCATCGAGTGGGATATCAAATGAAATCTTGTAAATAGAGGAGTTCAAAAATATATATAATGTAATACTTGCGCACAATTCTTTGTATTATTTTTAAGAAAGTGCGAAAAATCGCTGTCCCCCCACCTTATCTCGAAAAGTACTGATAAAAAAATTTTGAAAAAATTCTGGTTGTAGATTGAATGAAAATTATCACGAGTGCATTACTTTTAATAATTTATCTGGTATATAAAAAAACAAAAATTTCAAGATCGTCAATTTTCAATAAAGATCGGGAAAAAACTTTGTGGAAAATTCATTTGTGAAGTCACTGATCATTTTATACATCCGTAACGAAAATTTTTATTATATATATTTATTTCAATGTACGGAACACTAATTGCTCAAGTTCAGCGTGCACTTGACCGATTTTTTCTCCTATATTTTTATAACTTTAAAATATTCCACAAATCCGAAATGCATCACTTATTTTTTTTTATTTGTCTACGAAAAACTACAGTTTTAATAAAATCGTTCAACACTAGACGTATTTTGTCACTATATACTGAATCATTTTTACTTGTATGGTTCTTTTTATTCAATTTCGAAAGCATATTTCTATCTTTATTTTTAAAGCAACAGAAAGTGAAGAATTTGATATAATGGTAACTTTGGTGACGTTATAGAAAGCCAAAATGATGAGACTTAGGAATGTCACTTGAAAAACATCATTTAATCATTATATTGGGCGACTTTAATGCCAAAGTAGGGCAGGATCCTGTGGACCCAATTGTGGGAAAATACAGTCTAGGAGAGAGAAATGAACGAGGAGACCGATTGGTTCAATTCTGTCAGATGGAAGACCTTGTAATTATAAACACCTTTTTCAAACTACCTCATCGTAGACTATATACATGGAAGTCGCCTATGGATAGAAAGAATAAAGTGGTCAGGAATCGAATTGACTTCATACTGGTCAGACGGCGCTTTCGAAATTCGATTATCTCAGCGAAAACATACTCTGGAGCTGACATTGGGTCCGACCACAATCCTGTATGCGCTAGTATAAAAATGAAGTACAAGAAGATAAAAACAGCTAACAAAAAGGAAATTGACACACACAGATTGAGAGATCCACAAGCAGATTCATTAAACAAAAAAATAGATAGCATAAAACAGGCCAACGAAGACTCAAATGACGTCCATCTGTAATGGAAAAACTTTAAACAGTCAGTAACAGAGACCGTAAAGCAGCACCTGAAGCCGACAAAAAGGCAACACAAAGAATGGATGACAGAGGAAATATTGTCTCTAATGAATGAAAGAAAAACAAAAACAACAATGCTGTGTATAAGAATATAGACAGGACAATAAAATCAAAAATCAGAGAAGCAAAATAGAAATGGTTGTCGGAACGATGTGAAGAAATTGAAGAACTGGACAAAAAATACGACTTGCTGAACGTACACAAGAAGATAAAGGAAATGACAGGGGTAAGAAGATCAAATCACTCTTGACAAATTAAAGACAAAAACGGTACACTCATAACAGATATGAATAAAAAAGTACAAGGATGGAAAGAATATATTGAAGACCTTTTTAATGATGAACAGCGAAGTCAGACGATCTCCTGGACGATACTGGCCCAGATTTAATGAGAGAGGAATGCCCTAAAACATGCAAAGAAGGGTAAAACAGCCGGAACTGACGATATACCGGTTGAGCTGTTAAAACTGATGAATGACGATTCATTCTCAATTCTCCTAAAACTGTTCAACTTAATATATAAAACTTTTGTGCCAATCCTGAAAAAAGCAAACGCTAAAGAATGTAGTGACCATCGGACTATATCTCTTATGAGTCATACCTTAAAGCTTTTTCTAAAGATAATACACAATCGGATCTACAAAAAGCTTGAAATGGATATTAGTGAGACCCAAATGGAATTCAGAAAAGGAATGGGCACACGCGAAGTCCTGTTTGCGACTTTAAATATTTATAAAAATAGTAGAACATTTGTAGTTACCTACTGTTGAGAGAAATGAACCATTTATAGAATTACTTGTGACGATGGTGTAATCAATAACATATTATGCCATAGTCGATTTACTAACCATAGTAATATAATACTACTGAATAAAGTATCAAATTTTTTTATGGTAATCTAATTTTCGGCACTGCTGAGAAAAAACAGAGCAACCCACGAGGAGAAAAGACTCAAAGTACAATGTGTTTGCCATAAGAACTCCGCAGTCCATTTCCACGATATATGATTACAGTTGTAAATTGTCAGAAAACTTGATGCTTAGTTACCCTTTTTATACCAGTTTAGTGAAACAAGTATATCGTAAACCGAAATTTTCATGGTGAAACAGCCAAAAAAATACATATATATATTTCGAAGGATTCAACCTGATATAAATGTAGGTCTCAAACGTCACTAAATTTTTCGGCTTCGTCTAAGTAAGTTCATTATCTTTTATGACTTTGCTAAGAAAATCTCTTTGAAATACAATTGCTGAGCGATTTAGTTTTTATTTTAGTATTATAGCTCCATAAAAGAGCAAAGGGCCAATAAGAGGATAAAAAGTTTGGAGCTGTTTTGCTTCGGCAACTAATAAAAAGACTACTTTAGGCAATTGAAAAGAAAAAGAAATTTGTTTAATCTATAGATATAACAATTTACCCGAACAAGACTTATTTTTTATTCAATTTTTGTTTGTTTTTTTAAGTTAATCAAGTTCCTTTTTCAACATTTTTTTCTGAACGAAAATTTATGAATATATATGTTTCGTACAAATGTTTTTCTCATAAACTTATCTACACACAAATGTCGAATTATTTTTAGCAGAAATGATTTTTGAAATGAATATTTCTCATAAATATACTCGTACATTCCCGAAAAAACATTTTTCATTTTTGTTAATAAAAGAACCAAATAAAATTGGCAACAAGATTTTTTTAAAGTTACAACCCCTTTGCCGTCATCTTGTTTTTAGTGAAGTTATAAATCATTACGAGCAAAACTAAAAGGACTACTATATCCGTTTACAACGTTAATTCGACATCGAATGAAAGGATCCCGCACTAATCTTATGGAAAATGGGGCCCGGCCATATATATCACTTGTAGACTGAAAAGTTTTTGGTCTGACACATACATGTCAACTTTTTCAAAAAATCTATGATTTTTAGGAAGTATCAACCTTTAAACGATACGTGTCAAAATTTCATGATATTTTGAAAATTAGTTTACAAGTTACAGTGGTTTTAGTGACGCTACTTTTGATATTTTCAAAACAATGGAAAGAATCGAATTTCGTTTGTTGATTAAACACTGTTTTTTGATGGGAAAAATACCGTTGAAGCAAAGCAATTGCTTGATAAATGGTACGGGGACTCCGCCCCTAGAAAATCACTCATCATTTACTAGTATGCTGAATTTAAACGCGGTCGTACAAATACAAATGATTCTGGACACTCTGGAAGCCCAAATGAGGTGGTTATACCGGAAAACATCAAGAAAGTTCACAAAATTGTTTTGGATGACCATAAAGTGAAAATGCGTGAGACAGCTCACACCTTAAAGACATCAAAAGAACGTGTTGGTGATATTTTGCACGAACATTTGGGCATGAGAAAGCTCTGTTCGAAATGGGTACCGCGTTTGCTCACAGTAGACTAAAAACAACAACGTGTTAATGATTCTCAGCGCTGTTTGGATCTGTTTAAGCACAATAAAAAGGATTTTTTTATATCATATGTGACAATGGATGAAACATGGATCCACCACTACACACCGCAAATCAAATCGACGGTCAGCTGAGTGGACAGTAGCTGGTGAAAGCCGCCCGAAGCGACCAAAGACGCAACAGTCGGCTGGGAAGGTTTTGGCCTCTGTATTTTTGGATGCGTACGGAATAATTTTCATTGGCTACGCTGAGAAGGGAGAAACCATCAATAGCGAATATTACATAAAGTTATTGGTGCGTTTGAAGGCAGAAATCGCAAAGAAACGGCCCAAAATGAACAAGAAAAAAGTGCTTTCTCATTAAAACAATGCACCGTGTCACAAGTCAATGGTTACGATGGCAAAATTACATGAATTGAAGTTCGAGTTGCTTCCTTATTCACCGTATTCTCTAGATTTGGCCCCCAGCGACTATTATCTATCCGCAGACCTGACAAATGCTCGCGGTAAAGAGATTTTGCTCCAGTGAAGAACTTATCACCGAAACTGAGGGCTATCTTGAAGGCAGTGACAAATCCTTCTACGAGAAAGGTATAGAAATGTTAGAAAAGCGTTGGACTGATTGTATCACTCTTGAAGGAGACTATATTGATGAATAACGAATTTTGCAAATAAATGTGTTTTTAGTAGCTAGACCAAAAAATTGTCAGCCTACGTGTTAGATATAGTCAATGATGTTTTAAAGCGCTGCGCTCTGCGTTTGGCCAATTAGGCTCAGGTTGAAGGTTACTGATACAGTAATCTTGTATGTTAAAGGGATTCCGTAACCAGGGCATTTCGCACTTTTTGCCCGTGGAGGGCTACAAAAGCTACAAAAAAATGCAATATAAAAAAAATGGCCAGGTCCAATTTTTCGTAAGATTACTGCGGGGTCTTTTAGAAGTCGACTCTTCAAAGATAAGGATTTTTAATGCAATTTAGGAAAATAAATGTTGAATTAAATTTTAAGTATATCTTGAAAATCTTGAAGCAATCGTATTATTGATGATTTTTTCTTGAGGCTTGAGTTCATGAGTAAGATATTTACATATAAAAATTTTTTTACTAAATACTCGAACTAGATTTCAGTGTAGTGAATATTACCAGCGATTTACCCTTCTAGGTAAACATTGATAGTTATTGCATTTTTTTAAGGATTCTAGTATTTTAAAAATCTTTTAGTATGTTCTGACTTCTTTCAATTCTTTCCCATTTTTGGAAATTTTTTAGTAATTTAAGTTTTGTATTATCTGTTAACAGTTCAGCAGTATTTTTGACACGAGAATTTTGGTTGAGACTCTAATTTGCACATGTTTTCCAAATAAGGAGAAAACACGTAGTTTCGTTGAACTTTTTAACAGCTTGATAACATCTCAGAAGATTCATTTGATTATGACATGGAAAACATTATCGAGTTAAAATTACATTAGCAGTCTAATAATTATGGTCTAAATTCAGAAAAACTGCCCGACATTATTTATTTTATTGTATCTACAAGCTGAAAAGTTTATCCAATACAAGTAATTTTGCTGAACAATATATGATTGTAAATTCTAAGATAAATTTTTAATGACACCAAAATATTTCCGAGTTACAATAAACTTACGTGATTTGTAGTCATTAATAATATAGTAAAACAGCCAAACTCAATATAAACTTATGAATAATTTCATCTCGACATTATAGTATGTGGAGTAAGTGGCACTAAAGGGTTGAATATTGTCTGAAAGGCCAAATTTAGACCCTCATCATGGACAAATTTAACTATTTAAATAACTTCAAGTAGAGGATTTAAGATTTATAAACTAGTTTGAAACTTTCTAGCAAATGAGGGTGTATAACATTTTGAGCTAACAAGGAAATTTATTTTACTGGGCTTTAAGTTACTAATATAGTATTTCCAAAATACTACAAAAGACATAAAACCTTAATACTTTAACAACAAAAGACTTAGTAACAGTAACAGGTTATTAAGCCTTAAATTTGCTTTAAGATTTTATATACTACAAATAATTTAATATTTTACTTGAAAACTCGCAGGTACTTCTTAAATTTCTGAAAAAGAGGTTGATTTGTTGCGTATGTACCTAAAAATGCATTCATTTTAACTGAAAATGTTGAAGACTTTCAACGCATCTGCAAGATCAGTGATCATCATTGCATTCTCATTACGAATGATCGATATAAGTTACCGAACTATAATATTTTTCTTAAGTCAGAAACGAGCGTATTGTACCCATCTTTTACCCTGCTTTTAATTCTCTTATTTTCATTGTTCTTTCAATCAAGCAATTGGCCTACTACTCGCGCTTAGGTATCTGGTATGAGATCACTGGAGTATAGGTTCGAGTTTCAATCCAGGCTCAAAGTTTCACGGATCGTTGCATTGGTATGATGTGCTGCATTACTCAAAAACTGCTATTGGAAACTGCTGCTAAATTATAGCAGTGTGCAGTTGATCAATATCGTGACAATAATATAATATATACCAGGTGTACAAGTATGAAATGCGGATTTCAGACAACAGATGGTGCACCAATGCAGTTTGTGCTATAAAGATTTGACACTGCGCCATTGCGCCATTTTGTTGTGTCATCAACAAGTGAGAGACGCGTATGAGTGATAAATTAGAAAAGTGTGTGCATAGTTTTGTGTTGTGTTGTTGTGTTCAATATGTCGAAATTTAAACCGAACGAAGAGCATTCGCGGACAGCATTAATTTTTTGTTTTCATTTGAAAACTGCTGTTGAATCATACCGATTACTTCAAGAAGCTTATGGTGAACATGCTCCATCACAAGATATGTGTGAACGATGGTTTCGGCGTTTCAAAAGTGGTGACTTCGATGTTGCAGACAAGGAACGTGGAAAACCGCCAAAAAAATACGAAGATGTGGAATTGCAAGCATTGTTGGACGAAGATGATTCGCAAACACAAAAGCGCAAAAAATCATGGATAGACCCAGGTGCACCATCCACATCGACCGCAAGACCGAATCGCTTTGGCAGAAAGACGATGCTCTGTGTTTGGTGGGACCAGAGGGGCGTGGTCTATTATGAGCTGTTAAAACCTGGGGAAACGGTTAATACTAAACGTTACCAACAACAATTCACCGATTTGAACCGTTCGCCGATTGAAAAAAGGCCAGAATACTGAAAGAGGCAATACAAAGCCATTTTTCTTCATGACAATGCTCCATCACATACGGCAAAACCAGTTCGCGACACGTTGGAAGCACTAGATAAGAAGACACGTTTCAAGTTTTCAATAGTATTGATGACAACATTAAATTTACTTTAGAAAGAGAAACAAACAACTCCATTGCGTTTCTAGACATGACGCTGATCAGAAGGCCCGACAACACCGTCTTCACCAGATGGTAAGGAAACCAACGAGCAGTGGAAGATATCTTAACTGTCATTCTAATCATCCAATGAAAATGAAAATTGGTCTGGCTAGTGCCCTTATTAACAGAGTCTACAGGCTGACACACCACTCCGAAAGATCAAATGCACTGCATGTATTGAAAACTCTTCTTACCGAAAACTCTTATCCCTCCTCTTTAGTCAACAAATTAATTTCTATTAACGATGCTCCCCACAATCTAAATATTATTAACATTCAGAACCAGTATGACTCTCCAATTCAAAACCACGTTGCCAATAATCTCAACAACACTGTTATCCACAGGACCTTTCCCCACATAGATGGTCTCACTCCTAAACTCATTCAAATTTTCAAACAAGAAAACACTCGATTCCTCAGAACGATCCCACCTAAATTACAACTTCATACAAGAGTTAAAACACCCATTACCAAAGAACAAACCTCCAATGTGGTCTACAAAATCCCATGCAAAGACTGCACATCCTGTTACATTGGATAAACGTCCCGCAGCATAAAGGGAACGTTAACTTTACATAGAAGTAGAAGGGGTATCAAATCTTGTTCTCTTGCAGAACATTCAATTGACAATGACCATCGCCATGACTATGACAATGTGGAAATAGTTTGGAAATGGTTGCGATTAATGCCTGTGATGGCGCCTATGTGGGGAAGAACCGATGTGGAAGACCTTAGTATCATCTATTCTTATATCTTTAAACTTTTTAATTATCTATCCCAAAATTATACAATAATACTAATACATAAAAATCTTTCATGTTATTTTGTTTCTTTACTTAACAAAATATTAAAAGTTTTTACACCATAACAGATCACACTATATATAATTTACTAATATTTTGTAATTCAAGGTCAATTTTAGTTCATGTCTACTAACTGTTCACTAACCTAAAAATTAAAACCGCGTACTCTGTTGTCCCGGGAAAATATAACCGGAAAATGTATTTACTACGTCGTAATTCGTAATCTCGATCCATTTTCCTTCGATCATGTCAGTTTCCACTGAATAATCTCACGTTTGTAAGTCTAACTTTCTTATAGTTGTGTTTTTGAAAACAGATTGTATGTTAAATACTTGTAATTTCTAGATGTTCTGAAGGAGGATTGAATATATCCGAAAGCTTAACAATTAAACAAAGAGTTTTAATGGCCAACTGTTTTTGACTGCATCCTCACTAAATTAGTTTCTATATATATATATATATATATATATATATATATATATATATATATATATATATATATATATATATTATATACTTACAAACACAAAATTCACTTAGTTTTGCAAGAAAGTTTTCTTTTTGAGGAAGAACTAAGTAAAGGGAAACTAATAAACCTCTGCATCACTCCTTATTCATTTCTCAATCGATAATGTTTTGAGAACCCATGTTATAGTGTTCTATCCTTCTCATAAACCTCAGTTAACATTAAATAGGGACAACTGAGGTCACCTAAAACTTTATTTCTTCGAATTGTACCCAGTTTATCGTTAACTATAACTCATTTTTAAATTCGGATTGTTTTGCTTGTTGGTTTCGACAGGATGTTATTAATGAAAAGATGATCATTATTTTCAAAATGTACTATGTCAGAGTGATAAATGCTTTGGTTCTTATTAAATTTAAAATTTTCAAAGGTATTTTATTTCGGTTATAGTAATATCTATCTATAGATACAGATATAATAACTGAGTGTCTAAGTCTCATAGTGTGAACAATAAACCAAATATATACCGATCATGATGAAACGAATAAACGACTGAAATACTTAATAGTATACCAGTTCATAAAGACAAAAATATGATAATATTTCAAAATCACTAATATATTTGTACTGTACTAAAAGCATTCTTGCCTGGAATATATTCGAATCTGAGAAGTAGTACTGTTGTATAAACGACTTTTGCAAATAAGAATTCGTGAAGGAACCGTTAACCTATATTCAACACAGTTCATTTAAGTGCACGAGATGTTGCGTTAACGATGAAAAATGATTTCGGTTTTGGTCCATTGTATGCGTAGAGGGCGGTCTTAATTTATTATATTATTTAAGAAATACTACTTTTGCTGGTTATCAGATCATCTTAAAGTACTACATACTTCTCTAGTTAGTAAATGAAATCACAGATGGGTTGTTTTTTTCTTTAACGCGGACTGACATTTTGGGGGTAGGTCTACGAGCATAAAATTTAACTATAGAAAGTGAATAACTTTAAACTTACCATCCCTCTGAACCTCAACAATCCTAGCTGTTATTTAAAGTTGTTTAATTAAAATATTTAACTAGTTTTTGTCAATATTAAAATATCATTAACTTAGGTGCCAAAAAGATATAAACAGGTACAACAAAAACGAAAAATTTTCATTAAATATTTTTTGCATGAAAATAATGTTTTGTAAGATAGCTCGTTGATGTAGTATAGAGCTAATGATATGCTACATTAATTAAAATTTGAAAACATCACAAATGCAACAGTTTGGATTCGGAGGAATAATCAGCTCTGGTATGCCCACATAGAACTGATATATCAACGTTTATGAAGCAGTCGTTTCACTTAATTGTTAATAATTTCAAATAAGTAACAAGAATTTAATCCCAAATAAAATCAATTTCCCAACACTGTCGAACAATCCTTTCTATATTTATCTACTATTAATTTACCATACAAAGTAAATTAATCTATCTACTTTATTAAAACATAAACTTTATATTATTAAGTCGAAATATACTAAACTTGGAAATGAGAACATGTAACAATTTTTAATTAAATGTTCACACCTTGTTAGGTATAAGTTTATCAGCTTATCAGTAATCGTCTCTATTTATGCATGTTCTTATCTTCTCCCAAAGTAAACTGATATGATTTCTCCATTCAAAATCTTCTTCATTAATTTTAAAGAGCGTTTAATACTAAATTAACAAATTCTGGTTTTAGATTTATCCTTGGAAGTTCCACAATATAATTAATAATATTTTGAGACTGATATGAATGAATTCATTACTTTTGTCTCTCTTTATGGAATATTGTATATTTTCAGAATGAAGTAAAAAAAGCTAGAAGTTGCCAACTTTATTTTTTAAAGGACATTATGTATATTTTCGTAATTTCGTAATTCTATTAATTTCTTGATTTGTCTCACTGATGATAAGTTTATTCTGGGAGAGAGTACTAATTAAAAGAACACCTTTCGCGTGTTTAACCAAAACTAACCTGACTGGAAATGAAAATGTACCTAGTATTCTCTCAATATTTTCATTATTCCAAACTTGTCAACACTCCTTACATATGGAGTATCTATTTAGTATGTAATTCTTGGGTATCTCATAAAGTATGTTATTGCAGAAGTTAGAGAAAAATTTGAATGCAAAAGTTTTCAGTTATCGGTGATACATAATAAATATATTTTGTTTATTTTTTGAATGTCATTAGGTACTTGGGTAAAATTAGACTGAATCCATCAAATACGAACGGAATTACTTTCTCCAAGCTGTAGCTGGAATTATTATATTAGAAATTGAGCTTCCTATGTTTGGCATTGCTTGAATTCTGCTGCATTTCCATAGCAAAATATTTTTACTTCGTTTTAAATTATCTATGATTCATATTTACATTTTCGGTCTGAAATCTATTTTTCAAAAGATATTTATTTTATTTATAGGAGTTTCGGTAGTACGGATCAACTGTAATTTGTAAAATAAAAATAATTACCGTTTAAAGTGTTAATATTTCGTTGATACTAGGTTTTCAAAACAAAAATTTTGTTATATGTTTACTCAATTACCATAATGTTTAGTGAATAAAAACATGCCAAGAATAATTCATTTTTGTTCTATAATTTTCCATAAAGGAAGATTAAAAAGCATGAATTATCGTAAGAACAAGTAAACAAGTACAATTTTATTAGAGATGTAAATTTAATGGAAAAATAAACAACTATGAAATGTTGAGCTGATCGGGAAACTATTTGTAAAATGATGATAAAAAATAAATTATGTGTACAAACATCTTTTCATAGTCTTCCTTTATAGAAAGGCAAAACTAGTAAATAATTTGTGTCAATCAAAGACAGTCAAGGAACTCAGTAAACAATAAAAACACTGATTAGCTATAGTGTTCTTGCTTTATAATTCAATTCATCAGTAGTTTAAAACTTATAAGGGAACCAGCCGTGCCCGCGGCTCCGCTCGCGTGGACTTGATTTACTATTATCTTTACTGCTTATACCTTATGTTACCTAACGTAATAAAATATATCCTATAACTTAGCCAGAGAACTTTATAAAAAAACACCTAAATCGGGTAAGTGGTTCTTGAGTGCTAAGCGTACTAACGGACAGACAGACAGAGAGACGTTGCATTTAATATATATTATATAGATATTATTATTATTATATAACCTCGCCAGAGAACAAATGTATGAATTAAAAAAAAAAAAACAGACAGACAGACAGACAGAGAGACGTTGCTTTTTATATATATTGTATTCTCTGTTCCATAATTAACGGTTTAGACAGCGAATTGCAAGAGAATGCGCTAGCGGCAAACTTTTTTCCGACCTGATTCACTATTATCGTCACTGCTCATTCCTTATGTTACCTAACGTAATAAAATATATCCTGTAACCTGACCAGGAAAGATATGTATATTTTAAAAAAAAGGCACGTAAATCGGTTCTCGAGTGATAAACGCACTAACGGACAGACAGAGAGACGTTACATTTTATATATTATAGATTATTACTATTATTATTATATAATTTGAAAAGAGAACATACGTATGAATAGAAAAAAAACACGTAAATAGGATAAGTGATTTTCGAGTGATAAGCGCACTAAGGAACACACAGACAGATAAAGAGACGTTGCATTTTATATATATTAGATTCTTTTCTACATGATATATTTAATGGTTTAGGAAGTGTACTGCAAGAGAACGTGCTAGCGGCAAACTTTTTTCCGACTTGATTCACTATTATCGTCACTGCTTATTCCTTATGTTACCTAACGTAATAAAATATATCCTGTAACTTGGCCAGGGAAGATATGTATATTTTAAAAAAGAGGCACGTAAATCGGTTCTCGAGTGATAAACGCACTGACGGACAGACAGACAGACAGAGACGTTACATTTTATATATATTATAGAAGATTATACATATCCTGGCCACACAATAAATGTATGAATTTAAAAAAAAAACACGTATATCGGATAAGTGGTTCTTGAGTGATAAGCGCACTAACGGACAAACAGATGGACAGAGAGAAGGACGTTGCATATATATATATATATATATATATATATATATATATATATATATATATATATATATGTATATATATATATATATATATATATATATATATATATATATATATATATGTATATATATATATATATATATATATATATATATATATATATATATATATATATAATAGAAAAATATAGATAACCTTGTCAGAGAGCAAATGTATGAATTAAAAAAAAAAACATGTAAATTGGATAAGTGTTCCGCACTTGATCCACTATTATCATCACAGCTTATTCCTTAGGTTACCTAGCGTAATAAAACATATCCTATAACCTGGTCAGAGAACATATGCATGTTTCAAAAAAAAGCGCGTAAATCGGATCAGTAGTTCTCGAACGATAAGCGCACTAACGGACAGGCAGACAGAGAGACTTGCATTTTATATATATTATAGATTAAACCAACAATAACACCGCTTTATTTTAAGTGACAATGCACTTAACAATTATCTTGAAAGGCATACGTTGCCCATCTTACGATTCTAATTAATATGACAAGAACGATTATAATAATTGTTTAAAATTAAAGAACGTAGGAATTAAAAACTCATTTATATTACTTTACATTCAAAAGGGGAGATAAATTATTTAATTGTTTAAAGTAAGCAATATTAGCTACGAGGGTTGGGTGATAAGCCAGGTAAGTTTTTACGAAATGGCGGGAAATTTTGCTAAGCGGCTTGACTGTTTGTAAGCGTGATTCTTGTAACGGTTGTCTTCAAGGTTTTAAACAGATGCAACGCGCAGTTGTTTATTGGCAGCTATCATAAGTGATCGATGTGACACGTTTCATAAAAATGAATAAAGCCGAGTATCGTGCAGTGATGAAATAGTTTTATTTAAAAAAGTGGACAGCAGCCCACATAGAAACTGAACTGAAGAAATTTCATGGGGACTCTGCACCAGCACTCAAGACCATCTATTATTCGATAAATGAATTTAATCATGGTCGTACGAGCACTGCAGGCGCTGCACGTAAGGATGCCCAATTGAGATTTCTTTGGAAGAAGTGGTTGATAAAATTCGTGATATTGTGACGGAAGATCGCTGCATTAAGCTTCGTGAGACTGCCCTCATATGAACGGGTATATAGTATCCTGGATGTTCTAAAAACCAAAAAGCTGAGTGTGCGATGGGTGCCGAGTTTGTTGACCAAAAACACACGAGGAAGGATATTCCAAAATTGTGTCTGGAAAAGTTACAGCATAATCTGAGGGATTTCTGGGTCTTTTTATGACTGTAGACGAAACGTGGATCCACCACTGCAGTCAAAACAGTGGGTTGACGAAGGTGGAAGTGCAGTGAAAAAAGCGAAACTAGTTTTATTGGTGGAAAAATTATTGTAACTCTTTTTTAGGACTTACAGCGTATCGTCAGGATTGACTATTTGAAAAAGGGTAAAACAGTGATTGACTCTTATGACGCAACGTTATTGGACGGTTTGCATGGTGAGTTGAGGCAAAAGAGACCAAGATTGGCAAGCAAAAAATGCTACTTCACCAGAACAATGCGTCTGCTCCCGCATCGGCCGTTGCAACAGCAAAAATGAACGAGCTGGGCTTCGAAATAGTTCCCCACCCACCCTACTTCCCAGATATAGCCCCACGTCACTTTTTTGGTTCCTATCCTCAAAAATAATCTTGGGAGAAAAAAATTTCCGTCGAATAAAGAGATTATCTATGCTCTAAATGAGTCGAGAACAGGTCGAAACATTTTTTTTTTTTGAGGGAATAAATAATTGGAATCTCGCTGAACCAAATATATTGAGCTCAGTGAGAAATAAATATTTGCTTTTGCAAAAAAATGTTATTTACCTGTTTTTTTAAGAGACTTTTCAATCAACCCTCGTATTTTAAAAAGTAGTAGGTTTTAAAAAATAAACGACTATTTTGATTATTTTAATACCTAGTTTACTACACTCAGGTAATATATACCTGAGACATATGAAAATAATTGAGAGATTATATGAATTATTAAAGAGTAAAATTTTACAACTAATCCTGTTTTTAGACGCAGAAAACTTCTAAATTATTCATATAATTTTGTAAATATTATTATTTGCGGAATTATTTGGATTGTAACGTTAGCCACTACAGTATATTTTGCTTGTACTTATCAAAATCTGAATAAGAAATTAAATAGTAGGTAAAATATATTGTCTCTTGTAAAGTAAATAGTCCTAGTAGGCAAAATGAAGCAGTTATTCTTTAATATACAGCTCAATAACAAGGAAAAATGTTAGTATTAATATTGAAAAAAACCTACAAACATTGTTGTAATTAACACTTTAGCACCTATAATTCGATACATTCGACTAATAAGCTAGCAGCTATCCGCACCACGAATGTAAAAGATGTCTTGACTCTTCTTGTATAACGAGTTCGCTGCACGTCTCGCATTGTGGTATACGATATCAAAGTTTGACAATTTAAGTTTAAGTACATGATTAATCTTCCTTTTATTTGTCCTTGTATACCTAAACTTTTATGGTGTGTATGTAAAATAAGGGAAAATCGATAAGCTTTATGTATTTTTACATATAATATTATTCTTTAATCATGTATTTAAGAAGAAATTATAAAATCATTTGTTAAACATCAGTTATGTAAAAAGTCTTAACAGATTTATAATACACTTCACGCAGAATTAAATATAATTCAGCGACTTAGATTTACTATCAAAATTAATCATCATCCGTTCCACTGTAAACTTTTTTTTGGGATGCAGGTGACTCTAATAATAAAAAGTATATTTAGGTATTCACCTAGAACAAGTCTAGTTTAATACAACAGTTCCCACTAATCATTGGGACATGAACAAATCATAAAAAGCCGAATGAATACGTTTCTTTCAACGAGAATAACATCCGTGAAATGAGAAGTCTTTTTAATACTGACTGAGACACCATTGTGTAGCGAGATGCCATCAATAATAGCTTCGGATCCATACAATGCCTCAAGGCATAGACCCTAAAGCTCTGTATATATGTTTTCTTTCAGTTGTAACAATACATTTAAAAGACATCTAAAAAGAAAGAAATATATATATATATATATATATATATATATATATATATATATATATATATATATATATATATATATATCAGGTGTACAAGTATGAAATGCGGATTTCAGACAACAGATGGTGCACCAATGCAGTTTGTGCTATAAAGATTTAACACTGCGCCATTTTGTTGTGTCATCAACAAGTGTCAGACGCGCACGAGTGATAAATTGGAAAAGTGTGTGCATAGTGTTGTGTTGTTGTGTTCAATGTGTCGAAATTTATACCGAACAAAGAGCATTCGCGGACAGTATTAATTTTTTGTTTTCATTTGAAGAAAACTGCTGTTGAATCATACCGATTACTTCGAGAAGCTTATGGTGAACATGCTCCATCGCAAGATCGTGTGAACGATGGTTTCGGCGTTTCGAAAGTGGTGACTTCGATATTGCAGACAAGGAACTGGGGAAAACCGCCAAAAAAATACGAAGATGTGGAATTGCAAGCATTGTTGGACGAAAATGATTCGCAAACACAAAAACAACTCTCCGAGCAATTGGGCGTTAGTCAACAAGCTGTTTTCAATCGGTTAGGAGAGATGGGAAAGATTCAGAAGACCAGTAGATGGGTACCACATGAGTTGAACGAGAGGCAAATGGAAAAGCGCAAAAACCCGTGTGACATTTTGCTCGCTCGGTACAAAAGGAAGTCGTTTTTGCATCGTATAGTTACAGTTTTGAGAATCCCAAGCGCAAAAAATCATGAGTAGACCCAGGCGCACCATCCACATTGACCGCAAGACCGAATTGCTTTGGCAGAAAGACGATGCTCTGTGTTTGGTGGAACCAGAGGGGCGTGGCCTATTATGAGCTGTTAAAACCTGGGGAAACAGTTAATACTAAACGTCACCAACAACAATTGACCGATTTGAACCGTTCGCTGCTTGAAAAATGACCAGATTACCGAAAGAGGCAAGACAGGGACATTTTTCTTCATGACAACGCTCCATCACATACGGGAAAAACAGTTAGCGACAAGTTGGAAGCACTCAGCTGGGAAGATCTACCCCATGCGGCTTACTCACCAGACTTGGCTCCTTCCGATTACCACTTGTTTGCATCGATGCGTCACGCACTTACTGAGCAAAGCTTTGGTTCATACGAAGACGTGAAAAAATGGCTCGATGAATGTTCGCAGCAAAAGGGGAAGATTTTTACTGGCGTGATATTCACAAATTGCCCGAAAGATGGGAAAAATGTATAACAAGCGATGGAGCATATTTTGAATAAAGCACTTTTTATCATTCTTCCAAATTTAACATGTTTTTTTTCCGAAAAAAATCCGCATATATATATATATATATATATATATATATATATATATATATATATATATATATATATATATATATACGAGGCTGGTTTGAAAAGTCCGTGCAAAGTCCGAGAGATGGCACCACCGGTGCGTATCGAGGTCATGTTTAGTTAGTAGCATCTCTTGAATGAACGTACACCAAGTTTCAGCCATATTGGTCTATTTCTTTGTGTTTGGCATTCGTGTGAATCAAGGAAGTCGAGTGATTTTCAAGAAATGGACGAAAAAGAATTTCGTGTGGTGATTAAACATTACTTTATGAAAGGCAAAACGCCTCAGGAGACTAAAGAGAAGCTTGATAAACATTATGGTGACTCTGCACCTTCGATTAGAACAGTTTATAAGTGGTTTCAAAATTTTCGGGCTGGGGGGGAGGGGGAATCTGCACCAAAAAAGGCGAAGACCGTTCCTTCGGCCGGAAAGGTTATGGCGACTGTCTTTTGGGATTCGCAAGGGATAAGCCTCATCGACTATCTGGAAAAGGGTAAAACTATTACAGGTGAATATTATTCATCGTTATTGAACCGTTTGAAAACCGAGCTGCAAGAAAAACGCCCACGATTGGCCCACAAGAAAGTCCTTTTCCATCATGACAACGCACCAGCACACACCTCAGCAGTTGTGGTCGCAAAATTAATGGAAATAGGATTTCAACTCGTTTTACATCCCCCCTATTCTCCAGACTTGGCTCCCTCGGACTACTATTTGTTCCCCAATTTGAAGAAATGGCTGGCGGGACAAAGATTTTATTCAAACGAGGAGGTGATTGCAGACATTAATGGATATTTTGCAGACTTGGACAAATCCTACTATTCGGAAGGGATCAACAAACTAGAACATCGTTGGACGAAGTGTATAAGCCTAAAAGGAGACTATGTCGAAAAATAAAAAAGGTTTACCAAACACAAAAGTAGTTTTTATTTTTGCACGGACTTTTCAAACCAGCCTCGTATATATATATATATATATATATATATATATATATATATATATATATATATATATATATATATATATATATATATACTGCATATATTGAAAAGAATGACTCGGATCAAGTAGAAGCACATTCAATACTGTTTTTTTTCAAATTTTCGAAAAATTAAAAAAGGAGCAAAACTGTATTTTACCAAATAATATACGAAATTAACCCGCCCACAAATGGCAGCTATTTACAATGAAGCAAATAAAATTTTAGAGGCAAACAAAGAAATTATTTCTTGGAAAGGAGCGCGAACAGCTGAGAGAGGAGAGTAGTGCAAATCGTACCTAATCTTGGAAGAATCGTAGATTAAAATATATTAACGTCTACAAAAATATTTAACGCTAATGAAAGTGGATTTTCCACCGCTCAGAAAAAAAAACGCAAACCGTTTTGAGATTAAAAAGGTAGAAACAAATCGATGGAATCATACGCGGAGAAAGAGGCCTTGTATAGTGCCAGTGTAGCTGGGCAGCTTGTGCCACTAATCTTATATTCAAAGGAATGGGACAAAATCCTGAATTTGGGAATGGCACACCTTCTGAGGGTATTATCACCATTCCAGACACTGGCTATGTTAACTGAAACTGATACGTAAAATGGTTGAAAGATTTTATAAGCGTCGTAAAACCAACCCCTGAAAATAAGGTGTTACTTCTACTTGATGGGATCTAATAATGTCAGCTAACTGCTGGACTGCTAGATCTTACTACTGACGGCTTCAGCCACTGGACGTTTTTCTTTAAACCTATCAGCAATTATTCTATTCAAGGAACTGAAAAAGGATTGAGGACAAATCCAAATCGTCAAGTAACGCAATATCAAGTTGCAAGTTTATTTGCAGAAGCTTACCAAAGAGCTGCTAATATTCGCACCATTCTGAACGAACTTAAAGCGGCTGGAGTTTGGCCGGTGCACAAAAACGTCTTTCCTGAAATTTTGTTTAAATCAGTTCAAAATATAAGGGTTTCTTCTCTGAAATAAACTCAAGTAATGAAAACACATCAGTCTTACTAGACGCTTCTAGTATTATCAATAAGAAAACAAGCAAATTACTCAGAAACCTAATGTCCCCGAATAGATTGTACATTTAAATAGTGAACCGTCTATTTGAGGATTTAATGCTAAAGCTTAAAAAAATTGTGAAAACTTTATGCATGAAAAAAGGTAAAGACATCAATAAACAAAAGACGGAATCAAAAAACGCGGCAGCACCCATAACAAAAATAATACGATATACCTAAGCTTCTTTTACAAATCTTAAATAAAAAGTCACACTCAGCCGGCGCCAAAAAAATTCTTTGATGCATCCGCGGGCCGCGGCGGCGCGCCGATTGAAAAAGAAAGCATTTAGTGTGTGGAACAAAAGAAACTGACTTTCAACCTACCCAGAGTTATTTTTTTAGGCTGGTTAGGGCAATTTTATAATCATGCAAATAAAATTTTAGTCAATTATTAATATTTTTACTTATTAGGAATGAAATATTTCAATATAAAACTTGTGTAATTAATATCAGGAAGTAATTATTTTAAAAGGTAACAATTTTTAGAATAGTCTCTTATTGTGAAATTTGGTTAGGGAACCTGTTCAAATGTGTAGTATTGTGTGCAGTAACCTTACATTCTGGTTCAAGCTTTTTATTAAAAAAATTTTGCAGCAGACTAAATAAAAAAATTGCTCTGAATTTAATAATAATAGTCAAAGTACCTTAACAAAAAACACAAACAATAATAGTCATTAAAGGATAAACATCCGCAAATGACTGAAAAATTATGGGGTACATAAGGAGTGGTATACCAACTGAGCAGAACACCAACAAGGCAAGGCCTTACAATGGATGAATGTACTAAAAAGCACACTGTATCCACTAAGCTCAAAAACTGGAAACACACCTTGTAAATTTTATTGAGTATTAATAAAGCTTTTTTAAATTAGAATTTGACATTCTGTGTGGTTACATGGTACACCAGTGGCGGCGAAAAAAAAAAAAATTCATGACTTTTTTTAGGGTCGATTTTTTTCTTTATTATTGAGATCCGATATTTAAGGTGAATGCAGTCGGTATAGTTACAAGGCGCCAGTTCCAATATGTGTAGGGATTTCGTGACACCTCGTATATGGGCACAATTTGCAAAAATATTTTAGATTTAAATAATATTTTAGTTTAGAATAATTACAAATTTTTAATGGTTATTTTTCAGGGACTCAATAGAAATACAATCGTCGTACTTTCCTGAAAAATTCAAAAAACAATACATTTAATGTAGAACTTAAAAAACTTTAGTTGGGAAACTAAAGTACGTCTAAGAAGATTTGTCTTGTAGACCTAAACAACTACAAGAGCTACAACGTCTTGTTAGGACTAAAATTTGCTAAAGACAAAGCACCGGCAAAGTCATTAAGCTAAACATAATTATTTTCGATAAACTATAATGAAACTTGGATTTAAAAAGTGTAAGGATTTGTTAAATTAAAAATAAAATGATTTTTAGTAGAAGACAACTACAACACAAATCGTTCGATATTATCATTTTTAGCATTTTTAAGATTTATTAGTACTTCACAATTAAGAGAACAATTAACATCGTACCTAAATAAATTTAAATTTTTAAATGGAACTGTTTTGTTTAAAATTCATAATAAAATTAATTTAAAGTGATCTAATTTTTGTTGCTTTTTAATGATCGTGTTGTTATTTTCTCTTCATCGTTTACAAAAACTACTTTTACTAAAATTAAATCTCTTCCGTGTTAGGCATGGGTTGGGTTTTATTTATTTATTCACTTGAAAACTTACAGATTTGGGCATGATACGAATCAAGAAATCAACGAAGCTTCTTCGTTAATTTCGCGATTTAATTTTAGTTTAAGATAATTTAGACATTGCAAATTGTATAGTGTGAACCTATCGAATTAAAAACTTTGTAATTGATGGTGGACGTTGATTATATCAGTCAACAACATCGAATCAATTCAGCGAATTTGGTTAACTTAAATAAGATCTTCATCTTAATTAAAATCTAAAAATAATTATCTTTCTTCAGAAAACCAGAAAAACATTTTTATACTTTATAAGTTAAATGCTGAGTAAGAATAAAACCTCTTACAGATTTAACGGAGCAAATCCTTAATTGTTTTTACTTGAAAAATATTCTTCCCAAGACAGATGTAGTCAAGCTGCAGTGAACCAACACTGCCATCGTTTAATTTTTTATGACTTTTCTCCTTCATTAATCACAGACCCAAAAGTGTCGCATGAAATCATCTTGGTGTAGCTATTTTCGTGTTCTAATTGAAGATTTTTATCATTTTAACCGTTACAACACGCATGAATAAAATTTAAGAGTGTATTAATTACGAATCGTTTAACGTATCAGCGATGAAAGTTTATTTCTATTAACGCCTCTTCCTTAAAATATCACATTTCAATTAAGAAATAAAAAGTGTCATATGTCTTAACAATAAAAATGTAATTCACTCGTTAATTGGCTGATGATATCTTGGATATTAAGTATCGGATTATGTATCTAAGTTTGATTTATATACATATAGATAAAGAGATAGATACAATTTAAAGCAGAATTGTGTGTCTAGCTAAAAATTTGTCCAAAATAGGAAAAAGTATTTATAATTTGTTAGTGTATTAAATAATTAAAAACTTATTTTACCCTAGATATACATCTTTATTCTAAAGAAGGTTAAAGTAAAAAATAATTAAAAATGCACTAGGCCCATAATTCGGCAGTTCTTTTATTCGTCAAATCCATCCCGAGACGCGTTTCGCTGAAACACGGCTCGTCAGTCGGGCTAGGATTGACAAACAAGAGAACAGAATTTACGGGTACTTATTCAAGTAGTTACGGAACACGATGGTAGGATGCAACAAATTGTACTACAATGGAGTATTAGGTGTGCATACTTAGTAAAATTCGTTGTATCCTACTATCGTGTCCCGTAACTACTTGGATAAGTACTCGCAAATTCTGTTTTCTTGTTTGTCAGTCCTAGCCCGACTGACGAGCCGTCATACGGCGAAACACATCTCGTGATGGATTTGACGAATAAGAGAACAGTGGGTAAACTGCTAAAGTATGAGCCTTGCCCGGTTTCAGTTATTTTACATTAACCACATATGCCTGAGGAAAATCCCTTGAAAAGCGCTGCCTGCTTTTAAGTGTTGACCGTGTCGGCTTGAAAGCTGCTGTGTCAGCTTTCGATGGAGTGTTAGGCATGCGTACTTAGTACAATTCGTTGTAAATATATTTTGTTATCTACGGACTGCAAACCCAAGAATAATCACCAACAAATATAAAACTAAGAAAGTTCAAAATATATATATATATATATATATATATATATATATATATATATATATATATATATATATATATATATATATATATATATATATATATATATATATATATATATATATATATATATATATATATATATATATATATATATATATATATATATATATATATATATATATATATATATATATATATATATATATATATATATATATATATATATATACGGGGAAGTCCGTTTATAAAGAACACCAAAAAATCACTAAAAATGGTTCGCTATATCCGAAGTTCGTTATAAACAGTAATTAAAATCTAATATCATTTTTCAGTACTTTTTATTTAGAATCAGCGCTAACGCTTAGAAAAAAGAATAATCGGCGAATTCCCTAGATCAAGTCGCGCGACATCGAGCACAGGGAGTGGCAAGTTCGTTACAAACGGATACAAAACATCCAAATTTGGTTCGCTTTATCCGGAAGTTCGTTATAATCGGGTTCGTTATAACCGATAAAAACTTGCATTGGTCTTATGGAAATTTTTATCACGCATTACAAAATAGTTCGTTTTAACCGGAAATTCGCTATAAACGGGTTCGTTATAAGCAGACTTCACTATATATGTATATATACACATGTACATATATATATATATATATATATATATATATATATATATATATATATATATATATATATATATATATATATATATATATATATATATATATATATATATATATATATATATATATATATATATATATATATATATATATATATATATATATATATATATATATATATATATATATATATATATATATATATATATACATATATATACATATATATACATATATATACATATATATATATATATATATATATATATATATATATATATATATATATATATATATATATATATATATATACATATATATACATATATATATATATATATATATATATATATATATATATATATATATATATAAATAATGCACTCGTAGAATACGTAGAAAAAACATTTCTCACACTTGTATCTCACGTAAACACTCGTGTGTGTGTGTGTGTATTTTTAGAACTTATTTCACCATACTTATACTATAAATCAAAACATATGTTACAAAGAACCTCATCATCATAGTCTGTCACACATCTTCATATGACCAATATACCAAGCTAACAAACACAGTGTGTATATTAATTCTTTCACATCACATATTTACCTGGAAGACAAAAGAAATATTGACCGTGAAAGCAATAAGATACTTGTGTAAAATATAATTCAATGTCAAACATTTTTATTATTGGAGTTTAAGTTCTTTATAACACTATAAAGGGTTTTGTAATGCCGCCATTAAGTTTTATTCCTAAGTTATAAATAGTCTTTTCATTTCGTACAGCGGTTTACAGATTTATCCAGTGTTACATGCTAAAGCTTTTAACGGTTTGTCTTTAAGAGACATCCTAAAATGATAAATGAAGATTTCAGTCCAATATATTGTCGGACGAAATATTGCTGTTTCTTGCGTTGTCTATCAACCGATAATTTTTCGTTGAAAAATCATGTGTACAACACTATTCCACTGACGTGTTCCATTAAAACGACGTGATCAATTTAAAAATTCTGAAAAATATGATTAATGAGTATTTAGTTCGTCACCTAGTAGGATGACACATTTAAACAACTGCTATGGATTAGAGAATGTTAAGATGTAAAATGATGTTAATGAATACGACGAAACGATATTAATTTGATTTTGCAAATTTATTCATTCATTTACTTCTATTATCATTATCATTATCCTTGCTATCATAAAACAACAGTTTTAATAATATTGCTCATGGCAAATTACCAAGCGAAAAAAAGATTTATTTGTCTAAAATGATGAAAAAAAGAAATATTGAGAACCATGTTAAACCTAGGAAAGCTGTCACTATAGTAGTATTGTTTTATATACCATAATAACTCTAATTATTATTAAATATTTATATAGTAAATTTATTGTTTGAGTTGCATATTTCAACAACATAAATATTTCAATAATGTCTACAGGTTTCCCAATTTCCAGTTATTTTGTACCAACTTGTATATAAATGATATATGAAATAGTCAAGATTGATGACTTAAATACATCATTGTCCACTAATGATTCTTAGGCTGAAGTTTGACACTTGAATAATGATCTTTTACAAATATAATGAAAATATGTGGGACGTACAAAATGGTTCATTAAACTAATGTCGCAAATCAACTTTTTTTTTTAAATGCGCGGAATAAAATAAAGAAATAAAATATATACTGTTAAATATCTGTTGTAGTAACTGCTAGTGGAATACTAACTACATAATATGCACTTATTGAGGGCAATTGGCGGTTATACCTTTACTTGCGATGTTTAGAAAACATTTGCAAATACGACGAACTTATTACAATTTAATTGCAAAAAAATATGCACCCTAACAGGTACTTGTAGAGATAACAGTATTGTCCCAAACTCAAATTAGTCATTATTGTATCCAATACATGTAACAACATGTGGACCAAAAATAAATTGTAACATTCATTTTTTCCTAGATTTTAAGATCATGTTACGACACTGCTTTTATCCCTATAATTTATATTTTATTACATTTTAATATTTATTGCAAATTTTTGAGCAGTATAACTTAAAACAGTGATTTAAATAGTGTAACTCAACGGTGTATAACGTGTTGCTGACCTAACGTATTTAGTTTGCATTGTTTATGCGTCCCGGAAGTGAGCCATTTTAAAGACTTCACTTTGAAGAAGGGGCAAAAGATATATAAACGGCCATATGGAATTTTTAAGGGCTTTTTCCTCGGCCATGCCGTAGGGGTTTTTTCCTCCGTGATGCAGTAATGGCTTTTTCCTCTAGCATGCCGTCGTGACTTTATCCTTCCGTCATGCCGTAGTGCAGTAACGGCTTTTTTTCTCAGTGAGAGCGTAGTGTTTCGTCAGGCCGTAGTAGGCTTAGTCTTCCATCTTGCCGTAGTGTAGTGGCCTTTTTCCATTCTACAAATATTCTGCTCATCCTAAGACATTTCGGGTTAGAAAGTGGTTAGCTACCAAAATGGAGATAGGAGAGTGGCAGGTGAGACAATATCTGGATGAGAATCTCACCAGGAGAGGCCAAGCTGTTTATGGAAAACCCAAGAGGAGAGGCCAAGGAGTAAATCAACACAAGTAATCTGCGAAGTTAATTTTACAAGCTTTTAGATCGTGTTTTTTGAAGCCATTTGTTTTTTTTTACAGGATCAGTAATTCATAGAAATCTAGTTTAAATAGGTACACTGTCGACCTAAGGGGTTTTTATTTGGTAGATGTAATTTTTAAGAGTGTAATAAAGGTAGAAATTTTTATTTTGTTAAAATATATATATATATATATATATATATATATATATATATATATATATATATATATATATATATATATATATATATATATATATATATATCCTTCTTTATTCAAATGTAACGTTTCACTGAACTACCCGCTTTATCTTTCAGACGCAACGGTTGTACCATATTAAAATTTCTTTCAACAACTGCATAACTCTTCAGTATTTTTTCATTTTTTGAGCTGGAGTTAGATTCTTTTATTCTAAAATGAATGGTGCCCAAAAACAGTAGAATCAAATTTTAAACAACTATAGAGACTATTTTCAAAAGGCGTACAAAAATTACCTCCATCTCCTCCATTTTTGCTCTATCAGTATTAATATCCACTCAATCCATTCTCAAAAATTAACATATACATAAGGGGCAAATAACGGCTTCTATTTAATAAATAAAACATTTATTAAAAATAAAGAAAGTTGGGGCTATACAAAATGAAGCCGCAACGTGAGGCGATATAAAATAGCCGAGCGAAACAAGCTATAAAATTTTGAAGAACAAAAGAAATTGCGAGACCAACGATCAGTTTTGATATTAAGTTTAGAAATCAAAGAAATAAATATAAAACTATAAAATATAATACAAATAGTATTTTAACAGCAAATAGGAACTGATGTAATAAGTAAGTTTCTAAGTTTTATAAATAATATTATCAAATCTTAGCAATAAGAACACTTAAGTTCATATCCTATACATTAATCGTGATATAGATGAAAAACTACTCTTCGATAGATAATATAGTTGCCGTTATACCACATTCTTAGCATATTGTTGACTTTTTATGACTTTCTTCTCTGTTTCCCCGATAAGAAGATGTTCCTGAATCAACAAAAAAACATGTTTTTTTTGTTCATAAAACTCGATAATAAAACACATATATTTAGAATAATAGATTAGATAATTTTCTTTAAATTTTTGGGACGATTTACAAAAATGCAAGTAGTAGTTTGGCGAATAAGACACTGTATTTGACTGGGTCATAAATATTAGAGGATTCATGAGACCGTTACTCTCAAGCTTTACGGCCAGCGCGAAATCGAAAACAGGAGTTTCACTTTAAATACGGTTCGTCTGGCTCTAGTTTGTCTCTTTTTTCTAAATGTTAAATTATCCACAAAATGAGGATAATAGAAAGAAGATACCAATTGAAATTCCTAGAAATGTAATGAAAATTTGATTAGGAATAATTATCTACCAAATTATTTAAAGGAAGAAGTAATAAAAAGTGTTTATATAGAGGACGCTTTAATATATTTTTTTATATATTTGTTCACATAAATTGGTGCAATGCTTAATACTTTGTAAAAAATTAAATATTTTAGGGAAATGCAATTTGTTTTAAACTATTATTTCTAAGTTTAAACAAAATAACATGTATCTTATTCAGAGAAATTATCATAAAATTTAAAGATAGTCACGTTTACAGAGGACATAAATATATTTTATTGTGAACTTTATTGCACTAGCAACATTTTCTAGGAGAATCGTCTTTTGGCTGGGACAGCAAAGTATTTCAAAATTCATAAGTCCATTAATTTTGTGTTGCCAACACGGAACATATGGCTGAATCTCGTATTCGTTAAAATTGAGTTTTATGAAATATATTCATCTGGATTAAGTTATATAAATTTATGAGAGAACAAAGGAGTCGTTAAAAAATTAGATTTATCAGTTCTAACAAAAAAATATATATTTTCATATTTTTTAATATTTCTCTAAAATATACCAATTATTATTTAAATCTTGAAATACTTTGATATGTAAAACTAATAACTATAAAGCATAGTTATGTGAAAACTAAAGTACCTGTAAATAAAAGTGAATTTACCCATAGGCGTGTACAGGGTTATTGACTATAAATGGATCAACCTTCTAACTCGCCTATTTGAAGAGTTAAACAAAAATGTTAAATACAGAAGTTGTTACGTTTTTTAAAAATTTTTACAGAGATAAAACAGAAAAAAAAAGGTAGCCGTTTTGATATAAGGCACAAAGTTAATATTTTTAAATAGAACACGCTGTATATTACTTTCCAATTTTTTAGAATTTTTAATTATATAATTGTTACGGCGTTAGTGCTTAAAATAAGCCAAAAAGTCTTTCCCGATGTTGGTTATGCACTTTTGACAATAATGTAAATTGGCAATAGCATTTGTATATGTTAAAAATTTTAGCAAGTTAAAACTAAGCGTAAATATAAATGTTTTTTTTCGAAGACGAGCAAACGAATATAAGAAACGTTTATTACAAGCAGTTTTAAGAAAACACAATCGGAATAGGAACATACAAGACTTTACCAAAGGCAAAGAAGAATTAATAGCTTACATATATTTCTACTAGCGGTGCCCGCGGCTCCGCTCGCGTGGTCTTGATTCACCTTTATCGTCACTGCTTATTCGTTATGTTTATATTATTATTATTATTATTATTATTTTTTATGGTTCAAGCACACGTGCTGCAGGGAAGAAGTCCCTAAAGCACTACAGGAGCGACACGTGTGCGAAAAAAAAAGCGATTCACGTTGTTGTTGAATCGCTGTAAATTGCACTCGGTGGGAAACACAGTCCTGGGCAAATTATTCCAAAGAGATGATGTTCTCCATATAAAAGGCTGCTTGAAAAGCGTTGTACGCGGAGTAACAAGCTGCACCTCATACGGATGTGAAGTATTAGCGCGACGTGTACTTCTAACATGCACCGCTCTGGGAGGAATTAAGCGGGCCACATCCTTCGAACACTTTCCATGAAAATACTTGTAGAATAGGCTCAAGTCGCCAAACATTCTTCGATGTTCCAGCGAATCAAGCCCGCCGGTCAGTTCCAGATATCCAATCAGACGAACAGCTCTTCTGTGAATAGAATCCAACAAATGCAGTGTATGTTTGGGGGCGGAGCCCCAAACATGGGAGCAATATTCCATAGTTGGTCGAATTTGAGCTTTGTAAAGAATTAACAGTTGTTGTGGAGTGTAAATCTTTCTGGTTCGAAATAATATTCCCAACTTTTGAGAAGCTCTCCTTGCTATGCCTGCAACATGTTCATGCCAGGACATGTTTGCTCCCAAATTAACGCCCAACAAATTGAGTGACGATGTTAGAGGAATGGAGTGCCCCGACATAACTATGTCGGGTTCAGCAACGTTAACTTTTTTAGAAAAAACTGCCGCCTGGGTTTTTGTAGCGTTAAATTCCACTTGGTTACTGTCACCCCAAGATAAAATTTCTTCTAGGTCTTTGTTAAGTGGAATAACTTCCTGCTGTCTGCGGATATTCGTCTGAGTAGCCGATGTCCGAGCGTTCAAAGTGAATGAAGAGATAAGCGTACTGTCATCTGCAAAGCTGTAGATTGGATTCTCGGTCTTTTCCAGCAGATCGTTAATGTAAATGAGAAAAAGAGTAGGAGACAGTATGGAGCCTTGAGGTACACTGGCGTTGATAGTGAAGTATTTAGCTTTACTGCCTGAATCCATGTAGATTGAGGTCTACCCTTGCCTCTTCTTCCAACCACTCCTCTTATTAGAGCTTGCTTTGTCTGTCTTTCTCATCATCCTTGCCACGTGTCCCAACCATTTTAATCGCTGGCTTCTTATGATTTGGTTTATAAGGGGTTTCGTATATAGGCATTTTAATTCGTAGTTTGTTCTTCTTCTCCACAGTCCCTCTTCTTTCCTTCCTTCGTAGATTCTTCTCAAAGCTTTCCTTTCCCACACCTCCAACGTCTCCTTTTCTCTTACATCCAATTTTCACGTTTCGCATCCATATGTCACCGTGGGTCTGACAAGTGTCGTATATATTCTTTCTTTTGTTTTTTTTTTATACATTCTTTGATTTCAATACTGGATTTATTGCCCCCAAACATCTCTGTCCTTTCGCTATTCTTTCTTGTATCACCGTCCTTTCTTGTCCACTCTCTGTTATTGTTACTCAAAGATAATTAAATTTGTGTACTTTTTCAAACATATATCTTTTCCCTAAGTTGTTTATTATATCTAAACTTTTGTTGTTTTTATTATCCTTCTTCTTTGTAATTTCCATGTATTTTGTTTTTTCCTCATTTGTCTTTAGCCCTCTCATTCTTCCCCTTTCTTCTATCCTACTTATGGTTTTTTTGAGGTTCTCTTTTGCTCTTGCAATCACTGCTACATCATCCGCATAGGCCAAGCATTGGCAGGTTTGTTGGTATATCGTTCCATTTGTTTTTATTTCTGACTTCCAAATTATCCTCACTAGTACTAAATTAAACAGACATAGATCCCCCTGTCTTAATCCTCTCTTCACCTTAAAGTTGTCTGATACTTTGTCCTCAACCAACACTCGATTTTCTGTCATTCAGTGTCATTCTCACCATGCGAATCAATTTACTTAGAATTTTTAGTTCTTCCATTATCTTGTAGAGTCCTGCTCTATTTACAGAGTCATATGCTTCTCTGAAATCCACAAAGATCAAGTGTATTGCCAAATTTTGTTCTAAGCTATTATCTTGGATTTGCTTAATCGAAAATATCTGGTCTGTAACCGATCTATTTTTCCTGAATCCACACCGGTACTCTCCTAGAATAGATTCGGCTTTCTCTTCTAGTCTGTTTTTGATAGTCACCACTACTATCTTGTACACAACATCCAGTAGGGATATTGGTCTATAATTAGCACATATAGTTTCTCCTTTTTTGTATATTGGACAAATGAGCGACTCTCTCCAGCTCACTGGCATCTTTTCTGTTTCCTATATTTCTTGCACCAACTGGCATATTTCATTTTCCAGATCTACTCCTCCAGCTTTTATCATTTCTGCTGTTATACAATTTCCACCCGGGGCCTTATTTTTTTTGGGTTCTGAGTATTTCTCTTATTTCTTCTTTGCAGGTTTGTTTGTCCCCTCCTGCCCTTAAATTGAGTTAATTTTGCTTCCTATTTCTCATTCAACTCCCCATTTTCATCGCCATTTAATGTTTCTTTAAAGTATCCCGGCCCTCTATTCAGTTTTTCTGCCAAACTTACTGCTAAACTTCCACCTTTTTCCTACATATTAGTATTTTGTGTCTGTTTATTCCCTTTGTATTTTATATAAAAAAAATCGGATAAGTGGTTCTTGAGTGCTAAGCGCACTAATGGATGGACAGACAGACAGAGAGACGTTACGTTTTATATAGATTATTATTATATAACCTAACCAGAGAACATATGTATGAATTAAAAAAAGAAACACGTAAATCGGATAAGTTGTTCTCGAGTGATAAGCGCACTAACGGACAGACCGACAGAGAGACGTTGCATTTTATATATATTATAGAAGATTCTAGATAACCTGGCCAGAGAACAAATGTATGAATTAAAAAAAAAACACGTACATCGGAGAAGTGGTTCTCGAGAGATAAGCGCGCTAACGGACAGACAGACTGGCAGAGACACGTTGCATTTTATATATATTACAGATATTCTTTGCTACATGATATCGTTCCATATTTATTAGTTTAGGCAGTGCATGGCAAGAGAACACGCTAGCGGCAAACTTTTTTCCGACTTGATTCACTATTATTGCCACTGCTTATTCCTTATGTTATCTAACGTAATAAAATATAGCCTCTAACCTGGCCAGAGAACATATGTATGTTTTAAAAAAAAAGCACGTAAATCGGGTAAGTGGTTCTCCAGTGATAAGCGCACTAACGGAAGGACGGACAGACAGAGAGACGTTGCATTTTATATATATTATAGATTATAGAAGAATAGATAACCATATCTTAATAGAAAGAATAACAACCTATCAAGTGCCCGTTGGACTTGCGGAATTAGTTTCCATACCGCGATACTGCTTTTAAAATACCCTTTCTTTAACATAGGTTACATTAATTAGCTCCCTAACAACTTAAGATCCAATATGTATTTTCACGTTTTTTCTTAGTCAATGATAGTTATAGTGTAAAACAAATATTTACTATCTAAATATTTGTTTAATTATAAACAAATAAGATAAAATTATGTCTCAGTACAATAGCGACTCGTCACTAGGTAACAGTATTGAACTTAAAACTATATTACAAAAACCTCTACCATACATCAAGAAACATAATTTTCATAGTTTTTTTTTATACCAGATAAATTTTCAAACGTAATACACTCGTGATAATTTTCGCCCAATCTACTTTGTGAAGACTATTCCAGAGTTTTTTGAAAATTGTTTGTACTTTTAAAAATAATACACAGAAAAGTGTGCGCAAGTATTACATCATATAAATTTTTGAACTGGTATTTTCACAAGCTTATATTTGACACCCCACTTAATGACCTATTACATTTTTTTTCTACTTTCGATTTCACCCCCCAAAACAAACCTCTTAAGTCAACATTTAACTTTTAAAACTACACGTCTGTGATTGGGCCATCAATTCCTATATTTGTGCCACACTTCAACTTTCTATGTCAAATAGTTACGAAGAAAATCAGGTATGACAGACAGATCCCATAAGTGTTCCGTACGGAACACTAAAAATAATTTTACAAAAGACAAGGATTAGCCGAAGAGAAGAAAAATTATCAGCACTACTAACCTAAAAATTTTAGAAAATCTTTGAAAGATATTGGCCAAACATATTACAAGACTAGAAATATTTTACAGAAACACGCAGGCGCAGAAAGTTATGTTTTCAAGAAGTAGATTCTAAGAGAGCAGATGAGAACTTTTGAAATTGAAATGGAAAAGAAGTTCTTAAACCGTATAGAGTTTTACTACGGCAGTATTTAATCCAGGAAAACAAAGAATTATTAAAAATTATTATTAATTGGGCTCTGGGCAGGAAATAGTATAACGAAAGAAACAAGATGCACAAGAGTTTAATAAAATTGTTTGGAGGAAAGGGCCAGTTATCTCAATATTTAAAGTTTGAAATTTTTATTTTTGGGCTAAGGAAAATCCATGGGTGATACCAAAAATAAAACGCTCCAGCCGGTAATCTGTTCGAGTTTGATGCGATATATTAAATTATATATAGAGCAATAAGACCAACATATTTAATATAAATTGTAATAGAAAGTATACTTGAAGAGAATAATGTAAATTGTTGGCAATTTGGTACCACTTAACAATAGGAAAATCATCTGGTAGCAAGATGTCTCACAACATTCTAGCAGTAATAGATTTTTTTAAGCTTTACCAATATGAATTCAGCAGAGTTAAAAAATTAAAATACCCACCAATTAGCCGAGTGCAAGTGCACAATTACGTGTACGTGTACCGTTCGGTGATTTCTTTTAAAATAAAAAATTTTATTACGGAGGTACAAAATGATCAGTGACATCAAAAATCACATCCCAAATGAGTTTTCAACAAAGTTCGATCTTTGTTGAACTGATGACCTTAAAAATTTTTTTTATAAACCAGATAAATTATCAAAGGTAACGCGTTCGTAATAATTTTCATTCAATCTACACAGAATATTCCAGAATTTTTTCAAAATTTTTTGATCAGTACTTTTCAAGACATTTTTTAAAACTATTATGAAGAAAAATTTGAGCGAATCATATACTTTTGAGCTCGTGTTTTCATAAGCTTTCATTTGACACCCCACTCGATGACTTTTTTCACTTCCGATTTCACTCCCCCATAACTAACCCCTTAGGTCAATATTTAACTTTCAAAACTATACAGTTCTAATTGGGCCATCAATTCCTATATTTGTGCCAAAGTTCAACTTTCTATGTCAAATAGTTTCGGAGAAAATCGTGTGTGATAGACGGATACCAAAGTGATCCTATAAGTGTTTCGTAGGGAACACTAAAGACCACTATGGAAAGACAAAAATTAATTTATTATTATGTATTAATTAAATACATTTAACAGAATGGGGAATATCTAAGATAATCAATTTTGGTTTATTTGTATTATTAACAAATTTCATTTTTATATTTTTGGTGCTCTATTTTTGGCAGTTTTCAGCTCTTTATCATATTATTTTCTTGTGTTTCAACGTTTTTATAGTTAAGATGTGGTTATATATTTAAGCTAGAGATTCCTTTTTGGGTTCCACAGAGTCTTGTGTAATCCCATTGTGCTTGCTTTTGGTTATAAATATTTCTCTTTCGGAAAAAAATGCCATTTAGTTTCAACTTATAACTAACAAAATTCTTAACATAAAGAAATGCCGTTGTCAATTTGCGTTATTGTCAAACGTGCCCAGTCAATTTTGGCTAAGTTAGGTAAAAAGTTTTTACCTCGTTATTTTTCACAATAGCAACGATATTTATAGATTACAAGTTATGTATTATTCCACTTAAGACTGATATGTCTGATAATTCTCTACGAAATGACGGGAAATTTTGTTAAGCGGCATGGCTGTTAGTAAGCGTGCAGCCGATGTAAAGGGCAGTTGTTTGTTGGCAGCTATCGTAACTGATCGGTGTTTCGTTTCGTAGAAATGGACAAAAGTTAGTATCAGTGATAAAACATTTTAAAAAAAGTGAACTGAGGCCCTGATGAACTGAAGGAAGTTCATGGGGACTCTGCGTCAGCACTCAAGACCTGCATAAATAAATTTAAACGTGGCCGTTCGAGCACTGCAGTTCTTGCACGTTCAGGACGCTCGACTGAGGTGCTTTCTGAAGAACTAGTTCATAAAAGTCGTTGTATCTTGACGGAAGATCGCTGCATTAAGCTTCGTGAGATTGCTGAGATGGTAGGTATCTCAAATGAATGGGTATATAATATCATGCATGAAGTTCTAAAAATGAGAAAGTTAAATGAGCGATTGGTGCCGCGTTTGTTGACTCCAGACCAAAAACTCACGAGGAAAGAAATACCAAAATCGTGTTTGGAGAAGTTGCAGCGTAATCTCAAGAACTTCTGGCATTGTTTTGTGGATCCACCATATACCTCGGATATAAAACGGCATTCAAAACAGTAAGTTGGTAAAAGTGAAAGTGTATCGAAAAAGGCAATTATCTGCGGAAAAAGTGATCGCAACTGTTTTTGGGACTCACTGGGTATTATCATCATTGACTATTTGGACAAGGGCAAAGTAGTGAATGGCTCTTATTACGCAACTTTATTCGACCATTTTCAGAGTGAGTTGAAGTAGTAGCGACCAAGATTAGTGCGAAAAAAAGTACTCTTTCACCAGGACAATGTGGCGGCCGTTGCAATGACAAAAGTGCACGAGCTGGGCTTCAAAATATTCCCCCCCATTTCCCAGATTTGGTTCTAAATTTTCGTCGAATAAAGAGGTTATCTGAACTGCCAACGACTATTATGCAGAGTTCGAAACATTTTTTTTCTTTAGAAGCAATAAAAAATTAGAATCTTGCTGGACCAAATGTATTAAAGTCAATAGAGCTTATGGTGAGAAATAAATTTTTGTTTTTACAAAAAAATATTATTTACCTTGTTTTTACACCCTCGTAGAAAGTTTGTGTTATATGTCAAATACGCAATTATGTGTGTGTGTTTTAACTCTTAACTCTTTAAATAAGAGTCTTTTCATTTATAATCAACAATTCTTTAGTAAATTTTTCGTTACAAACAAGTTTTACAAAAATGTTTAAATTCAACGTAACAACCAGAATATGGCCGTTAAAAATTTATAAAGTTATTACAAGGGTTGTGGTTTTGCTTATATTAGATTAGTATTCTTAAAAGATAATATCGACGTTGTGTTTAACAACTTCCTTCGTAAATTTGTGAACGGGCTAAACTTTTCTTTTCAAAGTTTAATTTTCAAGAGGTTTAAGTTTGAATTTATAATTCATTTACTTAAAAAGTTGTTATAAGGAGGCAAGGCAAGTATATTGAATACAAATTGAGTAATAATATGTTCTTATGCAGACCCTATCAAGTTAACAAATCTTAATTCTTGGAATTAGAATCCTGAAAATGTATCGTGCAATCATAGGTGAAATCGGAAAGTTACTCCAAATTGACAAGGTCTAGTCCCAAGAATCACGATTTCTCACTTAAACCAAGCAGAGAAATCGTCCGTTTCATACTACTTTTTTAGTTTATACAATATTTTACTTAATATTTATATTTGATACAATAGTAGAGTATCTGCTGAAAAAAATAGAGGCGCATACCTTTATGAAAGGATAAAATACCAATATACTTTTTACATTGCTACAATAACACATTATGGCAAGCTACCATTAATTTAGTTGTTTGTTATATTTTTTAAGTGCATTTGTACCGTGAGTTCTAATTACATTTTACTTTTGGCCAAAATAAAGTGAAATAGTCTATATATAGATAGAGAGATAGATGATCCAATTCTGTATTAAATTAATACCAAAATGTAGACAATATTGCAAGCTTTGCTCGAATTACTGTTCCTGGACTAATGCTATAAAATCAGAAGTAGTTAGTTTTAGAGTTTATGACTCCCGTCACCTTCAAAGTAGCCCCCCAAAATATCCGCGTATACCAGTATCAGCGTTATTTTCCAGTGGTCGAACATTTTTGTAATGTCCATGTCACTGTCTCCAGCGCCTCGCATGGTTCGGGTTGTATTTCCTTGACCCTCTCGAAGCAGCGACCCTTTAACTTAATCTCCATATGGAAAAACAGCCGACAGCCAGAGGGCGCCAAATCAGGTGAACAAGGAGGGTGGGGCGTGACAGTCATGCAATTCTTAACCAAAAACTGTAGCATATAGAACCATCTGTCCCGATATGGTTTCCAGAAATACTAATAAGCAACAACTAATAGAAAATCGGAAAATCTCAGAATTTTATGACGACCCTCTTTACGAATAATTGTTTTACTTTGGCAGTTATTTTAGGGGTAGTTGCAGTCGAAGGTTTCTGAAATGCTAGTCATGTTCCGAAGAAGTTCGGCCGGCCATAAATTACTAAAATCGCCCAAAAATTTGTGTACAACTTAGCGCTTCGTTTCCAAGTGCTTGCCGAATCATTTACTACGTTTTAGTAGAACTTTTCCTGAGTTTAAGCAAAATTTTACACACAACCATTGGTCTTTTTTACTATCCGTTGTAAAAATGGCAAAATGGGAAAAGACACTAAAAAAGCGAGTAAGTTGAAACTGGTCACACTGCGTTGCTAGGGATGTACCCACCGCCACCTATTGGCGCAAGTCGATACTATTTTATGATTTTACTATACAGCGTTAGTCCAAGAAAAATAAGTTAAACATGAAAAGGAATGAAATGCCACGAAAATCCTGTATAAAGACTTTAAACAGCCGAAATAAATCTTTATTATGTTATTTTACTATATAGCTAGTCGTTTTATCAAAAGTCTAGAAGCTTCAGTAAACAACTCCCGAACTCAGCCACATCATCAAATGCCTAAAAGTGAGTGAGTTTGATATCTTGGTTAAATCATCATCAACTACTGTAGGGATCTTTTCGGATTCTGGATCTTTTTATTATTTGGTTTATTCATAATTATAGTGATTTTAATCATTTGTATGGATAATGATCTGAATTACTACAGTAAAATCTTTTTATAAAATGCACTAAAAACACAAAAATTTGCTGTATGCATTTTAGAAAAAAAGAACGTTTTAAGCTGAAAATGGTGAGTCCAGTTGAGTCCTATCCAATAACATGTCGCAGGAGTATATTGGACATTCTAAACGGTTATTATTTGAAAAACTAAGCAATCTACACCCACAAAATTAGAATCGGTTATGTGAAAATTGACTAAAAAAAAAACATTTCTAAATTTTTCACATTTTTTCCATATACTTCCTATCATCACAAACTGACTAAAATAATTTTTTAAATCAACCTAAATGATTTAGTCAAAATGTAAAATAATATTCTGAAAAGCACGTTCTATAAAAGCCATAAAGTCCAATAACATATGTCAAAGATGATTTGACTATTTGGTTCCATTTTTTAAAACGACTGGTTTTAAAATCTGGCTATGACTTTGACGCACTATTCACTTTACCTTCGTGAATTTACCTGCACAGAAGTAAGAAAAAAACCTTCAGAATACAAACAAAGAAATGGTAACATTTTTAAAAATCCGAAATATTAAATTGCATTCAATAATATGAAAGAAATATCATAAGTGTAAGATACCAATTTGTCATATAGTTTTATAATCAACATTTATAACAAAGGTCTTGGTTCCTATATTTTTAATCTGAAACAATAGGTTTAATAACAATATAAAAATGTCAAAAAAATCCCGACAATAATAAATAACAACCCAACAAATTCAATTTGCAGTCTCATCCCTAATCAATCTTGGTTCCATGCGGGATTCCATGTTTAGGTTTACATATTATTTACCTTCGTACTCGATCTTAATATTTCATTGCCCATCAAAATCTCCGTGGTACTCGCTGGTACTCGCTTAAACTTAAAACCGATTTGTCATTCTCCAATCTTTTAGCGTTGGGCACAAACCATGTAAGGCTTGACTAAGTTAACTAAGGACATTCTAGCCTTTTATATTGGATATTTGTTAGTATGAAAGTCCAACTTACGAGGAAGAGTTTAAAAGATAAATAATTAACCTTACTTTCGGTACTTTTAAGATATGGATTTAATATAAGAGGCACAATCAAATTAAGAAACAAGGTATAGTTAAAGCAATTTCTACCTGTGTGCATAGCACGATACGTCCCGACCACACTAACCAACCTAATGGTGCAAATATCGTTTCTTAAGAAGATGTAAAAATGAACTTGGATCACAATATTCTAAAACGAAGACAGTGTGCTAAACAGTAGTATCAAAAAACCGGCCAAGTGCAAGTCGAACTTGCACAATTAGTGTTCCATACCGTGATTGTTGAAGTATTCTGTGAGATTCAGTCACACCTTCATCTTCAATATAAGAATTACCGATATATAAAAAGCGGGATATCTTTATAGTAAAAGTTTAAAACAAACATTTACTACCTAAATATTTGTTTAATTATAAATAAATCGAATAAAATTATTTTGTCTCGGTACCTATTCATTGGTCACCAGCCATTATTTTATGTGATCGGCCAAATGCTTAAATCAGTAATGTACTGACGAGTATATGAGTATATTACTAATTGCACCGAATATATATTGATATTTCGTAGCTCTTAGTCCCGGTTAAATTCACAATTTCCTACGGAGAAAATCCCCACTACATTTTCAAGTTAAATAATTTTTTTTTATCCCAGATAAATGATCAAACGTAATGCACTAATAAGTTTCGCCCAATCTACAGTTTATGTAGAATATTCCAAAATTTTTCGAAATTTTTTGATTAGTACTCTTAGAGACAGGGTGGGGGGAAATTATATAAAAAAAGTTTGCGCTGATATTACATCTTATATATCTTTGAACTGGTGTTTTCACAAGCTTTCATTTAACATCCCGGTGGAATTGCAAAAAAAAAATTTCGCTTCCGATTTCACCCCACAAAACTAACCCTCTATGTCAAAATTTAACTTTCGAAACTACACGGCCCTGATCGAGCCACCAATTTCTCTATTTCTGCCAAATTGCAACATTCTACGTCAAATAGTTTCGGAGAAAGTCGGCTGTGACAGACACCGACCCACAAGTGTTTCATACGGAACACTAAAAATTACAATTAACTAATGACGCAGATTAAAAAGTATACTATTTTCAGTAGAAAATAAATAAGTTAAGAAATACATTTTTCTCTACATGTACACAACTCTTATCGTTAATAATTTCTCTATATCTGGCACCGCGGTTGTATGAAGCGCATAACTTATGGATCTCTTCATAATTTTTTACCATCACTGTTCATTTATTGAGCTTATAAATACCGTTACATTATCTAAGATGAGGATTTGAAACAAAAAAGTATAATCATTTTACTAGCATTTTCGCAATGAAAGCACTTTATTTCTCATTCTGTACTCTAAACTACAACACTGTTTAATAATTTTGACTCCGTTCTATAGAGTTCACCAGATGCCCTAGAGACCGTCCAGAGAAATGAAAATTTTAAGCTAGCTAGATCGCTTTGAACGCAGACTTAGTATTCTGCACTTTGAAAAATCATCTTTTTTGATTTTCTACCTGATGATGTTATATTTACCCAAACTGAAATTAATATTTTTCCATTAAAGTTTAAACGTAGTAAGAAGGAATTCTTACCTCTGCATTAATTTTTTTTTCTTTATTTAACATATAATATTCTATACAATTTATAGTTATAATTTGCTGGCTAACTGCTGCACTATTGTGTTTACTTATGTTATCCTGACAGTGATTTCACTGTAGAGAAATCAAATATATAAATTAATGTCTATAACTACTATGATAGTTTAATAATATTTGAAAATAAATTTACTTATTAAATTATTAGTACCGAATTTCGAGGTGAATAAGCACATAACAAATATATTTAACAATATTCATAAAGTTTCCAATAAACCTCGTAGACCATATTACTTTGATGAGAAACATTTGATCTAATGGTATGTTCCATAAAGGCTTTATTGTCTTATGACAAGCTGGGTAATGAAATTTGAAGCATCGTAACAAAGTAACCGAGAATCGTGACTTTCGGGTTATGCTCCGACACAACGTTGGCCGTTGTTTTAAGGTGAATGATTTTTAATAAATTTGGGGGTACTATATTTCAGAATTGATACCAGATATTAGACAGACGTGAGTTACCTAATCTTTTGTTTTTTTAAGGCTTGTGATTACGCTGGAGATTGGTTCCCATGGAGAAGATTGATTTTCATATTGACGAATTTTACGCTTGAATACTTAGAGCTGACAGCCCATAATGTGTTATATATATAAGCTGCTTATTTAGAAAAATTAGTTTAAGGACATCGACCTAAACAGTACTGATTAAAGCTTCCAATTTTCGTAAATTTCAATTAACATGAATTTAACGAAAGCTAGCGAGAAATTTAATATTAATGTATTTACTTATTAATATTACATGAATTTTAAACCAAATTTAAACATAAGTAAAATATGAATTTTGTTTTTAAGTAGATAAGAAGACGAAGAAAAATACTTTTAGTAATATTTTTTATATTCCTTCTTTTTTATGAAGTGTTACACATTGCAGCAAAAGAAAATTATTCCACGATGGAATGTGTGATTTATTGAATGGAAGTTGAAACTAATTTATAGTTTTTTTTTTCATTATCTAGCACTATCACTTTACGTTGATGAAACCCAAATATTTTCTCAGAAAAGCCATTAGAATTAGTGTAATTACCCTAAGTAATAGGAATAAGATAAATTGAATTAAATAAAAAAAGTAATAGGTTCATAAATTTACTATTTATATTAATTTTGTACCTGTGAATATATAGGTTAGTCTAAAAATCATTCTTAATACAAGAAATTTTAAGACGTTGGCCATTTTCCAAAACTAGAAAAAATATATTCTAGTATTTTGTAAGCAATACTACGATATTGTAAATATATTCTAGTATTTTGTAAGCGAACTAGGATAAATACAGTTATTGCTCAGGTTTGTAACTCGTTCATTTATTTACGAAAAATCAAAACTTATTTAATATTGGTGTATCGGCCACGTAACAATAACCGGTCAATTGCAAGTTGGATTTACGCAATTAGTGTACCGTACGTTGAATGCTTCTAAAATAAAAATTTTTGTTACGGAAGTATAAAATGATCAATGACTTCACAAAACACATCCCAAATGAGATTTCAACATAGTTTTTTTCCGATCTTTAGTGAAAACTGATAACTAGAGACCGGATTATATGCAACATAAAAATCTTGAAATATGCATGCAAATATGCATGAAAAATGCCTAAAATATGCATGAAAAGGGTCAAAATATGCAATATTAAATAATAATAAAAGTAGGAATTTTTAGTTTTTTATTTCAAAATCAGCATAAAATTAACAAGTTATCGACGATGTTTAAATTTAATTAACAATTATTTAACATTTTTTAAAATTATTTAACATTTGTATTCTTGTACACGTAAACAATAAGGTATTGTTCCAAATGTTGGGTAGTAAGATTATGTCTTTGATCACTTAAAATATTTTTATAAGTGGAAAAAGACCGTTTCATATCCACTGAGGTAACTGGGCAGTATTTGAATTTGGGTGCTACGTTAGCACTTATTGTTTCTTGCAAAAGTTCACCCGTCCAATTAATAAAACTATCAATTTGACACCAAGGTTCAATGCCTGGGTTAACTCTACGCGGGAATACATTTGGCAATGTGGAGTTTATTTGACGGATTTTATTTATTAACTGAATTGATTCGGTCAACGCCAAACCTCAAGTTTCAAGCTTTTTAATACCCGCAGGTATGTTGGAAAAGTGAGTGCTAATCAGAATCGTTAAATGCTTCCTTGGATTGACGAACTGCCATAGCCTCTGCACTATCGAAGTCATTTACTAGACCTTTGATGGCCTCGAAATGTTCATTGTAAAATACTACAACTTCAATCCATATTCCCCATCGAGTTACTACTGGTTCGGGAGGTAAAAGCACATTTAGCAGCTTTTCTTTCTTTTTCAGACGTGATTGCAAGCAGGTGCCTTAAGAAACACTTTCTTTGCTGATGAAATCACTTTATTTACATTTCCAAACGTGGATCGTACTTCTTCAGCGAGTCGATGGACATCGTGAGCAAAGCACGTCACATGAATTAAATTTGGATAAAATACTTGGAGGACTTTGGTTGCCTTGATCATATAGGGAGCAACATCTGAGAAAAATATAAACACTCTTTCATCTGCAGAAGATACAGGAAATATTTTTTAATACCCTCATTCACAAATCTGGCGTCGAAATTTTGAGTATGCAGGTAATGTTCCGGCGATAAAATCGGTTCCAGACGGCGACATTAACAATACCCTGAGCAATTCAATTGCCTAGTAATACCGAGAAATATTGTAAATATAGGGAAAATATGCATCATTACTAGATTTTGGGTAAAATATGCAATAATCGGTGAGAATGGTCTAAATATGCAAATGCATATGAAAATATGCAAATACATATAATCCGGTCTCTACTGATAACCTTCAAATTTTTGTTTTTTTTTTATATACCACATAAATTATTAAACGTAATGCACTCGTGATAATTTCTGTTCAATCTACACCCTGTAGAGAATATTCCAGAATTTTTTCAAAATTTTTTAATCAGTACTTTTCGGGATAAGGTGGGGGGACAGCGATTTTTCGCACTTTTTTAAAAATAATACAGAGAATTGTGCGCAAGTATTACATTATATATATTTTTGAACTTGTCTTTTTACAAGCTTTTATTAGACACCCCACTCGATGACCTGGTAAAAAAAAATGTTCACTTCCGATTTCACCCCCCAAAACTAACCTCTTAAGTCAAAATTTAACTTTCAAAACTACACGGCTCTGATGAGGCTATCAATTCCTATATTAGTGCCAAATTTTAACTTTCTATGTCAACTAGTTTTGGAGAAAATCGGATGTGACAGACAGACAAACAGACAGACACCGAAGTGATCTTATAAGTGTTCCGTACGGAACACTAAAAAAATAATTATCCATAATAAAAAAAATAACTACTATTCAGCCAAATCGCAAAAATCTTTGCGGTAGTAGCAAACACGTAACAAAAAATATGGTTAATTTCTTCTTATGCTTAATTACTATTATCTTTCATACATAATTTGGTACTATTTTTGCCTTTACTAGAATATTTATAACAGCATTTCTCATTTTCAGTTCAAACAGTTGGACAAATGTCAGGATTAGAAGTTCAGGTTTCGTGCACCCATCTACGACAACGTACGCACTGTATCATAATAATGCCCATGCATAAGGTACAAATATTTTCTTCATTATCTAAATCATTATCAGTCTCGTCATCTTCAATTACTTCATCTTCAAAATCGTCACTGCTCGACGTAATAAAAGACCATCTTTTTATTGACAACCTTTTTTCTGTGCATTATTTTTGTGTTTAGAGTCTTTTCTTTTTTCGATCGAGTCTTTACCTTTTTTAGTTGTATTTTTCTTCTGTTTGGTTGCTGATGATTCGTCCGAAATATTTTTGTAAGGACTTGATGTAATTTCCACAGCTTTTTGTACAGTATATTTTCTCTTTAAAGTATTTTTAGGTAGTGTATTAATTTTCAATCGTACATATGATTCAAACAACAAATAGGAATATTGAAATTGCCCCACGGCAGAATTTAGTAAAAATCTATTAGTATTTATAACATCTTTTAGGCTTTATTTAAACTGAGACAAATTAGAGAGCAATAAGTTCTAAAAGTTTATCTAAATTGTCAGTATATACTGAAAAAGAAACTAAAGCTAAAAAACCTGTCAAGTGCATGTTGGATTTGCGTAATTACTCTTCCGTACGGTGATTAACTTTAAAATAAAAATCAAATTTTATATCGGTACAAGAGCGACTCGCTACTCCCTAACGGTAATGTACTTAAAGGTATATTATAAAAACCTTCACAAGATGTCAAGGAACATAGTTTTTTTTATACCTGATAAATTATCAAACGTAATACACTCGTGAGAATTTTCGTTCAATCTATACTTTATGGAGAATATTCCAGAATTTTTTCAAAATTTTTTGATTATTACTTTTCGAGATAAGGAGGAGAACAGCGACTTTTCGGCTATTTTTTAAAAATAATACAATGAAACGCTTGCGCGAGTATTAAATCATATATATTTTTGAACTCGTGTTTTCACAAGCTCTTATTTGACATCCCATTCGATGACTCCCATTGAATTCCTATATTTGTACCAAATTTCAACTTGCTATGTCAAATAGTTTCGGAGAAAATCGAGTGTGACAGAAGATCAGACAGGCGGACACCGAAGTGATTCCAAAAGTGTTCCGTGCGGAACACTAAACACAAAGTAAAGATTATATAATAGATTAGGGAAAAATAATTGGTATTCACTTGAATATTTTTTAAAATGCAGCTTGCGATCCCGATGTAAACTATGTTATAATGAAAAACTTTACTTTTGTATCCTGAAATATGAATATATAACATATTTATTTGAATAAGTAGATAACTGAAATGCCGAATATTTAATCCTTGTATAGTGTAAAAATGCAACAAATAATTCCCTACAACCTTACTAAGATACCTAGAATTTCGACCCTACTTGCTACAATGTTCAAGATACTATACTATTAAACAATAGAGTTGCCTATTTTTGCCTATGGTTTAGAATTATTTATACCACAATGTACAAATAGATCTTATTTTTGACATAACAAGTCTATCCACAAAGTTAAATTTGAATGCAAGATATTTGAAAGTACACTTATAACAATAGAACAGAATTAAGTTGCATCTGAAAAAAAAATAAGGAAAAGAAAATTATTTAGCGGATTTTAATTTTTGACATACGCTAAAATAATCAATCTATCGCACAGTTATATCAAAGCCTACAAACAATGGCCAACTGTACAACTGATCAATGCTATGATTAAGTAAGTTTTAATAGTCATCTGTAAAATTACAATATTTTCTAGCTGGTCTTGTTAGACGTCTTGTAACCTCAGATTGCGATGATAGATTTATACATTCATGAGATGTAATAGGCCGATGTCTGTTTAAATATCACAGAATGCCGCTCCGCTGTTAAAAACGTTAGATGTTAACACTTGTGACTGGAAATTTACTTCAAAGTTATTTTAAAAGAAGAGGAATGGTTTAGAGTGGAAAACTTTGGTGGCAGTGATTAATGTATGTGTCTCTTACTGTTGCATGCTTAGGTAAAATAAATGATAATATTTTTTATAATGAAAGGCCAAACATGATATTTTGTGTTGGTTGTAGTAATTACCTAAACTAAAAATCGGTATGTTATTGATTATTTCCCACAATATCCCAGTTATATATAATCACAATATTTCATTATAATAATTGGCGGCAATATACTTTCTATCGTAATCGCTTGAACTGAAATCATACTGATCATTTACGTGAATTTGAAAGGAAACAAAAAAGCCAAGTATATTTATTTATGAATTAAGGTAAAAAGTGTCCTTTATACTTTAACACTTTCGCCAAGATGGCGGCAGCCAATTGTTGAGTTGAGGAAATTATTCACGCTGTAAAATGCCTACTGTGACTAGAGGTAGATTTTTTATATAAATAGTCTTATAAAATTTAATGCAAATGTAGTTGGATCGAAGTTTGCTGGAGTTTAATCTGCAAAAGTTTCATCTAAATTGATTGTTATGTGTGTAAAGACGGTAACAACTAACTTATCGTCATTAATTTTTGCTTTTTCGTAGAGTTAATATACATTGAAGGTAGAGTTAAATGTTGATACGTAAAAAAAATTATTAGACCAAAAATTTAGAATGCCAGTGGAGCTTGGCCCAAGTGAATTAGACCTGAAACTGAAATATTAACCAAACTCGACAAATATCTAAGTAAATATATATTATTTGATATTTTATGCATCAGGTGACTTTATACACACTCATCCAAGGAAAGCGTACTGCTATTGCGGCAGAGCTCATGTAAATAGCACTGAAAAGTGTGCAGCGCTAGTTTTTGGGAGTAAACCTGAAAGTCAACGCTGCAAAAACGGTTGCTGTATCGCGTACAAAACGAAAAATTTAACGCAACTACAACAACCTGATCATCATTGGAAAATTGATAAAAACTGATAATGAATTCAGGTACCTGGGTTTAATACTAGACAATAAATTGGCGTGGAATAAACTAATCACAAAAAATTCCAACACAACAAAAATGTATCTTATGAGATGCAGGAGCACCAAAGATGGTACTTTAGCTATATGGTTATCAGATTCATGGTTACAGACGAAGCTGCAGTATGGTTGACGAAAACACAGCAGAGCCAACCACTGAACTACATCGTTTGCAGAGATTGGCTTGCTTATGTACCACCGGCGCTATAAATAGCACCCGTACTTTTGCAACAGAAATCAATTTAGGGTTAATACTAATACCCTTCAATGAAAATAATAACCTATAAAAGTTGATCACACAAGTTATGGATTTAATCTACGATAAATTCTTGGACATGCAACCCGATGACACGATGATGTCGGGTAGGTACTGGTATATATGAAGGACGTTAGCATTCCACTGGGGACAAATATGACAATACACCAGGCAGAAATTCATGCAATACAAACATGTGTCCACGAGAATATTAAACGGGGCTACAGCAACCAAGAAACATATATTCTTTTAGACAGTCATTTCGTCTTAAAATAACGTGATCTGTTAGAGCTATTTGCAAGGAACAAGTGAACTTCTGTAGCTTCAAGGTCATTTAGGAGTAACAGGTAATGAATAAGTGGACGAACTAGCAAGAGCCGAAGCTACCAAACGATATAGAGGCCCAGAACCAACGTTTGGCACGTACAACAAGTAATGAAAAGGACAATAAATAGATGGTCACATCAGCAATATCTAAATCGTTGGCTCACTCTACCTGGCCAAAAACATGCAAGGAGTGTAATAGGAGGTCCATCAATAATATTTAAATATTGCATGCAACGTCTTGGAATTATGCAAAGAGCTAGGGAGCGTGCAATGCTCGGAGTGAGCTTGAAGGGATAGAATAAGGAACGAAGACATAAGGCCACAGACCAAAGTCAAGTCACTAATATCACTAGAGCAATTTTAAGCCAGAAATGGAGATGAACATGGCATATAACAAGACAAGAACACAACAGATGGAGAAATAAACTTATACTTTGGCGGCCACGTACAACAAAAAGAAGTGTGGGAAGACCCCAAAAAAGGATATTCTATAAAGGACGTCTGGAAGGAAATGGTACCAGATAGCTCAAGACAGGAATAGATGGAGGACTATGAGAAAGGCCTATATGCAAGAGTGGATGGATGAAAGCTAATCGAGGGAGAGAGAGATTCATCTACATAGAATAGAATAGATAAGAAATCTTGGCTCTGAAAATTAGAACGTGTCAAAATGGAGTGACGTTTTAACACATTTGACCTACGATTGTAGTCAAGTCTGCTACCTGACCGGGGTTTATCGAACCGTGACCGAGGGTAATCATCATTCTCCACGTGTCTTGCAGGCCGTAAAGCTATTAAATGTTGTTAGAATAGAAAGCACTCATACCAATAGATATCTAAATGATAATTATCCCTATCATCCTTCTCAGAAACTACATATTATCTAGTACATATGTGATAAAAATTCTATCGCATCAGAAACAGGGAAAATGATCCGTGCCTTAAAATGGAAACGATATTGCACTGATGATATTAAACGTTTGTTTAACTGTTTTAAAAACCCGGCTCTCAAACATGATAGTAATAAAGATCCACCAGTAGATAGTGGAGTTTTATCTTACGTACGCGGTACAGACAAAATAGCCAAATTACCTAAGAGATCCAATACCCGCACAATCTTCAACACTTATAAGAGGATTAGACAATGTTTGAGAGCACCAAAAGCCGCAATTTGTAAATCAACAGAAGGTATCTATAAAATTCCCTGTTCATGTGGTACGCTGTACATAGGACAAACTGGAAAATCAATAGCAACCAGAATTAACAAACATGAAATTTATAAAAAAAGGAACAAATTTTATAATCAACTGTAGCTTTACGTCAATACTCTATAGGACATACCATCAATATAAGAGAAACCAAAATATTTGCTTCTGTTTCCAATTTGTATAAACGAAATTTACAAGCACCTTAACAATTAAATAACAGACTCGGGTTATGGGTGACTTGCGCTTCTTCGTTCTAATCTTGAAGAGTAAAAATCCCTGAAGATGCATCGTGCAATCGTAAGCGAAACGTCGAAAAGTAGTTCCACTTCGCCACGGTCTAATCTCAAGAACCACAATGTTTTATCTAATGAAGGCTGTGAAAGCTTTCATTCAGTGTAAATAAAATAGTTCATTTTGCTCAAAATGATTAGCAATTTAAAATTATAAAATTTTATTATCTTGGAAATAAAGAGAATCATTGAATTCGGTCTGAATTTGATGGGGCAATACTCTTTACCCTTATAAACAGGAATTATTGTTGCTATTTTTAGTATTCTTGAGTATGCTTCCAAGCCGATAACCTATTGAGTAGTGTCATCAAGAGGCAGATAACATTTTTTTTTTTATTATATTAAAAAATCGGAATAACTGAAAACTCTACTCACTAAGTTGTAAAAAATTAGGAACATTGACACAAGTTTCAAAAATAAATAAAGAAGGTAGAGAAACAAAGGCATGTAAAGGTATATATCCCTGTAGAGGATGTAAGGAATTGTACTTTAAATATAATATATCTGTCGCCATCTAGAGTTAACAGTTAAAATTACATCTTCTCTCTGAGCTCGTACATTCATTAATTTTCAAATTAATTTGTCGGTTTACATTTTGCTCTAAGACGAATATCTAACTTTATATGTTAGCTTTTATAAAAACCTAATGAGTTGCTCTTCTTTGTCTTAAGATAGATTGTAAGCTCTTGAACTTTTCTATGCAGATTTCGCCGCTAAAAGAAGATGCAATCTTGTTATCGCTATTTATATTCTATATTACTTGATATTAATAATGACGTAGGGAGGTTTTTCGTTGTGATGTTATTATTTAATTTGTGTTTTAGTTTGTATCAGAGATCTAACGCCAACTCTGGTTCCGATAGAATCGAAGTGCCGAGATTAAAGGAGAAACAATGTCCAAAGAACTGATAACTTCTTAACTTTTCCTGATATTTAATGATGATTGACTGATAATTTATCCTACGCACTTAATACGTTTTGGTAAATTTTTCAATTATGATTAGGCTATAGTGAGCATGAGATGTACTAATATTTGAGATCTTTAGATGTTGTACAAGAATTACAGTTTAATTCCCTTAGCTCTATATTATACCAAATTATTGCTGTACAACTAACTTTCAATGACTTACAGTTAAGTGGAAACAACAAAAAGATTTTCGGAAAATATGACCATCAAATAGATCATTATAGGTATAAAATTTAGTATCATTTTCTATTTACTACAAATAATATAAAACTACCGTTTATAAACTAATATTAAGTTAATTGATTATGCCGTAGTTACTAAAGAAACCCTAAAAAAATCTTTAAAACCATTATATCACACATTCCATTTCTGTTTACCAACTTCAGTATTTATTATATTAGCTTTCAGCTATTATTAAAACTTGGGTAATGACTTGGGTAATGTCCATTATGCATTTTAAATCCATTGAAGCTCTCTCGTTATCAAATAAAGGTAAAAAGCGGAACTCCATTGCAACTTTTTTAATATTTAAGGCGATGACAAATAAGTAAAGATATTACTGAACAAAAATTTCCTGTAACTCCTTTACTTACATAGCGCCTTAAAGATTTTACCCGAAAAGTTATGCAGAGTTTGTAACGAATGTAAGGAAATGCAGTCATTTTTGATAAAATTATACATTGACATATGTTCTTGCTTACTCAGATTGTGAAATATTAAACATAATAACTTAGTTTTTAATTCTGTTCTAGGTATTTTGCTACCTAACATTTTTTTGTAACCCCCTGCTAGTTACTGTCACTTGGTATACATCCTACGCCTTTCTAGGTTGGTCTTGCCTGTATAGTATGTGTCAACATTGTTACTCATAAGGAAGTGACTACGTGTTTCTCAAATGAATAAGATTTCCTGATTTCAAATTTTGCAAAACTTTGAAGTATTTTCCCAATATTTTTATATTTCAAAGGTCTTCCCAAAGAAGAACCAAATTAAAATAACATGTGATTCAGCTATTAAAATTATTAGAATGTTATTCACTTCTCTGCTCAAGATAACTGAACAAAACCTAGATTTTTCCAATATCTAGCAGAAAAAAACAATATTAAATCATTATCTCTTCCAGTCGTCTAAGCGTCTTGTAAGTTTAGATCTCGTTGATAGATTTATGCGCTTATGAGATGTAATATTTCGATATGAGTTTGAAATTATACAGAAAGCCGTTGAATTGTTAAAAAACTTTACGTGTTAGCACTTATGTCGGAAAAAGATAACGTCGCCTTCGTCTTTGCGAGTTGCTTTGTTGTGAATACCATCGGAAGCGTAAAATAAAGGGATATTATCAATTTTAATTTTGAACGATTGGTAAGAAACTATGTTTATCTTGATGTAAAATTTTAATCAGTAACAATTTGAATTGCTAGATGCCAGTGTTGTCCCAAGGTTTTTAAGAAAGAGTGAAACATAAATATTTTGGTAAACAAATTGAATTGTTTGTGTGTGGTGTAGTGTCATCACCTGCTAATTCTAAACCCAAATTTAGGAGGCTATATTAGATTTTCACCTTTGTAAAAATTTTATTTTAATCTGAATCTGAAACACAGAAGATAAGGGAGTAAGTTTGTCAAAATGTGAATCGCGAATTGGTAAAGATTTTTTCGATTGAAGTAGCACAATAAACACTTTGGTTATTTTACAATTTCCACTATATTTTGTAACTTATGACAATTGTTTCGGTACACAGTACCTTCTTCAGATAATCGTTAACTTTTATTTGAAGAAGGTATTGTGTAGCGAAACAATTGTCATACATTATAAAATATAGTGGAAATTGCGAATGAACTAAAGTGTTTATTTCAATTTAGTAAAGAATATGTAATAAAGATTTACAAAACCAAAAGTCAATGCTTCCACTTTAATACTTTATATTGCTGAAAATTCCTGTCTTTGTTTCGAATCAATAATGTAAAGACCAGTAATTATACAAAAAAATATTTGACCAAAAGAATTAACAGATACAAGTAAACTAGTAATATTAACAGTAATTTATATTTATTTAATATATTAATAGGTATATACGGTTTTTTTTACGTCCAATATAATAAACGACAACGTTTCTGCATAACAACCAATATAATAACAATGAAATGAAATTTGCGATTTTTGTAATAAATCGTTTCCCCTGATTTTGACAGATGTAGTTTAAAAATCGCCTTTAGAAGAAGTCTTCTTTAATAAATCCAATGCATGTAACTACAGGTTTGAGTAGGGTAAGTAAGTACAAAAATGTACTCACCAAAACTAAAAAACTTTTACGTTTTGACACTATCACTCAACTTAGTTTACTAATAATTTATTATCGCAATGGCAAGTAGTTCCCAAAAACACTAAGTTCACTTATAAGACTCCGACACTGTAGGGATTATGTTGTTCAAAAGCCTAATCCTTTCATATAAAAAATCCAATTGAGTGGTCTTGTAGCAACTATTAAACATTCCGATTGAAGCTCTCTTTATCACTGATAGGTATGTTAGGAAAACTTGCAATTTATCGCGATGTAACACCGATGTGCCTTCGTGCAGACGGCATTCGTATAACGTTCGTGCGCGCGTGTGCTCTCGATAGCAAGTCTGCGTATAAACTGAAGTTGTACGTTGAACTGAGGACCCGATTTTCCCTCAGTTGGCTTTACCCGCTGCTTACTTCAAAGCTTGGACCAGAGATGCGTTGCCCCACCACATTGCTTGAATAATGTCCTTTACCTGAGGACGCTGTACAACAGCTAAGCTCATTCTTATTGGTTTGGAATGGGAGGGACGTTCAACAATAGTTTTCTATACCGGAAACGCAAAAGAACTGTCGAACCGTACGTCACAACATTACAATTATCATTGCACGTTTCGATCAAGTGACAGACGCCCAGGTGTAAAAGAACGAATTACAATTGAAACCTGACGCTCTACTCTTCATATGTTAAAAGTATTTCCGCTGGCTATTGAACATTTTTAGGATATTAACGTTAAATTTCGGAGAACGTCTTGTAAGATAGACATTTTATAAATCAGCTTTTTTCATTTTGAAGTATATCAGAATCATAGCAAAAGGGTTTATATGTTTATGGTATGAACCGTTATATATATATATATATATATATATATATATATATATATATATATATATATATATATATATATATATATATTTCTAGAAACTAAGGCACCATTTTATTATGCAAAAAACATCGTTTATTTCTTGCGAACCTTTTTTCCAACAGTCAAATATACATTAAACGAAAGGTCTCGGGTCATTGATCAAAAGTTCTTTATATGCCTTTTTGTGGGACATCACAGAATGTCGCTTTAGGGCAAAATATGTTTGTAGGATGAGGTGGAAAGAGTTAAAATAAAATGTTCATTTACCAAAAATAGAAACCAATACAACCAACCATATTCGGAAATTGTTTAAGAAGTAAAAAAAAAACAATAACTTGTTTTAAGGATATGTTTGTATAGTAAAGATATGGTAAATTACATATTTGTTCGTCAAATCTGTTCTAATTAATGAATTACGGATATTTTTACATAACGAAATCTTGCTACTGGCTAAACGTAAGTTTTGCTCAAACTTACTTCCGTGTTTGTCCAAAGCCATATTATTTAGAGAGTGACATATGGCAACGATTCCTTCATTTTTCTTAACATTCAGAAGTTAGTTGGCCCTTCAAATGCCCTTTAACATCACCCTTCGACATTTCGTTACATTTCAAGCTACATGAATAACAAAAAACAAAATCTCCCATTTCCGCTGTTCTATCTGTCTATTAGCGAGATATCGATTTGAATTTTGATCCACATGTAATATTTGAAGTGAGAACGGAGCCTATCGTTTTTGGGTAATATCGCTTTAGTGAAAGAGGGTAAAAGAGGTGGGGGTCAATAAGTTTGTATGTAGGATAAGGGGTTGGAGGGGTTGTTTTATATATATGGTCTTACGCATCCGTCACGGGATTGTTTAAGTTAATAAATCCCACGTATTTTTATCTTATTATGTTAATTTTAACAGAACTAACATGTAAAATGTCATATGTCAGTTGTAAATATCTGTGAAGATATTTACTGCCCAATTTTTATAATGATTGATGTCTTACCCTAAAATACCTATCATTTGAAATAGACTCCTAGCCATTAAATTAATTTATCTCTTACTGTAAAATATTGAAAATTGAAAACCACGTGTTTGTAACATTTTGATTTATCGATTTTTTATGTAACTTTGGACTCCAACGTAGGGTCTGTAAATATTACTATAAAAAATTACTTTTAACCATAAATATTTGTAATTCTAAAAAAAATAGGAAAAGCACTAATTCTATTTATATATAATTAATAATAATGGCTAATAATATTATAACCTATGTTTTATTGCAATATGATGAAAAATACTTTTTCTTCCTACAAATTCTTGGCTGTGATAATGAAAAAAAATTTAATATAATTATTTACAGTCAAACATATAAGGGTTCAAACGGGGGAAGAAGGATCTAAGAGTGGTTTATTCCTATGCATCATATTATACGTTCTTTTTAGAGTTACGGAAGTTGAGGAATTTGTAAATTGTATTATGGTTTCCTTATTTTCAAATATTTTGGGTCGAATATATAAGGAGTTAATGAGGTTGGGGAGTGGGTTGCTTCGTATATATCGTATTGCACAGCCTTTTTGAAATGATTGAATTTGAGGAATTTTTTATTTTTATTAATCTTAATAGAAAGGATCTACATACTCTAAGTTGTAAATATCTATGAAGTCCTTCCTCCACTCGACTTTTATTGTGATTAATGTTTTGTACTTAACACGGAAAGTTTTTGGTCTAGCTACTTAAAACACATTTTTTTTGCAAAATTCGACTTTATTCATCAATATAGTGTTCTTCAAAAGCAATACAACCAAGCCAACGCTTTTCTAACATTTCTATACCTATCTTGTTGAAAGATTTGTCTTTGCTTTCAAAATAGTCCTCAGTTTCGGCAATAACTTCTTCAATGGAGCCAAATCTCTTTCCCGCAAGCATTTTTTTTTTGAGGCCTGCGAATAGATAATAGTCGCTGGAGGGTATATCTGGAAAATTCGGTTGATGAGGAAGGAATTCGAGCTTCAATTCATGCAATTTTGCCATCGTAACCATTGACTTGTGACACGGTACATTGTCTTGATGAAAGAGCACTTTTTTTCTTGTTCATTTCGGGTCGTTTCTTTGCGATTTCTTTCTTCAAACGCACCAGTAGCTTTATATAATATTCGCTATTCATGGTTTTTCCCTTCTCAGCATGGTCGATGAAAATTATTCCAGGCACATCCCAAAATACAGAGGCAGAAACCTTCCCAGCCGACTGTTGTGTCTTTGGTCGCTTCGAGAGGCTTTCACCGGCTGCTCTCCACTAGGTGGACTGCCGATTTGATTCCGGTGTGTAGTTAGTGGATCCATGTTTCATCCATTGTCACATATAGCATGAAAAAATCCTTTTTATTGCGCTTAAACAGGTCCAAATAGCGCTCAGAATCATCAACATATTGTTGTTTTTGGTCCACTGTGGGCAAACGCGGTACCCATTTTGAATAGAGCTTTCTCATGCCCAAATGTTCTTGCCCAATATGACTAACACATTATTTCGATATCTTTAGGCTGTCAGCTATCTCATGCAATTTTATTTTACGTTCATCCAAAACAATTTTGTGGATTTTTTTAATGCGCGTTTAAATTCAGTAAATGATGAGTGATTTTCCAAGGGCAGAGTTCCCGTAATAATTATCAAGCCATTGCTTTACTTGAACGGTATTTTTTCCATCAAAAAATAGTGTTTAATCAAGATACAAAATTCGATTTTTTCCCTTTTTTTGAAAATATTAAAAGTAGCGTCACTTAAATCAATGTAAGTTGTAAACTAATAGTCGCAATGTCATGAAATTTTGATACGTATCGTTTGAAGATTGGTACTTCCTAAAAATCATATGATTTTTTTGGAATGGGCGACATCTATGTGTCAGACTAAAATCTTTTCAGCCTACGCGTTAAATATCTATCGTTTGAAATATCGGCTTGTAGTCATTGGATTAGTTTATTCCTTAACGTGAAAAATTCAAATTCAATACCGATTTAATAACTATGTATTTGTAGGGGAAGTACTGGGTCAATCACTTTACCGATTTTGCTGTCAATTTGGAGTCAGACATGAAGTCTGTAATATATTAGAACAAGGAATTACTTTCATCTACAAATACTAAGGCACTATTTCTATTTATATGCAATTAATAATAAAGCCTGATAATATTCTAAACTATGTTGTATTAGAATATAGCGGAAAATATTTTTTTTCCTACAAATTTTTAACAAAGTTAGTGAGAGTAGTTCCTATTTATCGGTTATTATAGTAGTACGTATCTTCTTTTCTCTTCAGTAGACTTTGCTCTTGGATTAGAAGTTTCGGCAGTTTTACGTCAGATAGCTCTTACTGCTACTTCCTAACAGTTTTAGAAACATGGTTCTTAAAGTTTTCCTAATATCTCTTCGACTAAAGCTACTAACAAATCTCTAAATGAAGCGAAATAGAGTATGCACTAGATTGGTCACGGACAGATACCACATCCGGGTTGTACATTATTTTGGATTTCCCGTATTTTCAGTGCGAGAACAAAATTTATTCCCAATCTTCGTCTGCTAAGTTAAATATATTTTTTGTCTATTAGTCACGGACGCTAAAGATATACTTCACTTAAATAGCGTTTGATTTATATTAAATTTATTTAAAAACAATTCTGTATTATATTTTTTTAGTAACTATGTTTCATCAAATATATCACAATGAGAAAATTTGATCTGGGATCAGACTATGTTTCTCTTTTAGAATTCGAGTCCATAATTGAATGCTGCATTGTACGAAAAGGTACTATACACTGAAGCACTGAACACTTTTTTCTAGAGCACTAAATAAAAATAATAAAACATTAACAAATATTATTCTAATTCTATAAAATTCGTGAACGTCATTTTGAAAAATTATAACGTGATGGTCCAGACACAGTGCGGATGAATTTAGAGTCGGCGATCCAAAATTTATAAGAACGACATAGTCTATCGAGAATAAATATAACTTACGGTTTGGGTACGTGAATAATTTATGCCATATCGGTGTGTAGATTCTAATTAGGAGATGTATAACCAAAGTTGCTTTTTTAAAGTTATTAATGAATGATTTAAATGACAAAAGAAAGAAATGAGAATACGTCTTATTTGAAGGTAAGTCAAAATATGTTGAAAAATAAAAGCGTTAAAAATTCAGTTGGCAAGAATCGATGCTACTCAATTATTGTATTGACTTGAAAATGAATAGTCAATTTTCTCTCTCAATAACGAAAAAGATTGTTTTAATTACTAAAATTATTACAATCACAGACTTCAGAATTCTAGATTTCCTATTTGAATATGTTAACACTTGATTATATTCACTATTTTGTCAATGAAATGATTTTCAAAAATTTTACCCTGATACACAACATTTTCTTTAAAAAAATTTTAAAACTTTTGGTTAAAAGTTAACTTTATCTGATTATTAATTTTTATGTCGCTAACATTTGTTTTCATCGTTAGTTCAAATAAACATATGGGTACATGTTCATTTTTCTATTGTAGGGGTGATAAAGATAGAACTTTTTGATTTATCTATACAGTTAATAGAAATGTGTGTGTGTGTATGTAGAAATAATAATATTCATATTCACAAAATAAATAATATTGTTTTAGAGTAATTTCATCTACAAAAAATCAGATACCGAGATAGTAACACAATATAGACAACTGATGTAAAATATGGCCGCCTAATATTTAGTTAAGAAATCGCATTAAGGTTCCTGCAGCGACAGAAGAAAAAAAATGATTTCCAATTTTGTTTCTCCAATTTTTAATATTAAATATTATAGAACTGATAGAAGTTTCCCATAATATTTTCTCACTGATAAGAAATATTGAATCTTAGCTGACAATTCTCATAAGAAACATCTTAGACTACACATTTTTTTTCTCAAAATTTGAAAAAAAATGCGAAATGCAATATTGTTGAACTTGTTGAATTTGCAGGATAATAAATAAAATGAAGTATTTTTAAATGATCACATACATACGTCAAGTATGTCTCCGTGTTCTTTAGTTTTAGTCATATTGTCAAATAAATCCGAGCACAAGATCTGAGAGAGTAAAAAACCTCTTCAGCCATCATCCTGATTGTCACCTACGTAAACAATTAACTTATCGTTTCTTGTGTTACGTTTCTTGCTAAAGAAAACTATTGTGTTCGTGAAAAAATCACAAACCAAGATTTTTGTTTTTCTTCTAGTAATAGGGTATTTTTTCTTGATATTTTGTTGAAATAATAAACCCATATTTTACATAAATATTTATAGTTAAACCTAAAAGGCATAAGGGAGAAGATTAGAGGGGTTATTTTGTACTGTAGCATTATATGACGTTTTTAAGATTCCTGGGGTCAAACAATTCAAAAATTAGCTTATTAGTGTTCCGTACGGAACACTTAAAGATCACTTCGGTGTCTATCCGTCTGTCTGTCCGTCTGTCTGTCCGTCTGTCCGTCTGTCACACCCGATTTTCTCCGAAACTATTTGTCATAGAAAGTTCAAATTTGGTAGTAATATAGGAATTGATGGCCTCATCAGAGCCATGTAGTTTTGAAAGTTAAATTTTGACTTAAGGGGTTAGTTTTGGGGGGGTGAAATCGGAAATGAAAAAAAAAATTTTTTTACTAGGTAATCGAGTGTGGTGTCAAATGAAAGCTTGTGAAAACACGAGTAAAAATATATATATATATATATATATATATATATATATATATATATATATATATATATATATATATATATATATATATATATATATATATATATATATATATATATATATATATATATATATATATATATATATATATATATATATATATATAATGTAATACTTGCGCGCACTTTTCTTTGTATTATTTTTAAAAAATCGCGAAAAATCACTGTCCACCCGCCTTATCTCGGAAAGTACTTATCAAAAAATTTTGAAAAAATTCTGGAATATTCTCTACGGGGTGTAGATTGAACGAAAATTATCACGAGTGCATTACCTGTAATAATTTATCTGGTATATAAAAAAACAGAAATTTCAAGGTCATCAATTTTCAGTAAAGATTGGAAATAAACTTTGTTGAAAACTTATTTGGGGTGTGTTTTGTGAAGTCACTGATCATTTTATATCACCGTAACATAAATTTTGACTTAGGGGATTCGTTTTGAGGGGTGAAATCGGAGGTGAAAAAAAATTTTTTTTACTAGGTCATCGAGTGTGGTGTCAAATGAAAGCTTGTGAAAACACGAGGAAAAAATATATATATAATGTAATACGTGCGCACACTTTTCTTCGTATTACTTTTAAAAAATCGTGAAAAATCGCTGTCCCCTACCTTATCTCGAAAAGTACTGATAAAAAAAATTTTAAAAAAACCTTTGAATATTCTCCACGGGGTATAGATTAAACGAAAATTATCATTACCTTTAATAATTTATCTGGTATAGAAAAAAAACAAAATTTCAAGGTCACCAGTTTTCAGTAAAGATTGGATACAAACTTTGTTGAAAAACTCATTTGGGGTGTGTTTTGTGAAGTCACTGATCATTTTATATCACCGTAACATAAATTTTGACTTAGGGGATTCGTTTTGAGGGGTGAAATCGGAGGTGAAAAAAAATTTTTTTTACTAGGTCATCGACTGTGGTGTCAAATGAAAGCTTGTGAAAACACGAGTAAAAAATATATATATAATGTAATACGTGCGCACACTTTTCTTCGTATTACTTTTAAAAAATCGTGAAAAATCGCTGTCCCCTACCTTATCTCGAAAAGTACTGATAAAAAAATTTTAAAAAAACCTTTGAATATTCTCCACGGGGTATAGATTAAACGAAAATTATCATTACCTTTAATAATTTATCTGGTATAGAAAAAAAACAAAATTTCAAGGTCACCAGTTTTCAGTAAAGATTGGATACAAACTTTGTTGAAAACTCATTTGGGGTGTGTTTTGTGAAGTCACTGATCATTTTATACCACCCTAACAAAATTTTTTATTTTAAAAACAATTAACGTACGGAACACTAATTGTGCAAGTTCACCTTGCACTTGACCGTTTTTTTTTCATTATTTTTAATTTTAACCCAAGAAGCGGATAAAATGCGAGGTTGTTAAATGCTGTGCAGTTTCAATAGTATTTTGAGAATTTTTGCAATTTTTTGATTGATTTAAGTGACAAATTTTAAGCATATTATTTATAGTAAAATATAACAGGAGTTAATGGGACAGGTAAGGAGTTGGCTGCTTCATATATACCATGCTATATGCCCTTTTCAGGGTTTTTGGACTTTGGGAATATGCAAATTAAGGTATTTCTTACGAGAATACAGAGAAAGCATTATGTTAGAGAAAGACCGAATTTGGTTTTCAAAGTGTAATCAATGTGGCAACGTAGCTTCTCGCTTGCTTCTCGCCGCACGCAATCACGGGTATTTATAATAACCTTGATACTTTTACATGATATTACAATAAAAATTATGTCTAATTAAAACGGTACTTTGAATTATTTATTAAAAATATATCAATTATTAAATATTTATAACTAAATAAATGCCCGTGCTAGGCAAGCATTTATTCTAGTGTCTTTTAAAAGAAAGTCCGATCAGTACGATGCATATATTAGTCCGGGAGCTCACGACCAAAATGCGACCTCGTCGAAGAATGGCAGATAATAGTATCACTTTATAAATTATGCCCCCTTAGTCCCTTCAGGTAGTTTGAAGCCTCAAGTCTCTTTCCGGTTCCCGGAAATGAGCTTTAAAATCGCAAGAAAAAGTTGGTGGACGAACCCATCTCTGAGTGGCAGATATTCTGGGTATAGCTTCATTTCTGTGAAATATGACTGAAAAATTAATATCTGCCATGGATATTGGGACAATCCAAATTTATAACGGTCTAATGTTGCAGAAAAATTGTCCCACCTGAACCCATAGAGGAGAGAATGAAATTTGTTTTAACATGTTCTTTGAGGTTGTAAATACTAAACATAACATTATCTACCATGTAGTCTGGTTCTTTATTAAAATAAATTAAATTTTTTGCTGCAATAACGCATAAGTATTTTTGAAACGCGCGCGCCGGTCCTACAATGAGCGCACCCGTCTTGTAATTTATTTTTTTCTCAAATATTATACACATACACCAGTGTCTCGAGAGATGCTCAAATCACCATTGAAACAGTTACAAGCAGAATAATATATTTATTTAATTTGCAGTGCAATTTCGCTTTACATTTTTTTAATATTTAACCTTTAAATTTTTTTTATATTTATTATTTAAAATTTATATTCAAAAGCCCCAAAAGCCCATTTAATATGTAAATACGAAAACTAAAAAACATTCTTTGGTAACTATATTGGATAGTACTTGGAAATTTTTGATTTTTAACATGACAGAAGATAAGAGTAGTCCAAAAAACCTCAAGAAGAATTTTAAACATTTAAAACGTACAATAATTTTTGCGGCATTCGATTAATGCCAATACAACAATGACTGAATACTCCATCAGCCACCCCCCGTTTCACTGTGTTCTTTTTACACTTTGATCGGTTCCACTCTAGTATACTTTACGTATTTTTGGGTCGCAGAATCCGATCTCCAATTAATTTTTTGAAAAAATGACCCATTAATTGTTACTAACAATTTTTTAAGCAATTATCTAAAAAATGGAATTTGATATAATTTATTCTTATAATAGCAAAATCTAAATTTATTAAGTGCTCCACCCAAATTTTTTTAGACGTATTTCGACCCACTGAATACGAATTTAAAGTCTATTTTTGCAAAAACTTAACCTTTTTATTGTTATAAACAATTTATTATAAACATTATGCTAATAAACAGAATTTCATAGAATTTATCTCCATAACAGCAAAACCTAAGCTATTTACGAGCGCTACCCAAGTTTTTTAGACGAATTTTGACCTGTTGCCTGAATTTCTAATCCATTTTTCCAATTTATTAAAATTAAGAGCTAATCAATTTATTTATATGCAATTAAATAAAAATATTTCTGTTAAATTCCCAACGAAAAATTAATACAATTCTAATAAGTTGTCAGTAATAATAAAATAATTGAGTTTTTGAAAAAACGAACAGAGAATTTAAATTTAGCGAGTTAAATAATATTATATTAAGTTGTTATAGAAAAAAAATTATTTATTTGTATCAAAAATTAATAAATTTTTAGCAAAAATGGATTAGAAATTCGACTTTAACTTGCCAAAAAACATTTGAACTCATGCATCGCAGCTAGGTAATAATGCGATTAGGAAAAATCAATTTGTTTATAACTTAATCTTTGTATTAAAAATATAAAAATTCTGCTGATAAAAGCAGGGACTGGACGTCATGGCGCATATTCGGGATTTCATCTCGTATTATAGTATTCGAACACTGGCTCATTTATCTGCCGGTCTCGAATGAATTCAAGTGGGTCCAAAAACTATACAGGTTTAAAAATTCATAGAAATTTGAAGAACCAGGATCCATGGCAAATAATATTTTTTCACTTCTTTTTGAGTCCCAAGCTAACTATATCTCGAATATCTGCCATTCAGCGATGAGTTCGTTTTTTGAGCCCATTTTTTTCAAGAAAAAAAAGGTTTACTCCCACAGGAACCGGTCTTCGTGACAGATATAAGGCTACAGTATCCTCACAACATATAAAACTGCCACTCTGCGATGGGTTCACCTACCCTCAATTTTTTACAATTCCCCCCTCCCCCCCATAACCACGGCATGAACCGGAATTTGGATCTATAACTTGTATTTTTTTGTTCAGTTTGTCACATTTAATAAGTGATATATTTATCTCCCGCTCTTCGATAAGTCCAAAATCTTAGTTATGAGCTCCCGGACTATATATGATTCAAAATTTGAAAAAAAGTCCGCGTGTGCGTGAGTAGTCTTATTCAAGTTATGTTGCCATAGCGAAAATTCACCTCATAAAATTCAATAAAAATTAAAATTTATCTAATATTTTTGCAAGAACTAACTGACTAACTTCACATTTTAATAAACGATAGTAAAGTCATTTTTAGTGTTCCGTACGGAACACTTATAAGATCACTTCGGTGTCTGTCTGTCTGTCTGTCTGTCACACCTGATTTTCTCCGAAACTATTTGACATAGAAAGGTGAAATTTGGTAATAATATAGGAATTGATGGCCTCATCAGAGCCATGTAGTATTGAGAATTACATTTTGACTTAAGGGGTTAGTTTTGGGGGGTGAAGTCGGAAGTGAAAAAAAAATTTTTTTACTAGATCATCGAGTGTGGTGTCAGATGAAAGCTTGTGAAAACACGAGTAAAAATATATATATATATATATATATATATATATATATATATATATATATATATATATATAATATTATACTTGCGCGCACTTTTCTTTGTATTATTTTTAAAAATTCGCGAAAAATCGCTGTCCCGGGCCTTATCTCGAAAAGTACTTATCAAAAAATTTCGAAAAAATTCTGGAATATTCTCCACGGAGTGTAGATTGAACGAAAATTATCACGAATGCATTACCTTTAATAATTTATATGGTATATAAAAAAAACAAAAATTTCAAGGTCATCAGATTTCAGTAAAGATTGGAAACAAACTTTGTTGAAAACTCATTTGGGGCGTATTTTGTGAAGTCCCTGATCATTTTATGCCTCTGTGACAAAATTTTTTTATTTCAAAAGCAATCAACGTACGGAACACTAATTGCGCAAGTTCAACTTGCACTTGACCGGTTATTTTATGTATATATAATTTTTTGTGACTTCTCACTTTTTAATGCACATGCGATAACTAAAATTGTAAAAAATGCATGCTTTTGATCGAAGAAAAAGTATGGATTCCTATCTTATACGTGTTAAACATCTGAAACCTTTACAATTAATTATGGCAAAAAGGCGTGGTAACCATCTTTATATTGAAGTAGTGAATGCATGATGCTAAAATCTATTATTTCTCAAAATTTCAAGCCAAACTACTTTTAACAGTTACTCGTAAGAAATATCCAGGTTTATTGGATAGGTGGTTTTTAACCACCAATCCGAAGATTTACCCGGTCACCGTAAATCTGCCGTTAGGTTCTTCCGACCATAAACTGCTTTCGACATCGAGTATCTTACCAAGCAGTGACAGAGAAGCGCCCAAGCCGCGTAAGATTTGGCACTACAATCTGCTAAATGGGAAGATCTCATGGAATATTTTCGAACTTTTCCTTGGTTAGACATTTGTTTTCGTTTCGACGACCCATCTGACGGCGCCAAGGAGGTTTTCCATGTTATTTTGGTTGGTATGGAAGCTTACATTCCTTTTTCGAAGAAATGCCCTTCCAACAACAAGCCTTGGTTTGACCGAAAATGCAAAGAAGCTGTTGCTTCTAAACATCTTGCCTACCGACAATGGCGTGAAAATCCTAACACCATAAATCGTAACACCTTTTTTCGTGCCCGGAATAGATGCAAAGAAATTATCGACGAAACCAAGAGGCACCCAATCAGCGAATTAGAAACAAACTGCTCGCTTGTCCCAACAATTCCAGGTCCTTTTGGTCAGTCGCCAAGGCAATTAGCCAAAATTTCACCAAATCCACTATACCACCACTTACACGGCCAGATAATTCTATTGCAGCGACACCTGTTGAAAAAGCGAACTTGTTGGCTGAACTCTTTGCTTCACATTCTACTGTCGATTTCCAAGGAAAAGCACCACCTACTATTCCCATAGTGCAGTCAAGGATGCCCGATGTTGTCTTCAGACAGCGTATCATAAAACGTATTTTAATGAAGCTAGACACCAAAAAAGCTACTGGCGCTGACGGAATACCTGCCATAGCTCTCAAGAACTATGCAAGGGAACTGACACCAGTTTTATGTAGACTTTTCAACCTATCCTACAGAAAGAGAATATTTCCTTCCTGCTGGAAATCTGCCACAGTTCAGCCGATACCTAAAAAAGGCAAGAAGATCTTGCCAAATAACTACCGACCAGTCGCACTGTTTTCAATAATATCGAAAGTCATGGAAAAGGCCATCAATCAACATCTTCTAAAATATCTTGAAGAATTCAACATTATTAGCGATCACCAATATGGCTTTCGTAAACATAGATCAACAGGAGATCTTCTGACTTGTGTAACACATGTTTGGAACAACGCAATTGAACACTTTGGAGAATCTCGAGCGGTTGCTCTTGACATATTCAAGGCATTTGACCATGTTTGGCACGATGGGCTGTTGGCTAAGCTACGTTCTTGTGGTATGTCTGAAAAGTTCTGTTTGTAGCTCTCATGTTTCCTCAGTGAGCGTTCTTTACGAGTGGCGGTCGATGGATTTCTTTCTAACACCTTCACTATCAACGCCGGCGTGCCCCAAGGCGCCATACTATCTCCTACTCTCTTTCTCATTTACAATAACGATCTGCTGGAAAAGACCGGAAATCCAGTCTACAGCTTTACAGATGACAGTACTCTTATCTCTTCATTCACTTTGAACGCTCGGACATCGGCTGCTCAGGCGAGTGTCCACAGACAGCGGGAAGTTGTTCAACTTAACGAAGACCTAGAAGAAATTCTATCTTGAGGTGACAGTAACCAAGTGGAATTTAACGCTGTAAAAACCCAGGCAGCAGTTTTTTCTAAAAAAGTTAACGTTGCTGAACCCGACATAGTTATGGCGGGGCACTCCATTCCTCTAACATCGTCACTCAATTTGTTGGGCGTTAATTTGGGAGCAAATATGTCCTGGCATGAGCATTTTGCAGGCATAGCAAGGAGAGCTTCTCAAAAGTTGGGAATATTATTTCGAACCAGCTTTACACTCCACAACAACTGCCAATTCTTTACAAAGCTCAAATTCTACCAACCATGGAATACTGCTCCCATGTTTTGGGGCTCCGCTCCCAAACATACACTGGATTTGTTAGATTCTATTCAGAGAAGAGCTGTTCGTCTGTTTGGAGACCCGGAACTGACCGGCTGCCTTGATTCGCTGGAACATAGATGAATGGTTGGCGACTTGAGCCTATTCTACAAGTATTTTCATGGAAAGTGTTGGGACGATGGGGCCCGCTTAATTCCTCCCAGAGCGGTATATGTTAGAAATACGCGTCGCGCTGATACTTCAAATCCGTATGAGGTTCAGCTTGTTACTCCTCGTACAACGCTTTTCAAGTAGTCTTTTATATGGAGAACATCATCCCTTTGGAATAATTTGACCAGGACTTTGTTCCCCACCGAGTACAATTTACAGCGATTCAAGAACAACGTGAATTGCTTTTTCCGCACACGTGTCGCTCCTGTAGCGCTTTAGAGACCTCCCTGCAGCACGTGTGCTAGACCAATAAAAAAAAAGGAGAATAAAAAAATTTTGAGCATAATTATCCAAATTAAAATATATAGGTTGTCGAAGGCCTAATGAAGGGAGGTAGAAGAGAGTCTTCAAATTTGTCTTTTCCTAGGTCTTTATTGGAGTTCTTTCAGTCCAGAACTCTAAACATTACATTCTTTTTCATTTCATTTCATTATTAATATGGAAAGAGGGTGAAATAGGTGAGGATTATTTTATTGTTTCAACTGTGTTATGAAAGTTTTTTCCTGGTTTTTGATTGGGATTGGATATTTAGTAAATAATAATTTTTCTGTAATGAACTATATACGGGGTTAAAGGGTGATAGAGGGTTAAAAGAGTGATTAGGTGTATGTATATACGTGTGTTTCATTATTCTTTTGGTTCCATTATTTCTAATTTTAACAGAAGTAGTATATAAAAGTGATTGATATCTAATTACTTAAAACTTGAACAACTTTTAGAAATACAAACGGTTAAGTTGGAGAAAATGTACTAGAACAGCAGGTAAATTATTGTACTTACTTTCCCTGCTATCGTGAAGTATTTTATTTGTAAAAAAAATGCTCCCCGAAATTTTTTTCTTAGGGGTTTTAAATTACGAAAGTATATTTTTTTAACACCCATAAAAAATAGTAATAAATATAGCAAAAATAATAATCTAGCTACTCATTTCAAGACAGGTTTGTTTCTATGTACACATAAAGAAGTTTTTTTTTCAGCATACCTCACAATTTTGTTATCTGTATCTTCCTCATTTCAATTTTGTTCTTAAACTTATGCACGTATTTCGTTGGCAGAGAGCACATATTTTGTTTAATAGATTTCAACAGAGAGGATTGTAGTTGTACTACTACTTTTTTTGATTATTAAAATTATGTCAATTTTTATTTTTTTTAATTAATATTTTACCATAAAGTAGTCTTAGGTTATTCTTTAGTGTGAGATCGTAAAATTTAATGTTTATTTTCGATCAGCATGTTGGCAAGGAAGGTACTGAATAAATCTTTTTTTTTATTAGATCAACGTATATTATTATTATGACAGAAATGTAGGTCTGCCTCTAAAAATTTTATTTTTTTTTTTAAACGTTTGATACATATGTACTAGTAAAGATACAGCTAAAAATCAGAAACGTATCTGTTATATTTCATATCTAGTATAAATGTAAATTGTAGATAACGCTTATTAAATATATATATATATATATATATATATATATATATATATATATATATATATATATATATATATAATATTACATAACTATATACACTGAACATGAAAATATAGCGGATATGCTTAAATATAGACGTTTAGAGAAACTCCATTAAAATTTTGGTTTTCTTTATTGTTACATCTCAGGAAATAAAGATTAATTTTTTAACGGAAATGGAATCCTAGCAAATTTATGTTTTCCATAGGTACCTAAATACACTTACCACTATTTTTAAGAGTAATGTAAGCCTTCATACCAGCCAAAATAACATCGGAAACCTCCCTGGCGCAGTCAGATCGAAAACAAACGTCTAACCAAGGGAAAGTTCAAAGATAATCCGTGAGATCTTCCCATTTCGCAGATCTGTAGTGCCAAATCTTGCGCGGTTTAACCGTCTCTCTGCCACTGATTGGTAGGATACTGGATGTCGAAAGCAGTTTATGGTCGGAAGAAACTAACGGTGGATTTACGGTGACCGTGTAAAGCTCCGGATTGGTGGTTAAAAACAGATCAAGAAGACTGGCGAACTCCCTGTCTCGATCAGGGATCCGTGTTGATTCATCAGTAAGCTGAGTTAAGCCACAGCTGATTGAGAATGATTCAGCTCATCTCAAAAGGATCGCAAACCGTGCCACAGCACAAATTAGGGAATCCCTATTCCAATATCACAACAGCAGATGGAGTTATAAGCTTGAATCCCTCAGCATCCAAGATAACTCACTTTGTAAAATGGCCCGAGCCCTTTATAAGGACCCCCCCCGTTCAATCTTCATAGTTTCTCATGCTGTCACCACTGCTGGCACTCCTCAAGAAAAAGCTGATCTTTTAGCAGCAATGCTAGAAGACCAGTTTCGTCCCAATCCCCCAGCTCTTCCCATTATCCTAGCCCACCCCAATCTTGCTGGAGATCAGAGAGTATCCTCCACTATTCAGATCTTCAGACAGGTCCAGCTTTCCTCCAATACTTATTTCACTACCCCCTCGGCCATCCAAGCTATCATTAATTCATGTTTCCCACCTAATCAGTGTCAAAGCCCTGAAAAAACTTCCAAAGAAGCAGATCACAGAAGCTACTAACATTATACACGGTATACTGAGACTCGGCTACTTCCCGCCTGTCTGGAAGAAAGGTGAGATCATCCTAATCAGGAAATCTGGCACTTTCTCTCAAGGGGCTAGCAATTATCGGCGAATTGCATGCCTTGGCAAAGTGGCTGAGAATGTTATACTCGAAATCATCCGAGCCAAAACTTCAGAGCTCAGAGTTATCCCAAACGAACAGCTTAGGTTCCGATCCTTCAACGGTACGGTACATGACACGATAGCTCTCTCGCGTAATCGCAAACACCAGGTTGAAGCTGCCTCGCCTGACGTTTTCAAGGCCTTTGACCGTGTTTGGCACGGTAAATTCATATGTCACGGCTATCCCACAAATATCACGCGACTGGTCATTTCTTCTTCTCGGACCGCACACTTCAAGTTCGAGTCGAAGTCCCCCAAGGCTCAATCCTACCTACCAATTATTCAAAAATCTTCACCGCCGATATTCCCAAGTCGGACCACACCTCTCATCTCATGTTCGCCGATGAGACAATCATCACTACTACTACCAAGTCATCCAGGATCAATAGTCGCCTTCAATGCCACCTCAACACGCTCGTCTCCTGGTTCAAACATTAGAAAATCCAAATCAACCCAGCGAAGACCCCAGCCATGATGTTCATCAAACCTTACAGCACCATGCCGGCAAGCCTCACCTTCCACGGCTCCAGACTCCGATGGTCAAAAAGCACCAAGTACCTGGGCCTCCACTCCGACCAGCGGCTAGTATAGAAGGACCAGGTCGCCACTTTCGTCAAAAAAGCCAACCAACTCCTGAGCAAGCTATACTCACTCCTTAACAAGACCAATGAACAGCAAGTTGACAATTTAGAAAATAATCATCAGAGACGGCCTGACCTACTCCAGCATAGCATGGAGCTAAATGTCACGTTCACATCTTCCTGACCGTCCAAAATAAGCATCACGGTCAAAGCCCAATGGTTCGTACAAAATACATAGCTTCACAATTCATGAACAACGCCCAGCTCAAATTCCTGGATAAACCACCCCCCCCTCCCCCTAACTCCACAGTCAGGAATGCCTACGCCCCCCCCCCCATGCCGGACGCCGACTTCCAAGACTCAGCGACCCCCTACCCCTAGATTAGCTTAAGTTAGTATTAATTAAAATTATATCATGTCTATACTCGCTATGCCTATTCTGAAGCATGACAAACACGATTATCCTACAAGAGCAACAAATAGTAATTATTATTCATCCGTTATTACTTTACAGTCCGGAAGGTCTAGGAAATTGCTTGTTTTTGTTAATGAAGATCGATAATTAAAAAATTTTCAAAGAAATTGAGCAACAAGTCTATATTTCAGTTAAAAATAATTTTTTTTACTAAATTTTTGTCAGTATTTAGATTTTACTTTAACAATTAAGTTAAAGCTGAAATTTTTCTTTCAAAATTATTATAATTTCCATGATGCCGAAAAGATACATTTTCACTAAAATTTTCATATATTTTGCCTAACAAGAACATATTTTTGTCGATTGCTCTTAAAGTGAAGGTATGATGCTTAAAAATGGATTACTAAGATTTAAACCCAGCAGAGCCATCACGATTCATTAATTCTATAATATTTATATTAACATCTACACAACTATCAGGGTTATCCCACCTTTATTCAACATTTTTTAATTCTCATTTCACATCATCAAATATAAGAAATGGTTGTCAACACATTGTTTTGTTTTACATATAAATATTTAAATTATAATTTCACAATATTCATTGTATTGATTTTACTGTTGTAGTTGCCGTATGCAAAACAGAAAACACCAAAGCGCATATAAAATTTTAAAATCGCTTCAAGGAACACTGCAAGAGCTAACATTCTATTAGTAGTTTTAGAAAATACTTTATTTTATGCATATTTAGATGCTGAGATAAAGCCTGATATGGATTAAATTACTTTTATAGTTTTTACCAAATTTTGACAATCATATTAAATTCTTTCATAAACTTTAGTCAGTTGTTTGTCAAGAGAATTAAAAAATATCCCTAAATATACCTTATTTTCTGATTAACGCCAGAGCCTAAAGCCAAGTTATGTGTCAAATGATGGTAGAAAATTGTTTCAAGAGATGTGAAGTGTTAATGTAGTATACGGTTTAACGAAATCAGTTGTTTTTTGACAGACCTTAGCCATGTATTATAAACCATATGATATACCATAGTCCATTACAACCCGTTTAAAATAGATCGCAGTTCTATATCGTCGTTACATGTACACAAATCATTGGACATCGATAGAAATTCTCTCACGTAAGATCAAGAATTTACCTCTGGAAACCTTATATATATATATATATATATATATATATATATATATATTTTATCGGTCACCTTCCCGCCTGAGTAGGGATTTTACCCTTTTTCATATCCTAAGGATATCGGCGAGAATGTCGTAATACCCGTCAATGTTGTCTAAGTGCCAAAGCATACATTTCTGTATTTCACAGCCCCTTTTAGATAAGGCGGTAGTGCTGCCTCGGACGTTGTTGCATTTATGCGAACAACTACTAACTATATATATATATATATATATATATATATATATATATATATATATATATATATATATATACATATATATATATATATACATATATATATATATATATATACATATATATATATATATATATATATATATATATATATATATATATACATATATATATATATATATATATATATATATATATATATGTATACATATATATATATATATATATATATATATATATATATATATATATATGTATACATATATATATATATATATATATATATATATATATATATATATATATATATATATATATATATATATATATAGATATGTGTATATATATATATATATATATATATATATATATATATATATATATATATATGTATATATATATATATATATATATATATATATATATATATATATATATATATATATATATATATATGAGGCTATGAGCGCAACAGTGGCCTAACCCACATTTTCCTTATTATTCTATTGAAATTAATGTTTAAGTAGTCCAAAATTACAACAATAGCAATTATTTATGACAGAAAAACAAAATTGTTGATTATCAGAACTTATTACTGAGAAAAATTTGCAAAAAATATTACAAAAAAAGAAGTTGCATTTATCTCCAATAGGGATGCTTGGGGGTTAGGCCACTATTGCGCTCATAGCCTCATATATATATTTTATCGGTCACCTTCCCGCCTGAGTAGGGATTTTACCCTTTTTCATATCCTAAGGATATCGGCGAGAATGTCGTAAAACCCGTCAACGTTGTCTAAGTGCCGAAGCATACATTTCTGTATTTCACAGCCCCTTTTAGACAACGCGGTAGTGCTGCCTCGGACGTTGTTGCATTTATGCGAACAACTACTACATATATATATATATATATATATATATATATATATATATATATATATATATATATATATATATATATATATATATATATATATATATATATATATATATATATATATATATATATATATATATATATATATATATATATATATATATATATATATATATATATATATATATATATATATATATATATATATATATATATATATATATATATACACATACATATGTTTATTTATTTTTTTTTTCTTATAAATTTTGATGATTAATTTTTGGGGCTTGTAGTCCGTAGACAACAAAAATATATTTACATGATCCTAGTTTATTTATGGTTCGGCAATACGTTGCAGTCGTCAGAATAAAAGTGTTTACCTAGGAACAAATAACTTCATAATTAGCTAATATAATACCAAATTACAAATGTTTTCTTCTTTTCTTGAACAAATTGGTAATGAAACATCAATATGGGAGAGAATATCACATTTTATGACACAACCGAACCGGACTCTGTACTACGCACAACTATTGGCATTTCGAATTTTTAGAATATTAATCAATTATTTTCATTTAAATATAGCTAAACATATAAGAGATTAAAGGCGTGGGGAGAAGATAAGAACAGTTGCTTTATATTTGTCGTGTATTATTATGATTTTTAATCAAACCTTTAAGAGGTTAGAGTTGTGCAGATGATGTTAGGATTGCTTCGTATATGGAATGGAAGTGCTTGGATGTTTGGATTGATGACAAACTAAAATTTAGTGACTATTATATATATATATATATATATATATATATATATATATATATATATATATATATATATATATATATATATATATATATGTATATATACATATATATATATATATATATATATATATATATATATATATATATACATATATATATATATATATATATATATATATATATATATATATATATATATATATATATAGATACGGGGTGTTATGGAATTCACTACATATATTGGAACTGGGGTTTCCTTGTAGCAAGACCGGTTACAGATTGTTCACCTTAAATAGCGGATCTCAATATTAAAGGAAAAAAATCGACCCTAAAGAAATGATCAAATCAATATATTTTTCATTCCGACACTGGTGTATTCACACACAACTCCATAATATCGTCGAGCGTTAACCCAAAAGTGAGACCTACAGTGTTCTTCTCATTTGAATAGATTTTTCCTAAACAAATTGGGTAAAAAATATATTATAAAAATTGTTACTTTATAAAATAATTACTTCCTGACACCAAATATTAATTACACCAGACTTATATTTCAATATTTTTTTATAATAAGTAAACATTTTAACACATGTAATCCGCTAAAATTTTATTTCATTCATTGTATGAAGGGCATTATAATAAATAATTTATTGAGGTAGATTTTTAAAGTCGTTCACCTTGATCGGTTTAATTTTCTTCTGAAGGCTACAAAGAATCTTTTGTAAAACTCCGAAAAAAATTTTTTCTTTATTACTGGCGGCCGATGCTGGCATCAAAGGATTTATTTTCAGCGTCTGCTGACTGTCGATAGCTTTTTAGTTCAGGTTACTAGAGGGTTGAGTATATAGCAATATTTCTGTTGTTGGAGTCTTTCTTTTTTTTATTACTTTTTTGTTAATTGTTGTCTTTACCTTTTTTTTAGTTTTATTTTTCCACGATTTGGCTGGTGATTCGTCCAACATATTTTTGTACGGTCCACTAATTAACTGTGGAAATCTATTCAAAGAAATCGGGTTGCGTATTGTAAAACCTATGCACTTTCATTAGTTTGGTTTGTTTGAGAGAGTGAAAGACGTTTTTGTCCACGGGGTTAAACTCAAACCGCTTTAAATCTGTTCACAATGGTGCCAATAATATCAGCTCTTTGGTAAGCTTCTGCAAATAAACTTGCAACTTGATATTGCCTTACCTGATTAACAGGTTTTGTCCTTAACCAACCAAGCCAGTGAGTAGAAATGCCTAGCAGTTATAACATTATTATATCCCAATACCTTTTCCTATGTTCAAAGTTTCCAGGTCCTTCGACTGCGTTGTATTTCCATCAAGCAGAAGTAGCACTTTATTTTCAGGGTTCGGCTTTAAAGGGTTTCATCCATTCCACAAATTAAGTTTGAGTTAATATAACCAGTGTCAGAAATGGTGACAGCACTCTCAGAAGGTGTGCCATTCCTCGATTCGGGATTTTACCTCATTCTTTTGAATATAACCATATAAGCATAACTGACAATGGACCTGCCAACTGACAATGGACCTGCCAAAAGTGTTGTGCCGGTGAGTAAGCCGACACCCACCAAGGCGGGAAAATCAAGGCAACGCATGAGTTATACTACAGGAACAAACGAACACACCATGCGTTGCTTTAATAAAAGCTCCGCACTCGTGTCGCTCCTGGAGCGCTTTAGGGACTTCCCTGTAGCACGTGTGCTAGACCAATAAAAAAAAAAAGCGGCATAAATAGGCCACACTGGCACAGCATGATTGCGCTGATTTGTTTCTTCCTGTTTAATCCTAAGACTTTTTGCGTTTTTTTTTTTGAACGGTAGAAAATATTAATCAACGTTAAATATTTTTGAAGACTAAAATGTATTTTAATCTACAATTTTTTCAAGCTGAAGTTCGATTTGCCCTCCTATTCTCTACCTGAAAATGCGCAAGTGCCAACACTCTCAAATAAAACGTCAAATTCAAATTTAGTTTGTTCATTTACAGCGAACGTTTATAAATGTTGCAATATGTCATGGGTAAAGGGGCTGTTAAATAAGAAATTTGTAGAAAGTGTAAAATATAGAAACAAGTGTTGTCTTAGGCACGGTTGGTTTAGTTGCAAATATATCACGCACAACTTAGGATATTTTATATGGAGACCGATTGCACAAGGTACATAAAAATAATAAACAAATACGTTTTTTAAACCTAGTTTGTTTTTACTTTAACATTAAAAAATCTTACATTTCTTATGTGTACAAGAAAATCGTTTACCATTTTGATATTAATCTTGGAAAACTTTTGTGTTTATTTTGCTCAAACTCAATATTTAAATCAAAATCAGCTGTTGAGGGGCAATACTCCAGTTGTTCTCGCGCATTACCAAGGAATATATAAAAAAATGTCTTAATTATAGTTAATTTTTATTTGTACTGTGTGCTTTCTATTATTATTTTCGTTTATTATGAGATTTATTTTACTTGAAATTTGAAAATGTGTATTTGTTGAAGAAAATTATATGTTTGGCAACAGGGGCCCGAGCCTGAGCTAGTTCGAACAATGGCAGCCTTTCATGGGCGGATTGATTTTGTGAGTGATTTCGCAAAATGCAATTTTACCCTCTTTTTTTAAATTTGAATTTAAAAAAAAAGTATGTGCGTGTGCATAACCCCACGAGTGACTCGTTTCAATATATGCAGTGAATTTCATAATATCGTATATATATATATATATATATATATATATATATATATATATATATATATATATATATATATATATATATATATATATATATATATATATATATATATATATATATATATATATATATATATATATATATATATATATATATATATATATGTAAATATATATATATATATATATATATATATATATATATATATATATATATATATATATGTATTATATATATATATATATATATATATATATATATATATATATATATATATATATATATATATATATATATATATATATATATATACCTACCTGTTCTATTATAATTGAAAAGTGACATTTTTCACTTTGACAGTCTACAGAGACTATTTGGTAACATATTATTTTCGGCGCATTTTGTCTGTGCACGTACAAAGTTCTAAAGGAGGCATTTGTTACTATAATAGAACCATACTTAGGATGGTATTTTCAGTTTTTCTGGGCATGCAAAGATGACAAGAAGTTGGGGCAACTAGTTTTTTACTTCTGTTCAAATGGATTGCTATTTTCAGTCAGAAATAAAAATGAAAATGCGAGTATTTTTAAAATTTTTGAATAAGATAAGGTAGGTTACATGAACTATGCTTAAAACAAACTACAGTAGTTACGTATACATTAGGTAATCTGTCCTAGAAATATAATTTCATTATGATCTAACTTTGAAACTAATATTTATTTTTACTTATGGATATATTGCTGAAGTAGTCATATACAATATATGCTGGTTTGTTATTGTCCTAAACATAACAAGAATTAATCCATTTCAGAACTTCACGCCACTTAATAATAAACGTCAAAGGTTTTATTAAATACAACAGCATTAGAAAGGCATCTTCGTTATCATTTGTGTCTAAATATCTACCAAATATTCTCAACAGACTAGAAATTGATGATACGGTGTCCAATAATGGTGACAAAACATTCCATTATTGAATGTATTCAGTTTGCTATACCATGTAGTATCAACCCAACAACAAGTATTTACAATAATATTGAACATTCTATTGTTGGTTTTCTAAGAAAAATAGTTAATTTATTCTAAAATTTACTTTTTTACCTGAAAAGTTGAGCGGTGAGCAATGCTTTCACAATATTTAAAATCCATTTTTCTGTTTAATAGAAGATTGAGGTTCGACAAGCCCATTAGTCGAGATAATAATAATAGTAATTTTTAAAAGCTCTAAAACCCTTTAGTGATAGCTGTAAACGAAACGCCCAAGATCATATTTCTACCTGTAAATCTATGAGTATAGACTTTTAAAATACACTTCTTTAACTGGAGGATAGATACAAGTCGTATCTGAAAAACGAAGTTAAAAGATTCCGATAAATTAAAGTGTTTTATACAGGGCAACACGACAATACCTTTAAAGTTACGAATATAAACTTAAGATATATATATATATATATATATATATATATATATATATATATATATATATATATATATATATATGTATATATATATATATATATATATATATATATATATATATATATATATATATATATATATATATATATATATATATATATATATATTCTTCATTTGAGTCCAACATCGTATCCAATGTGTAGTAATTATGAGACTTTTTCGTTGATGTTGTGGATGACGCCATCCGTGCCGGTGATTGGTTTTATGGACTGCGATTTCCAAGCCGGATAATCTTGCTTGAAAAATTAATTTTTTTAAATTAATATAAACAAAAAAATTTTAATGTACGGCCGTATGGCAGAGAGGAGAGTCGTGGGTGTGGTTTGATTTCATTTAAGATGAGGTTATTTATATACGGCGCCAACACCACATCTCAAAAGCTTCTATGCAACGTCGGTCAGCAGCACGAATTACCCAAATCTCTGAACCATAGGAGAAGACAGGAAGAACTAATGTACTAACAAATTAAATCTCTGTGGTTCTTATTAGGTTTCTACTTCTCCACAATTTGACTAACTGGGTTATAGCTGATTATCCCAATTGAATACGTCTGCGCATCTCCATCTCACAAGTGCCGGAGTCATGCAACGTCAAGCCAAGATATGTATATTGTTCTACTACCTCGTATTTACTAATTCTAGCAGGTTTCCCTTGTTTTTTGTCTTCTCGGTCCATCATCATAATTTTAATTTTCTGACAGCCCAAAGTCTAGACAATTATTTTTTAGTGAGTATAAAAATGACAGTTCTTCTTCACTACTAGCAGTAAGTACGATGTCGTCAGGAAAACAAAGATTATAGAACAACCTTCCGCCGATTCCAATTCCCCCACTCCAGTTTTTTAAGACTAACCTCATCACGTATTCACTGTATAAGTTGTATATTAAGGGTGAGAGGACCCAGCCTTGCCGGACACTTTTATTTCCATTACATTTATTAGGGATGGATCCTCATTGTTAATAATATATGTACGGTCCTCTTGTAGTTGTCTGATGAGAGTGATAAGATGGATTGGTGCACCCATCTCTCGAAGAATATTCCATAGGTTTGGATATTTGACTCTGTAGAAGGATTTCTCAGAGCCCACATACACACAAATACATAAGAGTTCACTATTCTCGTACTTTCTCTATGAGCTGACGCACATTCAAGATCTGGTCGTGAGTGCCACGTCCCTTCACAAATCCAGACTGATCGCGAGCAATTTGCTGTGCTAGGAATGATGATAGTCTAACTTGTATAATATTTAACATTATTTTACTTGCATGACCGATAAGGGTATAAGACGATAGTTGTTGGGTGATGTTATCGAACCCTTTTTATATAAAGGTATTACAATAGGACTTCAATCCGTAGGCCATGAGCAAGTCCTCCATATTGTTGTCCCCGTTTATCTAACAACTACGAAGGATATCTTATCAATCCCAACGGCTTTTCCTTCCTTTAACTTTTTAAAAGCTGAACGAACTTTATCTGTTAGGATATCTGGCTCCTCTTGATAATCTTGAGTTTATGTCAATGTCGTCAAAGTACAATCTTTCACAGTAGTCCCTCCATACATTTAGATATTCATCAAGTTTAGTGACGATATTATCATCTTGGTCTTTTATTGTCCAGTTTCTTAGTTTAAATTTGCGATTGTTACGATGGATTTGTGTAAATAAGTTTTTTATATTGTTGTCAGCGTGTTTTTGAAGATGGTTGTATATTTGCATAAGGTATATCTGCCAGGTCTCTTCTGGTTCGTATTATTATCAACAGACACATCATGTTCTATTTTTCGCGCTGCGTCCGTTGCAAATGATGATGCTTTATATATATATATATATATATATATATATATATATATATATATATATATATAGCTGAGAATGTGTTTGAATTCACTTCTCTTGCAGATTTTTAATTTGATAGACAGCTCAAACATGAGTACCTGGTGGTCAGAACCATAATCTGCGGAAGGCAACGTTTTTGCGAATTTGATTGAGGATCTCCATCGTTATCTAATTAAAATATAGTAAATCTGGGTCTTACATTGACCATCAGAAGAACGTCAAGTAAATAGCATACGTTTGTGTTGACTGAGTCTAGTGTAGCTATCATAAGGCTAATCTATGCTAAATTGTAATAACCGTTCTTCCCTCTTATTGCGATCCGATTCATACTTGCCTACCACTACTTTAATACGGTTGTCATTAAGTGTATTTCCCAACGTCGCATTAAAGTCTCCCATTACGATATCGTCATAAATAACGAATTTCAACAATATAGTGAAAAATCGACCATATTTTTTACAATTTTACAGATATAACTTTTTCAAGGCATTGAATATACATTAAAGAATTGATACCGGTAAACACATTATTTTTTTAGTATATTTTCATTAAACCGCACCATTATTTAACAATAAATAATCTCGTTTAGTATTTTTTATTTAAAAAGAAAAAACTGTTAAAATGTGGCTACAATGAATAACAAACCTGTTGCTATCAACAGTGTTGTTGGGTTATGATGTTAAATACGTGTATGGCATTACTCACTACCCGAATCCATGCATTTCAACATCACATTTTAAATAAAAAGTACTTTATGCTAAGATATTAAATACAAAACCAAAAGTTGAGTAGATGAACGACATCCTTAATTCCTCCCAGAGCGGTGCATGTTAGAAATACACGTCGCGCTAATACTTCACATCCGTATGAGGTTCAGCTTATTACTCCGCGTACAACGCTTTTCAAGCACTCTTTTATATGGAGAACAGTATCTCTTTGGAATAATTTGCCCAGGGCTGTGTTTCCCACCGAGGCACAGTGCGAAATTTAGGAAGTTTAGCGGAACTTTATTCAATTTTTGGAATACGTAAAATGCATAAGATTATTCATTATTTTGGTAGGTTAATATCCCATCTCTAAAACCTCATACTCAGTTTGGGGATTGACCCTGCGAAACAACTGCAAAATGAACCTGAAAGTTGCATTACTTATTCAATCATACTTTTTGCCTACAGAAAGCTATTCGATTTGTTTAAGTTAATAGAGTGGTACATACAAACGTCAAGTCAGTAGGCCATGATTTTTTCTTCATTTATTTTATAAGAGAATTGTCAATTATTGGCATTTAAATAATTGCAAAATCTTTTCTTACTCGTGTGTGATTTGTTCGTGAAAAAAGTGATTTTTAAGAAGTAAGTAAAATTTATATTTTTGACTTCAGTGGAGACTTTAAAAAGTGATACTACATAATACCAGCTTGAAACGCACAAAATTTGAAAGGTTTTTTTCCTCTGGTGGAAACACAAAAGATCCTCTGCGATATTTTGCGATCTTCTTTTAAATTAAACATTTTCCAGAATGAGTTTGCAAATTTCATATAACTACATATTCCAAAAGTGGAAGGAAGAACCGACATCGGACGCCATCATTGGTTTTGTTTTGGAAAAAATAGGCTCACCAATGCTAACATCTGACGCTCTTTGCAGTTTAAAGGCAACTCTTCGTGCGCTGGTTTGTAAAATAAAAAAAAGGTGGAGGGAATCCAGTCGAAATTTAGCATCATTTCTGAATAAAATGCTAGCTGGCTTGAAAATAATGTAAAATTTTCAAATGCTGTAAGGGATGCATTGCCTAGTGGATCGAGGACCAATGCAGGTAGACCTAAAAAAGAATTTAGAGATTGTCATCCTAAAGTGCAAAACAGAAAAGTGCATCATCTTTTGAAGTCCGGTAGTCAAGACGAGTTAGCCAAAGCAACTGCAACAAAGCTATATCAATCTGGAAAACGAAACTCTGCAGCGATTGTCAAGGAACTGGCATCTGGTTCTCCAGAAAGGGGTAGCAAAATCAAGAAGGCTCGCATGTCTTCTTCAAACAGCCCACGAAAATTAACTCCAGACCAGGCTCTGGCGCTACTTATTGATGCAAACTTATCGTCAAATCAGTACAACATTGTTCGAGATCAAGCAAAAAATCACCGTTGCACTTTGTATCCACCTTATTATGTTGTAAAAGAGGCAAAGAGGTTGTGCTATCCAAAGGACATAATAATAACTGAAGTTTCAGCTGAAGTATCAGTTCAGTCGCTTATAAATCATACCGTAGCAAGACTTTGTACAGGGCTAGAAAGGATTCTTAGAACTTTATCAAACGTTAAAGCACTAAATATTATCGTAAAGTGGGGTTGTGATGGGGCGGAACAAGTTAATTATCGACAAAAGGATATAGACAAACATAGCTCTGATGATAGTATGTTTAGTGTATCAATGGTACCATTCCAAATGTGCTCCGTAAATGATAATGGTGATAATCAGTCAGTAATTTGGAAAAACCCTGCTTCTTCTTCCACACGGTACTGTCGCCCCATTAAGTTCGTTTTTGCCAAAGAAACAGTCAGTGTAATTACCTCAGAAGTAAACAAAGTGAAAGAACAAATATCTCAACTTACTCCAACCACTATACTTGTAGATGGCAAGCAATTTCAGGTTACAGCAAATATGATCTTTTGTATGATTGACGGTAAAGTATGCAATGCTGTATCATCCTGTGAATCATCACAAACATGCTACTTATGTGGGGCTAAACCTAGTGAAATGAACAACATCTGCGATATACCTCAAAAAAATATAAATGAATCTGTTTATCCCTTGGACTATCACCCCTCCATGCATGGATAAGGTTTTTGGAATGTATTTTACATATATTGTACAAACTGGATATTAAGGCATGGCAAGCTCGTGGAGCAGAAAATAAAAAAAAAGTTGCAGAGAGGAAAAAATACATTCAACAAAAATTCAAAGAGGAGCTTGGCTTGCTTATAGATATGCCAAAACAGCAGACCGGAAACACAAACGATGGTAATACCGAGAGAAAATTCTTTAGAAATGCCGAAAAGTCTTCCGAAATAACTGGCGTTAATTTAGATTTGATCAAGCGTTTTCATGTGCTGTTAGCGTGCCTAAATTGTGGTCTTAAAATTGATTCAGAAAAGTTCGGCGAATATGCAAGAGAAACTTTGGAATTGTATTTGAAAGAATATTTCTGGTACTCAATGCCCGTAAGTGTGCATAAAGTCCTTTTTCATGGAAAGGATATTATAGCCTCTTGCATCGGACAATTTTCTGAAGAAGCTTAGGAGGCAAGCAACAAAGACTGCAGAAAATATCGCGAACTTTTTACTAGAAAAACATCCCGAATTGACACAAATACGGATTTATTTAATCGACTGCTTATTTCATCGGATCCGGACATCGCTAGTCTTCGTAAAGCACCCAAAACCAAGCATAGTGAAGTTACGCCAGAAGTTTTAGAGTTGTTAGAAAGATTTGCAGACCCATGTAATGATTGCGAGTCTTCAGACGATTGCAATGAGTCTCGTTATGAATAGATGTTCAAAATGTTGTTACAAAATGTATGTTTTTTTAAATTGTTCTATAATAAAAAACACAAATAAACTGAAAAACTTTAAATAAAACACATTAATTTTTATCAAAAATTGTAAAAAACCAACAAATAGAACTGTTTTACTGGTTTAAATAATTAAGTTCCGGTAAAATCAAGACATTTCGCACATGCGAGGGCCATTTGTAGTGATTCAAGGACAACGTGAATTGCTTTTTCCGTACACATGCCGCTCGTGGAGAGCTTTAGGGACTTTCCTGTAGCACGTGTGCTAGACCCATAAAAAAAATCACAGGTATTTACCATAGAAACTAGACAATAACTCCTACATACTAGTTTTGCTAAAAGTCGAAATAATGAAAAGGATATCCTAATTTTTAGATTTCCCGTTTGCAAGAATCCTTAGAATATTTTACGACATATGAAGCAACCCTCTCGCCAATACTTTAAACCCCTATATGTTTGCTATTAATGCTCAAAATTTGTCCATTGTTCCAACCAAAAAGCACGAAAAAATTTATAATATACATTTATCGACGTCCATCCCTTCTCCCCAAACCATATAGCCCTAAAACTATAGATTCTTTTTTTATTTGAAGTATTACCGTTAATCTGAATTTCAAATTGATATCTCATTTCATTAGGTAGTTATCTTGCTACCCGATCGACAGGGCGACAGAAGGAAATATTTTTCGTATTGTAAGGACCCTGGAATGTATAGAAATACAAAATCTCGGAAGGTAATTTTGTCACGGATACAGTACTTCCCTTTAGCAAGGGAAGCAAAGGGAAAGTTACCTTGTGAACCGACTTTTGAATGATAACGAAAAAAAATATTAAGAAGACGTATTGAGTTTATTTTCAGCCATAATTAATTAAAAATTACAAAGTAAGTGAAATCAATTTTGGAGAGAGATTTTTCCTCATTATGTCAAACACTAATTCTCGATAGCAGAGTATAACACTATATTTAATTTGTTTAAGCAAATTTCTACCATCTCAAAAATAGGTCTTTTTTACTTACTTGCTGTTTCAGTTACTAGCGATAGAAATTCTAATCCTACAGTGTTGTATTATCGAATATGTATGGTACAGGGTGCCCCACATGTACGGAATAATGATTCCACAGCATTTATTAATCAATATATCAAAAAAATGTTTAAAGTTAAAGTTATTCCAACTTGTGCTTGGATACCCCTAACAGAAATCTGTGGTATCAACAGGACGAAGCACCTCCTGACTATGAAATCAATGTTCGTAAATATTTGGACGCGATTTTTCCTAATCGATGGATAGGCAGAATAGGTGCTGTAGAATGCCCTACAAGGAGTCCCGACCTTACCCCACTCGATTTTTTTTTAATGGGGTTATTTGAAAACCAAAGTTTACCAAAGTCGACCTGAAACTGTAGAAGATTTACAACAAAGAATCCAATATGAAGTAGCACAGATCGCCCCGGATTCTCTGCAAAACTCTGTTCAGGCTGGTTATGACAGATTGGGTCATTGCCTCGCTGGTAAGGGTAGATATTTTGAGCAATTGTTACCTTAAAAATGTATAACCGGTCAAGTGGACGCTGAACTTGCTCAATTGCGTGTTCCGTACGTTGATTGCTTTTAAAATAAAAAAAAATGTTACGGAGGTATAAAATGATCAGTTACTTTACAAAAAACACCCCGAATGAGTTTTCAACAAAGTTTGTTTCGTACTTTTACTGAAAACTGATGACCTTGAAATTTTTGTTTTTTATATACCAGATAAATTATTAAAGGTAATGCACTGGTGATAATTTTCGTTCAATCTACACCACGTGGAGAATATTCCAGATTCCAGGAGGCAGGATAGCTATTTTTCGCGTTTTTTAAAAAATAATAAAAAAAGAAAAGTGTGGGCAAGTATTACATATATATATTTTTTACTCTTGTTTTCACAAGCATTCATTTGACACCACACTCGATGTCCTAGTAAAATTTTTTTTTTCGCTTCTAATTTCACCCCCCAAAACAAACCTCTTAAGTCAAAATTTAACTTTCAAAAGTACATAGCTCTAATGAGGCCATCAATTCTTATATTATTACCAAATTTCAACTTTCTATGACAAATAGTTTCGAAGAAAATCAGGTGTGACAGACAGACAGACACCGAAGTCATCTTATAAGTGTTCCGTACGGAACACTAACTAGAGTATTTATTAATAGTTTCTTTGTCTTTTTTTTTATTTTAAATTTCAAATGACAATAATTCCAAAACAGTTCAATTTAGACATATGGTATGTTAGACAAATAATATATAGAATTTTTTGTAGGACTCAAAAATAAATTATTAGACAGGTGTTTCTATTTAAAAAAAATCAAGATGGTGTAATTTCTTCGAAATGACAGTTCAAAACATTTCATTGTCAATGTCAGCATATGCGCCTTATAACCCCCCATAACTATTATTTAAACAATTTTTGATGCATCATGTAGACGATTGTGAAAAAGACGTCAACAGGAGAAAAATGTATTCTACGTATGAAGAGCAGTTGGTGCCGCCACTAGACTGGTGCAGGACGGGACCAATATACATTGTGGCCGATCAACCCTTCACAGAGTTCTCTTAAGAATGGGATTTACGTTCCGAAAAATTAACAAAAGGCAAGTAGTAATGGAGTCACAAAGATTACGAATCTTGCGACATACTTATTTACAAGAAATTAAAATGTATCGATCAGAGAATTGGCCAATAATTTACCTTGACGAAACATGGTTTGATACCCATGACACTGTGCAAAAAGGGTGGGGGTTGACAGCAGTACAAAATGTCAGACTAACGCACCTTCAAATAAAGATAAACGAATAACCATTTTGCATGCTGGATCTGAAAAGGGCTGGGTTTCAAATTGCCTACTATTATCTGCAAAAAACATAAAAGATTCTAGTTTGGACTATCACGAAGACACGACCGTAGAACTTTTTGAAAATTGCTTTCAAAATTCCCTTTTACCAAATGTTCCCGAACAGAGTGTTATAGTTACGGATAATGCAAGTTACCATAGTCGCCTACTAAATAGAGGAATATATGTTAGAAAATGACATATATTTTGACTTTAGTTATAAAAAAAGTGATCTTTTGGAAGACTGTAAATTGAAAAAGAAATATGTTTGTGATAGTATGGCTGAGAAAATGAGACACACTGTTTTGCGGCTTCCCTCGTATTATTGTGTGTTTAATCCAGTTGGACATATTTGGCATCAAGTTAAATCCAAAATAAGGGCACAAAATGTTTCTCCTACTTTAAGCATGTCAGTGGTTGAATTAGTAAAAAAGTTATAAATGTGAAAGCTGGAAGAATTTCATTCAGCATGTTGTTAAAGTGGAAGATTTATATATTTATGTAAATAATATAAAACCACTGATGACAGTGATAGTGAAACCGAATTAGGCTTAAGTTAAAATATATTTTTATTTATACAATATGTCCCCTCTTGTAAACCCCATTCATTCAAACTGTATATTTGTACTTCTTATCCATGTGTTTTTACATGCATCTACAGTCCCTGGCCAAATTATTAGACGCACTGTATTTTTTTTAGTAATTTTATGTTTCTTAAGCGTTTTTATGCAATAATGGTATATTTAAACTACAATATTATTGATTTTTATTTAAAAGAATTGTTGTAGACTACATATTTGTATTTATTTTTAACATATGGCAACACTGTTGACAAAGTGATACATGAACGTAAACAAGTCCAAACCTGTATCAGTCGCGATCGGAATCGAGTCAGGTACGGACGTGTTTCTGTGGCTTTATGGACTGTGATTGTTTGTTTAACAGTTTTATACTACTCAGTTATTAGTTTATTTTGTATGCAGTGTTTTAAAAAAGTAATTGGACTATTTTCATTATGGGTAGAAAAGACGATCTTTCACCACGTAAAAAAGCTGAAGTGAAGGCCCTTGTGATTGCGAAAACATTTACAAACCGAGAAATATCACGAAGATTGGAGGTTTCTGAAGCTAGTGTACGACGCATAAAAAAGAAAATTGAGTCAGGGAAGGAATTAAGCCCGAAAAGAAAGAAAAGATGCGGTAGAAAACCAATTTTCACTCCACGGTCAGAGAGATGTTTGAAGGAAATTTGTGTAGAAAACAGATTTGCTACCACAAAGGTAATAAAATCACAACTCCAGGATGCTAGCGTAAATGCTTCTGAGCGCACTGTCCGAAGAAAATTGAAAGAATTAGATTTTAAGGCCTGTCGCCCCGCCAGGAAGCCCAAGTTAACAGCTGCAATGAAAGCAAAGCGCCTGAAGTGGGCCAAATAATGGCAAGACAAAGATGTGGACTTCTGGAGATCGGTAAGATACAGCAATTTAATCAATAATTGATACATTATTATCATTTTCAGTTAAATAAAGCAAATAAACATATATATTTTTCCTATTTTTGACAGGTCTGCTTCAGTGACGAAAGCACATTCGAAATTTTGCAGAATAAAGCTCAGTATGTACGTCGTCGTCATGGAGAAAAGTTTCATCCTGATTGTGTCGTCCCGACGGTTAAACATCCCACCAAAGTGATGATTTGGTCAGTCATCAGCGGCAAGGACACTGGACGTCTGTACGTCGTCAAAGGAATAATGAGGCAAGATCAGTACAAAGAAGTATTACACAATCGGTTGATTCCGCAGCTCAGAGAATGGTTTCCAAATGGGGAACCATTCACTTTCATGCAAGATGGAGCTCCCTGCCACACTGCTCGGTCTGTTAAAGCTTTTTTGGCAGAAAAAAATATCCCTCTGTTGGATTGGCCGGGTAATAGCCCTGATATGAACCCCATTGAAAATGTGTGGGAGCTGATGAAAAGAGAAGTGGCTAAAGATGTGATTACCAACAAAACCCAGCTCCTAGAAAAGATTATTCATGTGTGGAATCATCATCCTCAAATGCAGGAGAGAGTACAATCTTGCATTGATAGCATGCCGTGCAGAATTAACGCTTTGATAGCGGCTAAAGGTGGCTCAACTAAATATTGACTTTTACTAACATTAATTTCACTTTTCTTTAAAACTTAATAAACTTATGCTTTTCTAAATTAATGCTGTTTTATTTATGTCAAATAAATAGGTAATTGATTGGATAATATAAAAATAAAAAACAAATCAATTTAAAATAATAAAACGGTACAATATCACTCGGTAATTAATATTTTACATGAAATCTTGCAGTGCGTCTAATAATTTGGCCAGGGACTGTATAAATACCATAAAAATCTCCAAAAACACTTATAATTTTATTTATTTGCATTAATGAATAAAATTCTTAAGTCCATCTCTCCAACCTAGCATAAACAAAAGGTCAGAATTTTTATATTGCCACTTAAAACGGCAAAAATCAAGATCTTATATTTTGGGACAAGCTATACCAACTATATTTTTTAGAGAATAAGTAAATTAACGAATAACTAAAAACTGACACAGTTTAGAACTCTAAAGTCGAACATATGATGATGTAATGCTACGCATAGATTTATAAAGTTCCCAAGGAAACAAGAATTTAAAAGACTAAGTTTTTCTTTACCCAAAATGTCTTCTTAAGCCCACTCTGACGACAAAAGCAATATCGAACAACGAATTTCCTAAAAAACTAAATGGATTCTTTACACCAATGACCTACTTTCTAAGCCGGTAGATCAACTGGAAGCCAGAGTAATAAATGGTTGGTTCCGCAAAATCTTTTGTCTGTCAAAGATAATCGACACTATTGAGTAGCAAGCCATCCTTTAAAATAAAACTTTCTAAAAACCACTGTAACAACTGTGTTAAGATACACATTTAAACTGGTGACAGATATATTGGTCCTTGTATAAACGACAAAGAGGTTTTTTGTGTAATTAGGGCATTGGGTATGATGACTGACGGATTTGAAGAATTGTGACTTCGGAGGTAGCAAGCAAGTGCAAAGTGAAATTTGTCTGCTAAGTAATTTACACAGGATCACCCGTAGCAAATAATATTATTGTACTGGCAGTGGCGTTGTCACAGAGCAGGTACAAAAATCTCCTTTTAACAATAAACTTAAATAAAAACTAAATATTTTTGCAATAATAAGCAGTAAATTAATAAAAAGAAATTTTGTTATATAAATTATTTATTTTCTAGCAAGTAATTTTATTTTTGAAAAAGCGCAGAAGCTATGATAATATTATAATTACTTATTTACGTATTAAAAGGAAGATGGCAGTTGAACCTGTCGGGTATAACAAACTTCAAGCCAACGTTAGACACAGTCGAACACTGTAATTAAACTTTCCAGGCATAACGCGTGATTACATTTGTATAGCTTACAGAAAAAATAATTATTTATCACAATTAATTTGACATTAACACTTCATATCATTTTCCACTAATACTTGATTATTATTTAATCTCGTAATTTCGTGCTTTGATCGGGTGTTCTAACATTAATGCTACTGAATGTGATTAGTTGCAGCGACTAAGTGCTTCAATTTTTTTTACCTTTATAAACCTATAAAATATCCAGAAAATAATGAAAATACATTCCTATATTATTTCGTCATAGGAATATATGATGGCTTTAGTTGTATGTAGTATACGTAAGTAAAAATTCGCACATTGGGTCACTCCACGCCCGTAAAATATTTCAAAATCCTTGTGTTACTGGATACCATTAAACGAGTGCAACATTACGCTTGAAAAAATTACACTAATAGCTGCAGATCAACCCTTTTTAAGAAGATACCTATTTTCTGGTCCTGATATCTATCACCATTCCTCTCTAGTTCCGCTAAGATTAATTATCCTATTATAAAATTTATTAAAGAATGATGGTCTGCTCCAAAAATTGTTTTAGAATTTAGTATTTAGGTTTTCTTCTACGTACAGATAATATATATTCTTATGACCAAATTAAATATACTTTCTAATTTTACCTCTACAATATATCGGACTTCGTTGTGTCTGCACATCTTAATGACTCAATAAATAAAATACCGAATAGTTAGTTGCTTTTCGTCAATTCTTGCATGCCATTATAATTAGTTATTTACTTTGTCAACTGACTGACTCCTGAAATCAGAAGTTTATAAACTTATGTGTCAAGAGTGCAATAGCTGTTACGCAGGCCAAATAGGACGGAATTTTAAAACAAAATTCGCAGAACATACTGCACCTTATAGGTTAAAAAGTGAAAAATCACACTTTGCTAAGCAGAAACGGACCATCCATTTCCTAATATTAACTGTTTATCAATACTCCATAGGGCATCTAAAGGGTCAAAACTTAATTTCTTAGAATCTATAAAAATTTATAGACCTTCAAAGAATCATAATATAAATTTATTCAGTTGTCAAGTAGACATCGGAAATTCCGTCCTTTACCAACTTTTATAGCAGCTAATATACACACATCCTTTTATTACATAAAACTAAATTTAAAAATTTGTTTTAGACTTAGTTAAGCGTTTGGAAATGCAGTTGTATTACGAAATCACAATAACGCATTTGTAAATTTTTACAAAAAGTAAATAATTTTATTGTTAAAATAAACTGTCACACAGTAACGGACAATCAATCAACTCTTTAAAATTATTTATATTTTGAACATTGGAAATATTTTTTTGTAAATATTATGTATTTTGTGCTATTAAAGTGTCTACTACATTTTAATACACTTAATTTTAATTTCATATTAATAACCGACTACAGTGAAGCAAAAATGGAGTATTTTAGTATTCTGTATGTGGATATGTATGCCTTCTAGCTAGTTTTGATACAACAAAGTTTGCAAAACTTGACATAGCAACCGTCATTTAAAATAACCGGTCAAGTGCAAGTTGGACTTGCGCAATTAGTGTTCCATACGTTGATTCCTTTTAAAATAAAAATTTTTGTTTCGGAAGTATAAAATGATCAATAAAGTGTTTTTCCGATCCTTAGTGAAAACTGACGGCCTTGAATTTTTTTTTTATATACCATATAAATTATTAAAGATAATGAATGCACTCGTGATCATTTTTGTTCAATCTATACCCTGTAGAGAATATAACAGAATTTTTTCAAAATTTTTTGATCAGTACTTCTCGAGATAAGGGGAAGGGACCGCGATTTTTCGCACTTTTTTAAAAATAATACAAATTGAATTGTGCGCAAGTATTACATTATATATATTTTTGAACTCGTCTTTTTACAAGCTTTCATTTGATATCCCACTAGATGACCTGGTAAAAAAAATTCACTTCCAATTTCACCCCAAAACTAACCCCTTAAGTCAAAATTGACCTTTTAAAACTACACGACTATGATGAGGTCGTCAATTCCTATATTAGTGCCAAATTTCAACTTTCTGTATCAAATAGCTTCGGAAAAAATCGAGTGTGACAGACAGACAGACAGACAAACGGAAGGATACCGAAGTGATCTTATAAGTGTTTCGTACGGAACAGTAAAAAGTGGTATGTTAATTTCAATATTGTTATCTAGAAGGTTCCTGTCGGTGAAGGACTAAGAATCTAATATTAATTTCTTAAAATTTTAAATGAGGGAGGTAATAAGGGGGAGCAAATATATCCCCTATATTCAGTTTAGACAAAAGCGGTAATGAAAAACGTTCAATTGCTATTCAGGATTAACATTTTCTCAATTGAACTCGACGAATATGGTGGAAAAAATTTCTATCGTCTCCCTCTCTGACTCAACTTTGTGGTTTTCGGGACGTAATTAGAAGTTTTTTATATTCCAGTAAGCATATGGGAAACTAAAATTTTTTGTATTAAATTAAATATTTATATTAAAAAAATGAATAACTTTAAAAAATTGAAACACAACTAATTAAAAAAAAATAACAAACATGTTATTAATTAGTTAAGGTATTTAAAAATTTTCTTATGAGATGGTATTTTTATTATCATCAGTAGTTGCGGTCTATTTTGAAACTAAATTAAAAAAGAAAAGAAAACTTCGTTTCCTAGTTTAACTGACAAATATATTACGTATTTCATAGTTACCTTCTAGTTATAGTGTAATTAACTTGACTTTTATTAGACAATAATTATCCTAGGGTATTACATCCTACTTGAAGTAGATTTTGTTGATCCCAAAAGGTTACCATTAAAAATATATAGACTTTAAATGGCTTGTGCCCTAAAGAACTATATACAACTCTAGATTTAATACATGTACACAATTTGTCCCAGCTGTAGTGCCAAGAAAATAGGAGTTACTTAAGAACTATTATTAAAATCAAGATTGGTGGTAACCACGCGACTGCGGTATATGATTTAGAACACGTGTAACTTTTATATATAATTGCCTTCGTATTATTATAATTTTGATTTTTATAATTAATAAAATTGAGAAAGCGTTCATCCAGTGAAATAATAAATCATGCAATTTTCCATATACGTATATTTGGCAAGCGTGGGTGGTACATATAAAACATTTCGTATGGTTAAGAATAACATTGCAAAAATTATTCTTTAGTTTTTACTTAATTTCAAAATTAGGTAATTTTGACAAATACACAACCAAACGAAAAATGATAGATGCCCTGGAGTAGATCATATTACTGGAGAAATGCTGAAACTTGGCGGTCAATATCTGAAATATGCCTTGAAAGTCTTCTATAATATATAAAATGCAACGTCTCTCTGCCTGTCTGTCTGTTTATCTGTCCGTCTGTTAGTGCGCTTATCACGGGAGAACCACTTATCGGATTTACACATACATATGTTCTCCGGCCAGGTTATAGGATATATTTTATTACGTTAGGTAACATAAGGAATAAGTAGTGACGATAATAGTGAATCAAGTCGGAAAAAAGTTTACCGCTAGCGCGTTCTCTTGCAATACACTGCCTAAATCATTAAATATGGAACAATATCATGTAGCAAAGAATATAACTTATATAAAATGCAACGTCTCTCCGTCTGTCGGTCTGTCCGTTCGTGCGGTTTTCACTCGAGAACCACTTATCCGATTTTCGTGTTTTTTTTTTTAATTCATACATTTATTCTCTGGCTAGGTTATCTATAACCTCTAATATATATAAAATGCAACGTCTCTCTGTCTATCTGTCTGTCTGTCTGTCTGTCTACTTGTCCGTTAGTGCGCTTATCACTCGAGAACCACTTATCCGATTTACGTGCTTTTTTTTTAAACATACATATGTTCTCTGGACAAATTATAAAATATATTTTATTACATTAGGTAACATAAGATTTATAACTTTAGAAAAGCAAATTTTCCTGAATTATACAGAGCACTGTCAGCAATGGACTGGACGTCTCTTGAGGGTTGTTGTGATGTTGATCTTGCACTAGAGCAGTTATACGATAATGCTTTTCATTTGTTTGATGAACATGTTCCGGCATACAAACATTTTGCTCATCAGCATCCTTCACGGTTTTTTGCTGATATTATTAAAAATATAAAAAAGAAAACAAGGCATGCAAAAAAATTCTAGAGATATGGTAATCACTATGACTATCTAGAATTTAGACGGTTAAGATCAATTTCTAAGCAGCAAATTAAATCGTCATATGTTAAATACATGGAGGATGCACAGGCTTCTCTGGCACTGGATCCCCAATGCTTTTGGAGTTATGTTCATTCCAAAATTAATTTTTCTAGGATCTCCAGTGTGATGATGTATAGAAATGACATTCTGAAGTCTCCGTTGGGCATTGTTAACGCGTTTGCAGATTTTTTTAAGAGTGTCTTCACACTGTCGGAACCAGCAGCGTCATTCGCTTAGTACGTCGTTGACAATTGTGGGATTCTCGCCCATTACTGAGGATGAAATATTGATGGCTACAAAAAAATTAAAAAATAAGATGACCTCTGGCCCTGATAATATTCCCTCGTTTCTCATTAGGGACTGCGCGACTGTCCTTGTAAGACCTTTAAAGTATATTTTTAATTTATCAGTTAAACAGGGTGTTTATCCGAAACGATGGAAAGAAGGTAGATTATGTCCTATTTTTAAGAATGGAGACAGGGGAAATGTTGAAAATTACAGGGCTGTCGTTCTACTTTGTAACTTCTCGAAGGTCTTTGAGTCAGTCTTGTATGCACGTATCTACAGCCAAATTAAAAATCAAATTTCTCCTTACCAGCACGGATTTGTTAGTAAGAGATCTAGGGTAGCAAATCTAACTGTTATGACACAGGTCATTTCGGAAATATTGGATGATGGTGGGCAGGTTGATGTTATTTATACAGATTTCTCGAAGGCATTTGATAGGATCGACCATAATGTTTTCATTAATAAGTTGTCTTTCTTTGGTTTCACTGATGGAGCAAGGGCTTTTATAAGTTATTACTTGTTTAATAGAACTCAGTTTGTAGCCTACAACTGATTCAAATCAGAAAGATTTGTGGCTACCTCAGGCGTTGCACAAAGTTCAAATTTGGGACCCTTGCTCTTCATTATGTTCGTAAATGACCTTTGCGAGGAGTTAAAATGTAACAGACTAATTTATGCTGATGATCTAAAAATGTTTATGCCAATAAAAAAAAACTGAGGATTGTTCCTATCTACAGAGCCAGTTGAATTTCATACATTCTTGGTGTTGTGACAACAAACTACTAAATGCTCAAAAATGCAAAGTTCTGACATATACTAGGAGGGTAGCGTCAATAGAGTTTCAATATAGAATTCAAGACCATAATTTAAGTAGGTGTAGCACCGCTAAGAATTTGGGAGTTGTTTTTGATGCAAAACTAACATTTGCTCAGCATATAGCATTGAAACTTTCTGAAGCAATGAAGTCTTACGGGTTCATCATTAGGAATTGTAGGGGTTTCATTAATATTGCAACACCGAAGGTTTTGTATTTCTGCTTTGTTCGCTCGAAACTAGAATATGCAAGTATCGTCTGGAGTCCAATGTGCGAGGTGCATAGAGTTTCACTTGAAAAAGTGCAGAGGTGATTTCTGAAATTTCTGTTGTTTAAGATTAATGGAATATATCCTGAACGGGGAATCAGCAGCGATTATTTGTGTGAACAGACAAATATTCTTAGTCTGGGAATCAGGAGAGTTTATGCCTCAATATTATTCCTATATAAAGTATTGCAAAATATGATTGATTGCAGGGAATTACTGTCTCGTACTGACATCAATGTGCCACGGATACACTCACGATCAAATATGTTTTTTAGATATAACAAACCTGATACTAATTTGTTATTGAATTCACCTATTCATGTAATGTGTACTAATTTTAATATTTGTAATGTTTGTGACATATACTGTTGTACTAAGAAGCAATTACTACAGACTGTCATTGAATATGTAAATGTCTAAATATTTACCCTATGAATGGGAAACTGTTGGGTAATAAAGTTATTATTATTATTATAAGAAATAAGAAGTGACGATAATAGTGAATCAAATCGGAAAAAAAGTTTGCCGCTAGCGCGTTCTCTTGTAATACGCTGCCTAAACCATTAAATATGGAAGACTATCATGTAGCAAAGAATATAATTTATATAAAATGCAACGTCTCTCTGTCTGCCTGTCTGTCCGTTATAGCGCTTATTACTCGAGAATTACTTATCCGATTTACGTGTTTTTTTTTAAATTCATACATATGTTCTCTGGCTAGGTTATAGGATATATTTTATTACGTTAGAAAATATAAGGAATGAGCAGTGACGATAATAGTAAATGAAGTCTATGCCAGCGGAGCCGCGGGCACGGCTAGTACTAAGTAGATGTCTCTATGAGGAAAAAAATACCAACAAAATGATGTAAATCGGATGCTATACTTCTCATTAAGAAAGGTGATAATACTGATATCGAAAATTATCGACCGTTATCTCTTCTGTCGTACTTATATAAATTCTTCACTAAAATCTTAACCAATCGTCTAATAGTAAAACTAGATTTCTATCAACCTGTGGAACAGGCGGGCTTCAGAAAGGAATTTAGCACGCTCGACCACCTCTACACAATACGTACTGTAATAGAGAAATGTACAGAATATAGGGTACCAATACATTTGGCCTTCATTGATTCTCATAAAGTATTGAATACTGTTGAAATCTGGTCAGTTCTAAAATCCCTGGCGAATGCAAGAATATATTCCAGATATGTAAAAATAATAGGGAACATGTATAAAGAAGCATCTATACATATTAAAATTGATGAATTTTACTAACAACATAACATTAAAAAGGAGAGTGTAACAAGGAGATACTATCTCACCTAAATTATTTACGATTATTTACGATGGCTCTTGAAGAGAGAAGAGTTAAATTGGGATGAGAAGAGGTCTTAAAATGAATTATAAAAAAAACTAAATTTATTTGCCCTGAAGACACCAATATATAGATAGGAAATAAATCCATAGAACGTATCGACGAGTATATCTACTTAGGTCACACTATTAAGATCGAAAAGGAGAACCAGCATGCAGAAATTACCAGGCGAATAAGGCTGGCATGGGCAGCTTTTGGGAAACTAGGGCACATCTTAAAAAGTACCACAATACCCATAAACCTAAAAACTAAAGTCAACAGTTCTTGTGTCCTACCGGCCAGCACATATGGACTGGAAACGATCTGTCTCACTAAAGCATTTGTTAAAAAGTGTATCTTTACAGAGAGCTATGGCGAGAAGCATGCTTGGTATGTCCCTTAGGGAAAGAATTCATAACGAGCAGACAAGGAGACGACTCAAAGCCACTGACATAACTCTTGAGGTAAAGTGGTGATGGGCAGGTCATATAGCTAGATCATCTGAAGACAGATGAGCATATAAGACTGTAAGGTGTGAACTTACCCGCTTTTTGAGGCGTCATTTTGTAGCCTATGAAAAGGTGTTTAATTGCGCCCCACTTTAATTTCTGATAATGAATCGAGTGGACCCTGATTTTAAAAGAACTAAAGAAATTAAACACACACTAGCTCAGTTTTCTTTGGTAGAAAGATATGGGTACGAGATAATTTTTGTACGTCTTTTTGGATTTATTTTCTATTTTTAAAAAGCTTTAGCTGTACGATTTTTTTTTGGGCACCATTCATTTTAAAATAGAACGGATCTAACTTCAGCTAAAAAAATGAAAAAATACTGAAGGGTTTTATGGTTATTAAATAAAAAATTAGTTTGGTACAGCCGTCCTTATCCTGAAAAGAAAGATAGGTATTCAGTGAGACACTAGCTTTAATCAACAAAAAGAAAATTTATTCAAGTTTTTAAAAATAAAAAGTTCTAACCTTTGCAGTTCTACAAAAAGATTCTAGCCTAACTAGTAGTTATTACATTTAAATTCTGAACTATGACAACCCCCGAAGACGAAAAATAGTGCTTTTCACTTCACTTTTTAGTCAGTTTTAAATTACTGTTAAGGCACTACTCAGGGACAGGTCTATTGAAGTATGCTTTGGTAACTTACTGTTCTTATTCCTGCTTTGATGGAATACGACCGATTTCACACTTTTCTAGCAAACACTTAGAGAGCCCACTACGGCTTTTCGTTAAGAAACTGGTGCGTTACTTAGCTCGCATGATGGTTGTTATGAGCTTTTTCTGTAGCTCAGTCGAAGAAAGCCTACTTGGCGGCTCCGATGCAATTAGCCTCGCCTACTCGGCGGCTGGATGGAAATTAGCCTCGCCTACTCGGCGGCTGGATGGAAATTAGCCAAGACAGTCGTTTCTCGGACCCTTAAATAAACCATGCAAACTCTGCCGGTAATATGGCGACGCCGGAACCAAAACTGCGGATACACACATTTCACCAATCGCGGCGTAGCGGTAGATTCGGTCAGGAACCCGCACTGCACAGTATATACCGAACGTCTTGGAATCTCTGTTTAATATACCGTTCGATACAAAAAAGAAAATAAGTACAATTTGAAGTGAAAAATCAGTAACATTACATGGTCTTAAAATCTAGGAAAAAATGAATGTTACATTTACCCCCTTCCAAAAAGAAATAGACTACACTAGTCTATTAAACTTAGGCTACTTATGAAAAGGTACAAAGTGGTACACTATCACTTAATACTACGGTCAGAACTTAAAACAAAAGTACAAACTTCGGACCTTACTACTAGACTTAACTTAATTAAGCACTAATATTAAGTACAATGAAAACCAAATGAAAATCTTTGCAAGTACACAAGAATCTTATAACTAGACTTAACTTAATTAAGCACTAAGGTTAAGTACCTCAAAAAGTAAATAAAAATACTTGCATGAACATAAGAAATACCTGTTCAAAGTAACAATCGCGGTCTTCTTATATAAAAGAATCAGCTCTGTTATTGTTACCAAAACAAAAAAAAATTTAACTTTGTCTAGACTCTTGTCTAAATCAAAAAAAGTGAACTGAAATAAAATATGAACACCCCCCTTAAAATATTTTAAGGATTGTCTAAAAATTTTCTATTTCAGCAAAAGAAATTTATAAAAATTCTTAAATAAAGAAAAAAATAAAAAAATGATTCTAGTGCAAACACTTACACTAAAAAGAAAAAGTCTTGTCAGACCATTTAGCACTAGGCCAAAAAAGGAATATCTGGATAAATATCCAGAGAAACGCTCGGGAAAAATCGCCATCCATGCTCTAGCTCATCGCTAAGAGAACATTCTAAATCTAGTATCACTACTAGTCGCACTCGGAAAATAATCGCACTCTATCGCGCAATGTCGACGTCCTAAGACATCTAGACATGCTAAAATCGCTAGGGAAAACGCTCTGGTTGATCGCCAGAAAACACGTCAGCTTATCGCCAACAAAACACTCTGGTATATCGCCAGAAAAAACTCGGCTCCTCGCCAAGAAAACACTCTGGCATATCGCCAGAAAAAAGCCTCAGCTCCTCGCCAAGAAAACACTCTGTAAGTAGTCCTCGACTACACAAAGTCTGCGTTCTAAAAGAACAATCTCGCCTTTAACATAGTGAGCAGCTATAAAAGCTAACAATATCACTATAGGCACAGTGAATAGCTATAAAAGCTAAAATTCACCAAACTGAATGATCCTGCTTCAAAAAGCAATGTTCACAAAGAACAGAATGATTAATCCGCGCGCAACTAACATTCAAGGAAACATTCCCTACATAACTATATGAGACAGCAAGTCTCGAAATAGGACCTCCCTAAAGTCATAATCCTAAATATAGGAGTCCATAAGCAAAACGACTCAAAATCTCGCATTCTGAGCACATGCCCTCAGGCAACCAACATGCATCGAAATATATACAGAAATATGTACAGAAATATATACAGAAATACATACAGAAATACAAACAGGAGTTCAAATCCCAAACTCTTGGTTATGATAACTCCATACTGAGCTTGGTGAAAGCTCTTAGCAAAAGCTAATCAAATCTTCGGCACATCGCACCAAAGTGACAAATCTGCCTAGAAACATGAGCCGGAAAAAACGCCCTCCGTCATTCTTCAGGGTGGCTACACAGAGATATAAAACTTAACCAGCATTGCGCTTCTCCAAGTTGCATGAAGAACCCTCGTGTACTGGTCTCGCCCTAGAACAACAACGAAAAGAATTTAATCCATCCCACATAACAGGAGACAAACACCTCACCACGATATACTGAAAGGTGGAGACAATAAAATACGGAAATGGCGACCCTGGTGTCCACCAACAAAAGGGAGTAGATTATAGCATCCACTTAACTGAAACGGTGTCTACCACACCACCATAAGTCAAAAAAAAAATTTAATCAATAGGGTGTTCCGAAACACACTACTGCCAACAGCCTGTCACCACTAATAGGCTAATTGGAGCTGAGGTCGACTACAGTAGCTAGGCTCTCCTTTGGTTCAAATAGAAATAACCATTGGGTAACAAAACCCCTAAAGGTCCCAAAGGTCAAACGTTCACCCCCCATAGACTACCCTTCCAATCAGTCTGTTCCTCAGGAAGACTAACTCCCTGCCAAACGTCGTAACGGCATCTGTTAGCACCCGGTGCATCACAGCCTGTAAAAACAGATAACTCATGGGATACAACCTAAAAGGTTTACAAGGTTGACTTAACCAAGCTTCTAACGGAAATTTCCAAAAAACGAAAATGAGCTTAAAAAGCTACATGAAGCAAAAATTTCTCAATTTTTCGGTGGCAACGCAACAAAACTGTTGAAAACGACAAGAGCTTTTCCAGCTTAATCAGAAACAAGAAGAAAACATCGTTGACAGCTAAAATATTCGATCATTCGCAAGCTCGCAACAGCTGAGTCGATGCTAAACATCAACTACAATCAACCTAAGTTTGGATATGATCAGTACCCAAAACCTTAGCAAAAAATTATAAAAGTGAGCTCTACTCTGCTCAACTTTTATAACAGTCAAAGAAACATGGTCGTCACCTCTACAGAGCAACATCAAAAAAAAATAAAGTAAAGCAATTAAGATAATGTAAATATAAATTATTCTTCTTCTGACAAACTTTCATTAGGGTTAGGTTCATTGAATGGTTTTAAGTCTTTAATATGCCATCGTCCTACTTTAGTCCCATCTAAATTAACTAAACCATAAATTAAGTCTGAAATCTTTTCTCTTATCACGCAATGCACATACTTAGGTACTAACTTAGATGTGAATTTATCTGCTGCACTGGAAAGAATTTTATTTTTTCGCCAAACGTGATCACCTATATTAAAGGAAAAATCCCTTTTTCTAAGGTTGTAAGACTTACTGTTCCGTTCATAAGCCTTATGTATCCTACTACGCACGTCGGTGAAAATATCTTTTAAACCCTTTAAATTTTTGGCGTACGCACCCCTGTTACCCGGAATTATTTCGCTGTCAACATTGACATCCAAATCTAAATTCTTATAATACGATCCAGCTAGAGGTATGTTATATGTCTGCCGTAAACTAAGAAAGACGGTGTAAACCCTGTTACTTCGTGTCTTGCGGTGTACACGGGATTAAAACGGATGTTAAAACCATAAGTTTCACTTAAGCTCTTAAAACTCTTAGAGGTAAACTGAGTACCGTTATCGCATATTAAGAGCGATGGGACACCGTGGATTAGAAAGACATTATTTTCCAAAATTCTCTCTATATATCCAGCTTTAGAGCTTTTCAAAGGAAATAGCATGGTATACTTTGTAAACCAGCAAGAAATCACGAGAAGCCATTTATTTCCCTTTTTTGAACGTGGGAATGGGCCTACTAGATCAGCTGCTATGACTTGAAAAGGGTAGTTAACCGTTTTCTCTTTTCCCATCAGTCCCATAGGTAGTGCATTTGGAGATTTCTGCGCTCCACATACTTCACAAGTCCTCACAAACTTTAAGATAACAAAACGCATTTTTGGCCAAATTAAATTAAATGTATGTTGTCTCAGCCTAATCGCCCAACGCGATAATTTGCCACTAGGGTTTTTAATAGAATTAAGCCACAATAAACTATAATGATCTGTTATGACCGTGAAAGGAACACCTTCTATGTAAGCTCGAAACTTTTCGATGTTAAAGAGTACTGCTAAACATTCTTTTTCAACAACCGAATAGTTACGTTCAGCCTTTGATAAAGTTCTACTGGCATACGCTATCAGTCTTTCCTCACCATTGATTTTCTGTGTTAGGACGCCCCCTAAACCGGTATTAGAAGCATCACTAGAAATATAAAACTGTTGGGAAAAATCTGGTTGGGATAAAATGGGAGCTGAAACCAATAGCTCTTTAATCTTTATAAAAGATTCTTCGGCTGCCTTTGTCCAATCTATCGATTGTCCTTTTTTCCGTCCTTTCAAAAGATCATTAATAGGCGACAACAAGGTAGAAAAATTCTCAATAAAACGCCTATACCATGAACACATTCCTACGAAGCGCTTAACTTCCGTAGTATTAGTAGGTCTCGCATAATTAACCATGCTTGCTACTTTATCCGGATCGGTACGCAAGGAATTTGAGCCTACAATATAGCCTAAAAACTTTAGAGAAGTTTTGAAAAAATCACATTTGCTCAAATTTATCGTCAGTCCGGCCTCTTTCAATTTATCTTTTACTTCCTTAAGTAAACGAATATGCGGTTCGAAGTCTTCCGATGTTACTAAAATATCATCTAGATAGGTAAAAATATGCGGCTCATATTTCGGACCAAATATAGCGTCCACTAAACGTTGCTGAGTTTGAGCAGCGTTCTTTAGACCAAACGGCATAGTGACGAACTGAAATAGACCTCGGCCTACTACTGCAAAAGCGGTCTTTTCCTTAGAGGATTTGTCCAAAGGAATTTGCCAGAAAGCCTTTCTAAGGTCTATCGAAGATACATACTTAGCATTCCTGAGTGATGTCAAAATTCTGTCGATGTTCGGTAAGGGATAGTTATCAAATTTGCTGACCTCGTTGAGCTTTCTTCCGTCAAAGCATAGACGATATCACTCCGAGTTTCAACATTTCGTCTAACTCCTTACAAAATTCTGTCGATGTTCGGTAATGGATAGTTATCAAATTTGCTGACCTCGTTGAGCTTTCTTCCGTCAAAGCATAGACGATATCACTCCGAGTTTCAACATTTCGTCTAACTCTTCATTTAATACTTTTGACATGTACGGAGACATGGCGAAGGGCCTTGTCTTTACAGGACTGGCATCAGCCGTATCTATAGACATGTTGATTTTATTCGTTCGGCCTAACCTATCTTTACTACTTATTTCATTGAAAGAGCTTATTACTTTTTCTGCTTTTAAGCGTTCCGTCCGCGAGAGATCATCTAGGGTACATAGACGCGAGAAAAGGTTTTCTAAAGAACTTTCTGAATAACAATCTTTAAAACTTGTGTGAGAATTGACTTCTAGGGACTGTCGATACCACGAATTATCTTTAAAATTTACTAAAATTCCGAATTTCTGTGCAAAATCACATCCTAAAACCAAAGTATGTGATAGAGAAGGTACTATTAGAGCAGAGATTACTAAACAATGACCATTGCAGACTAGCGGCAACTCAACCGTACTTAAAACTTTTAGACGGCTGCCATCTGCAGTGGTAACACTTCTATTTTTGACATGGCATATTTTTATACTTAAACGACTTAAAATTTTAATACCATTCTGACCTATAACGGAGGCATTTGCACCAGAGTCAAATAAAGCCGAGAAATGGGCACCTAATAGATTTATCTCGATATGCGGTCTGTTATCTGAATATTTATGCACGAATAAAGGAGACATGTGACCATTTGGAGAAGCAGGAGTTTTAACTTGAGAAGGAGAATTTTTATTAGACTTAAAAAATCAGAAACTTTTTGTAACTATTTAGTCCAATCTGATTTATTGGAATATTTCTTTACTTAAGATCCTCGTTAGAATCTTTCTTTTATCCGCGACCGGACGTTCTGAGAAAGTACGACGGATTTTCAGTTCATAGTCTAATTCATATTCCAGTAGGTGATTGACTTTAAAATTGAAGGCTTCCATGATAAATGAATACAATTTAAAAGAATTGTTTAAAAAGTCGTGAAAATATTTCTCCTGTGCTCCCAATAGTCAAAAAAAATAAAAAAATATGTAAGGCACTTAAAATATGTAAACTTCTTTACCAAACATTTAAAAAATCTTCAACAATTTCAAAAAAAATTTCTAAGTATCGCCTTGTATTAACATTCCTTTACTAAATATCTTAAGAATTTCCTATAAAAAAAATCTCTAAATACCGTTTCGTATAAACAAAGTATTTTTAATATTCATGCAAAATATAGGTGAAAAAAAAGAACAGTTTTTTGTTCGGTTTACCGCAAAATAAATCTAACACTGCAAAAAATTAAAGTAAACCAGCACATCTGCTTATCTGAACTATAAAGCTAGCTGTTAAGAAAAAAGTAGGAATCTCTTATCTTAAAGTCGGTTAACAAAATTCAAATATCTGAACCACCATCGGATAAATTGAAATAAATAATTCTACAAATTTCCTGCTTTTGTCTTATTGCTATAGTGTAGTTTCGTTTAATAAATGTTATGAAATAAAAATATCTGCAAAGTTAGAGCTTTTACTTTGTTCGAAAGCTAGTACACTGAACCCTTTAAAAAATAAAATTCCAAAAGCCCCGCGTTGACTGCGCTTTTTGAGGCGTCATTTTGTAGCCTATGAAAAGGTGTTTAATTGCGCCCCACTTTAATTTCTGATAATGAATCGAGTGGACCCTGATTTTAAAAGAACTAAAGAAATTAAACACACACTAGCTCAGTTTTCTTTGGTAGAAAGATATGGGTACGAGATAATTTTTGTACGTCTTTTTGGATTTATTTTCTATTTTTAAAAAGCTTTAGCTGTACGATTTTTTTTTGGGCACCATTCATTTTAAAATAGAACGGATCTAACTTCAGCTAAAAAAATGAAAAAATACTGAAGGGTTTTATGGTTATTAAATAAAAAATTAGTTTGGTACAGCCGTCCTTATCCTGAAAAGAAAGATAGGTATTCAGTGAGACACTAGCTTTAATCAACAAAAAGAAAATTTATTCAAGTTTTTAAAAATAAAAAAGTTCTAACCTTTGCAGTTCTACAAAAAGATTCTAGCCTAACTAGTAGTTATTACATTTAAATTCTGAACTATGACAACCCCCGAAGACGAAAAATAGTGCTTTTCACTTCACTTTTTAGCCAGTTTTAAATTACTGTTAAGGCACTACTCAGGGACAGGTCTATTGAAGTATGCTTTGGTAACTTACTGTTCTTATTCCTGCTTTGATGGAATACGACCGATTTCACACTTTTCTAGCAAACACTTAGAGAGCCCACTACGGCTTTTCGTTAAGAAACTGGTGCGTTACTTAGCTCGCATGATGGTTGTTATGAGCTTTTTCTGTAGCTCAGTCGAAGGAAGCCTACTTGGCGGCTCCGATGCAATTAGCCTCGCCTACTCGGCGGCTGGATGGAAATTAGCCTCGCCTACTCGGCGGCTGGATGGAAATTAGCCAAGACAGTCGTTTCTCGGACCCTTAAATAAACCATGCAAACTCTGCCGGTAATATGGCGACGCCGGAACCAAAACTGCGGATACACACATTTCACCAATCGCGGCGTAGCGGTAGATTCGGTCAGGAACCCGCACTGCACAGTATATACCGAACGTCTTGGAATCTCTGTTTAATATACCGTTCGATACAAAAATGAAAATAAGTACAATTTGAAGTGAAAAATCAGTAACATTACATGGTCTTAAAATCTAGGAAAAAATGAATGTTACAAGATCATGGAATGGAGACCCAGAGAAACAGGAAGAAGCATTAGACGTCCACAGAAACGATGGGTCGATGATATAAGAGTAGTAGCGGGCAAGCAGTGGTTAAAGGTGGCAAAAGACAGGGAAGCA
>CM032447.1:126052324-126302324 GCA_019049505.1 Pachyrhynchus sulphureomaculatus
AAATATTCAAGATGTATATCTTCATTTTATGTTAAAACGGAAGCTTAACGTTTTTTGGCGCCTGTCATATGGATATTATCCTATTATTTTTTTTTGTCCATTTGACTACTAAACAGGGTTTTATCTTAACAGCATATCTACCTAAAAGTTTGGGACAACTTAGATTTTAAAAAAATATCAGCCTACATTTATTTCCGAGAGACAATTAAAAGCTTTAATACTTAATCTACAATTAGGTATTTAAATATAAAAAACCTGTTCTAATAAAAAGCGCTTTCAATGCTCTGTATATATTTTTTGGATAATTTTACTTTTTGGTGGGAGTATAGGCGGTGTGTTTTTTTTCCTATAACTGTGGCAAAACAATTTATTAAATTTTTTCTTACTTTTTATTCCAGGATAAGTTGTAATTTTCTGTTTTTCGATAATAAATATTAATTCATAATTTTGTAACACAACCATACCAAAAAAAAAATGATCCGGTAGGCGAGAGTAGTGTAATTATATGATTTTTGGGACGCTAAATCCTAATTCGTTGTCGGTTTAACCCCAACGAGTCACAGTTTGTCCCTAACCTTAAGAAATTCAAAATGGCGTATCCGATATGACAGGTCGGAGTCCTGAAGAGTCGAAATTACTACCAAGAAAAATTTTATGAACAAAAGTTGTGTATTTTTGCTAGAGAAACACGATGCCGTTTTAAAAAATATGAGTTCCATTTAAAAAATTAAAGTTGACCTTGAAATGACCTTCAAAATGATTTTCCAGTGTCATCACAATTATATTGTTTTAGTGCCTCTTCAAAACCCTTCAACGTTTGTCTGAAACTTTTTTTAGTAAAAGTGGCGCAAAAAAATTAAGAAGCCTGGTACATTAAAATAGGACAACATGATGATAACAAATAAACAATGTTACCACTTGAAAGATGATTTCTGCGAGAAGAAAGAAGATATCTGAAAAATTCAAATACATTTTGATGGGGAAGAGTAGTACTTTCATATGCCGCAACGAGTTTTATGGAGAAAAATTAATTCACGATGTAATATAATCCCGAATATAGTGAAAAACCGTGTTTTTTTGAAATTTTAGCTTAAGATATCTCGAAACCTGACTTGATGGAGCAATTCTTTCAGATTTTGGATTAAGCGCTCCAAAAACTTTTGAGAAAATATACTCTGCTCTCAGGCTCTGGAGTTTCATCAAATTTTGTCGGCCTGTGTAATTATCCACTTAATAAAAATCTATAATTTAAGATATGAGCTAACTAGACGATAGCCGATGACATATGGTCTGGATTAGGCTGCTTTCGCTTTATTTAACTTTATAAAACTTCCTTGTGTCTTTTCATCATTTAATTATTAGTAACTCAGAGTTTCGTAATTCTAAACTTATAATTTGAATATCGTCTTTTTATTGTATTATAGATCTATATTTTCATATGAGTTTACTTCTCGAGAGTTGAAAGCAACTGTTTCAAAATATATTCTTTATCTATTTATTTTAACCCAGTTTTTTTTTTTTTTTTTTTTATGGGTCTAGCACACGTGCTACAGGGAAGTCCCTAAAGCGCTACAGGTGCGACACGTATGCGAAGAAGGCGATTCACGTTGTTCTTGAATCGCTGTAGATTGTACTCGGTGGGAAACACAGTCCTGGGCAAATTATTCCAAAGGGATGATGTTCTCCATATAAAAGACTGCTTGAAAAGTGTTGTACGGGGAGTAACAAGCTGAACCTCATACGGATGTGAAGAATTTGCGCGACGTATACTCCTAACATGCACTGCTCTGGGAGGAATTAAGCGGGCCACATCCTTCGAACACTTTCCATGAAAGTACTTGTAGAATAGGCTCAAGTCGCCAACCGTTCTTCGATGTTCCAGCGAATCAAGGCCGACGGTCAGTTCCGGGTCTCCAATCAGACGAACAGCTCTTCTCTGAATAGAATCCAACAAATGCAGTGTATGTTTGGGAGCGAAGCTCCAAACATGGGAGCAGTATTCCATAGTTGGTCGAATTTGAGCTTTGTAAAGAATTAACAATTGTTGTGGAGTGTAAAGCTTTCTGGTTCGAAATAATATTCCCAACTTTTGAGAAGCTCTCTATGCTATGCCTGCAACATGTTCATGCCAGGACATATTTGCTCCCAAATTAACGCCCAACAAATTGAGTGACGATGTTAGAGGAATGGAGTGCCCCGACATAACTATGTCGGGTTCAGCAACGTTAACTTTTTTAGAAAAAACTGCCGCCTGGGTTTTTGTAGCGTTAAATTCCACTTGGTTACTGTCACCTCAAGATAGAATTTCTTCCAGGTCTTTGTTAAGTTGAACGACTTCCTGCTGTCTGCGGATATTCGTCTGAGTAGCCGATGTCCGAGCGTTCAAAGTGAATGAAGAGATAAGTGTACTGTCATCTGCAAAGCTGTAGATTGGATTCTCGGTCTTTTCCAGCAGATCGTTAATATAAATGAGAAAAAGAGTAGGAGACAGTATGGAGCCTTGAGGTACACCGGCGTTGACAGTGAAGGTGTTAGAAAGAAATCCGTCGACTGCCACTCGTAAAGAACGCTCTCTGAGGAAACATGAGAGCCACAAACAGAACTTTTCCGACATACCATAAGAACGTAGCTTAGCCAACAGCCCATCGTGCCAAACACGGTCGAACGCCTTGGATATCTCCAGAGCAACCGCTCGAGATTCTCCAAAGTGTTCAATTGCATTATTCCAAACATGTGTTACATAAGTCAGAAGATCTCCTGTTGATCTATTTTTACGAAAGCCATATTGGTGATCGCTAATAATGTTGAATCCTTCAAGATATTTTAGAAGATGCTGATTGATAGCCTTTTCCATGACTTTCGATATTATTGAAAGCAGTGCGATTGGTCGGTAGTTATTTGGCAAGGTCTTCTTGCCTTTTTTAGGTATCGGCTGAACTGTAGCGCATTTCCAGCAGGAAGGAAATATTCCCTTTCTGTAGGATAGGTTAAAAAGTCTACAGAAAACTGGTGTTAGTTCCCTCGCACAGATTTTAAGAACTATGGCAGGTATTCCGTAAAAGATTAGCTTAATTTTAAGAATTTCCAGTAATCAAACGTAGATTTCCAATTCTACAAGTTCGGTGTTGTAGTCGACATATACATATACTCTATCTATTCGCGAATAGTAACGTAATAAAAGATGCAAATAAAGCTGAATTTTCTATGAAGATGCTTGTGTATAACATATTCTATTTAAAAAAATAAAACTGTAATAATTTTATTTCGGAAAAAATAAATAGTGTTCCAAACTTCTTGAAACTAAGGGCCTAACAAACATTAATTTTTATTCTATATTATTTTTAAGAGAAAAAGAAGAATCCAATTCTACAACACCTGTGGATCCTGTCCACACAAGCTGCCAGGATAAGGACGATCACGTCCGTTCAGTTAGTGATCATCCACTAAACTGATCTGCTTGAGCGATCTGAGAGAACCAAGGGTCCTCATTGTAAAATGATCAGCTGCGACACAGCAAACTTGTATCCTCTTCAGGTGTATAAGGAATATGTCTTTAATTCCCCATAAAACTCGAATCTCACCACCATTGTTATTAAATTTTGTAGGGATGGAAAGCGAAGTTACATATATAGTTAATATTCAATTAGAATTGTCAAAAAAATAATAATGGAGATATTTTGACTGCTATTAATATAAGAAATTTATAATTTTTTATCTGTCATTTCATTTAGCATAAATAAAGAAAATATATATTTCAATTTTGACAACTACAAATTGTCAAAAAGTGGATGCCCTCTTCGAAGGCGTATATTTATATGTTATGTTATTATGAATTTAAACAATCGATTTTAGAAGGAAATTCGGCACTGTAAATTGAGAATATACATAAAACTAGCAGCGCCCGCTGCTCCGATCGCGTGGACTACAAAATTATTGTTTAGGTTCCGACTCGATTCGGTATTATCGTCACTACTTATTCCTTATGTTACTTAAAGAAACGAAATATATACTAAAAACCTGGCCAGAGACTATATATATGAATTAAAAAAACAAATACTTAAATCGGATAAGTTGTTCTCGAGTGATAAGGGCCTTAACTGACAGACAGACAAAGATACGTTGCGCTTTATAAAGTAGTAGATATATAGATATGTAGATACGTATATATGTAGATATGTAGTTATGTAGGTATGTAGATATATATATAGATATATATATATATATATATATATATATATATATATATATATATATATATATATATATATATATATATATATATATATATATATATATATAGATATATAAATATAGATATATAAATATATATGGATATGTAGATATATAGATATACAGATACATAGATATAAAGATACATATATATATATATATATATATATATATATATATATATATATATATATATATATATATAAAGCAAGACGGCATCCTGCCAGAAATGCTACAAGAAGGAGGACCGCCATTAATCAAAGAGCATAAAAAGCTCTTCAATAAATGTCTAATCAAAGGAGTGCTATCAAAAGATTGGGAAACTGTCATAGTTATATTAATATATAAAAAAGGAGATACTAGCAATTTGGAGAACTATAGGCCAATAAGTCTTCTATCGCAAATATACAAACTGTTTATGAGAATAATTTCAAATCGATTAGAAAAGAAGTTAAAAAAAATTACCAACACAAAGAACAAGCAGGCTTCCGAAAAAGATTTAGCACAATCGAACATCTACACAGGGTCAGACAACTTATAGAAAAGGTAACTGAATGCAGTATCACTGGATGGCACTTGTCGACTTCCGAAAAGCATTTGACACAGTGGAATACTGGGCAGTTCAGAAAGCGATGAAAAACGCTAGAGTAGATCAAAGGTATATTAACATACTGGCAAAAATCAATGAACAATCAAAACTGAAAGTGAGATTACACGAGGATACCAAGGAGGTAAAAATAAAGAGAAGTGTTAGACAGGGTAATATCATATCACCCAAAATATTCACCCTGACACTAGAAGATATCTTCAAGAGCCTTCACTGAGAAAACAGGGGATTTAACATATTCGGAGAGAGACTCAACAACCTAAGATTTGCTAATAACATCGTACTTTTTGTCGAAAATGAAATCGAATTGAAAGAAATGCTCCAAGAATTGCAAACTGAAGCAAAAAAGGTCGGTTTAGTGATGAAGATCACAAAAAACCAAATTCATGACGAACGAACAAACATCCTTTAATGACGTAATATCCTACACCGACAACAAGTGAAAACGATGGATTCATATGTATATTTAGGACAGGAAGTTACACTTGGAAAATTGAATCAAGAACTGGAAGTCAGTCGAAGGTTACGCCTGGGATGGGCGGCTTACGGTAAAATGAAGTAAGTCTTTCAGCCCAAACTGCCTTTAAAACTTAAAAGTATATAACGAATTCATTCTACCAGTAACAACATATAGTAGCGAAACGTGGGTTTTGACACGGAAAATTATTATAAAATTGCAAGTTCATCAGAGAGCAATTGAAAGGAAAATCCTAAGTATATCACTTAGGGACTGCAAATCAAACGATTGGATCAGGCAAAAAAAACAGGGGTCCACGACATAATTGAGAGGATATCTTCCCTCAAGTGGAACTGGGCTGACCATGTGGCCAGAAATACTGATAACTGGAGCGGAAAAGTGACCAGATGGAGACCATGGGGGTAAAAAAGAAGCACTGGAAGACCCCAACAACGTTGGTATGACGATATTGAAAGATCAACGGGGTTCAATTAGTATCAAATTGCATGGATATATGAAAGCACATGAGAGAGGAGTATATACATATACGACGATACCATATATATATATATATATATATATATATATATATATATATATATATATATATATATATATACGAGGCTGGTTTGAAAAGTCCGTGCAAAGTCCGAGAGATGGCACCACCGGCGCGTATCGAGGTCATGTTTAGTTAGTAGCATCTCTTGAATGAACGCACACCAAGTTTCAGCCATATTGGTCTATTTCTTTGTGTTTGGCATTCGTGTGAATCAAGGAAGTCGAGGAATTTTCAAGAAATGGACGAAAAAGAATTTCGTGTGGTGATTAAACATTACTTTATGAAAGGCAAAACGCCTCAGGAGACGAAAGAGAAGCTTGATAAACATTATGGTGACTCTGCACCTTCGATTAGAACAGTTTATAAGTGGTTTCAAAATTTTCGGACTGGCCATATGGGCACAAGTGACGCTGAACGTTCTGGACGGCCTGTGGAGGTTACGACTCCAGAAATCATTGATCAAATCCATGATATGGTGATGGATGACAGAAGAGTTAAGGTGCGTGAGATTGCTAGTGCTGTGGGCATCTCGACTGAACGGGTACATAATATTTTGCATAAACATTTGGACATGAGAAAGCTATCCGCAAGATGGGTGACGCGATTACTCACGCTTGACCAAAAACGGAATCGTGTGAAGTGTTACAAGGATGGTTTGCAGCTGTTCCAGAAGAATCCGGAGGACTTTAAGCGTCGTTTCGTCATTGTGGATGAAACATGGATACACTACTATACTCCTGAGACCAAACAACAATCTAAACAATGGGTTACCAAGGGGGAATCTGCACCAAAAAAGGCGAAGACCGTTCCTTCGGCCGGAAAGGTTATGGCGACTGTCTTTTGGGATTCGCAAGGGATAATCCTTATCGACTATCTGGAAAAGGGTAAAACTATTACAGGTGAATATTATTCATCGTTATTGGACCGTTTGAAAACCGAGCTGCAAGAAAAACGCCCGCGATTGGCCCACAAGAAAGTCCTTTTCCATCACGACAACGCACCAGCATACACCTCAGCAGTTGTGGTCGCAAAATTAATGGAAATAGGATTCCAACTCGTTTCACATCCCCCCTATTCTCCAGACTTGGCTCCCTCGGACTACTATTTGTTCCCCAATTTGAAGAAATGGCTGGCGGGACAAAGATTTTATTCAAACGAGGAGGTGATTGCAGACACTAATGGATATTTTGCAGACTTGGACAAATCCTATTATTCGGAAGGGATCAACAAACTAGAACATCGCTGGACGAAGTGTATAAGCCTAAAAGGAGACTATGTCGAAAAATAAAAAAGGTTTACCCCAAACACATAAGTAGTTTTTATTTTTGCAAGGACTTTTCAAATCAGCCTCGTATATATAGATATTTAGATATACAGATATCTATATATTTATATATCTTTATATTTATATTTCCATACCTCTACATGTTTATATATCTACATATCTATATATTTATATGTCTACATATATATAGATATATAGATATTTAGATACATGGATACATAGACATATAGATATAGAGATATATAGACATATAGAACAGGGGGAATGTTTGTAGCTTCGTGGTTTTACATTCCCAGCTGACCTTCGGCATTTTTCGATTTAATGTAGCATTTTGTTTATTTAGTTTATGATGTTTTTTTTTCTCTTTCATAATTGGAAATAAAGACCATATTTATTTATTTATATATAGATGTATATATATATATATATATATATATATATATATATATATATATATATATATATATATATATATGTATATATATATATATATATATATATATATATATATATATATATACATATATACCATATATATATATATATATATATATATATATATATATATATATATATATATATATATATATATATACGAGGCATGATTTTTAAGTAAGTACCGTTTTGGAATTAAAAAAAGACGTGCAAAGATATCGCTATAATTTTATTTTTACATGAAAGCCTGTACCTTAATCTACTTTTCTACATAATTTCCGTGAATATTGAGGCACTTGTCATAACGTGGCACCAGTTTTTGAATACCCTCCTCATAAAATTCTGCCGCCTGACTTGTTAACCACTGTATCACAAATGTTTTGACTTCGTTATCGTCTTGAAGACGCTGACCACCCAGGTGCTTCTTCAAGTGCAGGAACAAATGGTAGTCGCTGGGCGCCAGATCAGGGCTGTATGGAGGATGATCTAGAGTTTCCCATTTAAAAGATTTGATGAGATCTTTGGTCCAATTAGCCACATGTGGACGGGCATTGTCATGCAGCAAAACGATACCCTTACTCAACTTGCCACGTCTTTTGTTCTGGATTGCACGACGCAGATTGTTCAATGTCTCACAATAAGACGCTGCATTGATTGTCTCATTACGAGGCAGAAACTCCACTAGCAATACTCCTTTTCTGTCCCAAAAAACTGTGCACATGATTTTGCGGGCAGAAATTGTTTGCTTAAACTTCACTTTTTTGGGTGATGATGAATGTCGCCATTCCATGGATTGTTGTTTCGATTCTGGTGTGACGTAGGCCACCCATGTTTCGTCACCAGTAACAATTTGGTCTAAAAAATGTTCACCTTCATTGTGGTACCGCTCAAGGAAAGTCAATGCACTGCCTAAACGTTGGGTTTTGTGCAAATCCGTCAACATTTTTGGAACCCAACGTGAACACAATTTCCGGTAATTCAAGTTCTCGGTCACAATGCGATACAAAACACTACGAGAATATTGAGGAAAGCAGTCGCACAATGATGAAATTGTAAAGCGTCTGTTTTCTCTCACCTTTTCGTCCACTTTCTGCACCAAATCTTCATTAACGACCGAAGGACGCCCACTCCGTTCTTCATCATGCACATTTGTGCGGCCATCTTTAAATGCTCTCACCCATTTCCTTACCATTCCATCACTCATAATGTTTTGTCCGTAAACTTCACAGATCTCACGATGAATATCGATCGGTTTTACGCCTTTAGCACTAAGAAATCGTATAACAGCCCGTACTTCACAATCGGCGGGACTTACGATTGCCGGAGGCATCTTAAACACTCAGTAAACAACGTATACAATGAAGAATCAGACTGTAATGGCGTCAGTGCGTAGACATGAGATGTAGGTTACCAGCGCGCATGCGCGGAACGCCGACCGTATCGCTGCGGCGGCGGAATCGCAAAACGGTACTTACTTAAAAAACATGCCTCGTATATATATATATATATATATATATATATATATATATATATATATATATATATATATATATATATATATATATATATATATATATATATATATATATATATATATATATATATATATATATATATATATATATATATATATATATATATATATATATATATATATATATATATATATATATATATGTGTGTGTGTGTGTGTGTTTGTGTGTTTGTGTGTGTATATAAATATATAGATAAGGAATATACATACAGGAAATCATCAAAAAGGAGCTTTAATTCATGAATTATTCCAATTTCATTTGTAAAAGATTTTAAAAAAACTACTGTTAATTTCGGAAAAATCTGATAGCATTCTTTAACATTTGAAAATGCTATTATTTGAAGCTTCTCTGTATTTAAGGAATTCCTTTATAAACAGGGTCATACTTAGTATCAATCAACTGGAATTTTTTTTTTACAATATATTTATAAAAAATGATAAAAATCTTGAAGACCCCTAAAATCGACGAAGAAGCCTCTACATACTTTAATTACTGTATTTTTACTTGGAGGTTTCATTTTATTTTAAAAGCGACAAAATTTCTGAGTGTTTAGAAAATGAGAATAGACAAACATCCTTGTAAAAAAAGTACATAGAAATGCATTAGGATGATTCATATCAGTTGTATGTTGTTTACATTATTTTACTGAGATTATTTCTTTCATATGTAAGTTAAAAGAAATATTATTAAATTTAAAAAAATAATTAAATAGATACCAGTATATGTGCACACTTTCTCCCTAACTAAATGTCAGTCTAGGACACAATCGAAATATCCCCTACCTACCCTATTAACCCAAAAATAGGCATTATTCTAACCATTTTAAATAAATATGTCTTCCTAGAATCTTTTGTCAAGATTTCTATTGTTGGTAAATAAGGAGGAACCGACCACACATTGGTCTATTCTTTGATGTGTAACTGACCATGCCTTGAGTAGCAGGCGGTGAATATTTTAACTTTTTAAATAAAACTCTGTTAGGGCTTCCATTAAATGCTTGTGACAAGAAATTCATTTATTTACTACTTTGTGTAGATGAAAGATATTAGAAGAATTTTCGTATGGAGACACATATTTTATGTATGTTATGAGTTTAATTCTTTTAAAATCTTTGATATCCTCGGATCTTTAGTTATTGTTATGTAAATTTAATAGTGGAGGATATTTAAATATAGGTATTAGACTTTAGGTCGAAAAACAAACAACACCGTACAGGTGTCTTTACGATTACTTCATTCTATGGGATATTTTATTTGTTTATGCATGGAATATCTGTTTTTATATGTTCGTTTACAACAAAAGCCGGAAGTCACGAATAGAAATGGATTTCAAATAAAAGTAGGAAAAAAGGAAGGTCTAAGACGAGATGGAAGGAATCGTTGTAATAAGTCGAACAGATATAAGGGACAATGTTTCTTATCCAATTAAATAAATCTATGCCTTATTCTTAACATGCCGAAAATAAATAAATTTAATATTCAAAACGCTACAATGTGGCAGTGCATGTATGTACATTAGATTATTATATATGAACTAAATTATATGTTGCTGAAGGTTCGAGCCTTTTCATAAGGAGAAGCGTTTCACTTAATGAATTTATGCCGTGATTTTCGGCGTGAATATGTATAGAACACGAGACCTGTAAACTAGACTTTTCGCCGAATGAAATTTAAAACGATATTAGTCGTTGTATATAGCTATTCTGGTTTTAACTTTTAACACGGTAATGAATGCCACTGTAATTAAACTTTTACGAACACTATAACGTTAGTTAACTATCAAATAAGTGTAAAAAATACAATGAAAGTTAATTGTTATTATATAGTCCAAAAATTTCTTTATATTTCCATTCTTTTTCTTTACGTATAGATTGTATTTTATATTATAACTTATAAATATATGCTAGAAAAAAATTTAACGCCAATTTTACAGTGCCTGCTCACAATCTTGCTGTAATTTGTGGGTTATATAATGACAAATACAAATTGTTTAAAAAAAAAATACACGTGCACACAATTGAACCATTATTCTCATTCTATTATAAACTAAATTATTACATTTGTACTTTTTTTTATAGATAACTAACAACATGCAAACAAATTGTTTATATCAATTTTAACATTATTGTAAATTATTTTATTGAGAAGAAGTGGTTTGCAAACGTTTCTAAAGCGGGACTCCCTTGTTACAATAATTTTGTGTGCATCACTCTCCCCCGGTCTTTAGCTATACTGAGTTTCATTTGTAATAGACCAGTGAATGGACGTCAAAATGACTGGGAAGAACTGTTACCAAGAAGCTCCGTTTGTTTTTTTTTCCTCGTGTCTTACTTCAGTAACTGGTGAATTTTGTTTAGTTGTTATTGACGTTGACCAAGTAGCACAGTTTCTTTCTTCTTGCCTCGATAACTTTCTACCATATTTAAAGGACCGCTAAATAGTACTGGAACCTTCTGAGTTTGTATTTGTATAAGTAGCCAAGCGCAATAACTTGCCGAGTTGTATTTCGCATTGCAAAAAACGGTAAGCCACAAAAAATTGTTGAAGGTCTGATTTTATCAGCAGCTGATGATGAAACTTAAATGGTAAAAAGAATACATTTCCGCAAAAATAGTATCTAAAGAAGACATCAGAATACAAATTTTTAAAAATATTAAAAGTACATGTACTTGTTGCCACACATGGACGAATCGACAGATTGTACGATACGATACAAAAAATGGTATTATGAAAAGGCATTAGAGATCTTTACGACCGGAAAATATTTATTAAGCATTTTTATGAAAATTAATAATGGCCCCAAAGCTATGACCGCACACCGATCTAGCCTTACTGTCAAATTAAAAGAAGTAATGCCAAATTCTACGTTGCTGCACACCTGTAGAATATCTGTGAAGGTGTGGGCTAGAATACTGCCTCCGGTACGTCCTGTCTGTTGTAGAAGGCTACTAAAAGAACAAACTAGATGGTAGATGCCCAGATCTTACCAAGCATCGACCAGTGTAGTACCCTCGCAGTCGCTAAGATTGCGTGAAGTAGCTCTTACGAGCTAACGCCTCACGACTGTGTCAATGTCTCTGAACTCTGTGGGAAAATATTATCATAATGAAGCTTCCAGGACAAAAAAGTTCCGGAAGACCCGTTTGGATTCCCAGGAGCTGGTTCGGGGGTGTCACCATACGGAGATCGTACTTTTGTAGTAGATTTTTGAATATACATGGTTTAAACTCGAAAATAAATTCAGTGCACCAAAATCTCCAATCGAATAAACCTCACATGTTCTCTCCCTTCGAAACTAGTGTTAGTTCATCGACCAGCACAGTCAACTTCCTGTATCCTGGGTACGACTACTATTGCCAGTTAAGAAGTAAATTTGAAATCTGTCTTCTTGTCAGAAGCGAACCCTCTTGCCAACGAGAGGAAGCTCTGGAGCCCCGAAAGTTTGATATTATGTGGTTAAAATTGAAACTCGAAAAACCACGAGGTTCTTCACTTACCTTTATGGACCACCAAGGAATACTAACTTTAGAATAGTTTTCGCTTACCATATAGGCACTATCGATCATTTACAGATTAATTATCCAAGTGCCGAAATTTCCATCCTGGGCGACTTTAATATCCACAAGATCTACTGGCTTAAGTATAGATATCATAGACGAATAAGGCCCTGAAGCCGAATCTTTCTTAAGCAGTTGTGGCTCTACTTATCTTAGTGATGAATTAACATTTATTTTTGACCGTGACGGAGAGATCGCCAGTCTTCTAGAGCCGTTTTTAGCCACTAATCCAAAGATTTACACTCTCATCATAAATCCTCCCTTAGGTTCGACAATAACAATCGGTGCTAGATTTGGTACTGCCAATGTATTAAAGAAGAAAAGTTCATGGAACATTTTCGAACTTCCCCTTGGTCAGAAGTTTGTTTAAGATCCAACGACCCATCTAACTGGTCTTAGGAGGTTTCTGATGTCATTTTGTTTGGCATGGAAGCTTACATTCCTCTTTCGAAGAAGCTCTTCCAACAGCAACTCTTGGTTTGATCGAAAATGCAAATAAGCTGTTGGTTTTAAACATCTTAAATCATAAATCGAAACAAAGAATGACAATTCTAAGTACTTTTGGTCAATCGCTAAGAACATTAGTCAAAATTTCTTCACTGTACGACTACTTACAGGGCCAGATAATACTATTGCAACAACACCTGTTGAGAAATCTAACTGGTCAGCTGAACTGTTCGTTTAATACACTACTAGCGATTTTCAGGAAAATAAACTGCCTACTATTCCTAATTTGCATTCAATAATCCCCCATATTGTCATGAGACAGCGTTTCAAAAGCTGTGGCGCTGATAAAATACCTACAATAGCATCAATTTTCTGTAGACTTTTCAACATATTCTACAGAAAACAAATATTTCCTTCTTGCTGGAAATACGCTACAGTTTAGATGTTACCCAAAAAAAAGACAAAAATACCTGGCCAATCAACTACCGACCAGTAGCACTGCTTTCAGAAATATCGAAAGTTATAGAAAAGGCTATCAATCAGCAGCTTTTAAAATACCTGGAATGATTCATTATTATAAACGACCATCAATAGGGCTTTCGTAAGCAAAGATTAACATGAGATTTTCTAACTTGTGTCATGCTGGGAACAAAGCAATTGAGCATATTGCGAAATCTCGAGTCCGATAATTAATATTGTGTTCGTTCGACTGTGTTAGGTATGACGGATTAGTCGTATGTCTGTTAGGTTTTGTTTATGGCTCTCCTGTCTCCTCAGAGAACGTTCTTTGTGGCATTGATGGGATTCTTTCTAATAACTTGACAGTCAGCATCAATGTGCCCCAATGCTCCATACTGAATCCTATCTTCTGGAAAGGACCAGGACTTCAGTTTACAGCTAATGAAAATACACTTCTTTCTTCATTTGCTTTGAATGGTTGAACATCAGCTTCTGATACAAATATCCACAGAGAACAGAAAGTCATTTAGCTTAACAAAAACCTGGAAGAAATTTTATCTTGGGTCGACAGTAATCAAGTCGAATTTAACGCTGCAAAATCCTAGGTGGCAGATTTTTCTAAATATGGCATAGTTTTTTCAGCACACTTAACTCCTCTAGCATCGTCACTCTGGACACTAATTTATGAGCAAATATGTTGTGACATGAATATGTTGCAAACGTAGCAAAGAGAGCTGCTCAAATGCTGGTACTCCTATTTCGTATTTAAAACTTTACACTCCATAACAACTTTTAGTCGTTCTATGCGGCGCAATGACAATAAAATGTTTTGAACTCTCATTTCGAACTGAAAAGCCTTGTATATTATTTTATTTTTAAGTCCTACTAAAAATTCTAGATATTATTTGTCTAACATACCATATGTCTAAATTGAACTGTTTTGGGATTATTGATATTTGAAATTAAGGAGATCAAATTATTTTTTTTTTAAGCTGGCTTGTGTCAAACATTTACTGTTAGGTAACGACTTAACGCGTCAAAAACTGATTGACGAAAACTGCATTTTGAACGTAATATCATAATGGTACATTTAACAGAAACTGAAAGAATCACTTGGTTAATGATGGTTGGTTACGGAGACCGTATGAGAACACAAGGAGCTGTGTGATCTTTTTAACGCAGAATATCCGAATCGAAAATCTATTACCCAATCCGTAGTTAGCACAACATTAAAACGATTTAGACAATCAGGTCATGTTAACGATCGTTCTAAATCTGGACCTCTAAAAGTTAAAACAAGCGATGATAAAAAGTTAGATGTTTTATTGGAAATTACAGTAAATCCTCATACAGCTACTCGTCGCCTTTGCCTAGACTACAACATAAGTAAAGGTACCTTAAGTCGTATACTGAATGAACAAAAATTGCATCCATACCAATATATTGCAAGAATTATCTGAAGATGACTAAGATACACGCGTTGAATTTTGCGAGGTCATAATGGAACGAATCAATAATGGTCCTAACCTAATTCATAATATTGTTTTTTCTGACGAGGCTACATTTTGTCTTACCGGAAGAGTTAACAGGCATAACTACCGGTACTGATCTACTGAGAATCCCCACAGGATAATCGACAGTCATCCTCAAAGACCACAAAAGATAAACGTGTGGGCAGGGAGTTGATGACGTCATATCATTGATTCCTTTTTTATCGATGGAAATCTTACAGGATAGTGATATTTACAGTTACTCTAAGAGTAAGTTATTCCAAGTTATACAGGTCTTTTTCCCGCTGAAAATAATTTGGATACCCCTAACAGGAACCTGTAGTATCAACAGGATGGAGCACCTCCTCCCTCTAAAATCAACGTTCGTAGATATTCGGATGCGATTTTTCCGACTCGATGGATTGGCAGAAGATGTGCTGTACAATGGCCTGCAAGAAGTCCAGACCTTACGATACTCAATTTTTCTATAGGGTCATTTAAAAACCAAAGTTTACCGAAGTCGACCTGAAACTGTAGAAGATTTACAACAAAGAATTCATCATGAAGTAGCACAGGTCCAATCCAAAAGCTCTACCCTATTCTCTCGCTGCCACTTTGTAACATGGTGCGTCGTCTTGCTGGAAACGCACATTTTTCAAATTTGTATCACCATACAATTTTCAAAATGATGGTTCTAGTGCAATATTTAGAGCTTCTATATACTTCTATGAATTCATTCGACCCACTCAAAATGCCCCTCGCCCCTTGCTGAAAGGCATCCCATACCTTAATACTGCCTCCCCCGTATTTCACCGGATAGAAGAGATGTACTCTTCTATCCGGTACCTTAGATAAGTAGCACGAGGAGTTACAAAAACCTAAAACAAACATAAAAGAAAAATAAAATAAATATTTTTGGTTTACTTATTTACTAAAATAGTTTAAACAAAATGCAGACTTAATAAAGATACATACCTAGAAGTGAGACTCGTCCTACCACGCGATATTTGACCAATCATCTTCACTGATTTATGTTTCTGGGCCCATGCTAGGCGCATCTTTTTATTTTTTTTTTCGATAGGCAGAGTTTTACTAGCTCTATAGTCTTTAAACACAGCATTTTCAAGTCTTCTCTTCACTATTAAAGTATAAATTCTCCTTCTAATGTCTCTAGAAAATCAGCCCATAGATCAGAAGAAATCTTTTTGCGATTTTTTAAAGAATCATGTATCAACTGCCGCTTTCGATAAATCTTTTTAAGATTTTTGGGCCTTTTTAACAAGATTTAAAGTATATCTCAACCTACTATTTGCAAATTTTAGTATTTTTGCAATGTCTTGATTTATTTTTTTCCACTTTCAAAAGAAAACTGTATTTTTGTATATTTTCCTAAATCCAATTCACACTTTTTTGGCATTTTAAGGTAAAAATACACCTAATCTTTAGGAGAAACCATTAAAATTAACAGATTATTAACGATGTATACCCCACGATATCTTGAATTGGACTAAATAATTACAAGAATAGAGCTGGTCTGGTATTGATGACTTCTAAGAATTTGCTCTTTTATTTTTGAAATTGAATTCATAGTTTAGATTATTTTATTTGATTCAATTCAGAAAAATATATACAAGTGCTGGGAGAAATAAGAGACATATAGTCTCTTAGAACTGAAGGGGAGAAAATAATTTTGGACAAGGCTATATATACACACACATAAAACTGAATTTAGTGAGAAAAATGTGAATGTGTTTGTAAAGTGCTTCGCCTTTTCATGTATTTAAAGGTTTCTAATTATGATGAAGTCCTCCTATTTGGGTAAGGTTTGAGAAATAACTATTAGAAACCAAAATGTAACTCAATATAATAAAATACTTTATATAACGTAATGTGTTTGTAGGTTAAATAAAAAAATAATACTAATTAAGATCAAATGGGGTCGAAACGTTTACTATAATAACAAATACCAATTGAACGGAAAATATAAGTTTACCACAATCAATTTTTGCCTTAATTAAATCAAGAACCACATTCTCAAGTAAAAAAGAAAAAAGCATATATATATATATATATATATATATATATATATATATATATATATAACATATATATATATATATATATATATATATATATATATATATATATATATATATATATATATATACAAAATAAAGAGAGAGAAAGCAAAAGTTGCCGTATCAAACAAAATCCTAAGTTATGAAATTAGTTGGGGAACTCGGCAAAAAAGGGCATCAACAGATGTTCACACTATATTCATTTAGCCAATATTTCGGTCCTAGGTTGGGACCTTCATCAGGGCACAAACTGAAAAAAGAGATAACGAAGCAACCAATAAAGAAAATTAGGCATGAAGAATTAGTATTGTTGAGTCTAATTTTTTAATTATTAATTTTTAATTTATAATTTTTAATTTCAATCTTATAATTATTGATAAAGAACCTATTGTAGTTTAAAAGTATTATTGTTCTGAAGAAACTTAAATTGTTGTTATTATTATTATTATGAAGAAATGTCAAAACAAAAATGCAAGTGACTCACATGCAGTATGCAAATTAATCTAACAAAAATGACCATAAATAACAATTGGCATAACAACGACCAACACTGAAATAAAACAGCCACTATTCACTAACATATTAATATAAAAATATGGCATTCACAGCATGTATATGTATATATCCATTATATTCATCTTTGCTTACCTTTGCTTTAGTTACCGCAAGACATCCAATAGTGGTATTAGTACTATGTTTACTATATTGCTATTTATTTAATAGCAGTGTTAGTACCGTTTTAACTTATATTAACAAAAGTCTTATCTTACTTTACATATGCAGTTTTTAGTGGTTTTACAATGGATGGCGTTAAGGTTTGTACGCTACCGACACGTTTGGGCGTTTGCCTTTTAAATCTCTCCTGCTGATACTAGTTTTATGAAATTTGTCTCTTCATCAGCCTGGCTAACGAGCTCTAGTATGGAGTGAAACACTTCTGTTTTAGTTGGGTGATATTCAGCGTAGTGCACAGTCTTGGACGCCTGTATTTTGAATGCAAGTGCAAAGAACATGGTTTCGGTCGGCTAAAGCCGATATCTTTTCTTTATATTTTTCAGAGTAAATAAATATTTACATTGTTTAGAATCATGACTATATATATATATATATATATAAATCTATATATATATATATATATATATATATATATATATATATATATATATATATACATATATATATATATATATATATATATATATATATATATAGTTATCAATTTCACGGCTGTGTATTTAAATAAAAATTGTGAGTTTCGCAGGGTTGCAGCCAACTTATAAAATATTTTCTAGGGCATTCACACAAAAAATAATACTCTTTTTACTTAGTGAAAGCTTTCGGATATGTTCAATCCTTCTTCAGTCACGGTGGTCTATAAAAAAGGCTTTAAAAAAGAAAAATTATTAAAAAACTTACTGTAAGTAAGGTTACAAACATAAATAGGCTCTTCCAACATTCTTCCTTTTTTCAAAAGAAAAACCTTTTTTTGTCTCTTTTACCACACAGTGTACATGTAAACAATAAAAACATTTAAAAGGGAAAACAATTATTAGTTAAAATATTGAAAATGTAACACCATAATACATGCATATACTCAGGACGCACAGAGAGCGGTACAGCACTGCCAGTCGTGGTAAATATGCACTTTTTTTAGAGACGTTTGTTACACTCAGGAATTTCTCTCTAGAAGAAGATAGAGGATATACGGTTTATTTTGAAATTAATTATAATTTATGTTGTATAATATGATGTCTATCTTTTTATTTTCGAAAACGTATATGAGAAGAATGAAATTAATTACACACACAGAGAAGAAGAAGAAAAAAAAAATGTAAAAAGAGACAAGAAAAAAGTCTGGAGTAGCTGAAGGCATCTCATTACCTCATTGTTACTAATCTGAAGTAGGTTAGAGTAAATTACGTTTAAATTTTGAACATCTGATCTTTTGTTCATTCAATTTTTTTGGTTATTGATGTAAACCGTTTCAAGAAAATTTCTTTTAAAGTAGTTTTTTTTCAAAATCTATTATTTTTACGTTTTCAAGATCAGGCAAGTGGCCGGTATTATTTGTGTGTTGAGACAGGGCACAAGCATCTGGTCTCAGTCTAATGTCACTTTTGTGTGATGCCAATCTATCCTTTAAGCACCTGGAAGTCTGTCCTATATATTTTTGATCACAGTTATGGCAACTAATTTGATATACCAAGTTAGATTTGTTAATGTTGTTTGTTTTATCTTTTAAATGAGTAAAAAGTATTGTCATGGTTTTTAATGTTTTGTTGGCTATAATTAGGTCTTTGCCTTTAAATATATCTGCAAGTTTGGGGATTAAGTCTCTTATATAAGGAAAAGATACATAATTCTTTCTTGGGTTGGAAATGGCTGTTCGGTTTTGATCAGCGTTATCAGCTATAACTATTTCATTTGTAGAGAAAAGAAGTTTGTTTAGAAGATGTTTCGGATAGGAGTTGTCTAAGAGTAAGTATAGACCCCCACAATTTATATTTATATATATATATATATATATATATATATATATATATATATATATATATATACACGTAACAAGATTTTTGTTGATTTTTTGCGAAACATTTTATTTTGTGTGGTAAAAGAAGAAATGAGAATTACTAGTTAACAAAGAAAATATATATATATATATATATATATATATATATATATATATAAATATATATATATATATATATATATATATATATATATATATATATATATATATATATATATATGTATATATATATATATATATATATATATATATATATATATATATATATATACATTTACTAATGTATTTTCTGTAAAAGTAGATCTTATTAAAACAAATCTGACTTTTTTTTGTTAACTAGTAACCACACAAAATAAAATATTTCGCAAAAAATCAACAAAAATCTTGTTGTGACCCACATAACTGTTCATTCGGAGATACACCTCTGCCTGAATCTAGAGTATATTTTTCATTTGACGTGTCTCTTTAGTTCCATTACTTAAGATTAATATCATACGAAACGTCGATTTGCTTTATTATAACCGACAAGACAGGCTTTAAGATCATAATCTTTATAAACCGGTAGCTTTATTAAGACTGATTATACCTCTACTGAACTAAAACTAATTAAATTTAAAATGTCGTTGATTTTGTGCAACCTACCTGCAAAATGTTAATATGTATAAAGGGCAATGAACAATAAAAGGTTAATTTCTTAATTAAAAGCATGAAAGGTCAGTACAATGTGACATATTATACTATTTCAGAATAATGGTGTAACAATAGCTTTGGAGATAATTATGTAATTTTAATTGAACCTATGGGTTTGGAATATGGACAAATATCTAATATAATGAAACCGAGATTAACACGTCTTTAGCGGCCACAAACAAAAACACATTTGTATTCATATTAAATAATTATGTTCTTGGTCAACAAAAACCCGTTCAACCTAGTATAAGTACTACACAGTTATCAGCACTAAACCGAAATTTTCGTTTTTGAACTCGACATGTGTTTCGATAACCCTTTTTTTTATGGCCTAGCACACGTGCTACAGGGAAGTCCCTAAAGCGCTACAGGAGCGACACGTGTGCGGAGAAAGTGATTCACGTTGTTCTTGAATCGCTGTAAATTGTGCTCGGTGGGAAACACAGTCCTGGGCAAATTATTCCAAAGAGATGATGTTCTCCATATAAAAGACTGCTTGAAAAGCGTTGTCCGAGGAGTAACAAGCTGAACCTCATATGGATGTGAAGTATTAGCGCGACGTGTACTTCTAACATGCACCGCTCTGGGAGGAATTAAGTGGGCCACATCCTTCGAACACTTTCCATGAAAATATTTATAGAATAGGCTCAAGTCGCCAACCATTCTTCGATGTTCCAGCGAATCAAGGTCAGTTCCGGGTCTCCAGTCAGACGAACAGCTCTTCTCTGAATAGAATCCAACAAATGCAGTGTATGTTTGGGAGCGGAGCTCCAAACATGGGAGCAGTATTCCATAGTTGGTCGAATTTCAGCCTTGTAAAGAATTAACAGTTGTTGTGGAGTGTAAAGCTTTCTGGTTCGAAATAATATTCCCAACTTTTGAGAAGCTGTCCTAGCTATGCCTGCAACATGTTCATGCCAGGACATGTTTGCTCCCAAATTAACGCCCAACAGATTGAGTGACGATGTTAGAGGAATGGAGTGCCCCGACATAACTATGTCGGGTTCAGCAACGTAAACTTTTTTAGAAAAAGCTACAGCCCGGGTTTTTGTAGCGTTAAATTCCACTTGGTTACTGTCACACCAAAATAGAATTTATTTCAGGTTAGTTGAATGACTTCCTGCTGTCTGCGGATATTCGTCCGAGTAGCCGATGTCCGAGCGTTCAAAGTGAATGAAGAGATAAGTGTACTGTCTTCTACAAAGCTGTAGATTGGATTCTCAGTCTTTTCCAGCAGATCGTTAAAGTTAAATGAGGAAGAGAGTAGGAGACAGTATGGAACCTTGGGGTACACCGGCGTTGATAGTGAAGGTGTTAGAAAGAAATCCGTCGGCTGCCACTAGTAAAGAACGTTCTCTGAGAAAACATGAGAGCCACAAACACACAGACATATCATAAGAACATAGCTTAGGTAACAGCCCATCGTGCCAAACACGGTCGGGTGCCTTGGATGTGTCAATAGCAACCGCTCGAGATTCTCCAAAGTGTTCAATTGTTGTTCCAAACATGTGTTACATAAGTCAGAAGATCTCCTGTTGATCTATTTTTACGAAAGCCATATTGGTGATCGCTAATAATGTTGAATCCTTCAAGATATTTTAGAAGATGCTGATTAATAGCCTTTTCCATAACTTTCGATATTATTGAAAGTAGTGCGATTGGTCGGTAGTTATTTGGCAAGGCCTTCTTGCCTTTTTTATATAACGGCTGAACTGTGGCAGATTTCCAGCAGGAAGGAAATATTCCCTTTCTGTAGGATAGGTTGAAAAGTCTACAGAAAACTGGTGTTAGTTCCCTCGCACAGTTTTTGAGAACTATGGCAGGTATTCCGTCAGCGCCAGAAGCCTTTCTGGTGTCTAGCTTCATCAAAATACGTTTTATGATACGCTGTCTGAAGACAATATCGGGCATCCTTGACTGCACTATGGGAATACCCATAGTGCAGTCAATACCATGTTAATATCATCTGGAGCGATGATTGATTGATAATTTATCATCCCTTCTGGTAATGCTAACATGGTTAGCGCAAAAAAGAACGTTTTGGTGTAGTGGCAATAACTCTTGTGTAGTGCCATTGTGCCAAAGATTCCAAAGTTCCAACGTAGTATGAATACCTCGGTTAACACATTAGTATTATTAACTTATAAATATTTTTTATGTACAGAGAAAGGATTTTCACAGTTAAATAGAATGAAGCACAAATAAAAGAAAGGGTATCCTTAGTTTTTCGAGTCAAAATGCCTCAAAAAAGTTTTTTTTTATTATTTTAACTTGTTCTTTTTATTCCCTCCCCTCCCAGTCTCCTCCCCCTATAAACCGCATTTTTATATTTATTTAGTTTTCTCCGATTTTTCTTAACAAATCATCGCAAAAAAATTGTGATGCTAGGGGAGCATCAGGGCAACAACTAAGTAACATGTTTGGTGTCACGTGACCTCGCCAGCCTTCTAAAAAAATAAAGAAATCGAAAATTTTAAAAATTAATGAACTATTTGGTCACCTAATTTGGGTTTTTTTGAAAAAAAAATCACATTTTTTTCTCAGTCTAACCCCCAGAAAATTTTTTTTTCGAGGTGCGCCACCCTTAAAAATTGAATTTTCTTGAATGCTTGCTATTTTACCGTACTACTGCATCCAAAAATTTTTTTAGCATCAAATTTGGATTCTACGAAAAATTTTAGTGAAAGAAAAATTAATTCGACTTTGTTAAGGATATTTTTAGCACTAATTTTCCGTTTTTTTCTTCAGAAAGTATATTTAACTTCGGATTTGAAGTTTACGGAAAATTTTACTCAAGAAAATGATTTCTGTATGTATCGGAGTTTTTTTATGAACATAAACGAAAATTAAATTTCAATTGGCAAGCCTTTTTTAGCTCTAAATTAATTATTTGTCTCATTTTTGGCCATTTTAACATACAGTTTTTTTTTCAAAATAGTAGTTTCATCTTCAGATTTGGATTCTAGGGGAAATTTTGCCAAAATATTTTTTTACCGTGCGACTTTTACTTTTAATTTCTTTTAATTTTTTGAGATAGGTTTTACAATCATTTTACTACTCTGTCATGCTTTTGTCATTTGAATTTTGCCCCCTTTCTTTTGGTTGTAGAACAGCTTTTGAGTTCTACATGGAAAAGTTCCCCTAAAATCCAAATCTGAGGTCGAAAGTATTATTTTGAACGGAATAGTACGTTAAAATGGCCAAAAAGTGATAATTTAGAGCTAAAAGTGCTCTGCGAATTACATTTAAGTTTCTCTTATGTCCATAAAAAAAACTCCGATAGATACAGAAATCAGTTTCTTGAGTAAAATTTTTCGGTGAATCCAAATCTGAGGTTAAATGTACTTTCTGAATGCAATGGTGTTTTAATATGTCCAAAAAAGGGAAATAGGGTCAATTTAGTGCTAAAGAATTCGAATTAATTTTCCTTTCACCAGTAAAAAAAATTAGGATGCATGCAAATATGAGTTTCTTTAAAAAAGATTTTGTAAGCAATGGTACGTTAAAGTGGCAAAAAAATTGCAAAAAAATTGCAAAAAAATCAGGTAAATTCAATTTTTAAGGTTGGCGCACCCCGAGAACAAAATTTTTTCTGGGGAAGTTAGACTGAGAAAGAAATGTGATTTTTTTTTAAAAAACCTAGTCGCCTATCAACAGTTCATCAATTTTTAAAATTTTCTATTTCTTTATTTTTTTAGAAGGCTGGCGAGGTCACGTAACACCAAGAATGTTACTTAGTTGTTGCCCTGTTGCTTCCCTACCACCACAATTTTTTTTACGACGATTCGTTTAGAAAAATCGGAGAAAAAAAAAAATATAAAAATGTGGTTTTTGGGTTTTTAAGGGAGAGGGAAGTGGGAGGGAGGCTAAAAAAATGCCAAAAATTCTTTTTTTATCCAAAGAACAAGTTAAAATAATAAAAAACAACTTTTTTGAAGCAGGGCATTTCTACCCTAAAAATTCAGGATACTCTTTCGGTTTTATTTTTGATGCAACTTTTCCTGTTTTTGACGGTGATGGTTATGATTGTCATTCTGCATTTTGATACTGTTGGTACTTCATATTTGAAGCGCCAGATATCGTCACCGGTAACGAATGAAATTTTTTGACTTTTAAATAAAATATTGTATTACAGTAACTAGCATTTTGCGTTAAAATTTAAAACGAAAATCAAGAAAAAATACTTCTTAAAAATGATATATTAAACTTGTAAATAATGCCACACAATTCGATTTTTTTGTTTTTTTTAGGAGTCTGCAGGGAAATCCCTAAAGCGCTACAGTAGCGACACGTGTGCGGAAAAAGCGATTTAGGTTGGTCTTGAACAGCTGTAAATTGTACTTGGTGGAAACCCAGTCCTGGACAAATTATTCCAAAGGGATGAGGTCTTCCATACAAAAGACTGCGTGAAAAGAGTTGTGTGAGGAGTAACAAGCTGAACCTCATACGGATGTGAAGTATTAGCGCGACGTGTATTTCTCGCATGCACCACTCTGGGAGGAATTAAGGGGGCTATATCCAACAAAAACGTTTAATGGAAATATAGATTCAAGTCGCCAACCGTTCTTCGACGTTCCAACGAATCAAGACCGCCGGCCAGTTTCGGGTGTCCAATCAGGCGAACAGCTCTGCTCTGAATAGAATTCAACAAATGCAGTGTATGTTTGGGACCAGAGCCCAAACATGGGAGCAGTATTTGTGTGTTATATAACTTGAGAAATCTTAACGAATATTTTCAGCCTATATTAAAATTTATAACTTTAACGTCTTAACGAATGCAGTCGTGTAATAAGCGCGAATTTGGTAAAAATATAGTGCTAAAATCGATTGCCATTATATTGAGCATACACGCAAATTGGTTGACAATATGTCGAGTGAAACAATATAAATATATCACATTGTCTATATTTAGGGTTGCCAACCGTACTTTATAATAAAGTATCATACTTTATTTTTGCTCGGTATACTTTATACTTTTACATAACTATAAAATATGCCAAAATACTTTATTTCGAGTTTTTATAAAGCAAGGAATAAGACGCTCTTACACGTAATTTCCCAACGATTTATTAGTGTTTAAGATAAAACAGAACGGAACGTACAGGCTTAAATTGATTCTTACTGAACGAAACGGAAGTTGTCAGGACCGTCAAATATCAATGACAAACAGAATGAATTTGTTAACGGTTTCTTAATGTATGTATTATTTTTCTTTTGTATTCTCTAAAATGGCAAGTACTTTAGATTCTGATAGTGATCAACCAGTAACTCCAAGAAAATCAAATTAATAAACCTCAACAGTTACAAAAACATAAAACCGAGCGTGAGAAACATTATGAATGTATAAGGAGTGATCGTCAAAATAAATATTCTGCGAAATCCAAGATCTGCGCTGTGAACTGTGATTGCATCAGCTGGCATTGTCCAGGTAAGTCAGTTAATAATATAATATACGCGGTAGTACTCATTTGTCTTACTTTTAATACCACTGGGCCAATATCCATGGTCAATCATTTGGCGAAACCCGTTACTGATCTAATCTAAAGTTTGATGTTTACTTCTGTGTTATGCTGTGTTGTGTGTGGTGTAGTTTGGTTATTAAAAACGGTGGTAGTCTAATCTGGTGGTGGCAAAGTCCTTTCTTTCTGTTCTCAGAAAAAGTAGCATCAAAAAAGGCACAGATCAAAAGCTCAAATGAAGACAACATTCGGTGTTCTGCAAAATTCTTCAAATACTTTTTCAGAAAGTCCAAGATCCTGTGGTGACGACGATATTACAGCAGCCGAGCTAGCATTAACTTTCCACAGTGTCAAGCATAATCTTTCATACAGTAATATGGATTACATAAATAAATTAAGCAAAATAATTTTTGTAGATTCCAAGATGGCCACTAAAATTCGCTCAGAGAGAACAAAAATGGAAGCCTTACTGAGGATTAGGATCATATGCTATGGAAGACGTCATAAATGATTTACATAATTAAGATTTATTTCACTGTTTACAGATGGATGCTACAAAAATATATATATATATATATATATATATATATATATATATATATATATATATATATATATATATATATATATATATATATATATATATATATTAAATTGTTCCTAGTCGTAGTGCAATATTTTTCAGTTAATAATGAGATCCAACATAAATTATTAGAGTTATATGTAAACTCAAACGAATCTGCTTATGGCATGTCTACATCAATTAAGAACTTCATAGATTCCTACAAACTTTTATTCAACCCAATATCTACTCAGCGCGGACAATACCAATGTTAATTATGGTATTCACGATTCGTTATACACAATATGCAAAAAGAAGTGCCAGAGCTATTAAAAGGCAATTTTCATGCTCATATTGTCCATAATACTGTGAAATATGGCTTGAATTACTTGATTTATGAGATAGAAAATGTTACTTAAAAATTTACAGTTATTTCTCTGTATCAGCTTGAAGGAGGAAAAAGTTAAAAAAAACTTGTCTCTGTGGTTGACAGTGTATATCATGAAATCAACGCCATATTGGCACTCGGTTATCTTTACTTCCCACTGCTGATATACTTTTACTTTATTGGGTAGAAATATGTAATTATTTTAAACATTTAGGTGATAATTGCCCAATGATTATATAAAATTTATTGATGTTAAATAGAGAACAAAATTATGAAGTCATTGAAATTTACTTACAAGCCATATGCTGAATATATTTAATAAAACAATAAAACGTCTGGAAGGAAATTCTGTAACCAGACTGGATGTATATAATATTATGGATAATTTAATGCAAAGAAAAATAACCGGTCAAGTGCAAGTTATGTTCCGTATGTTGATTGCTTTTAAAATAAAAACTTTTGTTACGGAGATATAAAATAATCAGTGACTTCACAAAACATACCCCAAATGAGTTTTTATCAAAATTTATTTCCGATCTAACCTGAAAACTGATGACCTTGAAATTTTTATTTTTTTATATACCAGATAAATTATTAAAGGTGATAATTTTCGTTCAATCTACAACCGGTGGAGAATATTCCAGAATTTTTGAGATAAGGGGGGGCAGCGATTTTTCGTGATTTTTTAAAAATAATGCAAAGAAAAGTGTGCGTAAGTATTACGTTTTATATATATATATATATATATATATATATATATATATATATATATATATATATATATATATATTTTGAACTCGTGTTTTTACAAGCTGTCATTTGACATTTGACCACTCCCGATCCCCAAAACTAACCGCTTAAGTCAAAATTTAACTTTCGAAACTACACGGCTCTGATGAGGCCATCAATTCCTATATTAGTACCAAATTTCGACTTTCTATGTCAAATAGGTTCGGAGAAAATGCGGTTGACATACGGTCCTACGGACAGACGGACAGACACCGAAGTGATCTTGTGTTCTGAACTCTAAAAACAGATAATTATTTTAGATATGAATCAAAAAAGAGATTAAGATCGCCTACACACTTTAATAAAATTGTTAGTAATTTTTTACTCTTTATTGATAAGAAATTAAATTATTTAGAAAAATGGTTGGACTTCAAAGAGGGTAACTCGCTTTCAATACTTAGTAGCATATCTTTGAAAAATGAGATTGAATTTAAATATCTTAAAAACATAATATATAATATAACACAAAGTTAAGAAGGTTAAATTTTTTAATAGATGATTTATATCTGCGAAAATATTATTTAAAGAAATACAAAAAAAAAATAACAAATGATGACAAAGATTTTTCGGAAAGAAATACTGTTGAACAATAGCAATATTCATCTGATAATAATTTACCAAATATAAAAAAAAATGTTTCCTATCTGCTCTCCGTTCCTGCCATTTCGGCTTTCACTGAAAGAGTACTCACGGCGATGAATGCAAAGTGGCGGAAGAAAGAAAAAAGCGCCCTTAAATTTAATAAAAAACGAATTATTTATTTATTTGAATCTAAATTTAGAATATGATACCAGCTATGAAACCAAAAATTAATAGCTTGTGCTAAAAACACAAAAAAAATTTATATATATAAAAACTAAAATTTAAAAAACACTTTCTTTTTCGTTCAAATATTTTTTATTTTCCTCTTTCAAAGACGAGTTTACGTCTTTCTCAAAAAAAGTTGGCAACCCTACCTATATTATCTATACAGAGAAACATCCCTCATTATTTGGTAAAGTTAATGATAAAATCAAACATAAGATTAATATTGATTTACAAATACAATTCCTCGAGTTTAAACAAAATACCAAGTTACATTATGAAAATAATACAAATATCTAATATGATAAAGTAGTAAATCGAGTTATGATACCGACACGAATGTAGCTATATACCTAGGTTTTAAAAATTACTTTTTTTATTCTTAAAATCGAAATATATAATTATACCTTCAGTTATGTCATCAGTATATTACCTAAAAGTGAAAAGAAATGTTACTCTTTCTTGTACCATCTTAAATAGATTTTTGCAAATTTTACTTTATTGAGACAATGTAAAACAGTTGGTAAAGTGATTTATCCTGTACTTGCAAACAAGTAATTCTAAAATAGACACTGAAATTAATTTTCTTATATTAAAGAACATAATCCAAATATTACAACTTGACATTTTACATAATAGGTGCTTTGTGGTAAATGTTCACAAAAAAAGGTTAAGAAGAGGGAGAGTTTCCATTAAAGTTGGATTTATTGAAATAATAATTTTTGGCAGTAGCAGTAAAAATTTTACATCTATCGACTTCAGAAATCCTGAAACGTATATTACAATATATATGCAACCACTCCTCTAACCCTTGCACCCCATCTTTTTAACATTATATCTTTTATTATAAATGATTCTGTCAAAATTTTTTTAATTATCTCAAGCAAAAACTTAGAAAACTTCTTACAGTACAATATAAATTATTTTTACCAAAAACCAAAAAAAAATCTATGACCCTGCTGGAACCATACAATATTTTACTACCACCCCTTTCCCCCAGTTCATCTGACGCGATAGTGCTCAAAAACTATTAGTTCTATTCCTCTTTCAAGTAATAAATGTGCGTTCAATTTAAAATCAATATATCATTTTGTTTGAGAGCTATCGTCCCAACAGACCGGCAGACAAATTGACAGAAATGAGAAATATAACTTTCACCGTCCAGGAACTATCCTTCAGTAAGGAATGAAAAAAAAATAGGAAAAATATTCATATTATGGTTACAGAAATTTATATATTTTTCTTTGTCAAAAATCATAGTACAAATTTATTTATATACGAGTATAATTTTGTATAACAGAAGGAGAAAATCTTTTAAAATAACATAATTTTATAATTTACTCTCAATAATACCAAAAGTTTCACTTTCTATCGGACCACAATTTTTAAAATGATTTAACTTTAAAATGCAGTTGTATTTTACTTATGTATCTTCCAATAACAATTAAACTCAAATACAATTTGCATCCATAACATATACAGTCACTTCACTTCTTACCTCGGTTCGGTACGCGTCCTCGAATATGTGGTCAAGCGAAGCCGGAGCGAAACCGGCACCAAAGTGCATTATGCTTTGTTAAAGTGCATTGTTCTTTACTATAATTGGATTTTAAATTGCTGATTTTCCATTATGTATCGCCCTCCTAAAAGAAGATGCTTTAAGGAAAGAAACACCACTTGCTGAAAAAGAAAAAGGATTAGCCAGAAAAAGAAAAACTATCGACTCGCTGATCTTCTAAGTAAAGGAGCTTAGGAAGCAAGTAGAGGAAATGAACTAAAGGTTCTCAACCCAAATCAAAGACTCAGACAGGACAACTTCCATCAACGATTCGGAAAGTGAATTGCAATTCCATGACGATGAAATGGAACCAGAGGGATTCCAAGAATTAAAACACAGGAGGAAGAGGAAAAACAGCAAACTGGCTTCTCCAGACAGCAATAATAACCAGATCCCCAAATCAAAGAAGACCAAAAGGGAAACCCAAAGTAAGTCCACTTTATTTCCCCTCCCCCCAATAATCACACCCATTATCACCGTAGCTTTACAACTCCCTACTTCTACCCCCACCCACTCAATCCAAATTCACTTCGTAACGCTCTGTTTCGACCCCAAAACCAAAGTCCCACAGCCGCCCAATACCTCGGCTGTAGGATCAGCCACTCACAAATTACGTCCATGTGTCTTTCGTGGCAAGACGAGGTAGAATGCACTAACTGCAGCGTTCAAAGAATGGCCAATACGACTTCGAAAACGTATTCATTGTGCCCGAAGGAGTTAAACTCGATCCAAGCACCTCTGACGATTTCCGTCACATAACCAGATTCTTGGACAACTAAAAAGAAGCCTATTACACTCCTTGAGGAGAAATCCAACTATGTCCTTCTCAGAGGCGCCCTCGAAACCTTTTCCGTCAAGGAAGTATAAGAAGGTCAAAGAGCATTTTCCCGAACGTGTCATCCGCTGGCAACACAACGCCCATCGTCCTAGCCCTGATGCCGGAACAGGACAAAACCATCTTCGCTCTTAAGCATGACACCTCCGTAGGAGTTGAAACAAAAAATGCACGCGTCTGAATCACGCATTGTTTTAATTGCCAACTTTTCAAGCATTCTCCCATCCCCTGCAGAGATTTCCCCAAGTGCGTTAAGTGTGGTCAAAGACACTTGTCTTTAACATGCACTAAATCCAAGAAAGTCTCAGTCTGTTGTGCCAACTATCTGAGTGAACAGCCATCTTTGTATCGTGAATGTCCCAAACAACCTAAACAATAGGTCAAAGTTTCGGCCACTAAAGCCTTCACCTGGGACAAGCAGGATACTTTCAAACTTTCCCCCCCTCCCCAAAACTTTGGCAATGCGGTCCAATAGCTCAACTCGATGAATGCTGCCATTCAGCAGTTTTTCAAAAGCATGTAGCGCCAATTCTCTACTTTCATGCCCCCTTGTCACGCGTCCATCCAACGCCTCAACAAAATAAACCCGCGATCCCTTCAAATCCTAACTTGGAACACAAACGACATTATCCCCAAAAAAACACGTGTTCCAAAACTTCCTCTAGGACCATAGTATCGACCTTCCCCTAATCCAAGAAACTTTTTTAAACCCAGCTATCGTTTCGAAATCCTCAACCTTATACTCTACAAGGATGATAGAATTAGGGCCTTCTGCCAGGGCACTATATTTCTAGTCGAGTAATCCCTAAACTATCATCAACCACCGCCTACTACGCCTATCCAACCTAAGCCACCACAATAGTCTTTTCTATGGCTAAAAATACTGCTATCCATTTCCCTTTTGACTACCAAAAAAAGAGGACAACCACCCTATTGAACCTGTAGATGATCATCTTCCAAAGGTCGGCCCTGGGCAGTGACTTTAACGCCAAGAACAATTACTGAGAAAACCTAGTTACGACAGCAAATAGCGCTGATCTCATAGTTATCTAGAACCGACTGCTTTTCAACATGATCACTCCAGACGAGCGCAGTTTCATAGGCCATGAAAGGCCGAACTTTATTGATCTTTTCCTGGTCAGAAACTTCGAGCTCCACCACAATATCGCTGTCCTCCACTAGCTCTCCTCTTATCACCTACCAGTCATTCTTACTCTGGGCGATCCTACCGACTGGACTAATGACATTATCATCTCCACTTTCACTAACTGGGAGCACTTACAAAGGCTCCTAGTCGATTCCGTCCCAGTTCCCGCTACTTCTACCACAGGTCAATTGCAGGCATTCAGACTGCCCTCGCATAGATCGCCCTCGCACAGACCACCGTCACCAGTATAGAGCACAGGACAATTCAAGGCAAAGTTCCCCCCTACATCAAAGAGAAAGAACTGAAAAAAAAACTATCCGTACCGGCGACCCCCACTTCAACAGGCTCATAAACCATGCCACTGAAAAGTTAGCAGATGGAGCTCTAAGCTTGAGTCTCTTAATACCCAAGACAACTCCCTTTGAAAAATGGCCGAGCCATTTTCAATGACACGATATCCCCGTTCAATCCCCACAATTTCCCACGCTATCCTTCCCACTCTTCTAGAAGAAAGTTGAGATCATCTTAATCAGTACACCCCCTCTCACGAGCGTAGCAACTATCGGCCAATTAGCCTACTTTCTTGCCTAGGCAAAGTAGCCGAGAAAGTTATCCTCGAAATAATCCAAGCCAAAACTTCAGAGCTTAGCGTCATTCCAAACGAACAGTTTCATTTTCGGTTCTCCCACGGCACCGTGCATCAGACCACAGCTCTCTTCCAACACATAGTCAACAGCTTTAATTGCAAGCACAAAGTCGGAGTTGTCTTTCTTGATATTTCCAAGGTCTTCGACCGAGTTTGACGCAAAAAACTTATCCTCAAGTTTATCCGTCCCGGCTACCCCACAAATATTACGTTACTGGGCCTCTTCTTCCTCTCGGATCGTACTGTCCAAGTTCGGATAGACCAGATCACCTCTAACCTCAAGCTCATACGAGCGGAATCCCCCAATGCTCCGTCTTCTCCTCTAAATTATTCAACGTCTTCACCGCCGACATTTGCAAATCGGATCAGACCTCCCTGCTTATGTATGCGGATGACACCGCTAGTACCAAGTCCACCAGGATCATCATCAGCCACCTTCAATGCCACCTAAACATGTTAGTCCCTTGGTCCACACATTGGACAATGCACATTAACTCAGCTAAAACCTAGACCATCATCTTCAGTAAATCTTCCAGCACTATGCCGGCAAACCTCCATGGTACCAGACTCCATTGGACTAGCAGCATAAAGTAGCTGGGCCTTCACTACGACAAGCGGCTCGTATGGAAGGATCAGGTCCCCACTTCCACCACTAAAGTCAACCATCTCTCCTTCTAAACAAGTCCAGTAAATTATCAAGAGGCAACAAGTTGACAATTTACAAAATGACCATCCGAGTCACACTCATTTATTCCAGTTCGGCATGGTGTCAAATGCCAGGCACCCACAGAACCATCCTCCAGTTCGTTTAAAACAAGGCCCTCCGAATCATAGCTAAAGCCTCATGGTTCGTTTGAAACACCCAGATTCATGGAGACCTTCAAATGCCTACAATCTCTATGGACCTCCACCCAACGCCTGTTCTCTCTCACCAAATTTATATAAAGCCCATTACCTACGCCAAGTTTATTTAGGTTGACCACATTGTATAATAGTTATAGGTCTAGCTTCTCTTATTGTTAATAAAGGATTCTAGAGTATATACAGTAATAATATACAATGTAAGATAGATTTATTTGGAAGTTAATTTAAATCTGTGTTCGTGAGCGAATGTTACTCCTATAGTTTATGTTTCAAATTCAGTTATGATAATTATTTAATAATTATCAGGTGCACGTATACCTACGTGTATGTATGCAAAAAAAATTGTGAGCCAGCTATATACTTAAAATAGCCATATTTTCTTTTGTTGTTGGAAAAATGTTATTCTAAAGAAGGGAGTAGTTCAGTCTACCTAACAAAATTTAGAACAACTTTATTAGTGACCAATGTACGGTAGTTTTTTAATTCAAAAATAGAAAATAGACAAAAAATATTATTTTAATAAACTGGTAGATAATCAATATGCAATATTAGGTATTTAAAAAATACTTCTCAAATTTTTGTACTAAGTCTCTAGATAACATCTAGTATTCCTCAAAAATTAAACAGATACCAAATAACTCTTGTTTTATTCCTTTCATTCTTATTAAATGTTATATACTGAAAGTTTTGATCATTTTTTAGTCCACTGCTTTTTTAAAATTGAATTCTATTTCATTATTTGTATCAAATTTCGAATTATAAAGAAAAATTAAATGGTAATATTCTTATTTCTATATCTGATATACAGTGTGTCCCAAAAAGTTTTATACAAATGGAGAAAAAGTTTATCTTACATATTACAAATAAATTTATTCTTGATAAAGAGTTCTGTATCACATGGAAATCTATAATCAAGCATCAAAAGTTTAAAATATTTGATGGTATACAGGGAAAATAAAAAGTAATGATTTATAATGAAGAGTAAAGTGTGTTTAAATTTAAATACAGAGGAAAATATTAATTGAAAAAATTAATAGGAATTAAAAAATTATGCTCACGTTTAGATTTGTGGCCTTCCTAGTAAAAATTCAAGAAAACTCCAGTAAACACGTCAATAATTGTCGGATTATTTATTGAATAAAGGAAAACGAAATTAATTAAAAACTAGTGCACTGATTTTGAATGTATCATATTTTTGTTAAAAATTTGATAACCTCCTTATCTGCTTTGCAACAATTACATCCATAATAAATTTGTGCTAATATCATTTTATTTAGAAAATTGTAAATGATTATTTTTATTTTCCCTGTATATTACCAAATATTTTAAACTTTTAATGCTTGATTTTGAATTTTCATGTGATGCAGAACTTTTTATCAAGAATAAATTTTTTCGTAATACTCGTATGTAAGATTAACTTTTTCTCCATTTGTAAAAAACTTTTTGGGACACCCTGTATACTATGTGGTATAAAGTCAATAAATAAAGTTTGACAGAATGTTTTTATATTGGTATAATTTATTATAAATTTAACTTAGGACACCTTTTTTTATTATGAAGTTAACAATGCATCGTCGTTCTCTAGACACGAAAATGTCAAATTGTTCAGTTTTCTATTGTAGCCAGGCTTTTATTACAAGTAACGTAAATAAGGTAATAATTCAGAGACATTTTGGCTAAAATGATCTAGAATAAAAATTACGAAAAAATCCCGACGGCAAAGTTCAGGGTCTTAAAATCTGGAACCCATTTAATTTTTTAGTTATTACTTTTACTTAACACTCTGCATAATTAGTACTTTTATCACAAAGCAAAAATTCAATAACGAATTTTAGAACAATCATTAAATTAGCTGCATCCGTTTCCGAAATACTAGACGTTAAAAGTGGTTAACTGTGTCAAATATCAGCTGCTAAGGTCTATGAATACAATGAGAATTAAATGTAATGAAAATCGTGATACTTTTGATATATCTAGTCCCAGATTAAGAAAATTTAGGAACTGACTAAATTTTAAGTTATAAAATGCACTCGTTAGCAAAAAAATCGACTCAAACGATTTTGCTTCATTTAACACCGATCCTTGAATTTAATTTCCAAACAGTGGTATTATTTTTGGTATCATTAGAATACTGATTTTCTATGATTTACCTCAATAGAGCCGTTTTTGCTCGCCCAGCAACGTAATCGTTGCGCGCTATTCATCCCTATAAAAACACGTGCCACTGCATTTTCCTATCATTCCTTTATCTTAACTTGATACCTGCTCACTAATTACGCCACAGGAAAATGGATACCACCCTGAAAGAAACGGCACAAGTCATTGCTCTATTGCAAGGAGGACATAGCCAACGTGTAGTCGCTTCGCAACTGCACCTGAGCCAGTCAGCTGTCTCCAGAGTCTACATACATTACCAAGAGAGTGGCACCTTTACATGGAGACCAGGATCAGGAAGAAGATGTACCTCGGAGCTAGACGGCCGCTTCATTGTCAACACAGCTTTAAGAAATCGTCACTTGACCGGCGCGGCGTTGAGGTCCGGCAGAAGCTCCAGCAAGTTCGTGGTCGGAAGGTCAGTCATGGGAGAGTCAGAAGAAGACTTAAAGAAGCTAACTTAGCTCGGAAAAGACCAGCTAACGGACCCAAATTGACAGCAGTCCATCGACAAACCCGTCTCAATTTGCCGGAGAACATGTCGAGCGGACCTTAGAGCAATGGCGGTACGTTTTATTCTCTGACGAGTCCCGAATGTGCCTAGATGGCAATGATGGAAGAAGGCGAGTCTATAGGAGGCCTGGGGAATGCTATGCGCAGTGCTGCAGAGATTCGGCGTTCCTTACGCTGGGTTTGTTGGTGATAGCTTCCTGTTAATGCACGACAATGCGAAGCCATATGCTGCTGCATCGATGCGGCAATACCTGGCGGAAATGGGAATACCCACATTAGACTGGCCTGCGTGGAGTCCTGACCTCAATCCAATTGAGCACATGTAGGATGAGCTCAAAAGAAGAGTTCGTGCGAGAAATCCAGCCCCTGCATCGCTGAGGGGCTTAAAGGTTGCGATGGCGGAAGAGAGGTGAAAAAGCTCACCTGCTCCATGAAAAACCGGCAGGGAGTAACAATAAGGGTTAGATGGGGTAATACACAATATTGATTTTGGTTTATATCAATAAATTTAATTGATAAACTTAAAATTTGTTTAATTTTTCCTTTCTCTTACCCCTCTTTTCAATCCTTGTTCTCCTTGTTTCCCCTTTCAATCATTTTAATCAGTAAAAAGCATGAGGTATGCTATGGAATTTGGAATCATTAGAAAGGGAATAGAATGAGCTGTCAAATGATACTAAAATCCGTAAAAATATATGAACACTAAATTTAGGATCCGTGTTAAACGATTATATTTAATAATTGTAAATTTTCATAATTGCGTAAAAATTAATCTAATAATAAATTAAAATAATAAATGATACGCAAGTTTACAAAAGAGTTTTTAACGATGCCAAAGAAGATTTTTTATCTATTATTTCAAAAGACATCTATTACTAAGGCGCGAGAAGATGTGCGTTTCCACGTTTTCCAGTTTATAGCCCCTTAGCAGATGACGTTGACGTTACAGTTCACCTTACACGATTGGGCCAAACGGAAGCAGAAGTTGGGAAAAGTTGTTTTAATAACAATTCGAAGAGTAATACATAAATGGTAAACAATTTTCTTGTGACAAATCCAAAGTTATTTAATGAGAAAAAATTGATAGATATCTCTAAAATATTAACTCGTGGGGTGGAGATAATTTATCACTAATTACATATTGTGTTCTGTTCTCGAACTAATAATTTAATGATCAGGTATTAACAATATACCGTTTAAAACCTTTGTTTTATTTTTTAGTTTTTTTAAAACTATTAGTTCGTATAAAATTATACAAAATGTATTAAATTAAATGATTGTTTGTTTGCATGCCCGTACAATTTATTGTTTTTTAGTGTTCTGTACGGAACACTTATAAGATGACCTCGGTGTCTGCCCGTCTGTCTGTCTGCCACACCCGATTTTCTCCGAAACTATTTGTCACAGAAAGTTGAAATTTGGTAATAATATAGGAATTGATGGCCTCATTAGAGCCATCTAGTTTTGAAAGTTAAATTTTGACTTAGTTTTAGGGGGTGAAATCGAAAGTGAAAAAAAAATTTTTTTAGTGGGTCATATATATATATATATATATATATATATATATATATATATATATATATATATATATATATTATATATATACATATATATATATATATATATATATATATATATATATATATATATATATATATATATATATACATATATAATGTAATACTTGCGCGCGCTTTTCTTTGTTTTATTTTTAAAAAATGGCTAGAAATCGCTGTCGTCCACCCGCCTTATCTCGAAAAGTACTTATCAAAAAATTTTGAAAAAATTCTGGAATATTGTCCACGGGGTGTAGATTGAACGAAAATTATTACGAGGGGATTACCTTTAATAATTCATCTGGTATTTAAAAAAAAACAAACATTTCACGGTCATCAGTTTTCAGTAAAGATTGGAAACAAACTTTGTTGAAAACTCATTTTGGGTCTGCTTTGTGAAGTCGCTGATCATTTTATACCTCTATAACAAAATTTTTCATTTTAAAAGGAATCAACGTACGGAACACTAATTGCGCAAGTTCAACTTGCACTTGACCGGTTATTACATTTTTTTTTAATTTTTAAAAACATTTTGTTATTTGTATACTGTCACTAAATGCAACTCTCATTAATTTGATATTTTTTTCCTTCTAGACGTTTCTAAGGCTTATTTGGGAATCTCTGATCTCTGCAAATATGAAGCTAACAACGAAATCTCAATGAGTTTCCATTTTATAACGGTTACACATAATAAAATAACGGATCGATGTTTGATGACTATTGATAGCTAATCCCTGTTTGATTAAAATTTTACTCGCAGAAGGGTTTTAATGTGGGAAATTCAGTAAAGAATATTTGTTGACTCTTGGTATGGATGTAAGGCACTCATAAAGTAAAGGTTAAATATGAAATAATAATTAATATATATATATATATATATATATATATATATATATATATATATATATATATATATATATATATATATATATGATATACTTCATCTTCTATTCAACTTCGCGTCTTGAACCCTTGACAAGGTTGTAAACCTCCCTTTTTCTGAAATCATGCGAAAATCAAAAAAATACACATAGACAATTTGTTCCAAATTAATGTAGGTTATACTCCTTGAGACATTTAAACTAGTGGTTATACAGCTTCGCGCTTTTAACATTTTATAAGATTGTAGACTATCCTCGGTTAAAATTTTAAGAAAATTATGAAGAAACATACTCACAGAACCATCTCTAGACGTATCACATTTGTCAAACCATGGTAGAACAAATTCTCTGAGTATATTTTTACTTTTATAAATTATTTTGCAATAATGGAAGCTTTCACCCTTACCAAGAGTTCAAAACACGTAACTATATACTAGTTAAAATATCTTAAGGAGTATTGCTTATATCAAACTGAATATCCGTGTATTTTTTGATTGTTTTAATGATTTTAGAATAGGGGTGCTTGACACCCTTATCAAGGGTACAAGATGCTAAATTGTAAAAGTAGTAGTTAAAGTAGCTCAAGGGGTACACAGTATATCAAGATCCAGGTGAGAGAAATTCTCTGTGTATATTTTTTAATATTTTATTTCATATTTAAACATTGATTCCTTATCAAGGGTTAAAAAATATTCATAACTAAATTTTCCAAATCAAAATCTTTCTGGGTGTAAAATTTGAATCAAATCGTAACTAAGCATAAGCCTGTGAACCTAATATATGTTCGGGTCTATAAAATAGAAAATCGTTGGATATTCGAATCATTTTATTGTTAACTTCAACATGCAAACTATCTTTTTTTTAATTGTTCTGGCTAATGGATTCATAACAAAGGTAATGAAAGACTGATTTTGTCAATTTCCACTTTATTTTGTTTTACAAAAACTGTATGACGCGTTTCGCTATCACTGTAGCTACGTCTGCTATAAAATGTCATGATATCATTTTCTATCAGACGAAGCTACAGTGATAGCGAAACGCATCATTCAGTTTTTGTAACACAAAATAAAGTGAAAATTGACAAAATCAGTCTTTCGTTACACGCAAACTATCATCTGTTCAATTTCAGTCAGCTGGTTTGGACAGTTACTATTTATGAGTATTACTAGTTTAAAAATATTTAAAACTAAAAAGTGAATTATTAAAATGCCAGTATTAAATTATTACGGGAAAAGTACGATGCCAGACGCATTTTTTAAAAAATTCCCTGTTAATCTCGGTATACCACTTTAATTATTTTACAAATAAACAAATAAAATCAACGGTTTGCATGTTGTGGCCGTCGTCTGAATAAATACTTTTTACACAACTCATTTAGGGAGAGTATTTTGAGTTTAGTACAGTGAATTTTGTCAACAGTTCATCTTTGGATATCATTTTAGAATTATCATAGTTTTTAAACGAAAAATTCCAAGTGTAATTGATTCCTGGAAAATTACCAATTATCTTTTTTATATTACATAGGTAACAATTTTTATTTTTTTTTAATAAAATTTGATATGAAACTTCTAGGGAAACCACGACAATATTACATATCCTTTTTTGTTTTGTTTACCAAAGGTATAGTAAAACTGATCTCTTGATTTCATCTATTTCATCACTTCTTCAGGGCTGAATTTTTCCGTTATAAAACAGAACTGCTCTTGATGAGTATTTTTATGCAATCACTTTTTCTATAAGGATTCACTAGTTTCAATATATTAAACTATTTTCACAACACCCTATATATATATATATATATATATATTTGGGAGCAAATATGTCCTGGCATGAACATGTTGCAGGCATAGCAAGGAGAGCTTCTCAAAAGTTGGGAATATTATTTAGAACCAGAAAGCTTTACACCCCACGACAACTGTTAATTCTTTACAAAGCCCAAATTCGACCACCTATGGAATACTGCTCCCACGTTTGGGGCTCCGCTTCCAAACATACACTGCATTTGTTGGATTCTGTTCAGAGAAAAGCGGTCTGTCTGATTGGGGACCCGGAATTGACCGGCGGCCTTGATTCGCTGGAACATGGAAGAACGGTTGGCGACTTGAGTCTGTTCTACAAGTATTTTCATGGAAAGTGCTCGAAGGATGTAGCCCGCTTAATTCCTCCCAAAGTGGTGCATGTTAGAAATACACGTCGCGCTGGTGCTTCACATCCGTATGAGGTTCAGCTTGTTACTCCGCGTACAACGCTTTTCAAGCAATCTTTTATATGGAGAACGTCATCCCTTTGGAATAATTGGCCCAGCGCTGTGTTTCCCACCGAGTACAATTTACAGCGATTCAAGAACAACGTGAATCGCTTTTTCCGCACTCATGCCGCTCCTGGAGCGCTTTAGGGACTTCCCTGCAGCACGTGTGCTAGACCCATAAAAAAAAAATATATATATATAATATATATATATATATATATATATATATATATATATATATATATATATATATATATATATATATATATATATATATATATATATATATATATATATATATATATATATATATATAACACATGGGCTGAAAAGTCCCGGGCCTAACACATAGATGGCGCTAGTTTTATTGCAGTCACCTTTTTTTCAGTTAATACTAACCTTCAAAAGACAGCTGTTAAAATTTCATGATATTCTATTCATTAGTTTGTGAGTTATTGTGCTAAGAGTGACGCTACTTTTGTTATTTTCAAAACAATGGATCAAAAACAATTTCGTGTTTTAATTTTACACTGCTTCTTGATGGGAAAAAATACCGTTCAAGCGAAGCAATGGCTTGAAAAGTGTTATGGGGACTCCGCTCCATCAGAAACAACAATAAAACGTTGGTTTGCTGACTTCAAACGTGGTCGTAGAGACACCGATGATGCAGAGCGCAGTGGACGTCCAAATGAGGCGGTAACACCAGAAAACATCAAAAAAATCCATAAAATCGTTTTGAATGATCGAAAAGTGAAGTTGCGTGAGTTAGCTGACATCGTAAAGATATCAAAAGAACGTGTTGGCTTTATATTGCATGAGCATTTGACTATGAGAAAGCTCTGTTCAAAGTGGGTGCCGCGTTTGTTCACTGTTGATCAAAAACAAGAACGTGTTGATGATTCTGAGCAGTGTTTGACCATGTTTAAACGTAACAAACCGGAATTTTTGCGTCGATATGTGACAATGGATGAAACATGGATCCATCACTTCACTCCGGAATCAAAACGATCGTCATCTGAGTGGACAGCAACTGGTGAACCTCGTCCAAAGCGCCCGAAAGCACAACAATCGGCTGGAAAGGTTATGGCCTCGGTATTTTGGGATGTGCGTGGTGTAATATTCATCGACTATCTTGAGAAAGGAAATACCATCAACAGTGAATATTATATAGCGTTATTGGAGCGTTTGAAGGCCGAAATTGCAAAGAAACGACCGCATATGGCAAAGAAAAAAATTTTGTTTCATCAAGACAACGCACCGTGTCACAAGTCAATCAAAACAATGGCAAAACTACATGAATTGAACTTCGAATTGCTCCCACATCCACCGTATTCGCCAGATTTGGCCCCCAGCGACTACTGGCTGTTCGCAGACCTGAAAAAAATGCTCGCCGGTAAGAAATTTCGCACGAATGAAGAGGTTATCGCTGAAACTGAGGCCTATTTTGAGGCAAAAGATAAATCGTTCTACAAAAGTGGTATTGAAATGTTAGAGCGGCGCTGGAATGATTGCGTTGCTCTTGATGGAGATTACGTTGATGAATAAAGCTAATTTTGAACCAAAAAAAACCGTGTTTTCTTTGTTAGGCCCGGGACTTTTCAGCCCATGTGTTATATATATATATATATATATATATATATATATATATATATATATATATATATATAAAGAAAATAATATTTTCAAAGTGTAATACATGCATGGTATAAGCACAGCCGTTTGTACATCTTGGACGATATTTATAAACTTAAAGATGTGGCTAAACGTGTGCACGATATTTTAAACTTTTATATAATCTGTTGTGGTGAATAGTTGTAGCTAAAAATTGTTACAACTGAAAATTTGCACCCTCAACTATTATTTCTAAAAGTTTGCCTACATAAGTTGACCTAAGTTATGAACTTCTGCAATTAGGAGAGAATCCAATTCAATGCTTTCTTGATAATATTTAATAAAATAATTAATAATTTAATTTAGCAAGTAATTTTAAGAAAACGAGTCACCAAAAACAGATAACAAAGATATTTAATCATGTATACGAAACCAGTGAAATACCAAAGGAATAGCTTTTACCAAAATTTGTCATTATACCCAAGAAATCAGGTGCAAAGAGATGCGGAGATCGTAGAACTATTAGTTTCATGAGCCACTTACGAAAGTTATTCCTAAAACTTATTTACAAAATCCTGTACCGAATATGTAAAGATTATATGTCTGGAACTCAGTTCAAATTCCATGATGCGGTAGGAACCAGAAAGGATCTTTTCAGTGTACAGGTGATGCTCCAGAAATGCAGAGACGTAAACTGTGATGCATATACCGGCTTTGTCGCCTACAACAAGGAGTACAATACCATAAATTCACGGAAATATTGAGTAGTATTGGGATAGACGGAAAGGATTTGAAAATAATATCACTCCTATACCGGGATCAGTCGGTGTATATAACAGTAGATGAGGAAAGTAGGATGCCATAAATATATTGGCAGGTGTGAGGCAGGAATGCGTGATGTTCCCGTTGTTGTTCAACGTCTACTCGAAATGTATATTTAAAAAGCGCTTGAGAATGTGAAAGCAGGAATTGTGATAAATGGAGAACGACTAAATAACATCAGATACTCCGACGATACAGTCATCGTGGCCGATTGTCTGGAAGGTTTACAACAACTTTTGACTATGGTGATAGAAATGACTACAAAATATGGTCTCGATATGAATGTCAAAAAATCCAAATATATAGTAATAAGTAAAAGTCACATTTCACAACAACATCTCATAATAAATCAACGGTAAATTGAGAGAGTCACTTATTTGGAAACTGTATTAAATAACCTATGGGATTATTGACAAGAAATCCGTTGCCGGATAGAAAAAGCAAGAGCCATATTCTTTAAACTGGCATCAGTTTTCAAAAATCGTTCTAACAAATTAACGACGAAAGTAAGACTCCTCCGCTGCTACGTCCTTTCTGTCTTTCTTTGCGGAGTTAAATCATGGACCTTGACAGAAGCAACTACCCAAAAAGCTTATAACCTTCGAAATGTGGCTTTGTCGTAGAATTCTAAGAATTTCATGAACAGAGCATGTATCTAACGAAGAAGTTCTGCGAAGAATTGACAAAGATACTGAAATAATAACCACGATAAAGACTCGCAAACTTGAATACCTCCGTCACATAATGAATGACACTGCAAAGGAAGATCCCAGGCAAACGTGGTCCAGGAGGAGGGAGAATCTCTTAGCTGAAGAATCTAACGACCAGGTTCTCAGTAACCACAGGACTATTCCGTGCTGCAACGAATAAAATCATAGTAGCCAGAATGATCGCCAACATCCAGATTGGGCAGACACTACAAGAAGAAGTTATAAAAACTAATTTTCACTAATATTCAGCACCACCAATGATCACTTAAGACACTTTTGGTATATTTCTGGAAGAAATATTTATTTTTGCGAAATACTTCCAGACGTAGACATATAAGAAGTTTTCGACACTTTACCGATGGGTATCATGGATCAGTCGTCTTTTCTTTTTATGGGTCTAGCACACGTGCTACATGAAAGTCCCTAAAGCGCTCCAGGCGAGGCAGGTGTGCAGAAAAAGCGATCTAAGTTGTTTTTGAATCTCTGTAAATTGTACTCGGTGGGAAGCACACCTTAAGAGCAGTTCTGTTTTATAATGGAAAAATTCAGCACTAAAGAAGTGATGAAATAGATGAAATCAAAAGATCAGTTTTACTATACCTTTGGTAAACAAAACAAAAGAGGATATATAATATTGTCGTGGTTTTCCTAGAAGTTTCATAACAAATTTTATTTAAAAAAAAATAAAAAATTGTTACCCATGTAATATAAAAAAGATAATTGGTAATTTTCCAGGAATCAATTACACTTGGAGTTTTTCGTTTAATAGCTATGATAATTCTAAAATTATATCCAAAGATGAACTGTTGTTAAAATTCACTGTACTAAACTCAAAATTTTAAAATTTGTAAATAACTTAATAACACCATAAACAGCCGCAAATAAGTCAGGAAAAAATACTCTCCCTAAACGAGTTGTGTAAAAAGTATTTATTCAGACAACGACCACAACATGCAAACCGTTGATTTTATTTGTTTATTTGTAAAATAATTAAAGTGGTATATATATATATATATATATATATATATATATATATATATATATATATATGTTATATATATATATATATATATATATATATATATATATATATACATATTTTATATATATATATATATATATATATATATATATATATATATATATATATATTTATATACATATATATATATATATATATATATATATATATATATATATATATATATATATATATATATATGTAGTAGTGGTTTTTCGGGTATCCCGTGTTAGTTTGAAGTCCTTTGATAGACGGTTTCGCTGACGTTTCGATGGAATCTCATCCATCTTTTTCAAAGCGTTGATCACTGGTCGGTGTCTTAGCGACATTCAACGCCAAGACACCGACCAGTGATCAACGCTTTGAAAAAGATGGATTAGATTCCATCGAAACGTCAGCTAAACCGTCCATCAAGGGACTTCAAGCTAACACGGGATACTCGAAAAACCACTACTACATTTCACACCCGTGAGAACATTCGTCAAAAAACATATATATATATATATATATATATATATATATATATATATATATATATATATATATATATATATATGGTATATATATATATATATATATATATATATATATATATATATATATATATATATATATTTTTATTTTTTTTTTTCTTAGTCCAACATCGCATCCGATGTGTAGTGATTATGAGATATTTTCGTTCATGTTGTGGATGACTTTGTGCACAATACGACGTCATCCTTGCCGATTATTGGTTTCTCGGGCTGCGTTCTACAGTCTCATGTCAGTCAGCTAACAGACTGTATCGGTCCATCAAAATGGTGGCGCATCTACGCTTTCCAGATGATTTTCCTTGAACGATTAATCTTTCTAAATTGTTGCTTCGATTAATACGACCAAAAAATTTTAATATACTGCGTATGTCAGAAAGAAGAGATGTTGCTATGGTTTGATTGAATTGGTTTTGGTTTTCCACAGTAGTTCCTCTATACATTCAGAACTTCATGAAGTTCCGTGGCGAGATTATCATATTGATCTCTTATTGTCCAGTTTCTTGGTTCAAATTTGCGAGTGATCGGATTTGCGTAAATAAATCTTTTGTGTTGTTGCTATCTGCGTGTTCTTGAAGATTGTTGCATATATATATAAATATATATATATATATATATATATATATATATATATATATATATATATATATATATATATATATGTATATATATGTATATATATATATATATATATATATATATATATATATATATATATATATATATATGTATGTATATATATATATATATATATATATATATATATATATATATATATATATATATACGGTAAAATTCTAAAAATTGAAAATGAAACTAAATCGTTTTAAAAGCTTACACATACCAACCCTAATATTTTAAAACTGCCAGTAAAGTATATAGATTTATTTTAAAAAATGTGTCTAAGAGTAGAACCATAAATTCTGAAAACTAGATGGAATAAAACACTTCATGAAATATTAACCTGAACTTTTCCAACTTCAAGCTAATTCATTTTTACCGTATACTTTCAGTGCAGAAATAGTTTTTATGAGTTTTGAGTAATGACATTGATATTTTTACTTAAGAAAACATTATTTAAAACATTATTTTTATTTCTAAATAAGGAAAACAATTTACTTGCCTCAAGTAAAATTTACACATAGCACTTTGCAGTAAAACAGGAAAAATATATTTACCTATATAGAAAAAATCCTTTACTTAGGGTGCATGAACGCGAAGACATGCGAAACTCAAAATAACGCGAATGTGTTATTTTGATTTTGTCGCTCTATTCGGTTTGTTAGAGCTTATTACGGCATCATAAAAAAACATGTTTATGTGTTGTCGCTTAAGTCCTGTTGCTTGCAGTCTCCCACGTAGAATACTTCGTTAGGGAGGAACTGGTCCAAAAGTTTCGACAGTAGCGCTAGCTAGTGTAAAAATTTTTAAATCGAAAACTTAAATCAAATTATTGTTAAGAACTGTTTAAAAATTGTACAGGCTCGGCCAATAGATTTAGTCTACATAGCATGTGTTTTTTTCAATTTTTATACAATCATGAAAGAAGAAACTCTTTATTAATGATTTATATGAGTTTTTAACAACACCAAATGGCTGAACATCGATCAGAATTTATTACCCAATCTCCATCCACTCACAAAGTTCAGGGACCAAGTATAAAAATAAATAGAGATATGATATCAAAAGCAATCAAAACAATGAAGAACGGTAGAGCTAGTGGACCAGAGGGAATTCCTGCAGAATTGTTGAAATCTGGATCTAACAAACTAAAGGACATGTTCACCAACCTTTTCGAAAAATTTATAAATGGCGACCAAATTCCTGAAGAATGGAAAATGGCATGGATAACGCAACTTCACAAAAAGGGAAGGTAGGATAAATGTGAGAACTACAGGTGCATATCGGTCACCAGCTCCATAAGCAGACTTTATGGAAATCTGATTAGAGCAATAATTGAACAAGAATATGCATCGTACGAAATTGAACAGCAAGCGGGATTCAGAGCAGGAAGAACTTGTATGGATAACATTTTTAGCCCTAATCAACTAACCGAAAAGAAAGTAGCAACCAACAGAGAAGTCCATCTAATCATTATTGATTTAACAAAGGCCTACGATAATGTACCAATAAAGAAACTGTGGCAGGTATTGGAAAGAACATCTATTAACGTTACCGCCATACAAGCGATAAAACAACTATATTCAAATTGTCAATCAAGAATAAAGATTGGTAAAGAAATATCTGAAAGCTTTCACGTCACAAAAGGTCTTAGACAAGGGTGTTGCTTGTCCCCAACGTTATTCAAAGTATATATTGATGCGGCCCTTGTTCATTGGACGAAGAGGAATGGGTATCGAAATAGACCTTGAGACAACACTCTATACACTACATTTTGCCGATGATCAGGTTATCGCCCAAGATCCAGAAGATCTGGAATATATGACAAGGAAGCTCATAGACCAATATAACAATTGGGGACGCACAGTAAACATGAGCAAAACAAAGTACTTGCGGATCGGTGGGGATAGGCAGGACCTGAAATTGGACAATAACATCGAAATTGAAGCATGCGACCAATATACTTACCTCGGAACTAGAATAGACAGCACTGGAAGAACAGAAAATGAAGTGGAAGAGAGGATAGTAAAGGGGAAAGGATTGATCGGTGCCATGAATTCCATTCTGTGGTCAAAAAATGTCAGTAGGCAAAGAAAGCAACAGATTTACAACGTCATCTTCAAAAGTATAGTTCTATATGGGTGCGAAACATGGCAACTAAACAAAACTCTTGAAAGAAGGTTAAATGCTCTGGAAATGGATTTTTGATGAAGATCGACAAGAATTTCCAAGCTCGATAGGATATCAAATGGTAGGGTCCGGTCAAAAATGAAAATGGAAAGAACACTGATAGAGGACGTACAAGAGAGACAATTAAAGTGGTACGGCCATGTCCAAAGGATTTAACACCATAAAATCCCAAAACAAATCCTACAGTGGACACCTACAGAAAGAAAGAAAAAGGGAAGGCCGAAAATAACCTGGTCTATGGGCATAACAAAAGCAATGTCCGAACGAAATCTACGACCAGGTGACTGGGATGATCGGCGAGAATGGAAGCTAGGAACCGGAAGGCGCAGAATGACGCTATAAACCGGAGATATATATATATATATATATATATATATATATATATATATATATATATATATATATATATATATATATATATATATATGTTTTAATTATTCTTAGTAGCTTTTATTGCTTCAAAAGCTTTTTTTTTTGGTAATAAGAATGTGCCTTTGACAAAAGAAACACTTAACCTAGGAAGGAAATAGTCCGAGAATTTTTAGTTTACAATCAACAGCATATTGTCCAATGAAAATTTCAACTCACGATTTTAAAATGTCATACTAGTTTCTTCTACGTCGCCTTCGAGATTGCGAAGAATAAATAAAATACACAAATACCAGTACAGGTTACAAATTGACCCTGAAGTAAATGTCACTTAAGCTTTATTAGTATAGCTGTCTATATGTATAGAGCAAAGGAACTGTATTCCCATCTCTCTATATTTTTACTACTATATATTCCTCTACTAGATATTTTATTCCGCAGATGTCATTTTTGGTTATAAAAATATTATTTCTACTTTAACGTATAAATGTCAAAATACCTAGAAATAATATCTGTACGCAGCGCAGCACTAAGTTAAAGTTGAGTATGTGTTTCCTTTAGCCCCGAAAAATATTACTTTAGTACTTTATTCCAAAAATAGTTTTTTAATAAATACAAAATATAGAAATTATATTATTATATTTAAATGCCAGCTGTACCATATTTTTAACCATTTTAATTTTGAATAACCTAGAAATTTAAATATTTCAACAGGGTTTTTTGAAGACTAAAATAGCTTTGCTATTTCAAATAAAACACTTTGTATGATTTTACCACTTTTATACTCCTAAAATTTAAAATAGGATATGAAATCCGTATTTTTTATGAGTTTCTCAAAACACACACATCCAAACAATGTCGCAAAATGCTAATAAATTTTCAGTATTGTGTACGATATTGTGTACAACTCTCACTAAGTAGAAGGGAATAAAAAAAATCTTTTCAATATTATGTTGCGAAATAAATAATTTAAAATTTGAATACAGTTACATATAGTTAATAATACTATGTAACCTTAAGAACAAATAATTATTCTACAAAATATATGCAAGGGCTGGTATTTAAAATACATCATAATTCAATTGACACTGAGGTAAAATAACGAAATAGTTATTTTAAAAAACAAAGTAAAGGTAAAATGCTTTTTTTTTCGGACACATGAGGATTTGTATAAATATATAGTTTTAGACTTTTCTAGACATACATACATTTAGTCCAAAAAGTCTCCATACACCACCTGTTTTTATACTATTTTTCTGTCATATTTAACTAATTAATTGGAACTATGAGGAAACATATTTAAATTAATATTTGAAACTTAACCAACGAAGATTAGTATTAAAAACAACCACCGGACATTTTATTTAGAAGTTATATCATTGTAATAAAAAAAGTAAACAAAATTAATATCAGGAAAGTCTCCATACACTTAGCAATTACCAATAATAGTTTGACGGAGTTTAACGGAAAATAACAACGTCGTTTAAACTAATATATAGTGGGATCGCCGTTGGCCTTGATAATCTCCTGTAACCTTTTTGTCATGCTTGCAACCAGCTTTCTAGTTACTTCTGCTGGCATGTTCGTCCATTCGTTCAATATTCTGTTTTTTAATTCTTCTCTGTTCGAAATATTATGTTTGTAAACGCTCCGTTTAAGTTCCTCCCATAAATGCTCGATGGAGTTACATCGGGTAATTGCGGAGGTGTATGAAACTGCTGTCGTATATTATGGATCATCCATTCTCGCCCCAACTTTGCGGTATATTTCGGATCACTGTCCTGTTGGAAAATGTATCTTTTTTCGAATGCTAATTTTTGGACACTTTCTCTTAAATTATCTCTCAAAATGTTCAAATAAACATGCTGATCCATGATAGCATTAATAAAATATAAATTTCCGACTTCTCCAGCAGACATGCATCCCCAAAGCAGAACACTGCCACCACTTTGTCTCACCGTCGAACAAATGTTCTTAATATCGAATGCGGTATTCTTCTTTCTCTAAACTTTAGTTCTGCCATCAGACCCAAAAAGGTTAATTTTAATTTCATCACTATATATTACGGATTCCCAAAATTCAAGAGGTTTAGTGTCGTATTCTCTAGCAAAAGCTAACCGCTTTTTGAGATTAGTTTCCGAAATTAACGGCTTCTTCTTGGCTCCACAACCCTTATAGCGTGCCCTGTGCTCACTGTTTGTGAAAAAACATTTTTCGAAAACTGTTCCCGTACTTCTTCTTTTAATTTTGGTGCACTTTTCTTGGGATCTATATTTATTTGTCTAACAATACCGGCTTCTTCACGTGGGGTCAGTTTCTTGGGACGACCGGAGCGTGGTCGAATTTTATAGAAACCCGTTGATTTATATTGGTTTATAATGTACTGACCAGTAGTATGCGACTTTTTAACAATTTTTCCTATATTTTTGTACGATTTTTCATCTTTCCACAAATCAATTATGATCTTTCGAACTTGAAATGGAATTTCATAATTTCTCCCGCTCATTTTTAATATTAATTTGAAAACCCACTGCAAAATTACTAGCTATAAATGACAGTTTATAAAGTATGGCCGAAAATTATTCATTTGTTTTCAATTTAGCGAGTAATAGATAGCTTGCTAAAATGCGGCTGATTATAACGTGGTTTTTTCAATGCAGTTCTTGAGTATATGGAGACTTCTTTGACATTAATTTTGTTTACATTTTTATAACAATGATGTATCTTCTAAAATGTTCCATATTTATTTTTAATACTAATCCTCGTTGGTTAAGTTTCAAATATTAATTTAAATATATTTTCTCATAGTTCCAGTTAATTAGTTAAACATAACAGAAAAATAGTATAGGAACCAGGTGGTGTATGGAAACTTTTTGGACTGAATATATATAGTGTGAGTGAAATATTTAGATTGGAGTTAAGATACAAAAAGGTTAAAGAACAACAAATACGTTTATTTATGCCTTTATATGAAAAAATATAAATATTTTTTTAAGATCTTCTATGTATTGTAAGTTGTTCTGATTCATTTTTTTGCATGTGTGTTTTTATTGTTTAGACTTAATTTGTGTAAGAATCACCTAAAACATATTGTAATTGTAAAGGCAAAAAAATCTTTGAAATGAAGCCCAAATTCTCCAAAACCAGTAATTTAACCTTCCTTATTTTTCAATACGTTACTAATTTAACGTAAATACTGTTTTAGTTATAATGCATTTTAGATACTTATGATTTTATTATTTTTTTATATATTAACTGTACTAAATTAGGATTTTGAAATCTTTGGCACAATGATACTACACAATAGTTATCACCACTACAACAAACACTTTATTTTTGCACTCGACGTTCATTTCGCCAACCATGTCAGCATCATCAGGAGCGATGATTGACTGTCAATTATTTCTGGTTTTGTGTGGAACAGTACTTGTATTATTTTAACTTTATAATGTTAATAAAGAGATGAACATTTTTTAAGGCTTTAGAAATTTATGTATAAAAAAATAGCATCGTATTTGTCCCAACATTTCATTTTATATACAACAAGGGCGCATGGGAAATGGTTTTACCCTTAGCTTTTCATTTGACTCCAGTAAAATATCTTTTCCTTAGTGTCTATTCTCCTCTCAACTCACAAGGGAATAGGCGTGGAGATAAAGAAGTTGTGAAATTATTAAAGGCATACTAATTACAAACATACAGTTTGTTTTTGGAAACATACTTTTCTTTTGTTTAGACCACCAAAAATTATTTTAAGGGAGAACTTTGAATCACAGTTTTACCTTAAAGCTTGATTCATACTATGAGGCCGCTATCGATACGCTCTCGGTTCGCTCTCGCTTCGATAAAATTTTCTCATATCCACATTGCTATTCCGATATAGATCTCGCTTCAGTTTGTCTTCGTCAACGATTCAAGTTAGATCGGAGTAGTTAAGAAAAGTGCATATATAATGTCATTTAACTTTTCAATTGAAGAATTAGCAATTATAGCCAGTTTTTAGACGATAATTCAAAAATTACGGAGGAAACTGAGAAGAAGGATATGGCTCGAAAAAATGAAGGTGAAAATTAAACACTGTGCCATCATCTAAGTGACGACGAAGAAAATTTTATAAAGTATGTTAGAAAGGATTCTGGGACATTTGAAATGATCTTAACAAAATAGAACCAAAAAATTAAGAAGTTAAATACCACATTTCGAAAAAGTATTACTCTCCGACAGAAACTCATGGTGTGTCTTTATTATTTTTATTTACCAGATATTTCCACAGCTCTTTCTATTTCACTCCACATTTTTTTCTTATAGTGATTATCACTATAGTTAGGTGACTGTAAATTATACAGCTCTGGCTTACCCTTCACCAATTCAATTAGCATTTCATCTAAAAATTACTAATAAAAATGTAGAATCATTAAGTCTGAAATTTTTCGTTTCTACTTAGTTATATTTACAGCATAATGAAGTATTCAGAAAACCACCATAGGTCCATCAATTGATAATACATAATTACCTCTCTCAAATGTTTTACTCGCCATTGACGTGTTTTAATTTTTATTAATTTTTAGTGTTCCAAGCGGAACACATAAGATAACTTCGGTGTCCGTCTGTCTGTCACATCCGATTTCCTCCGAAACTATTTGGCATAGAAAGTTGAAATTTGGCACTAATATAAGAATTGCTGCCCTCATCAGTGTTTGAGTTAAAGGGTCAGTTTTGGGGGGTGAAATCGGAAATGAATTTTTTTTTTACCAGATCATAGAGTGGGCTGTCAAAATCAAAGCTTGTAAAAAGACGAGTTCAAAAATATACATAATGTAATACTTGCGCCCACTTCTCTTTGTATTATTTTTAAAAATAGTGCGAAAAATTGCTGTCCCCCCCTTATTTCGAAAAGTACTAATCAAAAAATTTTGAAAAAATTGTGAATATTCTCTACAGGATGTAGATTGAACGAAAATTATCACAAGTGCTTTACCTTTAATAATTTATCTGGTATATAAAAAAAAATTTCAAGGTCATCAGTAAAGATCGGGAAAAAATTTTTGTTGAAAACTCATTTGGGATGTGTTTTGTGAAGTCACTGATAATTTTATACTTCCGTAATAAAAATTTTTATTTTAAAAGCAATCAACGTACGGAACACTAATTTGGGCAAGTCCAACTTGCACTTGACCGGTTATTTACCTTACACACACTTGTTGTCTTGTGCACAACTGAGCGGTGACGGAGTGGAGCGGGATCGAAAACATATTCATACTACCGTGCCGAGCTATGACAGGTCCGATCTCGCTCCAATAAAATATTCTTTGAGATGTATCGATATTGGAGTGTTATGAGATCGAAATCTGAGCGATAGTGAAAGTGTGAATACACTCATTGATTCTTCTGTAAACATATTTTATCGAACCGAGAGCGTATCAAGAGCGGCCTCATAGTATGAATCAAGCCTAAAGCTTCAAACAGATAAATAAAAAACTAAATATCACTTTTCACTCGGTAGTGCAAAAACAAGTTGTACTTTACATGAAAATATAAATAAATAAATAAATAAACATAAATTGAAAAGTTAGTGAGATAGTCAAAGCTTGACAAGAAATATGAATAAAGATTTTATTATTTACCGCCCATTAAAATATCTGCAATGTAAAGAATATTAAGTTTTGTTAAAAGTTCATTATAGATTTATTCTAAAACAAATTACAAATGTGGGGACTTTTTGGCTAAATTTCTGTTGAATACTCTAAACATTGAATCAATATGAGTTGTTCATCTTTTACTAAAAAAAAACTTACGAATCACGATATTAAAGGCACAATGTAAATGTAAGTATATCATAACTAATGGAAAAGATGGATTTTGAAAAGCTGGTAAAGTTAATAACCAATTACTACCCTCGAAAATATAGTTATAAAATAATAACTAAATTTGGTTTTTTACTCTAAACAAAACGAGTTGATATTTTAAAGAACACAGGCCCAAAATCTTGTGGTAAGATTTTATTCACAAAATATTAAAATTATTCCCTCACATCAGCTACTAAGTCTATTACATTCTTTTATATAATTAAAAACGTTTACACATAAAATTAGCTTTTTCCAAAACAAGAAAAAATTTAAACAAGGTCATCCTAGACTCCTATACATTCTGCTTACGGTAAGATTGGAAATATGAATAATAATATGCTTCTTAGAATCTTCGACTCTGAGAAGAACAAATAATATTGTCCAGTCACATTAGGGATTTCACCTCGGAATGAGACAATAATCTGTAAACTTGCATAAACCTTTATTTTGGTATCCTAAAAGTTGCCTCAAAAGTCTCATAAAATCTCGTGTCCGCGTCTTAAGATATTCAAGGTCAAAGGTCACAAAAATCGGTTTTACGCAAATATCTCGCTTCCTATGGTTTCAATGATATTTGCATCTATTATGAAAATTGTAGAGCATAAAATTCTCTACAAATTTTGCTCTAAACATTTTTTTATACGCTTAATCGTTTTTCAGATAGAGCGCGGAGAGCATGCAGCGCTCAGCCATACATAGCATAATGCAAGGTGAATCCCGGTAAATAATATGTCGTATAAAGTTAATTAATCACTAAAAAATCCATAATTATGAATAATTTGCATTATTTATTAATTAATACTTTATATTTAATAATATTTTTCATTTAGCAAATATATTCGTTTAATAATACTTACCTACTTCGTGTAATTAAAAAATTGTTAAGTGAAATACTTTAAGTATATTTTTATTATATTCTAATATATCTTAATTATATTTTAAGTAGAAAAAGAATTAAGTACTTTTTCTTTAAAATGTGTAAACTCTTAAATACTTACATTACTATTAAGATTATACCTGGGAATACGGACCCCTATAATACATCCTTTTCTATTTATAGTCAGTTCGGACAGATGTTCCATTGTATAGTTGAGACCGATTTCTTTTTCAAGGGACCACTTTCTACTAACCAAGTTTATTCGTTACTATTAAATTGTATCTTGGCAACGACGGACTTACAATTTTAAGAGTTATGGCTGATTTGTGTTTTATATGTGATAAGTCACTTTCAGAAGGTGATTCTGTTAATGTAGTGCGCGGTTTACAAACTTTAAAAACTGCAAGTATTGAAAAAATGACGGTCACATCAACTATTTAAATACCTTAACCTCTGTGAATGTGCATGTCGAGTGTCGAAAAGTGTACATCAGTAAAAATTCTATTGCAGCATCTAAACGACGCCTAGAAGAAGGTGAACCTTCACCATCATCAAGTGCACCTCGTGTTTGATTTCAAAAAACTATGCTTATTTTGTGGCCAAGCAGCTGATGAAGCAGCAGAGACGAAAAAAAAGAGTAGTACAGACGCACGATTAGTAAAGTAAGTACTCTTGAATTCAAAGAAAATGTCATCAAAAAAGCAGAAGAACGAAAAATGTTTAGATCAAAATTTGTAGAGAATTTTATTCTCTACAATTTTTATAATAGATACAAATATCATTGAAACCATGGGAAGCGAGATATTTGCGAAAAACCGATTTTTGTGACCTTTGACCTTGAATATCTTAAGACGCGGACACGAAATTTTATGAGACTTTTAAGACGACTTTTAGAATGCCAAAATAAAGGTTTGTACAAGTTTACAGCTTAATATCTCTCATTCCAAGGTCGACCCTCTTTTTGGCTTAAGTTATTGGATAAATATGATATATTGGAAGCTGTACTATCTCGTCGTGTTTCAAACTGTTCATATTCCTTATATGTCTGGTTAAAATAATTAGGTTTTTTTTTACTTGCCAGGATCAAACAAACAGTCCAATATTTTTATTGATTTTTTAGGGTCGAGCTACTTGACATTAACAATAAATCACTTTCCTGTACCCGCTACATATTATATCTGTGCGATTTCTACTTCTAGTAAGTTGGTTGGTTGGTTGTAAGTGGTGTAGGCGATTGTGTCTATTTGGGCACTGTTGCTTTTTGGCTTATTCTGGTCCCCTCTCTTAGTTACATGAGCATTATCCCTTTACGACGACGATTTATTAGCTTTCTTCCAAGCCTCCTATGTGGTAATTTTTCGCCACAATGTAGATCTCTGAACTGTTTATGTCCATTTTGAGTTAAATCCGCACATTCAAGTAGGATGTGCATAGAGGTTTCTTCCTCTTTACCATATAGTCTGCATATTGTGAGACTATTGTGGATTCTCATTCTCAGGTGACTGTTGTGGATGATCAGCCCCAGTGCTGGTTTCGTCTGGGCCTTTGTTAAACAAAGGACGTCAGGTGTTAGTTTCTTTGAGAGGTCACCAATTACGTCCCTCGCATGACTTTGGCCAGATGTTCATATGCCAACGATCTCGACGTTGCTGATACGACCATCTGTTGATTGTCATTTTTATCACCTTTTTTGGTTTATCAAACGCTCGTTCTGAATGCCTGTATAGTTTTATTGCTCCGAATCTTGCTAACTCGTTCACTTTCTCATTACAGAATACACAGCAGTTCAACCCTGTTGTTCTTGGAGGATAGTCCTAACAGGTCACGTTTACACTCCAACGTGATTTTGGAGTTAGCTTGATAGACATCTAAAGCCTTTAGAGTAGCTTGACTGTCTGAAAGAATATATATATTTCTTGGGTTTAACAGTCCCGTCTAATAGTCTCGTGAACATATTCTTATATTGCGTGAATTTCTGCTTGGAATATTGTTGCACTGGTTCCTAGTGGAATATTAAAACTCCACTTGGGCTTTTCTGCATATATGGGAAGTTTTTGATCCATCTGTATAATAGAACAGAGCCGTTACCTTCATCGGAGTCTCTACTTCCATCTATTGATTGGGACCACACCCAATTCTAAATGATTTTTTGTTTAGACATATTTCGAATTTATACGACGTTGTCATTTAATAAGATTGCATATCTAAGAGTTTGTTGTCAATTAGATTCATAACTCTTGTATGCCAAATTGCACAGGTTTTTGTTTCTATTCCCTATTTGTACTCATTCGATAGGCACTATTGATAGAGCCACTTTTTATGTACATATATACATATCTAGGATTATTAGTTCTAGAATTATTTACTTAGCTGTGATGGGGGTGCTATTTATAGCCCCAGTGAGACATAGGTGAACCAGCCTCTGCAGCCAATTAAGCTCCGTGGTTGTCGTTCTCTGCTCCGTGTTCGTCCATATATGTGCAGTAAATTGAAATCAATTTCGCATTTCATTCTGAGTAAGTAAAGATCGACAGGCAAATTGACGGACAGACCGGCCATAATCCAAAACTATATTTTTCATTTACTAGTTACCTTCCTACTCCTAGTATTAAATGTGTATCAAATTTGAAATCAATATTTATTTTGTGCGAAAGCTGTAATGCCAGTCGCACTAATTCAGCAGTAATAAGCACCGCTGTGGTAGTAATCAAGCTACGTTTATTGAAAACTTTCCATAAAAGCATCTGCAAAAAATAAACAACTCCCGTTGGATGTTCTAAACTGACGTTTTTGGCGAGTTCCGAATGTATAACCGACCTTCATCTGAATGGAATCTAGCAATCGCAGAGTATGCTGAGATCCAAGCCTCAAACATAGGAACAATATTACAACGATGATTGAACTTAAGCCTTGTACAGCGTACAAGTTGAAGTGTATACAGTAATTCCTGTGTATCTGTTTAAAAATGTGTATATTATATATTTGGTAAATAGTGAGTGAGTCGTGGCTTCTTGGCCTATTTTCACAGTCAGTACCTTTTATGAATCATGCGTCATTAATGCCTTTTTTCCAGCCTCATTAACTCTGTTTAACTTAAGCTTGAAGACGAGTACTTTCCCGGAATTATGGAAAACCTCTAAAGTCAGTCCTATTTTTAAAAAAGGTGATAGATCAGATATCAGTAATTACAGGCCAGTGTCAATAATATGTAATTTTAATAAAACCTCTGAATTTTTATTACACGATCATGTATTTAATGCTACGAAAAACTTGATAACCCCTTATCAGCATTGTTTCTACAAGGGTAGGTCTACATATATAAATTTAATTACTATAACTTAAGAAATAGCAGAGGCAATTGCCGAGGGAAATGGATATAATTTATTTAGATTTCACCAAAGCCTTTGATCGGCTGGATTTTTCTCCCCTACTCAATAAACTGTCATTTTTGGCTTTTCGGACTCATTGAAGTCTTTAATTTATTCTTACCTTACTAATCGTAAGCAATATGTGGAGATTTATGGCTCTAAATCAAGATATTATGATGCTACTTCAGGGGTTCCCCAAGGATCTGTACTGGGACCCCTGTTCTTTAATCTTTTTATAAATGATATTGGGAAGGGTTTAGATGTTGGTCATTTACTCTATGCCGATGATGTAAAATTATACAGCAGAGCAAGAGGTATTCGGGATTGCATAAATCTTCAGAAGGACTTACAGATAATTGGCCAATGGTGCGTAAAAAACAATTTACAGCTTAACATTAGGAAATGTAACATCATGTCTTTCTCAAATAAAAACTCACCTATTATTCATAATTATTAGATGGATAACAGTAATATCTCCTGTGTGAATATCTTCAGGGACTTGGGCGTAACATTTGATCCAAGACTTTCTTTTACAGATCACATAAACACCGTAATGTCTGAAGCTTTTAAAACATATGGGTTTATTGCTCGCTGCACCGGTGACTTTCATAATCCTGACGTAATTAAACTTTATATATTTGTTATGTTAGTTCTAAATTGAAATACGCTGCTACGGTCTGGTCTCCAGGCTATGACACCCATACAGATAATCTGGAGAGGGTCCAAAGCAAATTTTTAAAATATATTAGTTTTAAACGAGATGGTATCTATCCACAACAGGGGTTTCCGCATGAGATACTACTTGCAGATAACGTATGTTCATTATTATTAAAGGTTCGTCGTGGTTACTTGCTACTGACGACTCTGTTCAAAATTATAAATAATGATATAGATTCTCCCGCTATTCCGTCAAGAATAAATTTTGGTGTGCCGCGTATAACTAGCAGACAATATAACACTTTTTATCTACCTACTCCAAGAACAAATATATTAAAATTTTCCCCGTTTTGTTCAACGTGTAGTATGTATAATCAAGAAATAAGCATCGATTTTTTCAACACATCTGTGTTAACGATGAGTAAAATATTGCGACACTGAAGGGCTGTGGCATCTTTCTTTTCTTATTGTTTTCATCTCTAATTGTTTTTATTATTATTATTATTATTATTATTGTGATTGGAATTTGTATCTGCTTAACACTCTATTATTGTATTATATTTCAATGTATAGTGGTTTTTATCTGTATCTTCTTCGGCCTTGTAGTTGGGTCTTGTAACCTGTAAGGCAGGTATGATAAATAAATAAATAAATAAACCGTATAATCTTTGGATAAGTAGGATAAGTGTATGGTAATGTTTATTTTTAACAATCTACTGCAGACCTTGAAACGTAAAAAAAATACAACCATTTCTGAGAGTTATTTATCACATATACCCTACTTTTCGTAGAGAGGGAAGCAAAATCATAGCTACCATGGATAAAAAAAAAGAATTTTGAGTATACAAGATTATACTGAAAAACTAAAAAATTTAGGTCCACAATTTGAGGTCCGAGTAACCAAAGATATTGAACATCAAATGAGCTTCCCGTTTAATGCACATATTAATATAGGCTCAAAGGTAAATCACAGAAATCTGAAACGTTAACATCAGTTCAACCGGAAATATATGGGAAATTAGCAATCTAGTCTAGAACGTAACAGAGTAAGATATAAATCTTGAGGTTATTTCCCTCTATGTTGTACAGTTATTGCAACCTGTTAAAGTTTTTCAAATATCAATATCTTAGCAACTATTAAACATAGATTCACACCATTTCGTATTTGTGTGTCTAAAATTTTTAGGGAGATTGAGAGCGATATGTTATACCCGCCGCACTACTAAAAAATTACGCATTTAGTTGACTAGACTTTTTGAGTATTTTTTATTTATATTTTTAATATTCTACAATTTGTACTGAATAGCTTTATCTGTATTTTTTTACAGATTTCAAGTTATCCTCCATCTACACTGTAACGGTCCAACCTATATACCTTATAATCCTCAAAGAAAAATAATAAATGAAACCAATGTTTGCGAAACAGACCCACAAATAATAACTATTAGAAAAAAGGACCACAAAAAGTTGCTTTGTCGTCCAGCAGAGGGTAACAGCAATTCAGAGACCCTTTTTAAATTAATAAATCGCATGCAGAACATTCGAGACCGGCGAAAAGTTCGTAACTGTACTCTCCAGGGCCCCAGGCAGCAATAACCGTGATCTACGCCGAAATTTTATGTATTTGCTAACTTAGTCACATGATATATTATTCTCAATTACGCCCGATATGGCTTTACTAAAGTTATTATAGCGATTTGTGCTATGGTTGGTTTTAAGTAATTAAATAAAATTAATTATCAATTTAGTGGACAGTTTATCTGCTAATTGTTTTCTGTTTTATTAGCTAAATTACTTGCTTGTTTAGAAATTAGTCTCGTAAATTTAATTGCTATTTTCCCAATACAACAGTCTTTAAAAGTTGTTTGTCGTTAATTAAAAAAGAATTTTTAGTTTTTTTGGTAGTATTTTAAGGACACTTACATATTTTCTAGAGAAATTGCTCTTCTTTTATGGTCTTATTATTATTCACCTCATGCTTATTATACTTCGGAACTATTACAATTATCTTGAAAAATTTTTACATATGCTAATAATACTCACACCTTAGATGAAAACTTGTTCAGTTTCATGAGTTAAGAATTAAGAATATTAAGAGTTAAGAATGTTAAGAGTTAAGAATTAAGAATATATTAGAAATGAACTTTTGGCCACAAAAGATTGTTCATATTATGCTTCGGCAGGTTTTAATTTAGCTTTTGTAAAATCGTTATTTGATTCTAAAATAACTTTGATTAATTGACAAAAGCAAATTTTAATACTCCATAATATTTGGAGTTTAATCGGCTGGGAATCTGTCCTCCCAAAAATTTAACCTTTACTTGGATAAAAAAAATATCCAGCATTTTATCAGTACTTTTCTAACATACAAGTAGTTCTCAATTACTTTCACACATTAATTTATAAGTATATATAAATATATATATATATATATATATATATATATATATATATATATATATATATATATATATATATATATATATATATATATATATATATGAGGATGGTTTGAAAAGTCCGTGCAAAAATAAAAACTACTTATGTGTTTGGGGTAAACCTTTTTTATTTTTCGACATAGTCTCCTTTTAGGCTTATACACTTCGTCCAACGATGTTCTAGTTTGTTGATCCCTTCCGAATAATAGGATTTGTCCAAGTCTGCAAAATATCCATTAGTGTCTGCAATCACCTACTCGTTTGAATAAAATCTTTGTCCCGTCAGCCATTTCTTCAAATTGGGGAACAAATAGTAGTCCGAGGGAGCCAAGTCTGGAGAATAGGGGGGATGTGAAACGAGTTGGAATCCTATTTCCATTAATTTTGCGACCACAACTGTTGAGGTGTGTGCTGGTGCGTTGTCGCGATGGAAAAGGACTTTCTTGTAGGCCAATCGCGGGCGTTTTTCTTGCAGCTCGGTTTTCAAACGGTCCAATAACGATGAATAATATTCACCTGTAATAGTTTTACCATTTTCCAGATAGTCGATGAGGATTATCCCTTGCGAATCCCAAAAGACAGTCGCCATAACCTTTCCGGCCGAAGGAACGGTCTTCGCCTTTTTTGGTGCAGATTCCCCCTTGGTAACCCATTGTTTAGATTGTTGTTTGGTCTCAGGAGTATAGTAATGTATCCATGTTTCATCCACAGTGACGAAACGATGCTTAAAGTCCTCGAGATTCTTCTGGAACAGCTGCAAACCATCCTTGCAACACTTCACACGATTCCGTTTTTGGTCAAGCGTGAGCAATCGCGGCACCCATCTTGCGGATAGCTTTCTCATGTCCAAATGTTTATGCAAAATATTATGTACCCGTTCAGTCGAGATGCCCACAGCACTAGCAATCTCACGCACCTTAACTCTTCTGTCATCCATCACCATATCATGGATTTGATCAATGATTTCTGGAGTCGTAACCTCCACAGGCCGTCCAGAACGTTCAGCGTCACTTGTGCCCATATGGCCAGTCCGAAAATTTTGAAACCACTTATAAACTGTTCTAATCGAAGGTGCAGAGTCACAATAATGTTTATCAAGCTTCTCTTTAGTCTCCTGAGGCGTTTTGCCTTTCATAAAGTAATGTTTAATCACAACACGAAATTCTTTTTCGTCCATTTCTTGAAAATCACTCAACTTCCTTGATTCACACGAATGCCAAACACAAAGAAATATACCAATATGGCTGAAACTTGGTGTGCGTTCATTCAAGAGATGCTACTAACTAAACATGTCATCTCTCGGACTTTGCACGGACTTTTCAAACCAGCCTCGTATAGTGAAGTAGCATAACTCGATATTTTAAATGATAGGTAGTTTATGCTGAAATATTAATAAGAAAAATGGTTGAACAGAAGAACTGTTTCAGAAATATATAACTGAAATCTGGCATTTTCATATAGCTAACATTTGTCTTCAAATTTTAACCAATGAAAAAATAATACAATTTTCAGAAGCTTGAAAAGGACACGATATATAAGAAGTAACTTCTGTGTCCTCTCTCTTCACCTGCTACCCTTTATACGTTTGACTATAAATAATTACGTATTCAATATACCAACCAAAACGTAGGTAAATTTCTCATACTACCAGAATGCAACGATACAAAATTAAGAATCCAAAACTAGGTTAAGTTAGCATAGGCCCTAGATTAAGTTAGGTTAGGTCATAATCATATTAAAAACACATTTTCTAGGTTAAGTTTAGTTTGGGAACACTATTGTAAATACTTAGGTTAAGTTAGAATAAGTACATATAGTTTCTTACCATGTTAGAATAACGTTTATTTAATAGAACTAAGAGGCTATGCCTTTCTTGTAAATCAATAAAGAAAATGAAAAAAGATACAAAATTTACTAACATTTACCCTCCTCTCCTGAAATGACATTCCTCAACACGATACAGGTTACTTTTCCATACTAGGTATTATATAGGTAGCAAAATCGACTAACTATTGATATTTATCCTAAAAAGAGGTAGACATTTCTGAGTAAAAGAAGGAAAATTAGACCACAACCTTTTACAATGATACGTCAAAGGTACTAATTATCGGGGCAACGTAGATAGGTGGAAATCACATTAGAATTGAGGTAGTTTACGAGAATCAAAGCGTGGGAAAAAAATGAGTATTAAATATTTCATTTTAATTTAAATTAAAAATAAATAAATTAATGTTTCTATTAGAAGGACCAACAATTTTTAATAATGGTGAAAGAGAGAGTTTTGCACAAAAGACAGAAAACAAATAGAAACTGCAAGATCAAAAATGGTAAAAGCCGTGGGGATACAAAGAAAGTAGGAATTATAGCTTGCGAGTTAAGTGAAACTAAATGAAAATAAGAAATAATTCTGAACAGAGTAGAACCAGAAAAGGGGAATTTCTGATGGAATGCTGGTAGATGCAGATAAAAGTTTAGAGCCATACATATACAGGTGCAGAAATTTGTAAATGACAGAGAATCAAAGTTAGTGGAAAGATTAATTTTTACGGAAAACAGAACCTCTAAAAATCAAGTATAAACATAATTACACATATATTCGTAATTACATATTACACTCATATAAAAAGATACAAGTCAATAAATACAAAAACTGAATCACCTGTTGTAGAAAGTAAGTGTAGTGAACTCCTCCGTTTAGAGGTTTTCGCGTTTATATTAAGAACAATAATTTTGCCTTTAAACGAAGAACATTAAATGGAGAAAGAAAATTTTAATGTTAAGAAAAGCATAATAGAAGCAATTTTTGACCTAAGACAGACTAATAAAACGTATTGGAGTTAAAATTATTTACCCAGTGGTTGTCTTGCAAATACACTTTGCAAAGTCACTCTATATATAAGGTGTTATGGTAATCATTGCATATACTGAAACGGGTGACTTTTTTTTTCAAATTCGGGCAAAAATGGATTTTAGGCCGCCATTATACGAAATAACTCAGACGCAGGCGCATTGTTGCTGTTCGTACAGTGCGCTTGCGCTGGGTTAAATCTTACCAACACTATGAATTCTTGTTAACAATAGGACATATTGTTTAGTTGTTTTATTTACCAGTAGCGGAGCGAAAACAATATCTTCATTCATTTATTTCATCATTTCTGTAGGGTCTACTTTTTACTTTATTATTGTGATCCGTTATTTTATGTGAATTTTCTGCAATCGGTCCTGCTACAAGGAGGAGTTCTAATATATGCAGTATTTTCCATAACACCCTATATACAATCCTCTAAATGCTAATTTTTTAAAAATAGGAAATAAATTATTGCCCCTCGTCCTTTGATCCTCTTTTCCTAAAGCAATATCGCTTAAAGATTAAAGGTTTAATTCCTGCCTTAAGTTTGTGTACTCAATTTGAAACCGATGGATCTCATTTCGTTCGTCAGTTATCGTGCTAATGGACATACATACCGACAGAGCAACGCAAAAGGGAGATAGTTTTTCATGACCTAGGTAACCTGCAACGTAAATAAATTCACAACACTTGAAAAGTGATTTTTTCACGTATAGAATACTTCCCTTAGTAAGAAAAGTAATAAAAATGATTGTATATACCTTTACATACTTAAAACTTCAGAATGTATGAAGATAGAGGCGGTGAAGAAGAAAAGAACACCAGGGAAGTACGTAAGTGTGAACTAATGTATGTATCCCGAAGCTGAGACTTAAAAAAAAGGTAACATGGGATTAAAAACTAAGCTTTAAGAAAATATCTTGTCAACCTTATTGTAATCTAGATTTCGAGAGACAAAGTCCTCTAAGGCTTAAAATCGATAATATCGTATTCTCTATAATTAATAGGAAACCGTGTACTTAACGTGGAGATTTAGAAAAAGTTTATAGAAGTATGTGGAAAGAGTAAAGATTAAATAATATGAAGGATCAATTCGTAGAGAAAATGGTGAGTTAGACATAGAAATAAGTTATAGGATGCAGGCAAGATAATGAAATTAAAAGGAATTCTCTGACATTTTAAGAATATGGAGGTAATTCCTGCATAGGCTAGCAATGATGCGAAGAACAGAAATAAGATCAATAAAAAAGGTTTAAGAAATGATGTTAGATGTGAAGAAAATGAAAATGTTGTGTTAGTTAGTAACAAAATGAGACAGAGTCGAAAAAAATGAAGAATCAAGTAAGGAGAATCACCAAAACTGAAGAAGATATTCAAAGTGTCAAAAGAACATAGAATTAAATTATAATGCTAAAATAATAGTGATAGCCTTTTAATAGTTTGATAGGAATAGTTCTTTTTGTTTAAAATTATTTAATTTTCTCATAGAACTTCGAATAAAATTAATTTAAATTATTAAATTAAATTAAAACAGATTTTAAAAGTGGCAAAATAAGATAACTTTGGTGATTTTACTTTCCGATATATATATATATATATATATATATATATATATATATATATATATATATATATATATATATATATAAATATTCAAATATTACCGACGAACAAGGTCGTGAAGCTGAATTAATTTCAATCAGTTGTGGCTTAACTCAGTTTATTGACGAACCAACACGGATCCCTGATCGAGACGGCCAGTCTTCTTGATCTGTTTTTAATCACCAATCCGGAGATTTAGACTGTCAGCGTAAATCCGCCGCTAGGTTCTTCCGATCATAAACTACTTTCGACATCGAGTATTCTACCAGTCAGTGACAGAGAGGCGCCTAAACGGCGCAAGATTTGGCACTACAAATCTGCTAAATGGGAAGACCTCGTGGAATATTTTCGAACTTTCCCTTGTTTAGACGTTTGTTTTCGATCCGACGACCCATCTGACTGCACCAGGGAGGTTTCCGATGTTATTTTGGCCGGTATGGAGGCTTACATCCCTTTTCCGGAGAAATGCCCTTCCAACGGCAAGCCTTGGTTTGACCGAAAATGCATAAAAGCTGTTGCTTCTAAACATCTTGCATACCGACAATGGCGCGAAAATCCTAACACCATAAATCGTAACACCTTTGTTCGTGCCAGGAACAGATGCAAAGAAATTATCGACGAAATCAAGGAGGCACACAATCAACGGATTAGAAATAAACTTCTCGCTTGTCCCAACAATTCCAGGTCCTTTTGGTTAGTCGCTAAGGCAGTTATTCAGAATTTCACCACTCACACGGCCAGATAATTCTATTGCAACGACACCTGCTGAGAAAGTGAACTTGTTGGCTGAACTCTTTGCTTCATATTCTACTGTCGATTTCCAAGGAAAAACACCACCTACTATTCCCATAGTGCAGTCAAGGATGCCCGATATTGTCTTCAGACAGCGTATCATAAAACGTATTTTGATGAAGCTAGACACCAAAAGGCTTCTGGCGCTGACAGAATACCTGCCATATTTCTCAAAAACTGTGCGAGGGAACTAACACCAGTTTTCTGTAGACTTTTCAGCCTATCCTACAGAAAGGGAATATTTCCTTCCTGCTAGAAATATGCCACACTTCAGCCGATACCTAAAAAAGGCAAGAAGATCTAGCCAAATAACTACTGACCAATCGCACTGCTTTCAATAATATCGAAAGTTATGGAAAAGGCTATCAATCAGCATCTTCTAAAATATCTTGAAGCATTCAACATTATTAGCGATCACCAATATGGCTTTCGTAAAAATAGATCAACAGGAGATCTTCTGACTTATGTAACACATGTTTGGAACAACGCAATTGAACACTTTGGAGAATCTCGAGCGGTTGCTCTTGACATATCCAAGGCATTCGACCGTGTTTGGCACGATGGGCTGTTGGCTAAGCTACGTTCTTATGGTATGTCTGAAAAGTTCTGTTTGTGGCTCACATGTTTCCTCAGAGAGCGTTCTTTACGACTGGCAGTTGACGGATTTCTTTCTAACACTTTTACTATTAACGCCTGTGTACCCCAAGGCTCCATACTGTCTCCTACTCTCTTTCTCAGTTATATTAACGATCTGCTGGAAAAGACCGAGAATCTAATCTACAGTTTTGCAGATGACAGTACACTTATCTCTTCATTCACTTTGAACGCTCGGACATCGGCTACTCAGACGAATATCCGCAGACAGCAGGAAGTCATTCAACTTAACAAAGACCTGGAAGGAATTCTATCTTGGGGTGAAAGTAACCAAGTGGAATTTAACGCTACAAAAACCCAGGTGGCAGTTTTTTTCTAAAAAAGTTAACGTTGCTGAACCCGACATAGTTATGTCGGGGCACTCCATTCTTCTAACATCGTCACTCAATTTATTGGGCGTTAATTTGGGAGCAAATATGTCCTGGCATTAACATGTTGCAGGCATAGCAAGGAGAGCTTCTCAAAAGTTGGGAATATTATTTCGAACCGGAAAGCTTTACACTCCACAACAACTGTTAATTCTTTACAAAGCTCAAATTCGGCCAACTATGGAATACTGCCCTCATGTTTGAAGTTCCGCTCCCAAACATACACTGCATTTGTTGGATTCTATTCAGAGAAGAGCTGTTCGTCTGATTGGAGACCCGGAACTGACCGGCGGCCTTGATTCGCTGGAACATCGAAGAACGGTTGAGGACTTGAGCCTATTCTACAAGTATTTTCATGGAAAGTGTTCGAAGGATGTGGCCCGCTTAATTCCTCCGAGAGCGGTGCATGTTAGAAGTACAAGTCGCGCTAATACGTCACATCCGTATGAGGTTCAGCTTGTTACTCCTCGTACAACGTTTTTCAAGCAGTCTTTTATATGGAGAACATCATCCCTTTGGAATAATTTGACCAGGACTGTGTTTCCCATCGTGTACAATTTACAGCGATTCAAGAACAACTTGAATCGCTTTTTCCGCACACGTGTCGCTCCTGAAACGCTTTAGGGACTTCGCTGTAGCATGTGTGCTAGAACCATAATATATATATATATATATATATATATATATATATATATATATATATATATATATATATATATAATTATAGTTGTTTTTGTTTAAAATTATTTAATTTTCTCATAGAATTTCGAATAAAATTAATTTAAATTATTAAATTAAATTAAAACAGATTTTAAAAGTGGCAAAATAGGATAACTTTGGTGATTTTACTTTCCGAATATATATATATATATATATATATATATATATATATATATATATATATATATATATATATATATATATATATATATATATGTGTGTGTGTGTTTTGAAAGCCGAAATGAAACAAAATGAATTAATGAGTCGAAATATGAAAAATTATTCTTCAGTGTAATCCCTCTTAAGCTTAATACATTTTTTCCAGCGATTTTCCAATTCATTTACCCCATCTCTGAAGTGGTTTTCCGGAAGAACTTTAATATATCCATCTATTTATAGTTTTGCTATTGCAACGTCTGTGAGCAAGTTCATTTTCATGATGAAAGATGATTTTTTTCTTCTGCAAACAGGGCCTTTTCTCACGAATTTTCACATTAAGCTGGTCCAAAAGGTAGCAATAATATGGTTTTACTTTCCGAATATATCTATATATATATATATATATATATATATATATATATATATATATATATATATATGTGTGTGTGTGTGTGTGTTTTGAAAGCCGAAATAAAATAAAATGAATTAATGAGTCGAAATATGAAAAATTATTCTTCAGTGTAATCCCTCTTAAGCTTAATACATTTTTTCCAGCGATTTTCTAATTCATTTACCCCATCTCTGAAGTGGTTTTCCGGAAGAACTTTAGTATATCCATTTATTTATAGTTTTGCTATTGCAACGTCTGTGAGCAAGTTCATTGTCATGATGAAAGATGATTTTCTTCTGCAAACAGGGCCTTTTCTCGCGAATTTTTACATTAAGCTGGTCCAAAAGGTAGCAATAATACTCTTTTGTGATTGTTTTATCGGTTTGAAGGTAATCAATTAACAAAATTCCTATTGCATCCCAGAAAACTGGTGCCGCAATGTTTTTGGACAACTTTGACCACTTTGGCTGCTTTAGAGCTGGCTCAGTCCACTATGTGGTTTATTGTCGCAGTTCAGGATCATACTTGTAAACCCAAGTCTCATCCATAATTACAAATCGACGCACAAAATCAGTTTTATTCTTTATGAAACGAGTCAAACGGTGTTTAGACAGTTTCTCTAGAGTGCGTTTCATCTTGTGAATAGGTTTCTCATACCCAAAACATTAGTTAGGATCTCATGTACTGATTCATGTGAGATGCCTGTAGATTTAGCTAAATTATCCACGGTTAATAGACTTCCATTACCATATCTTGTACTTGCACAACAGTTTCTTCAGTTGTTGCAGTTTTTGGACCTCCTAAACGTAGATCATCTTTGACCCTTATACCACTACGTTTAAACTCGAGAGTCCATCTATGAACAGTTGAAAATGAAGAAGCAGACTTCTTTAACACTTTGCATGGATTTCAGTTGCTGATAAACCTTTCAAAACAAAGTGATTAGTTAAACAACCGGTCAAGTGCAAGTTGGACTTGCGCAATTGGTGTTCCGTACGTTGATTGCTTTTAAAATAAAAAATTTCGTTACGGAAGTACAAAATGCTCAGTGACTTCACAAAACACATCCCAACAAAGTTTTTTTCCGATTTTTAGTGAAAACTGATGACCTTGAAATTTTTGTTTTTTTATATACCAGATAAATTATTAAAAGTAATGCACTCATGATAATTTTCGTTCAATCTACACCCTGTAGAGAATATTCCAGAATTTTTTCAAAATTTTTTGATCAGTACTTTTCGAGATAACGTGTGGGGGACCGTGATTTTTCGCACTTTTTTAAAAATAACACAGAGAATTGGGCGCAAGTATTACATTATATATATTTTTGAACTCGTCTTTTTATAAGCTTTCATTTGACACTCCACTCGATGGCCTGGTAAAAAAAAAATCTCAATCAAAATTTAACTTTCAAAACAAAAACTTTGATGAGACCATCAATTCCTATATTAGTGCCAAATTTCAACTTTCTATATCAAATATTTTCGGAGAAAATCGGGTGTGGCAGACGGACACCGAAGTGATCTTATAAGTGTTCCGTATGGAACACCAAAAATACATTAATAAGAAAATAAATCTGAAAACCACGGAATTGTATAAAATTTACTTTTAATTTCAATATGAATCCACGATATATCATTGGTGGGAGCTCAACTAAACCTATACTTTTAGACTAACCTGAACTTAAATAATAAATTTTGTAACAAAACTGTTTCTAAATCGTGTAGAAGCAAAAAACCAGCTATTAAATTGTTAGTTACAACTTATTGTCATACCATACAACAACAAATGTATGTTCGATATAGTCGCAAAGGACACAAAATTAGTATTTTATGTTGTGTTAAGATGATATTATGTTCTAGCTTCGAGTTTTTCCTTTCAAAAGAACAGGCGGGTTTTCGCTCGGGGTATGGAACAAACGACCACCTGCTTACAGTTAAAATTCTCATTGAAAAATATATAGAATATAAAAAACCTCTTGTATTCATATCTGTGGACTTCGAAATGGCTTTTGATCCTGTAAATCAGCAGAGACTTTTGGAAGCGCTTGCTGAGTATGAGAGTGAGATATTCCAATGTAATTAAATACATATATGAATATGCCACCGCTCATGATAAAACACAAACTAATCAATCCACTAGCAAATTTCGAATCGAAAGAGAAGTGCGGCAGGGTGAAACGCTCTCTCACAAGCTTCTCGTAACACTACTAGAAAGTATTCTAAAATAAATAAACTGGGAAAGAATAGGACTTAATATTGACGGTGAAAAGTTAAATCACGGCTGTTTCGCCGTCCACATTGTCTTAATAACAGACAAAATATAAGAAGCACAAACTATGCTACACATGCTTCAGGAAGCTTCAGGAAAGGTTGGTCTAAAAATCAATCAATCTAAGACCCAGTTTATGACAAATCTTGTATTAAGCGACACTATAAAACTGAATAAAGTAGAGATAGAGCAAGTGCACCAATATAAATACCTGGGACATGAAATCAGCATAGGATGAGATAACCAAACACATGAAATTCAGCGGCGAATAGGTCTCTCCTGGGCTACATATAGCAAACTGGCCTATGTATTTAAATCTAACCTTCATATGTGTTTAAAAAGAAAAGTATTTGACAGATGCATACTCCCCATTCTTACACACTCACAATGACGAAGAAAAACATTAATAAAATATGTGTCATGCAACGAAAGATGGAGAGGTCAATGTTAGGCGTTACTCTTAGAAATCACATCCGAAATCACCTTATCAGGAAGAGAATGGGGATACAAGACGCAGTCAAATTCATTCTACATCTTCAATGGAACTGGGTTGGGCATATTTCTAGGTTTAAGGATGGGCGATGGACAAAGAGAATCATAGAGTGGCCACCAAGATCCGAAGCCAATCGGAGTAGAGGTAGACCACCAAGTTGGTGGACTGATGATTTGAAAAGAGTGGCTGGAAATTGGGTACAAGCGACCCAGAACAGAAAAAAATGGCAAGACTTGAGGGAGACTTTCATCCAGCAGTGGACAGTATAAGCTGATGATTATGATGATGTATCTTATATGTGTTATGTGAGGTGTAAGCCACGAGGATAAAAGCAATTCCTGATTATTTTGAATTTTTTCATAACTTAAAACTATACGAACAAAAATTTTATTACTAAAGAGACCGAGAAATTTAATTAGTTATATTTTTTTACCATTTTAAAGCTTTTAAATGCAATATGTGAACAATTATTTTATGGTAAACTTAATGTGTTATAATGGATTTAACTGTGATCAATTTTCTGTTAATTATTACAAGTATGAAGTAACTCTTTATTACAAAACCTCGTAATTTGATGTACTAAGTATTAATTAGTTTTTTTTTATTATACGCAATATCCTGCCTATGTTTAATAAGCATAAAATCAATTGTTAGCTACCAGAAGTTTCCTGTGTTATAGTAATAATATTAATTCTGTATTTAATTGAATGTTTTTATTACTTAAAACAAGTAATATAATATTGATAGCTTTATTATACCTGTTGGCCTAGAAATTATAAGATTGTTTAGCAAATTTGTATCAATTGGCTTTTTTTTTACTGGAATAGTTTATAGTTTAGTAATTGTTGTTTAAAGGTCAAAACTGCCGGGTCTTGACTTGTTGGTTATATTAAAAGGTAAATGTAAGAAAGATGAAGTAAAATTGGTAACTAACTCACCATTTCGTTCAGTTTTAAGGAGCAAAGGAACAACTCGACCTATTATTTGTTTGAATTAAAAAGAAAAAGTATTTAATATCTAAATTTGCAGCCACGAATTATAAAAATTGTTATTGTTTTTATAATTCAAAATTGTTAATTTTAAATTCTTACTTCATTTGCAAAAGAAACTATTATATTTGTGAACAAAATTATCTTGCTAGTTTTTTCATTACTTATATTTTAAGGTTAGTTAATCACCAAAGTATTGTTTTCGATTACCCTTAGACTGGTGAATTCTTGCCGTGATCAATTTTATACAAAATGCTGTATGGATTTCAAATTTGATATTAAAAGTGAGATAGGAATTTATAGCTTTTTAGGGAGGCAAGTGGGAGATTGATTAACTCAGAGAAGTTTTAAGAGCATTAGAACATATTTTCCTCGTTTTCGATTGAATAATGAACAAATTTCAACCAAAAATATTTATAGTCAAATATATAATGGAAATGCGATGGGATGGGGGTTAAGTTATGTTTGTTTCAAGTAAACGGGAGTCGAAGGAACTTAAATTAGCAGTTTCTTTATTATTTCCAACCCTAACTAAAATGGTATATAAAGAAGTTTTTTCAATTTGATCAATTAAGACAGTAACCTAAAAAAATACAAAAATTTCCTTGATTTCAGTTAAAAAGCAATATTTAAATATAATTTGCTTTAAATATATACAAACAATATAAAAATGACAAAACAAGAAATTTATTTAATTCACTTTTCTTTATTATTTTTCATACAAAAAATATTTTAAGTAAATACGTAAAATGAGAAAATAGATGCTTATACTGCACTCTGTCGGTAGTACCTGGATAAGGACTGAAAATGATGTTCTTGTATTTGCTGGACCAAGTCCAACTGATGAGCCGTGGTACGGTGAAACGCGTCTTGGGATGGTTCGGCAAATACAAAAAACACATTGGGGAACTTCTGAAGTGCGGATCTTTCGATTCGCCTTTAGTTGCTTCACCAATGCCAAATACTTACACAAAATTGTTTATATTCCTGTTTTAGTTTTTTCTTTTAGCTAAAAATTTCAATTAATATTTTATCCAAAAGGATTGATTTTTTAAATTTTCAACATCGATTTCTTCTTATTAATATTATTGACTAGATGTCTCTTGAAGATTTTTTAATAACTTTTTCTTTTACATTCCAAAGAGGGCCGAGGACTGAAATTTGAATCTTGCTCTGATATGCCCTATTTAAAATCTACATAGTATTTTTTTTTTGCTCACCTCCCCGCCTGACTAGGGATTTTAACCTTTTTCGTACCCTAAGGATATCGGCGAGGATGTCATAATACCCGTCAACTTTGTCCAAGTGCCGAAAAGTACATTTTTGAATTTCACAGCACTTTTTAGACAACGCAGTAGTGCTGCCACGGACGTTATTGCATTTTTGCAAACAACTACTACCTAGGTACGTGGCCAGGCCAAATATACTTAAATAAATTAATAAATAAGTTTACCGACCTGCCAGGATTGCACCTGAGATCTTCTGCACCGCAAGCAAGTACTACGTCACGGAGCCACGGGCCGCCACATAGTGCATAAATATAAAAATAAATCTAAAGTCCGTTTGTTTGGAGTTGATAGCACACAATATGGGTTATAAACGTTAAAATGTCATAAACCATAAGCTTCTGAAATTTCTCTGCCAATTTTTTGCATTTTTACTTTTAATCACCTTCATTTTCTATCTCTATACAACATTGCGCCTTTTTTCTAAAAAATATTTTATTACATGCCTTCTAAACTTTACAATAAGCATATAAATCAACGCATTTCAAAGTTTATTTTTATGAGTAAATGATAGAACTAAAAATCTTATTTGTATGATAAAGGGCTAAACGAGTACAATTAACAATTCTAGAACTAGAAATCTACAGTGCTATAATGCTTAATGATAATAGGTACAATAAAATTATTTGGGATTTTAGCAGTTATTGGAATATAATTAACCAAAGTACTTATCGGTAGGTAGGTGCTTAAGTACCTAAGTCTGCAATAAAAATATTCTCTGTAAGTATAAAACTAAAGCAAAAACCTATAATATGCTTAATTTAAATCAGAACAGCAATGGCTTCACCTTTCAGTTTTGCCCCGGTCAAACTTCGCGGAGGATGTAAATTTGCATTTTCTCTGCGAGAAAAAACAATGATACTTAACGTCCACGATGCCCTAGTGCATCAACAGTCAACAAGCCAAGTCCGTGAAATTGTGGAAACCTGTGCCAACATGGCATTTATAGATTTCTAAAAGAAAGAAAACGCGGTCCTTGCAACGAACCTCAGAATCACAAAGTAAAGAAGCCCTTAGAGGTCGATGAAGTCTTTAAAAACGAAATAGGAAGAAAAGTACACCATTTTTTTATTAAGAAAGAAATACCTACTTTACATAAAGTTATGCAAGAAATTAGAGAAGACCAGGACTTATCAGATTTAAAAAAATGAAAATTATTGAAAATTCTTCATACCCTGAATTTTCGTTGGAAAAACACAATAGAAAATCTGTTCTTATCGATAAAACAGAAATAATTTGTTACAGATGTATCAGCAATCAGAAAATTTCGAGCCGAAGAAATAAATATTTTTTATTTAGATGAGACTTAGGTTAATGAGGGACACACAGTGAAAAAATTCTGGATTGACAAAAACATTAAGAGTGCTAAACAAGCTTTTATGGAAGGTTGGTCAACTGTTTTACAACCCACTTCAGGAAAAGGTCGCATGCTAATTATAGTACATATTGGTAGTGAAAACTGATTTCTCGACGGTGGCTTGTTGGAATTCGAATTTAAGTCAACTAAAGATTACCATGAGGAGATGACGGCCGATGTTTTTGAGGAGTACTTCCAACAAATTATTGAATGTATACCATCAGAATCAGTTATAGTATTAGACAATGCCCCATACCATTCTAGATTATCAGAACGACTCCAGACAAATTCATTGAAGAAAGCGGATATTCTTCAATGGATAAGAGACAAAAATCTCAAACATAAAGATAGTATGTTAAAAGCGGAACTTCTCAAAATTGCGAAACAAAATAAGGCAGAGTTAGATTACCTCCATATCATTGCGAATTGAATCCCATAGAGCTAATTTGGGCACAAATGAAAGGTTTCGTTACAAGGGAAAACACCACGTTAAAACTTTAAGACATAAGGCAATTTTTACTCGCCGGAATAGAGAGGATCAAAGAGGATAATTGAAAAAATGCCATTCGACATGTTATAACATAGAAGAAGGAAATAAAATGTGGCAACTTGACGAATACATCGAAGAAACTGTGGAAATAGAATTATTAATTTAAGAGAAGTCGAGTCTTCAGATTTTGAAGATGATGATTGTTTTTGATTGTAATTAAAGTACTTATATATCGTGAATTGTGAATTTGTATATATATACATAGATCTATAGATTAAAAAAATTTTGGTAATAAATCTCATATTTAAATTTTATTTTTAAGATAATTTCATTTATTTAAACACTAAAAGCAGGTTACACTCGGACGGCTATGCTACCGATGAACCCTCATTTACATTTTACGACTCTATTGTATAGCAGAGGTTTTCTGCCTAAAATAGGGTGAACCTTAAAAATAATTCAAAACAGGTAGCAAAATCCAGTAAAATGCATAAGAAATGTATTTTTTTTTGGCACACCCCAACATATATTTGCATCTACAATGAAAGAATTCTACTATCAACTCCAGCTAAATACACTTTAGCAGTATATTGTTTGCCTGAGATAATTTTTTAATACAATTGTTTCACCGTTGTAAAGCTTCATTTCATAAAGAATCACTTGACATTAAAAATATTTGAATGTTTTTTACTTAATGTAAGACTTCTTTTTTCAGATGCAATTCTGCATCCTAAAGTAAATATTACATTCATGAACTAAAAGATAGTTGAAAATTGCATAGTAGAAACCACTCAGTATATATCAGCACTACACCAAAGACTTTAATTTTGCGACGCGCGTTTCGCTAACCATGTTAGCTTCATCAGGAGCGATGATTGACTCTGATGAAGTTAACATGGTTAGCGTCAAACGCAAATATAAAGTGTTTGGTGTAGTGGTGATATATACTGAGTAGTGTCATTGTGAAAAAGATTCCACATTCCCATTGTATTATCAACTTTATAAAAACACTTCTATAAAATGCGAAAACTATAAATGTTTTTATTTTTGGAAAGAAACTTCTACAGGTTACAGAACTTCTTCTTCTTCTTTATATTAAGCATTCCTGCCTGTTTTTCTTTAATGTATCGTCGCTACAGGTCGTACTTCCATCTTCTTCGTGGGCGTCTTATACTGCTTCGGCCCACCGGCGATTTATCTCGAGCTATTTTAACTGATCGTGGTTCGGACATTCTATTTATGTGTTAGTTCCATTCTTGTTTTCTGTTTCTTATCACGTGTTAATGTCCTCTACTTCACATATGTGCCTTATGTTGTCATTTGTTTCTCTATTCCAAAGTGTTCTTCCTACAATTCTTCTTAATGTTTTCATTTCACTTGTTTGTAAGTATCTCTGAGTTTTGCGTGTTTTTGGTCTAGTCTCTGCTGTGAAGGTCATAACTGGTCGATTTATATATACGAGATTTTACTTCTATTCTCAAATATTTATTTTTTCAAGCATCCTGCTATTTTATTGGCTTTTACTATTTGTTCTTTTATTTTTTCTTCTATATTGTTGTTATATGAGAATTTAATTCCCAAATATTTAATTGTCATCACCTGCTCTATAATCTGATTATCTATTTCCAGCTTGCACCTAACTGGTTCTTTGGAGATAACTACTGATTTAGTTTTTTCTGCCGATGTTTTCATATTAAATTTCTTTGCTGTTGTATTAATCTGATGTAATAATCTCTGCAAGTCATCTTCATTCTTAGCTACTAGGACAGTATCGTTGACGTAACACAATATTTGTATCTCTTTATTACCCATTTTATAGCCTTTTTAGTGTTACATACGGAACACTTATAAGATCACTTCGGTGTCTGTCTGTCTGTCTATCTGTCACACCCGATTTTCTCCGAAACTATTTGACATAGAAAGGTGAAATTTGGTAGTAATATAGGAATTGACGGCCTCATCAGAGCCATGTAGTTTTGAGAATTAAATTTTGACTTAAGGGGTTAGTTTTGGGGGGTGAAGTCGGAAGTGAAAAAAAAATTTTTTTACTAGGTCATCGAGTGTGGTGTCAAATGAAAGCTTGTGAAAACACGAGTAAAAAAATATATATATAATATTATACTTGCGCGCACTTTTCTTTGTATTATTATTAAAAATTCGCGAAAAATCGCTGTCCCGGGCCTTATCTCGAAAAGTACTTATCAAAAAATTTCGAAAAAAATTCTGGAATATTGTCCACGGGGTGTAGATTGAACGAAAATTATCACGAGTGCATTACCTTTAATAATTTATATGGTATATAAAAAAACAAAAATTTCAAGGTCATCAGATTTCAGTAAAGATTGGAAACAAACTTTGTTGGAAACACATTTGGGGTGTGTTTTGTGAAGTCACTGATCATTTTATACCACCGTAACATAAATTTTGACTTAAGGGGTTCGTTTTGAGGGGTGAAATCGGAGGTGAAAAAAATTTTTTTTTACTAGGTCATCGAGTGTGGTGTCAAATGAAAGCTTGTGAAAACACGAGTAAAAAATATATATATAATGTAATACTTGCGTACACTTTTCTTCGTATTACTTTTAAAAAATCGCTGTCCCCTACCTTATCTCGAAAAGTACTGATCAAAAAATTTGGAAAAAATTCCGGAATAGTCCCCACGGTGTACAGATTGAACGAAAATTATCACGAGTGCATTACCTTTAATAATTTATCTGGTATATAAAAAAAAAAAAAAACTTCAAGGTCACCAGTTTTCAGTAAAGATTTGAAACAAACTTTGTTGAAAACTCATTTGGGGTGTGTTTTGTGAAGTCACTGATCATTTTATACCACCCTAACAAAAATTTTTATATTAAAAACAATCAACGTACGGAACACTAATTGTGCAAGTTCAACGTGCACTTGACCGGTTTTTTTGTTTTTACCTGTTTAATTATTTCATCTAATATACTATTAAACAGTAGGGGACTCAGTGAGTCTCCTTGTCAAATACCAGTTGTTACCTCTATGGTTTCAGTTAACTCCGAATTTACTCTCGCTTCTATTTAATTTATTTTGTAAATGTTCTAAATTAGTTTTATTATATCCAATGGAGTATTCTTGTCATAAAGTGTGCGCACTACGTCTTGCAGCTGTACTCTATCAAATGGTTTTACCAGATATATAAAGCATAAGAATGCTGGTCTGTTATACTCAATTGATTTTTTAGTAATTTGTCTGATTACAAATACTACGTAGTTACAGGATCTTCCGCTCCTGAATCCATGTTGTTCTTCGGAAAGGTGTACCAGTGGGGTTATTTTATTGGTAACAATTTTTGTCGTTAGTTTTGAAGTTGTGCACAAGAGGTTAATTTCTCTATAATTATTCGGATCGGTTTTTTCTCCCTTTTTAAAAGTGGTGTCCTTATGCTTATTCTTCATTCTTCTGGTATTCGCGATCTATGAATTATTTTGTATATGAGCTTTGTCAATTGTTTAGTCAGTTTCACTCTTCCGTTCTGTAATAGTTCATTTTGTATTTCGTCCTTACCAGCTGATTTTTGGTTCTTTAATTTTTTGAGTGCACTTCCACCTGTTTATCGTCTATTTCTGATGTTTCGTTGATTACTATTTCTGGTGTTTTGGGTGCCAATTTTTTTGTTTTATTGTACAACAGAACAAGAGGTACAATTCTTCTGTGTGTATTGACTGAAAAAGTCATTCTGGCTTCTTCAGACTTTGTTTCTACACTAATGAATTTCGCTGGCACACGCCTTTTCATACTAGTGGGCTGGGGTGGGGGATAGCCGCGACTTCGTGGGTGATTTGTTCCCGGAGCGATGAAACGTGAAGACCGGTCACGATTAAGGTTGTTGGAATTTTCTGATACTTCGATGGACTCCCGAATTTTTCTAGGGTAGAAAAAAGAAGTTATTGCAAAGATCTTTGATTGGTCTAAAAGAAACTTAGCTGAAGCTAATGGCTGAAGTGGAAATATTACGAAGCCCTACTTTTAATTCTAGTTCATATTTTCCTGCTCATCCTGCTGATCCAGGTTTTACCACAGGTACATGGGATAATGTAGACTCTTAGATTTTTAAGAGAAATCTTATCTTTAACGGGTCTCAGATGTTGTGAGAGTTTGAGGTCTATACAGAACCGTGTTATTATTTTGTGTGTGTATGTTGTGCGTATGTTTCCGTAGAATTTTCGAAATGCGATCTGTGACATTCTTAATGTATGGAAGGATTAAAATCCCAAGAGATTGATCTTCTTAACTTCTAGTTCTCCGAGATACTTAGATGGTATGTTTTTCAATAGAGCGTCTTAGGTCTCAGCACAGGAAATTGTTTGGTTGAAGAACGAAAATAGATGTTTGAGTTCTGATTGAAGAGATTGTTGACTATAATATTCTATGATTATATCACTCGGAATTATATCCTAGAAATAATAACCGGCCAAATGCAAGTCGGACTGGCGCAATTAGTGTTCCGTACATTAAATTGCTTTTAAAATAAAAAATCTTGTTACGAAGGTATAAAATGATCAGTAACTTCACAAAACATACGCTAAATGAGTTTTCAAGTTTCATTGCGATTTTTATCAAAAACTGATGACCTTGACATTTTTGTTTTTTTTTTTATATACTAGATAAATTATTAAAGTTAATACACTGATAATTTTCGTTCAATCTACACCCTGTAGAGAATATTCCAGAATTTTTCAAAATTTTTTGATCAGTACTTTTGGAGATAATGAGAGGGGACAGCGATTTTTGGCAATTTTTTAAAAATAATTCAAAGGAAAGTATGCACAACTATTACATTATATATATTTTTGAACTCGTGTTTTCACAAGCTTTCATTTGATACCCCACTCGATGACCTGGTAATTTTCTTTTCACTTCCGATTTCACCCCCCAAAACTAATCCTTTAAGTCAAAATTTAACTTTCAAAACTACACGGCTTTGATGGGGTCATCAATTCCTATATTGGTGTCAAATTTCAACTTTCTATGTCAAATTGAACACTTTGGAGAATCTCGAGCGGTTACTCTTGACATATCCAAGGCATTTGACAGTGTTTGGCACGATGGACTATTGGCTAAGCCACGCTCTTGTCGTATGTCTGAAAAATTCTGTTTGTGGCTCTCATGTTTCCTCAGAGAGCGTTCTTTAGGAGTGGCGGTCGACGGTTTTCTTTCTAACACCTTCACTATCAACGCCGGTGTGCCCCAAGGCTCCATACTGTCTCCTACTGTATTTCTCATTTACATTAACGATCTGCTCGAAAAGACCGGGAATCCAACCTACAGCTTTGCAGATGATAGTACGCTTATCTCTTCATTCACTTCGAACGCTCGGACATCGGCTACTCAGGCGAATACCCGCAGACAGTAGGAGGTCATTCAACTTAACAAAGACCTGAAAGAAATTCTATCTTGGGGTAACCAAGTGGAACTTAATCCTGCAAAAACCCAGGCGGCAGTTTTTTCTAAAAAAGTTAACGTTGGCGAACCCGACCTAGTTATGTCGGGGCACTCCATTCCCCTAGCATCGTCACTCAATTTGTTGGGCGTTAGTTTGGGAGCAAATATGTCCTAACATGAACATGTTGCAGCCATAGCACGGAGACCTTCTCAAAAGTTGGGAATATTATTTCGAACCAGAAAGCTTTACACTTCACAACAACTGTTAATTCTTTACAAAGCTCAAATTTGACCAACTATGAAATACTGCTCTTATGTTTGGGGCTCCGCTCCCAAACATACACTGCATTTGTTGGATTCTGTTCAGAGAAGAGCTGTTCGTCTGACTGGAGACTCTGAACTGACCGGCGGCCTTGATTCGCTTGAACATCGAAGAACGGTTGGCGACTTGAGTCTGTTCTACCAGTATTTTCATGGAAAGTGTTCGAAGGATGTAGCTCGCTTAAGTCCTCCCAGAGCAGTGCATGTAAGAAATATACGTCGCGCTAATACTTCACATCTGTATGAGGTTCAGCTAGTTACTCCTCGTACAACGCTTTTCAAGCAGTCTTTTATATGGAGAACTTCATCCCTTTGGAATAATTTGCTCAGGGCTGTATTTCCCACCGAATACGATTTACAGCAATTCAAGAACAACGTGAATCGCTTTTCCCGCACACATGCTGCTCCTGGAGCGCTTTAGGGACTTCCCTGCAGCATGTGTGCTAGACCCATAAAAAAAAATAATTTCGGACAAAATCGGGTCCAACAGACGGACAGGCAGATAGACATCGAAGTAATCTTATAAGTGTTCCTTACGGAACATTAAAAATTATCATCGTATAAAAATATTCTATTGCTACTTTTTAATAAGATATTTTACATTTTGCATAAATCCAAAGCGTTTCTCGTTCACTGTAGACAGAAAAACAAAATATCGCTATATTTGAACACTAAAATAGCACATTAAGATAATAGAAAATAGTATACTACATCAAAAGTAAAAGCATAATTATCGTTTAAACAGTTTTAATTAAAGAATAATCCATACAAAGTGCAGAGCTTTATGAAAGGAATTTGCGCCACTAATTGGATATTGTTTACTTAATTTTATTAAGTACCTGTATACCTAATTTTAAAGAAACTTATGTAGGATTTACAACCAATTAAAATTTTAGAGAAAATAAACTGACTGGGCGTAGTAAACATGTTGATATTAGTGGACCTGGCATACCAATAATTTCAAGCATGGAAAATAATTGGCAGCTAATTATAAAATAGCCATGTTTGCCCTTAACTTTGCTAATATCCAAAATTTTGTGTATTAATAATAAATAATAAAATGTAACAATATGCAATAATTTTTTATTTTGTTAATTTAACATATTAAAGATGATTCAAATATTATCAATATACTATTTAATTTAACAACAAACAAAATTTCAATTGGAGCAGAAAAATTATAATTCGCACATCGAATATGTAAAAGTAAGGAAAATGTAGATGATTTGTTGAGAAGAGTATTATAGATAGGACAGTTGAATATTTTAACTGAAAATTTAATAATAAATTTACTTACTTACTTTGTTAACTGGCACTAAATATATTCTGGTAAAGATTTAGAAATGCGTTATTGCGATTTCATAGTACAACTATAGTTTCAAACGCTTTAGTAAGACTAAAACAAACTTTTTGTATTTATTTTTATATAATGAAATAAAATGAATATGTTAAGTGCTATAAAAGTTAGTAAAGGACGGAATTTCAGACGGGCTATTTAGTAAATTATATCCCATCAAAAACATAAAATGTAAAAAAATGCCAAGTCTCGCAACGCAGTCCTGCCACCACAAAAAGTTGTGAGATCCCCTGTAAAACCAAGTCAGTTATTTTAGTTAGTATCTATGGAAGCACCTATTCAACAACTTTGTCATAAATTGTTATCTATTTAGTTACCTACATCTATAGTGACCGTATCAATATTAGACATCTTTATTTCTATAATAAATATAATGACTTGGCAATCGCACGGCAACATAATCACATAAGAATAACTTACTATTTAAAATACTTTATATTCTTAAGCGCACTGTTTAGACTTACTTAGCAATCGAAATCGGGAGAATTTTTTGGGTTGTGTTTTGGATTGAACTACATTATTCCTTTAAAGATGGTGTTAAGATGTGTTCCTAGGTTTTTTAAGGGGCTGTTGCTGTACAATACTACTGGTCATAATGGCGAATTTTCTTTACGTATTTTTATCAAGCTTTGGTGATGAAGGATTTTGGTTTATTATTTTAAACTTTTCTCTTTCATCCACAATGTTCTGGTTTTCATTTAACAGGGTCTTGAGTCCATTATAGCCCTTGATAAAAACCAGTATATTCAAAAAGTAAAAGATTTTTTGGGAAAGAAAATACAATAAAACTAAAAAAAGATCCCACTGATTAAATTCAAAAACAACTCGGTATTCTCTTTACAATTCCAATAAATTAGAAATAAAATATTTTTATAGAGATTTATCGCCCAAGTACCGAAACTGCCTTCATAAGTGGCTTTGATGTTCAAAGTCTCAGTTTGCTTAGGTATTCATATACAACAGAGCAATAAACACGTGAAGCTGAATAATAATTACTTAATTGTGAAGATACGGAACAAAATAACCTTGGTACCTCATGGCTGTCGTAAAAGGCGATTAAAAGAACAAACCAGATGCTAAATGCCCTGATCCCACCAGGCACCACCCGATGTAACACCATCGCATCGGTTAAGGCTCGCTCTCTGCGAAATTAAGATGAGTTCGACCAGTATTGTCAACTTTCATTATCTTGGTACAACTTCTATCCCCGGTTTAGGCGTAACTTTAAAATATATATTCTTGTCAGTAGCCCCTATACTTTGATGTGATGTGGTTAAAAATAACAAGTCAACAAAACACAAGGTTCATCTGCTACCTCTATCGATCACCAAATGTTATAAGCTTTAGATCACGTTTCGCGTCTCTTACAGACACCATCGATTAATTACAGATCGAATTGATATCTTGAGCGACTTTACTAAACACAACAACTGGCATAAGTATTTAAATACGACCGACGAACACGGTTGCGAGGCTGAACCATTCTCAATCAGTTGTGGTTTTACTCAGCTCACCTATAAGCCAACACGGAATCCTGATCGGGATGGAGAGTTCGCCAAACTTCTTGACTTTTTTAATTACTAATCTAGAGATTTACACCATCACCGTAAATCCCACGTTAGGTTCGTCTGACAATAAACGGGTTTCGACATGGAGTATCCTATCATCCAGTGCCAGAGAAGCTCATAAACTACTCAAGATTTGACGATGCAAATGTACTAAATGAGAAGAACTCGTAAAATATTTTCAAACTTTCCAAAGTTTGTTTCAGATCCGATGACCCATCAGACTGCTTTCAAGATATTTCGGATGTCATTTTGACTAGCATAGAAGCTAACATCTGCAAATCGAAAATGCAAAGAAACTGTTGCTTCTAATCATCTTGACTACCGATAATAGTCTGAAAACCATAACGACATAAATCACAACAGCTTCGTTGGTACCCGGAACAGATGCAAATAAATCGACGAAACCAAGAAGACCCACAACCAAAGAAATATAAACAAACTTCTTTCCTGCCCAGCAATTCCAGATTCTTTTAGTAGGTCACTAAGGCTATTAGTCAAAATTTCACTAAATCTACTATACCATTACTTAGCATATATCACCACTACACCAAACACTTTATTTTTGCACTCGTCGCGCGTTTCGTTAACCATGTTAGCTTCATCAGGAGCGATGATCGACTCATCAATCATCGCTCCTGATGAAGCTAACATGGTTAGCGAAACGAGCGTCGAGTGCAGAAATAAAGTGTTTGGTGTAGTGGTGATATATACTGAGTAGTGTCATTGTGCCAAAGATTCCTCATTCCCAACTTAGATACCATTATTTACTGCACCAACACCTGTTCAGAAAACAAATTTGTTGGCTGAACTCTTTGCTGCACATTTTTTCTCTCTTTCTGTTGATTTACAAGGCAAAACACCACCTACTATTCCCATTGTTCAATCAAGAATCTCTGATATCGTTCCTATACAGCGTGCCACAAAACATATTCTAATAATGCTAGACACCAAAAAACCTTCTGGTGCTGATGAAATACCTGCCGTAGCCCTCAAAAATGCATAAGCGAACTAACACCAGTTTTCTGTAGACTGTTCAACTTATTCTACAAAAAGGGAATATTTCCTTTGTGCTAGAAATGCTCTACAATTCAGCTGAGATCCAAAAAAAAACAAGAAAACCCAGCCTTTTTTTCACCCTTACATTAACGATCTACTGGAAATGTCCAGGAATACAATCGCCAGCCTGGTAGATGGCCGTATGCTTATTTCAGGGGCAGTAACCAAGTGAAATTTATCGCTACAAAAACTGGTGGTAACTTCTTCTGAAATAGTTTACATTGCCGAACCCGACCTAGCTATGTCGAGACACTCGATTTTTCTACCATCGTCACTCAATTTGCTGAGCGTTAACTTGGGAGTAAAAATGTCTTAGCATGAACAAGTTTCATGCATAGTAAATAGAGCTTGTCAAAAGCTGGGAAGATTATTTGGAACTAGAAAGTTTTACACTCTACAACAACTTTTATCTCTGTATAGAGCTCAAATTCGACCAATGATGGAATACTGCTGTTATGTTTAGAGCTCTGCTCCCAAACATACGCTGTATTTGTTAGGTTCTAGTCAGAAGAGAACTGTACACCTGTTTGGAGACCCAGAACTCACCAGCAACCTTGATTCCTTCGAATATCGAAGAACGTTTGGCGACTTGAGTCTATTCTACATTGTACATTCTTCATGGGAAGGGTTCGATGGATGTAGGTAGCTTAATTCTTCCCAGAGCGGTGCATGCTAGGAATACACGTCTCATTAATACATCGCATTCGTTTAAGATTCAGCTTGTCACTCTTCGTATAGACCTTTTCGAGAATTATTATATATGGAGAACCTCATTTCTATGAAATGATAACCAATGTGGATTGTGTGGATAGGCTTTTAACGATGTCTCAACTGCAGATGTGCTAAACTTCTAAAAAAAGTTACGACCTGATTTAGCTCATCGATAAGCTAACATTTATACTGAACTCGCTAATTTCCTTTTTTGGCTTCAATCCGAAACTTTACACTATCGTTGTAAATCTTCCGTTTTGTTCTTCAAGTAATAAACCCTTTTCAATTTTAGCATTTTACTAATTGGCGACCAAGAAGTTCCTAAGCTCAATAATGTTTGACATTACAAGTCGTTTAAATAAGGAAAACTCAGGAAATATTTTCGAATTTTCTTTGGCAGTGAAAACCTGCTTGATTATACCAAGAATTTTTCTGCTGTAATTTGGGCGCTATGGTAGTTGACAACGCTTGTAGATGAATCTAATTTTAGTTAGTTGCTAAGGCAGCTAGGTAAAAGTTATCTTGTTAGCTGAGCTCTTTGTTTCAGGTTCTATTGTTAGTTTGCATTACAAAGTACTACTAAATTTAAAGTCAAAAATGACCGATATTTCTCTCAAGCAAGGTGACATAAGACGTATCTTAATGCATTTATTGAAAAAATGTGTCAACGGGCTATCATTATATTTTATCGTCCAGAAAAGAAATAATATTTTCATGTGAGCAACACGCGTTTAGTTAGAAAACAGAAAGTCCATATCAAAGTACTACCAACTAGTCACATTGATTTGAGTAATATCCATGGTTATTGAAGACCACTAATACAGTTCTCATAAGCCAAGATCTCGTGGAGATCTTCTAATCCATGTTACAGATCTTTGAAAAAACGCAATTAAACATTACAAAGAGACTCGAGCAATTGCGCCTGATGTATCCAAGATATTCAATCATGTTTGGAATGAGGGATTGTTTGTTAAGCTGTACTCCCATGGCTTAAGGCTTTGTTTACGATTCTCGAGTGCCCTTAAAAATTATTAAAAGCTGTTGTAGGGTATAACTCTTTCTAAGATTAAATAATATTCCTAGTTTTTGTGAAGCTCTTTATACTTACATGAAACGTGTTTATGCTAAAACATAATTTCTCCCAAGTTAACGCTCAGGAAGAGTGACTCTGATAGACTACATAATGACGACGGTTTCTACAAAGTTTTTTAGAAAAAACCTGGCGTCAGGTTTTTTAACATTAAATTCTTGGTACTGTCACCCCAGGGTAGAATTTCAACCAGAGCTCTCTTAAGCTGACCAACTTCCTGCCGTTTGGGGGTATTTCCAGAAGTAACTGATGTTTGATCATATAAGATAAATGAAGAAACAAGTGTTCTGTTCTCGGCAAAGTTGTAAATTGGATTCCTGGTTCTTTTCAGCCGATTTTTAATATAAAGGAGAAAGATACTAGGAGACACTATGGAACTTTGGAGCACACCAGCGTTGCAACTGAAGGAATTAGAATACTCTCTTGAAATAAGAGAGGCATAAACAAAAATTTAATTTAGAAAGAAGTATGAAAATAACTTATTATTCTAACTTATTATACAGGGTGTCCCAGTATTCTGAGTACATAGAGTTACTGTGGATTTCTGGGATGAAAATATGACCATTTAACCCAACTTACCTTTGTCCAAAAATTCGTAATTTTTGAGATACAGGGTGTCAAAGTTATACTTTTATTTTAGTTTTTCTTAAGTAGCTTTCTTAATAATTGTACTATTTGTACAAGACTCGGTGCTAAGGGGTTTTCTGAGATGAGAAATCAAAATTAGCTCACAGTTTTATTGTAAATTGTAGGGGGCGCCACTTATTGCATTGTGTGCACTTTTAAATTTTCATAATTTTTTTTACACCACTGTATGATATTGTTATTTAAATACTCGTATTCTCCGCTTTCTCCTGTCTAAAAAAGCTCTCTAGGTAAATGTTGCTCCGAGCAACAGTTTCTGAGATAGTGGGATGTTTTTTTTTCGAATTTATCAATTTGTGGGTAATCTTTTATGCCCTTAGCCAGTTGGTTTTTACATTCTTACTGTTGTTGGCCCGTTAGTCTTTAAATTTATTATTGTTGTTAGCCTGTTTGCCTTTAAGCATGCTCCAAATTTCAAAGACATTCATTTTTTTGGACCTGTCCTAGGCCTGGATGAAGTGTGAAGCATTTGCGAATTTAACAATGGAATTAAAAAATGGAAACAAACATCCCATTTTCTCAGAAACTGTGGCTCGGAGCAACATTTACCAAGAGAGCCTTTTTAGGCAGAGAGAGACGGAAAATACGAATATTAAATTAAGAATGTGATACAGAGTGGTATGAAAAAGTTATGACAATTTCAATGTATACACAGTGCAATAAGTGGCGCCCCCTACAATTTACAACAAAACTGTGAGCTGATTTTGATTTCTCAACTCAGAAAATCCCTTAGCACCGAATATTGCTCAAATAGTACAATTATTAAGAAGGCTACTTAAGAAAAACTAAAATAAAAGTATAAATTTGACACCCTGTATCTCAAAAATTACGAATTTTTGGACAAAGGTAAGTTGGATTAAATGGTCATATTTTCATCCCAGAAATCCACAGTTACTCTATGTACACGGAATACTGGGACACCCTGAATAATAAATAAATAACTTACAGGTAATGAGCAACATTTTAATAAAAGCCTCGTTGTCATAGCCAATTCTAGAAAGTTCAGCGTAACTAGGGAATACCCCCCACAATTATTCCCGATACCCAATTCAAATGAATAACATTACATTCTATTAGCATCTGCTGTTTTACCTTGTAAAACTATGTCAACTGTATCGAGCCGCTTATCTTTTTGTTGCGAGGTACGTATTTTCCTAACCAGCGATTCTGAAAGTCACGATGCATTCGTTTTAAGTGATGCCATATTGTAAATCGAATTATAGGTACATTTAGTTTCTTAATCGGATAAAGTAGAAACATATTATAGATATCCTGGTATCAGAATTGCTAAATTTATGTGGTATGAAGGTTTTGGACAAAGCATTGCTGTATTACTCTGATTAAATGAGACTTTAAAGCCTTTATATTTGACTCCAATATGCCTCCCGTTAGTCAGTCGACGGCGTTAATTGAGAAATATCAAGGCCAAAAATTATAAAGGTAAAAACACCTCTTAAGTGTTGGGAAGGTACACCGTAACACTGTACAAATAATAATATACATGTTAAAAGGCAGAATAAAAAATGTTACATTTAAAGCCGCGAACAAAGGATATTTTTATCATCAAGATAATCAAAAAATTGAATGTGAAAACTTAGAGAATGGGTATCTTTAAATATAAAAAATATACGGCTCGTAAAGAGCATACCTCACTTTATTTTCGACAGTGAGCTATTTTTTTTTTAAATATATTGATAAAGTCAGTAAATTTAGAGAATAGGGCTCGTAAGGTCAAAGAAAAACCCTATACTTTTGTGATCAGCGTTGAGGTGTATATAAAAACTTCCTCAAGGCTCAAAAATTGTTTATTCGCGGTACTTAATAATAATATCAAAAACACAATATACAGTTTGTCAAGTAAGAACGTGACCGCTCGTATTCTTAAAAAAAGTGTTTCAAGAACATTTTTTGTCATCAATATATTCTTTGGTGTGCTAACAATGACGCAATTACCTTAGTAAGTTATCCAATCCCCCCTGTATCAATAATCGCCTGGCATCCTCGAGGCATGCATCGACGAGATTTTCAGCAATGATTCCAAATTATTCTAATCTCGCGAGACAGCTCAGTCAAAGTCCTCAGAGTCTTTTCTCTGAGCTTTCTCTATACAAGGGAGCAACGTGTTTAATAGGGTTGGCATTCTACGATTGTGAGGGCGACTCTAGTATCTTATCGTGGGTCCAAGCGAGCCGCTTTGCGACGTGATTTTCGCTCAGCAAAGGTTTCTTTAACGTACTTCGAAATTTGACATCATGAGCACGAAGATATTGTCAAATGGTCTCATGGGACACATTCAAACCCGATTGTCTTAAGTTTGCCGCTCCTTGAAGCAGCGTCAATTTCGGGTCCCGTGAAAACGAAGACACGATACGTTTTTCGACTTTCGGAGTGATTTTGCCTACCGAGCCACGTTTTAGCAAGTCGTCGACATTTTTCGTCTCGTTAAGATGATTTGCCCACTTTTTCACAAACGATACCGACTTTTTAATATATTTAGCGGCCGCAGAATGTATCATTTTAGGCCCCTTTGGATAGGAACAAGGAAAGACTGCCTCGAACCGACGCGCAAACAAGTAACTCATTTTGGATTTTACATGATTTCGACGAAAGTTCGGAATCGACTGATATTTTTACTGAAATGCGTCGTAGACGTAGATTCCGTCTACCGATTTCTTGTTGAATCGCTAGAATTGCACCTACCAAAAACGAATTATCAGGGGCATGTTCTTACTTGACAGACTGTAAGACATAATAGCAGCATAGACTTATAAGCAACTGTGGTTGTTTTTTTATAGGTGTGGAGTGTCAATTTTCTACTTAAATTTAATGTACGTCCGCCCTTTGTGTATCTGTTAATTCTTGTATTGTTTCTTTGGTTATAATATTAAGACAAACTATTTTGAGTCTTGAGAAAGATTTTATAAAAATCGAGAGGTTGCCAACAAAAACACAGTTTTTCTTTAACATGACTAGCCATATTTCACAAATTTACCGACTGTATTGTCAAATGGTCACTAGTTCACTTCCAGTATTTTAGTAAAATTTAAAGACTAGAAAATAGTAGTCGGGACTTTTTTTCTTCATGAAAAACATCTTTAGTTTCATAGACGAATGCATTAATAGAGGCTTAAAACTTAAATCGCTGTTTCCTAAGAAGAAGATCCTTATTCACACGAGTCGGAAATAAGGTCCTTATTCATGTAGCACATTAGTAAGTCGTGCATTCATATGATCATTATTCGCGCCGCGAGTTCATATGATCCTTATACGCAACGCTCGTTAATAAGATTGTTATTCCCGATGTGCGCTAATAAGATCTTTATTCAAAACGAATATTAATAAGATCCTTATTTGGGCGAGGCTAACATTCGGAAGTTGGCAGCCCTAGGTAGAATTGGAAAAGCGGCGCCGCACAGAGAATGAAGCGATGCACCTTCTCCATTCTTAGAACGTACAATTTTCTATACACGCTCCTTTTTAAAATTAAAATATTATTTTACAAGATACCGTTCAAAAATATTACCCATAAATTATTATTTAAATAAATTCAATAACACAACTTTATTAATAAAAATTTACTTGAAAAAGTTACATTACTTATACTTCATAAATAATTATAGTTATAAATAATTAGTTAATAAATAATTAATAATTACAGTTATAAATAATAGTTATAAATAATTATAGAAATACCTATTAAGTATATTGCAAAGTCACGCACCTTATTTAAAGTCAAAATTTTTTAAGCAAATGCAAATTCCTAAATTTCTAATAATTTATTTATTATATATATTTTATTTATTATAAATAATTGTTTTAAATGGTTTGAAATTAATATAATATAAATTTTATTTACACCCAAATTTTATTAATTTTTTGTTACAAATTTATACAGCTCTGTACCTTATTGCATTAGTAGAAAAATAAAATTTATGCAAAAGAAAGAAAATAGTTATCTCATTGCAATAATCTTTTTACCAATTAATTTAAAACTATTTAAAACAATTATTTATAATACACAAAATACTTATAATATATAACTTATTATAACTTCAAGATATTGCTGTAAATATTTATAATTATTATTTATAACTATAAATATTAATTATTTATTAACTAATTATTTATAACTATAATTATTTATTATGTGTAAGTAATGTAACTTTTTCAAGTAAATCTTTATAAATAAAGTGTTATTGAAATGTTATTTAATTTATTCAAATAATAATATAATGTTATTTTTACACGGTGTATTGTGAAATAACACTTTAATTTTAAAAACTAACATGTGTAAAAAATTTTATGTTCTTAGAATGGAGAAGGTGGATCGCTTCATCTCCTGTGCGGTGCCGCTTTTCCGATCTTATTAATATTCATTTTGAATAAGGATCTTATTACCGTACATCGGGAGTAAGGATCTTATTAATATTCATTTTGAATAAGTATCTTATTAGCGTACATCGGGAGTAAGGATCTTATTAACGCATGGCGCAAATAAGGATCATATTAACTAGCGACGCGAATAAGGATCATAAGAACGAGCGACGCTAATAAGGATCTTATTAATGTGCTACGCGACTGAATAAAAATCTTCTTCTTAGGAGATAGTGAAATAGCCTCCGGCTATTGACGTACAGAGTCCCAACTAGTAGTCTCTCGGCCGCTACTGTTTGAAGCTTTTTATCTACAACTTAAGTTTGTCTAAAATGTACACATAGGAATAATTCTTTCGTCTCTCAGTTTTCTTGAGGTTGAAGTGAAAAACAAACGTACCTCTACTGTCCTAGTCTAAAGGATTTATTTTGAAGATATATACGTGGGATCACAAATCTGGGACTAGCAATTTTGCGTATTTGTCTAAGATATTTACGACTGGTATGTCCAGCTTTCAATGCAGTTTAGTACAGCGGAATTATCAGTATATCGAAAAATATTTTCAAAGCAGAAACATACATTTAAAACTGAACACATCTCAAATCTAGCTAAACTTATGTCTTTTAGAGGGCTTTACTAAGAGATGTTAACCTACAGTGATACGAGTATGATTATTTGACATTATACGTTTAGTACATTAATAAGAAAAATTAGAAAAGTTATAAGAGAAAACTTTTAAGATAAGATTACATTTTAAACTTAAAATTTGTTTAAATATTATATTCCTATTAATCAAAAGAGAGAGAAAGAGAGAAAAAAATGTGATTCATCTATTAGCCACAATATTTACCAAATGTTTGGAAGGTCAGGATCCACAACAATACATCATGTCAAACACGGTCGAATGCCTTGGATATATCAAAAGCAACCAGCAAGAGATTCTCCAAAGTGGTTAATTGCGTTGTTTCAAACATGTGTTACATCAGTTAGAAGATCTTCTCTTGATCTATGTTTACGAAAGCTATATTGATGGTCTCTAATAATACTAAATCCTACAAAATATTTTAGTAGATGCTGATTAATAGCCTTCTCCATGACTTTCGATATTATTGAAAGCTGACTAGTTGGTAGTTGCTTGGCAAGGTCTTTCCTTTTTTAGGGTATCGACTGAACTGTAGCGCATTTCCAGTAAGAAAAAAATATTCCCTTTCTGTAGGATAGGTTGAAAAGTATACAGAAAACTGGTGTTAGTTCTCTCGCGCAATTTTTAAGTACTAAGGCAGGTATTCCGTCAGTGCCAGAAGAGTTTTTGGTGTCTAGCTTAATTAAAATGGGTTTTATGATACGCTCTCTGAAGACAATATCTGACGTTGCACTATGAGAATAGTAGGTGGTTTTTTCCTTGGAAATCAACAGCCAACGTGCTCGCTTTCTCAATAGGTGTTGTTTCAATAGATTTATCTGGCCGTGTAAGTGGTAGTATCGTAGATTTGATGAAATTTTGACTAACTGCGACTGACTAAAAGGACCTGGAATTGTTAGTGCAAGCAAGAAGTTTGTTTCTAATTCATTGATTGTATGCCTGCTTGGTTTCGTCAATAATTTCTTTGCAACTGTTCCAGGCACGAACAAAGATGTTACGATTTATGACGTTAGGATTTTTGTCGATAGGCAAGATGTATAGAAGCAACAGCTTCTTTTCAGTTTCGATCAAATCAAAGTTTGCTGTTGGAAGGGCATCTTGTTGAAAAAGGGTCGTATCCGTCCATATGAGCCAAAATGAAATCGGAAACCTCCTTAACACAGTCAGAAGGATCGTCGAATCGAAAACAAACGTCTAACCAAGGGAATGTTAGAATATATTCCATGAGTTCCTCCCATTTAGTACATTTGTAGTGCCAAATCTTGCACGGTTTAGGTGCCTCTCTATCACTGATTGGCAGGATAATCGATATCGAACGTAAATTATGGTCTGAAGAACTTAACGGAGGATTTACAGTGACAGTGTAGATCTCTGGATTGGTGGGTAAAAACAGATTAACAAGACTGGCGAACTCTCCGCCTCGATCAAGGATTTGTGTTGGCTTGTCAATAAGCTGAGTTAAGCCACAACTGATTGAGAATGATTCAGCTTCACGACCTTGTTCGTCGGTATTATTTGAATACAAGCCAGTTGATGTTGTGGACACTAAAGTCGCCCAGGATGGCAATTTCGGTATTTGAATAATTAATCTGTAAATAATCGATGGTGTCTGCAAGAAGAGTGAAAAGTATCCTAAAATTAGTATCACTTGGTGGTCGATAGAGGAAGCAGATATACCTTATGATTTGTTGAGTTGTTATTTTTAGCACTAACATTGAAGTTTCGGCGCTCCAGAACTTCCTCTAGTTGACAGAGAGATCGCTTCTGACAAAAAGGCAGATTCTAAAGTTACGTCTAAACCGAGAATAGAAGTCGTACCCAGCACAGGAAAGATGACTGTGCTGGTCGATGAACTGACCTTGGTTTCACAGAGAGCAAGTACATGGAGTTTATTTGATTGCAGGTGTTGGTGCACTGAATTTATGTTCGAGTTTAAACCTCGTGTGTTGCAAAAATCTAGTTTAAAGTTGTGATCTCTGCATGTTGACGCCCCTGAATCGGCCCCCACCGGGAGATCCAAACGGAAGGCTATTTTACCTTCGGGATTTTTTTGTATCCAGGTGCCTCACCATGTTATTTGGTCCCACAGTTCGGGTATATTGGCACAGACACGAAACGTTAAGCAACTTCACACAGCCTAAGCCGATGCGATGATACCACACCGGGCGATGTCTCGTGGGATCTGGGCATCTACCATCTAGGTTGTTCTTTTAGTCGCCTTCTACGGTAAGCAGAACGTACCGGGGGAGGTATTTTATCCCGCTCCCCCACGGGGGTAGCTAATAAAATAATGATTAATCTTTTCTTTTTCAAAAATGTCTTATAATTGTATGAATTTTTGCTTGTGTGATAGTTTTAAAATTATTAGATTGTTTGTGGTCAGCATTCGGATGTACAAAATTTCAACCTTTTTATGCCATTTTTGTTAAAGATTTTTATTAACTAATATTGCATTATGACTACTATTGATTGCTGTCTGTTTTATTATGTTAGGTTCTACGTTAAAATTTTAATTTGATAGAGGTATGGAAATTAATCTGTATATGAAACTATGATAAGCTGCTAATTTATGAGTATTAAGATGAATGGTTATATTGTATATTGTAATATCCACGTCGGAAGGTTTAGAAAAGATTTTAAAGTCATGCTTATTATTTTTATTAGAAATTCTTGGGTATAAAAAGTTAATTGGACGATCCTGTTTCATTTCTATTGTAAATTTAATATTTTTGTTGATACTATTAGTGTATTCTAAAAAGTGATCCTGTTCTATTTATATTCTAAATTTATTATTTTTGCAGTTACTATTATTATATTTTTTAGTCACCATTATCTAATTTTAATTATATTTCTTCAACAGAACATGTTAAAATATCATCAATACAAAAAGTTTTTGTTTATCTAATGATCAGAAATTAGCTCATGGATTACAAATCCATTGCTAGAATTGGGCGTAATGATTTACACATTATTAAACCTTTTTTGCTTAGGATGTATCATATTATCGAACTCAAAATAATTCTGAACAAAACACATTCGTTATAACTCTAAAATGTCTTGCTTAATAAATACGTTAGTATGATTTCTTGTCAATAAATTTTCCACTAATTGTTTGACATCTCATGGCGCGGATAGAACAACCAAACGAAAGAGCATTGCTTTCAATACAAATAATTCATTTTCCAGACACAATAAACAAAATAGTAAAATAGAAGAAAAATCAGGAGGTTATCAGTGAAATTGTGCATCAGGCAATAAAATATATATTGGACAAACGAGAAAGTCTATCAAAAATGGATTAAAGTACATTTTAGAAATTACACTAATGTTAAAATTATTTCAATAGATATAAAATATTAAAATATGGAAAATAACGACTTTGATCCAAATTTTAAAATATTACGTTTAGAAACTAGGGTCGATAAGCTAATCTACCTGTAATTTCTGGAGACAATTACCAAATTACCAAAAACCAGGACATTTTTCACAATCGCCAATTAGAGGCCGGCAATTCTCCTTTACTGAATGTTTCTCACTGATAGCCTATTTATAGTTTATAGCTTCCTATACTTTTATAAAATCATATCTCCAACACATATATAATATTTGATTCCATGTTAAAATCTTTAAGAGTTGTAAATCACCTGAAGAAAACACAGAGCTGGTGAAAAGGTCTTCAGTGCATAAAGCGTTATTACTATATTTATTATATTTGGATCCTATAAATCAACAATATATGCATTGTAGAATAATTCTGAATTATAGAAAATTGAAGTTTTAAAGCAATTTTTAGTATTCCGTACGGAAAACTTATAAGATCACTTCGGTGTTGTCCCCCACCTTATCTCGAAAAGTACTGATGAAAAAATTTTAATAAAATTCTGGAATATTCACTACAGGGTGTAGATTAAGCAAAAACTATCACAAGCCCATTACCTTTAATAATTTATCTGGTATATAAAAAAAAACAAAAATTTCAAGGTCATCAAGATCGGACAAAAACTTTGTTGAAAACTCATTTGAGATGTGTTTTGTGAAGTCGCTGATCATTTTATACTTCCGTAACGAAAATTTTTATTTTAAAAGCAATCAACGTACGGAACACTAATTGCGGTTATTTTTTTTTATATTCATTTTTTATAAAAGTTGGATTACTTTACAGTGGGACTCATAAAAACTTTTCTTTTATATGGTTAAAAATATAAATAATACAATGGTATAAGTATCGACGAAATTTAGTGCAGAAATTTTTAATAGAAATGAAACAATATATCTGTCATAATCAGATCCGATAATTATATACAAAATTTGATTTGTATGAAGGTTAACTTCAAGAAACTCGGCTTTGACATTTGGAACCTTCTCAAGACGCTAAAATTTTATTTTTACATGTCTTAAAATTTCAAAAGTATATTTTGTAGGATATAAAAAAGTTTTACTAATTAAAGACAATCTGAACAGGATGATCAAGCCAATTATGTGGGTATATGTTCTGTTATCTTTAAACTTATAGTGATCAATATCAATTAGTAACATCATCTCAATTTTAGACGGTGAAGATAGTAATGAATTAGAATTAAATCAAAACATTTTTTTTGCTCCGATACAGCCGGTAAACTTTTTATATATATTATATATTTATTATACATATTTTATCGAGTCAAAGAACAGACACAGTTTGTAACTGATCAATTTGCATCATTTTTGGGGTTTATAGTTTCTATAGCATAGAAGCTTTCATATTTATTCAATAAAAGAAGAGTTATGTCATTTCTATTGTACCTTATGAACTTTGGTAGTAGGTTAAGTAGTATTATAAACAAATGTCCTGTTAGCCATGTGATAGTGGGGTTATGAATAAAGCCAATACAACCTGTGAACATATATTGGTTTCAAATAAATGAATATATGGGATAGAGAGCCTTTAGCTACAATAGAAATTTTATATATAGTTATAAGTTGCTCTCTTTCCACCGAAATATTCGACACACTTGCTTTTTCATCGATTGAGCTATGCCGTTAGGCGTCTGTATATATATATATATATATATATATATATATATATATATATATATATATATATTTATATATATATATATATATATATATATATATATATATATATATATATATATATATCTATATATATATATATATATATATATATATATATATATATATATATATATATATATATATATATATATTATATTTATATATATATATATATATATATATATATTTATATATATATTATATATATTTTTATGCCTTGAAAAGTGTTTAGTTATTTCGAGGGCTAAAATTAATGATTTTTAAATATACAAAATTAAGAAAGAACATGAGAAAAAATTCATACATCGACTATCACCGAAGAACAATGGAGCAAATATTTCATCAATTTATACGAAGAAATAGAAGAAAATTTCAGAGAAAGAAGCACTGGAGAAAACAATACTGGCAGAGTACAAATAACACAAGAAGACATAACCACAAGAATAAAAAAACTAAAAAACAGAAATGCGCCAGACCCCAATGGAATAAATATGGAGGATCAACGTTGCACTCATCGTTACTAAAACTATTTAACACTACAATAACAACGGAGACAACCCCAGAAGAATGGAAAAATAGTGTCCTATTACCGATACTTAAAAAGGGCGACAGAAAAGACCGAGGAAACTATAAGGACCAATAAATAGTACAGTAAAACAAGTAGATATAGCAGAAGAACAGCAAGGGTTCAGAAAGAACCGAGGCATAATGGATGCAACGTTCATTGTTAAACAAATAGTGGAAGAAACAACTGAATCTAACAAGCCCGATATATGTGCTTTGTGGACTTAAAGAATGCCTTCCATCGAGGGAAAAGAGATAACATTTTGAAATTATTAGAAACACAATATGATAACTATAAGCTACTTAAACTAACTAAGGAAATAAATAGAAATAACAAAATAAAAATGTTAATGCCAAGAGGCGGAATAAAGTCTATACCTATAAATAAAGGGATAAGATAAGGAGACTCACTCAGTCCATTACTATTCAACATAAAAATGAATAAAATAATAGACGGAGGAAAGAAACGACAAAGATACAGTGTGGGTCCTAAAAAAATTAATATACTATGTTACGCCGTCGAAGAATTACTGATAGAAGACAATAAAGACAATCTACAAAAGCAACTACACGCCTTTAATACAATACCGAAAACATATAACATGAAAATCGCTGTAGAAAATACAAAATGCGTGATGATTATTAGAGAACTTCGAAGGTATAAAGTGAAACTGGAAGGCAGAAGCAAAAAACAGGTGGTGACTTTCACGTACATTGGAATTAACGTAACTGGCGTCAGGAACATAATATGAAAGCATCGAAAGTCAGTAGCTGCTTAAGAGAATTCATATGGAGTTATGTCCACAGAGAGCAAAATGAGAGTGTAGAAAACAACTGTGGGACCGATCTTACCCTACGCGGAAGAAACTTGAGCAGAGATTAAAAGAACAGAGCAGATAATAAGCAATGTAGAAATGAAGACGTTTAGAACAATACGGGGCATAACATTTAGAAGCAGACAAACAAATAAGAGTATACGGGAACAATGTCACATCCAAGGTATCACTACGTAGACAAAGGCCAAAAAAAAGAAACTGGAATGATCACGTGAACAGAATGGCACTTGATAGGCTGGCCAACATCTGGTAAAATAACAAACGTACAGTAAAAGGTCAACAGGAAGACCAAAGAAGAGATAGAAAGATAACCTACTAACAAAACAGAAACGGAATAAGAGGCAGACAAACAAGAGCGATCCTAGTCATGTGAAAAAGAAATATATAGGAAATTATGGATTGTTTCCAGAAAATGGTATAGCAAAATTGAAATAATGTACTTTATTACATTCCTTAAACTTATTTCAAATCTCCTACCTGTTTAGTTTATATAACATGCACTGCATTCATTATAGATTAACTTGTAAACGCCTGATTTTTTAAAATGGTCCATTTCGTCTTTTACATTGAAATAATTATGGATAATTTTTGAAAGAGTCTGACAGCTCTTTGTCGTTTAGAGTATTCTCAGATATTGGACCACAAAAAGTAAAAGGAGCATATTGTTTTTTTATTTTTATATGTAGATGGGTATATTAACTCATAAAAAAATTATAGATCAAGGCTCTTGGAAGTACTCAGGTTTTCCATAATAGACAGTTTCACATGGAAAAAAGGCATAATTTGTAAACAATTGATGAACCAGTGTATATTTATATGTATGGTAATAGTTTACTGAATATACTTGTATATTACAATAATTCATGTAACAAAATCTTATCTACCCAACTCCGGTTACAAGGCTTCTCTATTATAGGCAGTAGGTTTTCTGTTGTTTTGCTTTTGACATACCCTCATTTCTGGATCTGCGTTTTCGTCTTGTTTTACTCGTACGTCTACCTGGTAGAGCTAATTTAAATATGTTGCTTGATCATCTTGACTTAAGTATCCTTAACAGGTGGCAAAACTACGTCAATTATGTAGTGCTTATACTTGACTTCCGTACGTTAGTACAGTTTTTTTTTGTTGGGTAATGATGTATTTTTATTCCATCAATTTGAATTTATTCCAAAACCAACATTTCTTTCATTTTGAAATTTTCGTCTTATTTTTTATCTTCCTGTGCTATTTCTGTTCTAAATATCTACCCATTTTATATGACAGTCTTCATCCAGTAGAACTTCGATTCTAGTTTCTGAATTTACGTCGTCTCTATTTGCCTGCTAACTTGAAGACTTCATTGCTTTTATTGCTTATAGAACCTTACTAGCATAAATTTTAGGTCAGTAGGGTCTTCAACCAAAATTACCTGATCATTGACAAGTTAACGGTACATAAAAGATGATTTGGAATTATATTATTTATTGTACCATAGCTTTGCGTCCCTTTCTCTGAAATTCGGTAATTTTAAATTCCTCCTCCGTTCAGTTATTATGTACATTTGCTACATGATATTGTTCCATATTTAATGGTTTAGGGAGTGTAATGCAAGAAAAAGCGCTAGCGGCAAAGTTTTTTCCGACTTGATTCACTATTATCGTCACTGCCTATTCCTTATGTTACCTAACATAATAAAATTTAGCCTATAACCTGGCCAGAGAACATATGTATGTTTAAAAAAAAAGCACGTAAATCGGATAAGTGGTTCTCCAGTGATAAGCGCACTAACGGACAGACAGACAGAGAGACGTTGCATTTTATATGTATTATAGATTATATATATACTCGTATATATATATATATATATATATATATATATATATATATATATATATATATATATATATATATATATATATACATATATATATATATATACTTAGCTGTTTATGTAATTTCATTTTTTTTTCTTAGTCTCTGTTATTACTACAGTATCGAGTTTGCATTTTTTGACTTTTTGAATTGTTTCTAACGTTTTGCGTTCCGAAGATTTTATTCCAATTCTCCTGAACCTTGTTCACGATAATTTTTGCCTATAACCTCGCCAGAGAACCTATGTATGTTTAAAAAAAAAAAGCATGTAAATCGGATAAGTGGTTCTCTAGTGATAAGCGTACTAACGGACGGACAGACAGAGAGACAGAGAGACAGAGAGACGTTGCATTTTATATATTATAGATTATATATATATATATATATATATATATATATATATATATATATATATATATATATATATATATATATATATATATATTTATATACATATATATATATATATATATATATATATATATATATATATATATATATATATATATATATATATATATATATATATATATATATATATATATATATATATATATGAATAGACTTAGCTGTTAGCTGTTTATATAATTTCATTTTTTTTCTTAGTCTCTGTTATTACTACAGTCTCAAGTTTGCATTTTTTGACTTTTTGAATTGTTTCTAACGTTTTGCGTTTCGAAGATTTTGTGTCCCAAATTCCAATTCTCCTTAACCTTATTCACGACAATTTTTGCCGTAAATTCCTATTCTGATTTCGAGGCTTACCGATTACTTTTATTGACTACTAGCTAGTTTTTACGCTATAACTATTATACCATGATTTGGTTAGAATATGACTTACAATTTGGATCTTAAGATATATACATGATTGGGACCTAACTAACTTAGCCTTGGTAAGGAGTTTATATAAATGTATTGAGAGAACTTAAGATATTTTAACTTTAGATATTTCATGAGCAGAAAACTTAAAATTAAACTTAATATTAATTAAAATTAACTTAAGCAAATACGGTGATAGGGGGTCGCTGGGTTTTAGCAAACAGCGGCGGGCTTGGCATGGAAGGGGGCAGTACGAGGTCCTGACTGTGGAGTTGGGGTGGTGAATGACTTTGTCTAGGAATTTAAGCTGAGCGCTGCTGATGAATTCCCGGATTGTGGGCATCTGAAAGTCTCTGTGAAGCTGAGTATTGCCGACGAACCATGGGACTTATTTTGGATGATATGGAGGGTGGATCTGCGGGTACGTGATATTTGGCACCATGCTAGGCTGAAGTAGGTCATTCTGGCTCGGATGATCGTCTTATAAATTGTCAATTTCTTGCGAGTTGACAATGTGCTGGACTTGTTTAGGAGTGGGTACAGCTTGCCGAGGAGTTGGTTAGCTTTCTTTGCGAAAGCGGTAACCTGGTCCTTCCATACTAGCCGCTTGTCGTAGTAGAGGCCCAGATACTTGATGCTGTCTGATCATCGGAGTATGGTGCCTTAGAGGGTGAGGCTTCCGGCGTGGAAATGCGAGCCTTGATGAACATGATGGCTTGGATCTTCGCTGAGTGATTTCGAGGCACAGTGTGGGCATGTTTAGCATAAATACGTTTCTTAAGCATGAGTTGCTGACCCATTGCTAAAGTCCTGCCTGGGAGGATACGAATTTTTGCACTTATTTTTATTAGTCTAGATAAGATGCGTTTACTACACCTATAGAGTCTTATCTATCAACCATACTCCACTGCTCACTCTGGATTCAACGTTAATTGTGATTTAGATTAGGAAAGCATAAATAGGAACTCGGTAGGGAGAATGCTCGGGACTAGATTTTTCTCAGTGAGGAAGCAGCGGGAAGAAAAGAAGTTGGCGTGAAGAAGGTTAGCCAAACCTTGCCGTAGTGTGTTCTGTGCCAGGATCGTAGATTAGTGTTGCCTGCTAACCACTCCATTCAGTCAAGGTCATTTTGTTTACAGTTTAGTTTCTTCTATCCTCAGGAAAACACACACTGTTCTATTTATTTATACGTGAAATGCCCTGTGGTATATTCGACCACTCGCAATGAAGCATTGTTTTTTATGGAGGTTTAAAACTACATATTCAATCAATATACATATTGATTTTGTTGTGAGTTAGGATAATAATACACATTTAACAATTTCTACTTATTTAATAATTTTATTTATTTCCCGATTTATACCAAGCTAATTAAAAATATGATCATATCCTGCTAAATAAAAACTAATTCTCTTTTTGCGTGTGCTCATTATATTCCGTAAGTATATAAATATATCAGTAGCCCGTGTCTTGCACACATTTGGTCCTTTAGCCACGATACTTCCGTCAATATATACCAAATGTGACGGATTATTTTGATAATTATCGTGTCAAACGGAACCACCCCTGGTCTATTTATGAAAGGAAATAATGAAAGAAATTTATGAGCGAACGGAATTTTGAAACTTTTACTATAAAAATATTGACATAAGACATCACAAGTGTTATTTTTAGATGATAATGATGTGTATTTTATTATAAAGAAGTATTAGGGTATGTAGATATATAAACACGTATATTTGATATATTTACGATAACGAAAATCAAACGTCTGTACATTTATACTCATGGTAAATATTATATAAAAGTAGGATAATGCCTGTACATGTAATACACGTACATAAAAATGTTTTTTGTTTAATCTATATATATATATATATATATATATATATATATATATATATATATATATATATATATATATATATATATATATATATATATATATATATATATACATATATATATATATATATATATATATATATATATATATATATATATATATATATATATATATATATATATATATATATATATATATATATATATATATATATATATATATATATATATATATATATATATATATATATATATATATATATATATATATATATATATACATATATATATATATATATATATATATATATATATATATTTATATATGAGACGTTTCGCGTCAACGGAGCCACCCCAATACCCAAAAATATAATTGACGAAAAAAAATTCAAGGATGTCAATATTTTCGTCGAAACATAGGCTTCCAAATGCAACTTGGCTTTTTTGAAAAAAACAAGATGGCGGCTCAATATGGCGGCTAGAAACAAAAAAAACATAATTTCTAAGCGGAGTTAACTGAACTTCAAAACTAAGACAAAATGCAATATTGATATAATAGTTAGAATAACCAATATAATTTTATGTAATACCAACATGGCGGATCCAATATGGTGCCTAAAACCGAAAATTAGGCGAAAAATGGGCAATTACGGAGATTTAGCTGTAAGATTTTTTCTTATTTATGGGTCGAGCACATATGCTGCAGAGAAGTCTCTAAAGCGCTCCAGGAGCGGCATGTGTGCGAAAAAAGCGATTCACGTTGTTCTTGAATCGCTGTAAATTGTACTCGGTGGGAAACACAGTCCTGGATAAGCCATTCCGAAGGGATGATGTTCTCCATATAAAAGACTGCTTGAAAAGCGTTGTACGCGGAGTAACAAGCTGAACTTCATATGGATGTGAAGCACCAGCGTGACGTGTATTTCTAACATGCACCGCTTTGGGAGGAATTAAGCGGGCTACACCCTTCGAACACTTTCCATGAAAATACTTGTAGAACAGACTCAAGTCGCAAACCGTTCTTCGATGTTCCATCGAATCAAGGCCGCCGGTCGATTCCGGGTCTCCAATCAGACGAACAGCTCTTCTCTGAACAGAATCCAACAAATGCAGTGTATGTTTGGGAGCGGATCCCCAAACATGGGAGCAGTATTCTATAGTTGGTCGAATTTGAGCTTTGTAAAGAATTAACAGTTGTTGTGGTGTGTAAAGCTTTCTGGTTCGAAACAATATTCCAAACTTTTGAGAAGCTCTCCTTGCTATGCCTGCAACATGTTCATGCCAGAACATATTTGCTCTCAAATTAACGCCCAACAAATTGAGCGACGATGCTAGGGGAACGGAGTGGCCCGACATAACTATGTCAGGTTCAGCAACGTTAACTTTTTTAGAAAAAACTGCCGCCTGAGTTTTCGTAGGGTTAAATTCCACTTGGTTACTGTCACCCCAAGAAACAATTTCTTCCAGGTCTTTGTTAAGTTGAACGAGCTCCTGCTCTCTGCGGATATTCGCCTGAGCAGCCGATGTCCGAGCGTTCAAAGTGAATGAAGAGACAAGCGTACTGTCATCTGCAAAGCTGTAAATTGGATCGCCGGTCTTTTCCAGCAGATCGTTAATGTAAATGAGAAAAAGAGTAGGAGACAGTATGGAGCCTTGGGGCACACCGGCGGCGGCGTTGATAGTGAAGGTGTTAGAAAGAAATCCGTCGACCGCTACTCGTAAAGAACGCTCTCTGAGGAAACATGAGAGCCACAAACAGAACTTTTCAGACATACCACAAGAGCGTAGCTTAGCCAACAGTCTATTATGCCAAACCCGGTCGAATGCCTTGGATATCTCAAGAGCAACCGCTCGAGATTCTCCAAAGTGTTCAGTTGCGTTGTTCCAAACATGTGTTACATAAGTCAGAAGATCTCCTCGTGATCTATATTTACGAAAGCCATACTGGTGATCGCTAATAATATTGAATCGTTCAAGATATTTTAGAAGATGCTGATTGATAACTGTGGCACATTTCCAGCAGGACGGAAATATTCCCTTTCTGTAGAATAGGTTGAAAAGTCTACAGAAAACTGGTGTTAGTTCCCTTGCACAGTTTTTGAGAACTATGGCAGGTATTCCGTCAGCGCCAGAAGCCTTTTTGGTGTCTAGCTTCATTAAAATACGCTTTATGATACGCTGTCTGAAGACAACATCGGGCATCTTTGACTCCAATATGGGAACAGTAGGTGGTGTTTTTCCTTGGAAATTGACAGTAGAATGTTCAGCCAACAATTTCGCTCTCTCAACAGGTGTGGTTGCAATGGAATTATCTGGCCGTGTGAGTGGTGGTATGGTGGATGTGGTGAAATTTTGACAACTGCCTTAGCGACTGACCAAAAGGACCTGGAATTGTTGGGACAAGCGAGAAGTTTGTTTCTAATTCGTTGATTGTGTGCCTCCTTGGCTTCGTCGATAATTCCTTTGTATCTGTTTCGGGCACGAACAAAGGTGTTACGATTTATGGTGTTAGGATTTTCACGCCATTGTCGGTAGGCAATATGTTTAGAAGCAACAGCTTCTTTGCATTTTCAGTCAAACCAAGGCTTGCCTTTGGAGCGGCATTTCTTCGAAAAAGGGATGTAAGCTTCCATACCAGCCAAAATAACATCGGAGACCTCCCTGGCGTCGTCAGATGGGTTGTCGGATCGAAAACAAACGTCCATCCAAGGGAAAGTTCGAAAATATTCCATCAGATCTTCTCATTTAGCAGATTTGTAGTGCCAAATCTTGCGCGGCCTAGGCGCCTCTCCGTTACTGATTGGCAGGATACTAGATGTTGAAAGCAGTTTATGGTCGGAAGAACCCAACGGCGGATTTACGGTGACCCTGTAAATCTCTGGATTGGTGGTTAAAAACAGATCAAGAAGACTGGCGAACTCCCCGCCTCGATCAGGGATCCGTGTTGGTTCGTCAATAAGCTGAGTTAAGCCACATTGGATATATATATATATATATATATATGTATGTATATATATACACACACACATATATATATATATATATATATATATATATATATATATATATATATATATATATATATATACATATATATATATATATATATATATATATATATATATATATATATATATATATATATATATATATATACATATATATATATACATACATATATATATATATATATATATATATATATATATATATATATATATATATATAGGCCTTAAAGAAAAAAGAATTCCAGAATCCTGGAAAACGCCAAAGTCATCCTTTTCTTTAAAAAAGAGGATATAGAAAATTACAGGTCTGCTGTCTACAAGCTGGTAACAAAAATCATAAGGAAGCCAGAAATTCGACTTTTGCCAATCAATCGAACAAGCAGGTTTCAGGAAAGGGTTTAGTACAGCTGATCATATTCAGGAAGTGCACACACTGGTAGAGAAATGTACGGAATACAACGTCCCACTTCACATGGTTTTTGTGGCTTACCAGGAAGCTTACCCTGGGCAATACTGAGAGAGATGAACAAAGCCAACATTTACTCCAGATACATCAACATGATCCGCTACATTTAAGAGAGCGTCACCCTGCATGTGAGGACTGAGGAAGGCTGGATCACCGGGACGGTTCCTGTGAGAAGGCTGGGGGACACGATCTCACCGAAGTTAATCACTCTGGCTTTGGAGGACGTATTCAGCTGTCTGCCCTAGAAACAGAAGGGCATCAACTTAGACGGAAAGCGTCTAAATCACCTCCGCTTCGCGGATAATATTGTACTCTTCTACAGCGACGAGAAGAACTGACGACAATGCTCCATGAACTTAAGGACGCCTCCCAAGCTGTGGGCCTTAAAATGAACCTTCAAAAGACCAAAATAATAAACCCAGATGATATGATCGTCACCATCGAAAATCACTCTTTGGAAGTAGTCAACGAATACAACTATCTGGGGCATAATATCAAGCGTAGGAAAGAGAATCAGACAGTAGAGATCATGCAGAGAATTGGCATCACCTAGACGTCGGTCAAAAGACTCAGCTGTATCCTCCGTTGAGCCACGATCCCTGTGATCTTCAAAAGGAAGGTCTACGACACTTGTATCCTACCAGTGGTGACCTACGAACTTGAGACGGTGACACTCAGTGCAAATTGTGCCAGTCATTTCTGGTTTTGTCAGAGGGCTATGAAATGGGCGATGCTTAGGGAAGCCTGAGAGATAGAATCCAGAATGATGAGATAAGAAAAGAACGATGTCATCGAGCGTGTGGCCAGATTGAAATAGCGTTGGGCGGCATACGTGTGATTGTAAATGGATCAAAGCCCTAATGCAGTGGAGACTAAGAGAGACAAAGAGAAGTGTTGGACGACCGCAGGCGTGATGGAAGTACAACATAGAGCGACATGCGGGGAGGGAAAAACTGGATTCAGACCACTCAACAAAGATCGTCATGGAAGTCTCTAGAAGAGGCTTATGCCCAGCAGTAGGCTTATACGGGCTATTGAAGAAGAAGATATATATATATATATATATATATATATATATATATATATATATATATATATATATATATATACATATATATATATATATATATATATATATATATATATATATATATATATATATACATATATATATATATATATATATATATATATATATATATATATATATATATATATATATATATATATATATATATACATATATATATATATATATATATATATATATATATATATATATATATACATATATATATATATATATATATATATATATATATATATATATATATATATATATATATATATATATATATATATATATATATATATGTATATACATGTATATATATATATATATATATATATATATATATATATATATATATATATATATATATATATATAATTCCATACGAAAACGCAAATGGCTGCCGTCAGAACTGGTTAAATGATTTCGGAAAGTATGAGGGCTCAAATTTTAGCTTTTTTTTATGTAAAATCGAATGCCGTGTGGTACTTTTTGAAATTCTCAATTCTTTGACAGTGACATTGTCAAATACAAGTGAAGCTCGAAAAATTTTTCAAATATTTTTCAATTTTAAGACCATATTAAATGAAAAAATACTTCTGAATACATAAGTAGGGGTTTTTGATGTTGCTGAATACGATTCTGATAGAAAAAAATATTTAAGTAATTGACAGCTGTCAATTTACTCAAAATGCTATTTAATCATTATTTCATCACACTAAAACACTTTAAATTGCCCTTATGTCTTCGAGGTCGGTGAATACGATCCTGATTAAAAAAAATATTTTAGTAGTTGACAGCTGTCAAAAATCAGTTTCGTCATTATTTCATCGGATTAAAATACTATTCAAACATTGGCTCTTATGTTTTCGAGGTTACTCAAAATATTTTAGTAGTTGACAGCTGTCAAACGGGCTGTCAGTTTACTCAAAATACCATTTAATCATTATTTCACCAAATTAAAACACTATTTAAACATTGACCCTTATATTTTCGAGGTTGCTGAATACGATCCTGATGCAAAAAAATATTCTAGTAGCTGTCAAACGAGCTGTCAATTTACTCAAAATGCCGTTTAATCATTATTTCATTACACTAAAACACTATTCAGACATTGACCCTTATTTTTCGAGGTCGCTGAATACGATTCTGACACAAAAAAAATTAAGTAATTGACAGCTGTCAAACAAGCTGTCAATTTACTTAAAATGCCATTTAATCATTATTTCAGCACACTAAAACACTATTCAAACATTAGCTCCTATGTTTTCGAGGTCTCTGAATACGATCCTGATGCAAAAAAAAAAATATTTTACTAGTTGACAGCAGTCAAACGAGCTGTCGATTTACTCAAAATGCCATTTAATCATTATTTCATCACATTAAAATACTATTCAAATATTAGCTCTTATGTTTTCGAGGTTACTGAGTACGATCCGAATACCAAAAAATATTTTAGTAGTTGACAGCTGTCAAACGGGCTGTCAATTTACTCAAAATGCCATTTAATCATTATTTCACCACATTAAAATACTATTTAAACATTGACCCTTATGTTTTCGAGGTCACTGAATATGAATCTGATGCAAAAAAAAATTTAGTAGCTGACAGCTGTTAGACGAGCTGTCGATTTACCCAAAATGATATATAATCATTATTTCATCACATTAATATATTATTCAAACATTGACCCTTATGTTTTCGAGGTTGCTGTGTACGATCCTGATACAAAAAACATATTTTAGTAGTTGACAGCTGTCAAACGAGCTGTCGATTTACTCAAAATGCCATTTAATCAGTATTTCACCTCATTAAAACACTATTTAAACATTGACCCTTATGTTTTCGAGGTCACTGAATACGAATCTGATGTCAAAAAGATATTTTGACAGCTGCTAGCGGGGGCATTTTACGTCGAAATAATAATTTTTTCTTGTGGGGTTTTTCAAAAGCATATATGGTTTTTCTGTGTTCAATTGTCAATTACAAATGTAATATCTGATTTTAAATGTTACAAGTGCCAACTGTATAATTAATTCTCAAAACAACGAAATTAAGATGTTAAACGATAAAAAGCGATTTTATTCTTAATTTTGTCATTTTGAGATAAGTCATTCATATATTAAATATTTTTGGGATCGTTGGCTGCAAATTTGATATGGAATTGAAATTTAACAGCTGCCAAAGGTTAATCTCAGCTATCGAATCGATGACAATAAGATTTAAACCTATAGCAATTGCTGTTTATAGCAATCACTAAGTACATAGATTTTTTCAAAATATTTTTTTCATTGCTATGACTTGAAATGATGTCTGATTTCACACCGACCAAATATAGATTATGGTACACAGCCCTATAAAAAGAATGGTTCTGATCCGTAAATGATTTGATATTCTTATGTAAACATGAATCTGCCATTAAACTGTCAAATTTTCGTTCTTTAGCCTAAAAAAGGAGGAAATAGTTCCGGATGAGGCCAAGTTATAGTAGGCACAACGACTAAAAATTAGTTTTTTTTTAATTTTGGTAATGCCGTTATGGTCCAAAGAAACTTAATCATATGTTATTTTTGGTAAGTATACAGTTGGTTTTAGATAAAGACGACGCATAAAAATGCAAATAAAACTGCCCAAAATTATTTCTATAAAATATTGCATATATTTGTATCTAAATCTGTTTATACCGTATAAGCTTCTTGAAAGAGTTAGGTTATGTTGAAAAGAAAAAATATTCTTTCCCTTTAGTGATTTTTCTTCAAACATTAAAAATTAAAGACACATGTAAAACGGGAAAATATGTAATTGAAAAATTCTTTAAGTTGAAATTCTTAAGTATTTTTTTATGCTGAATCCAAATAATCATAAAAAAGACACGCTACGTAGCAAAGCGCTATTTAAAATAAATATGTGCAACGGCTAAATTAAAAAATTGTTTCTAATTTTTATTAATATTGAATAAAACTTTTATTTAATGTATATTTTGAAGTTCTTAATCCTGACTTGACATCAAAAAATAAACTTTTATGTTCAGTTTCAACAAGAAACTTGCTTTTAACACTTACAAGGGTGCTATGTGGTTGGTAAAATGCTTTTTTAAGTAAATAAATGCAACAGCTTAACAAGAATCTTTTTTTCGAACAAAACTATCATTTCTAGTTTTTCAAATTTGAATTTGATATCAAAACATGAGGAATAGTGTTATATTGAAAAAAAATATCCGTTTACTATTTAGGAACAAAAGGTTGCAAAATGCAGTCTAATATATATCCCTTGACAGTTTTAGAAGTCAATTTTGTGGATAGATTGATTGAGTGAATATGGGGGAATGTGAGTGGATGAGTAAGGTAGGGAGTGAGTGAGCGAGCGAGTGAGTGAGTGAGTGAGTTAGTGTTAAAGGGACTGATTGAGTAACAGACCGTGCGAACGAGTGAGTTTTGTTTAATTTTGCGGTTGTACATCTTTATTTTAAACAGCATTTTGCTATGTAGCTTAGTTAAAGGTCGTGTATGCGTGTTTTTCGTTAAACATGAACACTAAAACCTAATATTTTTAAGTTTTTATGATAAATGTAGATTCAGAACATTTAAAGAAGTCCAAAATAATAGTTTTGTTCCATAATTTTAATGATTATACAGTTTACATTATTTATTAAAATGTATTTTTTTTTCAATTTTATAGATTTTTGGCAACTTTAAGTATGCGAAGAACACAACACTTTGGTAACTTCTAAGAATTACGATTTTTTCGTTTATTTTTAATTGTTATACCAATGCGCCATCTGCAAATAAATTGCCAACCGTGTTGGCAGCTCTGCTTGAATGACTTAGTAAGTCGCCGGTAGAGTGCAGTAAAAGCATCTATTTGTTATAGTTTTCCGTTAGTTTCTTGGATAAAGGACTAAAAGTGTGTTCTCGTATTTGCTGAACCTAGCCCAGCTGATGAGCCGTGATACGGCGAAACGCGTCCTGGGATGGTTCAGCAAATGCGAAGAACACAACACTTTGGTAACTTCTAAGAATTACGATTTTTTCGTTTATTTTTAATTGTTAAACTTTAAGTATGTTTTCTGAAAAAACCTCACGGTGGATGATTCTTTTACGATTTTTTTTTTGGATTCAGCATTAAAAAATACTTAAGAAAACCCCTGTCTCATTAAAAAGACAGAGAATTTTTTTATTTTGTATACCGTGTAATTTAAATTTTTTCAAAAATGAAAATGATTTTTTTCACCAATCTCTAAATTATGACCCAAAAGTTACAAAATTTTTAATTTTAAAGGCTTAGGTATAATTTTATCTACCTCAGAGTGGAAAGAATGTCTACGGATTTGCAATATTATAGTCTGATACCTTACACCATTTTATTTTACGTGTACAGGATTTATTTTCCGTTCATTTAAAACGAAGATCATTTTAAAATGACTCTCTCAATTAAACGGATAAATGTGCTGAAATAATGGCTTAATGTGATTTTTTGTAATTTGGTTTGACAACTACAAAACTGTCTAAATATTTTTTTGGCATCAGAATTGTATTTAGCGATCTTGAAAATATAAGGGCCAATGTTTGAATAGTGTTTTATTTTGATGAAATAATGTTTAAATGTTTTTTTTTAGTACAATGACAGCTCGTTTGACAGCTGTCAACTACTAAAATATTTTTTCTGTATCAGGATCGTACTCAGGGACCTCGAAAACATAAGGGCTAATGTTTGAATAGTGTTTTAGTATGATGAAATAACGATTAAACGGCATTTTGAGTAAATTGACAGCTCGTTTGACAGCTGTCAACTACTAGAATATTTTTTTTGTATCAGCATCATATTCAGCAATCTCGAAAACATAAGGGCCAATCTTTGAATAGTATTTTAATCCGATGAAATAATGATTAAATGGCATTTTGAATAAATTGACAGCTTGTTTGACAGCTGTCAACTAATAAAATATTTTTTTTAAATCAGGATCGTATTCAGCGACCTCGAAAACATAAGGGTTAATATTTGAAGTGTGTTAGTGTGATAAAATAATGATTAAATAGCATTTTTGAGTCAATTGACAGCTCGTTTGACAGCTGTCAATTACTTAAATATTTTTTTTCTATCAGAATCGTATTCAGCAACCTTAAAAACCCCTACTTATGTATTCAGAAGTATTTTTTTATTTAATATGGTCTTAAAATTGAAAAATATTTAAACAATTTTTCGAGCTTTACTTGTATTTGACACTGTCACTGTCAAAGAATTGATAATTTCAAAAAGGGCCACACGGCATTCGATTCTACATAAAAAAAGCTAAAATTTGAGCGCTCATACTTTCCGAAATCATTTAACCAGTTCTGACGGCAGCCATTTGCATTTTCGTATGGAATGACCCATATATAAATATATAAGGTATTGCTGAGATATATAGAATTAACCTTATCTGTGAGAAAAGACAGAAAAACTATACATTCAGATGAATGAGCGCGGCACGTCGACAGAGAATTCGACTGTCAGCGCCTTAGCTTATAGTATAGAAATTATAGATATCACTAAAGACAAACAGGTGGAATCAGATGTCGATGCAAAACGAAGCCGGCTGGCTACCGGCGTCAAGTAAAAATATCCTCGTCGAATTTTTTAGAGATTTAGTGAGAGATATCATAGCAAGTAGAAGCTGAATTATGTGTAACAGTAATAGAGATAAATATGAGCGGCATCTCTGAGAAACTCGACGAGGCTAATTTTAGCGAACCGGCTTCGTTTTACGGCACATTGTGTTCCTCGAGACTTTTCTGTAGCGGTAGCTATTTATTTATGTATATGAGATATTTATAAAATGATAATAATAATCTATATTTAGAAATATCGAATTGCCAACCATGTTTTTAATAGTTTTATCCACCAACCACAAAATGATATTCAAAACAAGAGCGTAATATAAAAGTATCTAAGGATATAAACATAATTTGTTAATTATGATTAAGTAAAAAGAATGAGTTGACATAGAAAAAATAAAGTATGTATGGTGTTATATAATACAAACAGTGTTGTAGAATTCATTCCCATTATATTTATTTTCAAGGCAATAAAAAAAAAAAAAACAGCAAAACTGTAAAATCATAAGATATAACAGGATGTCTAGCATTTCCTTATATTTTTTTTATAAGTTTTTGTAGGTTGTGCCGTACCAAAAATAATTCAATATTCGAAAAATAATGGCTATTACTCATTCGATTTCTTGTTGACTGGTTGTCTCTATTGTTGCATATTAAAGAGTGTTTTTGCAGATATACGCGAGAGTTGTTAAATGGGACGAAGGTTACATTCAAGGAATAAGACTGAATATTATAACATCATAAATATATATATATATATATATATATATATATATATATATATATATATATATATATATATATATACATATATATATATATATATATATATATATATATATATATATATATATATATATATATACATATATATATATATATATATATATATATATATATATATATATATATATATATAACTTTTGGATCGTAAAGGACAGCATATATTATATTCATTATCATTTTCACTCATGTCCCAAAACGTAAATAAAAATTTTATGATGATAATAATCTACGCTACCCCTTAACCGCCACTTTCTCCATACAATTTAATGTTTAAGATATGTATAAAGTTAGCACGTATAACAAAGGGTTTCGTAAATTCAAAATATCAATGACATAAAGAGCTTGGAATAATGTAAGTTCACGTTTATCAATTTTGCTTGAATACAAGCAAACGTCGAATTTTAAATGAAACTAAATTTTTTTCTTTCTCTAAAAAAATACTTCATATCAGTATAATCTTAATTTAAATTATAATTCTATATTTATATTTTAACTAACATACCTTACACCAATAGTTAATTTATCACGTAAATTTAAATTTAGTTTACTAAAGTTTATAACTTTTAAGTACTGAATGGTAAAGAACTATTAAGTGAAGGATTAATTATTAACATATTATGTTAAAATTAAACTAGCATCTGTATATTGTTTAATTTCCTAAATTTTTGTTTTACATTTATATGTTTGTTTGACAGAAGGAATAAAAATATCATCTACAAATTAGATGCAGTATCGATTATTCGCAAATATCCCAGACTAGCAAAATTGAAAAAAAAAAGTCCAAAACCGAACCTTTCTCTTTATAGACGTAATACACGTGCTGAAGAGAAATCCTTAAAGCTTCACAGGAGCAGCGCGTGTGTGGAAAAAGTGATTCGCGTTGGTCTTGAATCGCTGTAAATTGTACTCTGTGGGAAACCCAGTCCTAGACAAGTCATTTCAAAGGGATGCTGAAGGACTACTTGAAAAGGGTTGTACGAGGAGTGAGAAGCTGAACTTAATACGGATGTGAAGTGTCAGTGTCACGTGTATTTCTAACACGTACCGCTTTGGAAGGAGTTAAGCGGGCTACATCCATCGAACACTTTCCATGAAAATACTTCTAGAATATACTGAAGTCGCCCACCGTTTTTCGATGCTCCACGGAATCAAGGTTGCTGGTCAGTTTTGGGTCTCCATTCATAAGAGTAGTATTTCATCGTTGGTCGACACATAGTTGTTGGGAAGTGTTTTAGTTCGAACTAAAATTCCCAGCATTTGGCAAGCTCTGTTTGCTATGTTTGCAATATGCCAAAACATATTTGCTCCCAAATTAACGCCCAGTAGATTGAGCGACGATGTTAGTTCAGCAACGTTAACTTTTTTAGAAAAAACTGCTGCCTGGATTTTTGTAGTGTTTAATTCTAGTTGCCTACCCTCACAAGACAGAATCTCTTCCAGGTCTTTGTCAAGTTGACCTACTGTCTGCGGATATTGGCATGAGTAGCCGATGTTCGAGCACTCAAAGTGAATGAAGAAATAAGCGTGTTGTCATCTGCAAAGCTGTAAATTTAATTCCTGGTACTTTCCAGATCGTTGATATAGGTGAGAATGAGAGTAAAAGAGGGTATAGAGTCTTGGGGCACACCGGCGTTGACAGCGAAGCTGTTAGAAAGAAATCCGTCGACTACCACTCGTAAAGAACGCTCTAACTATAAGAGCATAGCGTAGAAAATACACCATCCTGCCAAAACACGGTCGAATGCCTTGGATATGTCAAGTGCAACCACTCGAGATTCTCCAAAGTGTTCGATTGCGTTGTTCCAAACATGTGTTACATAAGTTAGAAGATCTATTGATCTTTGCTTACGAAAGCCATATTGATGATCTATAATAATATTCAATCCTTCAAGATATTTTAGCACATGCTGATTGAACGCCTTTTACATGGCTTTCGGTATTATTGAAAGCAGTGCGACTAATTGGCAGTTGTTTTTTGGGTATCGACCTAACTTCCAGCAGCAAGTAAATATTCTCTTCCTGCAAAATAGGCGTTAGTTCTCTGTCCCATTTTTTAGTGTTCCGTACGGAACACTTATAAGATCACTTCGGTGTCTGTCTGTCTGTCTGTCTGTCTGTCACACCCGATTTTCTCCGAAACTATTTGACATAGAAAGGTGAAATTTGGTAATAATATAGGAATTGATGGCCTCATCAGAGCCATGTAGTTTTGAGAATTAAATTTTGACTTAAGGGGTTAGTTTTGGGGGGTGAAGTCGGAAGTGAAAAAAATATTTTTTTACTAGGTCATCGAGTGTGGTGTCAAATGAAAGCTTGTGAAAACACGAGTAAATATATATATATATATATATATATATATATATATATATATATGTATATGTATATATATAATATTATACTTGCGCGCACTTTTCTTTGTATTATTTTTAAAAATTCGCGAAAAATCGCTGTCCCGGGCCTTATCTCGAAAAGTACTTACCAAAAATTTCGAAAAAACTCTGGAATATTCTCCACGGGGTGTAGATTGAACGAAAATTATCACGAGTGCATTACCTTCAATAATTTATATGGTATATAAAAAAACAAAAATTTCAAGGTCATCAGATTTCAGTAAAGATTGGAAACAAACTTTGTTGAAAACTCATTTGGGGTGTGTTTTGTGAAGTCACTGATCATTTTATACCACCGTAACATAAATTTTGACTTAAGGGGTTCGTTTTGAGGGGTGAAATCGGAACTGAAAAAAAAAAATTTTTTACTGGGTCATCGAGTGTGGTGTCAAATGAAAGCTTGTGAAAACACGAGTAAAATATATATATATATATATATATATATATATATATATATATATATATATATATATATATATATATATATATGTATATATATATATATATATATATATATATATATATATATATATATATATATATATATATATAATGTAATTCTTGCGCACACTTTTCTTCGTATTACTTTTAAATAATCGCTGTCCCCTACCTTATCTCGAAAAGTGCTGATCAAAAAATTTCGAAAAAATTCTGGAATATTCTCCACGGGATATAGATTGAACGAAAATTATCACGAGTGCATTACCTTTAATAATTTATTTGGTATATAAAAAAAACAAATTTCAAGGTCACCAGTTTTCAGTAAAGATTGGAAACAAACTTTGTTGAAAACTCATTTGGGGTGTGTTTTGTGAAGTCACTGATCATTTTATACCACCCTAACAAAAAATTTTATTTTAAAAACAATCAACGTACGGAACACTAATTGTGCAAGTTCAACTTGCACTTGACCGGTTTTTTTATTTAGTACTATGGCAGGTATACCGCCAGCGCCAGAAGCTTTTTTGTCTAGTTTCAGTAAAATACGTTTTATGATATGCATCTTTAACTACATCAACGGATCACTTGGTAGTGTTTTTTCTTGAAAATTAACAGTAGAATGTAAAGCAAGAAGTTCAGCTTGGAGCACAAACTGTTGTAGTTTGACTAGCAGGGCTTTAAGTGGGTTAGAGCACTAATTAGTCAACTAAAGTGCGTAGGATCAAAATATTTGTTTTCGTTTCAAAATAAATACCTACCTCTTATAATGCAGTAACTTTCGATTTTAATTTATAAACATCCCTATGTACCAATATTTACAGTACAATAATACATTAGATAATTAGAGGTTTTAGATTCTATGGCAACTAGACCAGGTCTAACTTTTAGTGCTGCGTCTGACTATTAATGTTTAAAAATTCTGAGTCTTTATCTTTGATTGATACAAACAGTCATTATTCCTACTAGAATTAGTTTATCTAATTATCTGAAAAACCTTGGATATTACAAAAATAATTTTTCAATTAAAGCACTGGAAAAACGGACATACTTATATACACAAGCCAAGTCATATCATTCATTTAATCGTTTCCCGCTAAATCAATCATCCATTTGAAATTTCAATAAGTGCGGTAAGGGTTCATGGAAAACAGCTGCCTAAATTGCAGTACACATTTGTATTTTTCAATTTTAATAACTAATTTTACATAAATTACTAAAATATAAGATTAGAGAATATTCAGCTGCAGATGTTAAATATAATATTGTTTATTTCTTCTCTATTTACAAAAACTATTATTAGAATAGATGTTTTGTAGTATTGTGAAGGCCGGTGTAATAAATAATCACAAACAAATCCTAACCAAATATTTCCTTCTTCTGTTCACCCTTATTGTGCCCATTTAAATGAGGGTGTCGAGTCTACGTTACTAGATGGCATTGCGTGCTTCACCAATTAAAGTGCATAATGTCAGTTTTAAGAGGGTTACAATGTCCGTCAGATCACAGTCTTTAATTCGTGGCTCTCAGGTGCGCGACTTGTGAAAATAAATTCAAGCCATATTCTAATTAAAATTGCGTTCTAGTTAAGTTTATACACTACCTGATAAATATTTTAACATAAAAAAAATTAGATTACGGCTCTGAAAAGTATGTGGTTTTACATAATCGATGACATCAAACGAAAAATAAGTACAGTGTTTAAGCAGTTGAATGGCCAGGGTATATTTAAACCATAAAATAACACTATAAATTGGAACAACTCGTTGTAAGCTGGCTCAATTGGCCAGCTTTGATTGTAAGTTTATTTAGCAGAAACCTCCATGGCTTTAGCTAGATGAAAAATCATGATAAATTTAATTTTTAATCAAGCTATACCCAAAAAAAGCTTGTAGCCCGGGCGGAATACCAGAAAGGTACGGGAGAGAATTAACAACAGTTTTTTTAGACCTTTTAATCTACCCTAAGAGAAAGCTGGAAATGCGCTACAGTTTAGCTGCTACTCAAAAAAAGCAAGAAGATCTTGCCAAACAACTACCGACCAATCTCACTGCTTTCAGTAATATTGAAAGTCATGGGAAAGGTTATAAATTAGCATCTTCTAAAATATCTTAAAGAATTGCATGTTCCTAGCGACCATCAATATGGCTTTCGCAAGGAACAAGAGATCTAACTTATGTAACACATGTTTAAAACAACGCAATTGAATAATTTGGAGAATCTCGAGAAATTGCACTTGATATATCCAAGGCATTTGGCTGTGTTCGGCACGATGGCTTATTGGCTAAGCTATGCTCTTATCATATGTATAAAAAGTTCTGTTTATGGTTCACGTGTTTCCTCAGAATGCGTTCTCTCCGAGGGGCAGTCGACGGATATCTTTCTAACAACTTCACTGTCAACGCCGGTGTGCTCCAAGGCCCCTTCCTATCTCCTGCTCTCTTTCCCATTTATATTAACAATCTGCTGGAAATCCAATCAACAGTTTCGAATGGCATTATGTTTATTTCTTTATTCACTCAGAACGCTCAAACATCGGCTACTCATGCAAATATCCGTAGATAGCAGGAAGTTGTTTAACTTAACCTAGAAGAAATTCTGTCTTGGTATGACAGTAACCCACTAGAAATTACCATTACAGAAGGCGACAGTTTTTGCGAAAAAAAGTTGACGTTGCTGAAACCGACGTAGTTATGTCGGGTTAAGTATTCCTCTAGCATCGTCACTTAATTTGCGGGGTAACAATTTGGGAGCAAATGTGTCTTGGCATGAACATGTTGCAAGCATATCAAAAAGAGCTTGCCAATGTTGGGAATATTATTTCGAACTAGAAAGCGTTACACTCCACAAAACTGTTAATTCTGTACAAAGCTAAAATTCATCCAACGATGGAATACTAATCCCACGTTTCGGGCTCGGCTTCCAAACATACACTGAATTCTTTGGATTATATTCAGAAAAAAACCATTTGTCTGATTGAACACCCAGAACTGACCAGCAACCTTGATTGCTTGGAACATCGAACCAATATTTTCATGGAAACTGTTCGCTGGATGTCGCCCGCGTAATTCCTCCCAATGTGATGCATGCTAGGAATACACGCCGAGTCAATACTTTACATCCGCTTGAAGTTCAGCTTGTTACTTCTCGTACAACCCTTTTCAAGCAGTCTTTTATGATTTGCCCAGGATTGTGTTTCCCACCGAGTCAGCGAGTCAAAATCAAGGTGAACCGTTTTTTTCCGTATACGCGTCGTTCCTGTACCGCTTTAGGTATATGTCTGCAGCACGTGTGCTATATAGATAAACAATAAACTGAAAATCCATAAAATCACTTTAATAGCTGTCAATGCCTAAAACCTTTTTCCTATTCCTGTTATAAATAAGGCGTAAGTGTCTTAATTTTGATCATTGTTAATGGGAAAAAAACATTTTTTTGGGATGAATTTTACATCTTCTAGTTGATAAAATTGGTTGATAAATAAAGAAAATATTTATTCTTTAATTTTGGCAGTTCACAATATAACTTCTTTTTTTAAATATATGTTCTTTGTTTGATCAAAATCAAGACATACAAAAGCAAACCCAAATGTATGAATTTTGACCGTAATGTAGTATAATTTAATTAAAGTTGGCTTAAAAATTATTTTTTTTTATCTTATCTTATGGTTACGGTTTAAATTTTATGGAAATGAGTCCGTAATAAAGGATATGTAAAGAATTTAATTGGGATTTTGAACAAAAAATAATTATCGATTTTTTACTTCATTTTAAAACTTTATCATAAATAACATTGATGGTCGATGTGAAAAACTTTTTAAAAAATTTTTACAATTGATTATAAATAAATTAAAATTTAAAAAAAAATCTCGTTACAACGAACTTTTTAATTATAACGAAAAAAAAATAGTTTTATTATAAAACTTATATATGATCTTTCCATTTATAACAATTTTTTTTTCGAAACCCCAGTTATGACAGCTATATATAAATATATATATATATATATATATATATATATATATATATATATATATATATATATATATATATATATATATATATATATATATATATATATATATATATATATATATATATATATATATATATATATATATATATATATATATATATATATATATATATATATATATATATATATATATATATATATATATATATATATATATATATATATATATATATATATATATATATATATATATATATATATATATATATATATATATATATATATATATATATATATATATATATATATATATATATATATATATATATATATATATATATATATATATATATATATATATATATATATATATATATATATATATATATATATATATATATATATATATATATATATATATATATATATATATATATATATATATATATATATATATATATATATTAGCCGTGCCCACAGCTCTGCTCGCGTAGACTTGATTCACTATTATCGTCACTGCTTATTCCTTATCTAACCTAACCTAATACAATATATCTTATAACTTGGCCAGTGTATTTTATAAAAACACACGTAAATGAGATAAGTGGTTCTTGAGTGCTAAGCACACTAACAGACAGACAGACAGAGAGACGTTGCGTTTTATATATATTATATAAATTATTATTATTATAGAACCTGGCCAGAGAACATATGTATGAATTTAAAAAAATCACTTAAATCGGATGTGATTCTCGAGTGCTAGCGGCAAACTTTTTTCCGACTTGATTCACTATTATCGTCACTGCTTATTTCTTATGTTACTTGACGTAATAAAATATATTCTATAATCTGTCTAAAGAACAGACACACACACACACACACACACATATATATATATATATATATATATATATATATATATATATATATATATATATATATATATATATATATATATATATATATATATATATATATATATATATATATATATATATATATATATATATATATATATATATATATAAATATATATATATATATATATATATATATATATATATATATATATATATATATATATATGTAACACCGTGTAATTTTTTTATTATTTCCATAATGGGACATTATTAGACTCTTTTATCACTTGAGAAATATTTTTAACTACTTCCGGTTTGACCGGAAGTGGCTGCAACTTTCTTATTTTAAGATTATCTTTCAATTTGCTTTGAAATTCTCTTTCCAACAATGTATCACAAGTTGACATTTTTTTGACAAGTGACCGGCAAAAACTGATTTAAACTCTTAGACTTAGGCGGCCATGTTGGATATACTAGCAATTGTTTTTATTCGTTGTATCTCACTTTGGAAAGAATTTAAGACTATTCATTTGTCGTGCCATTTTCGCGAATCTAAGTGGCCCCTGCAAAATGTTATGCTTTACATTCAGTTGCAGAATTTTCTCTTTAAATAGTGATCAATATCACCGAAATGAAGATAGGAACTCATATTTTTTATTTAACCTAGTTACACATTACAAGTTTTTTGCCAACATGCATCTAACAGAACTATCTAACGCCAATTGAATTTATTATTATTTTCAGAAAATAAGAAACCTATTTATTAAATAAATATTTAAATGCAAATAATAATAAGAATAACACGACAAAACCGATAATTGTATTTAATTAATATTAGAAAGAAGTAATATTTTAAATAAGTAACACAAAAAAAATACATAAGTAAAACTATTTTATGCTAGATATAAATTTGCTAGGTATTTATTCCAAATGTTCAAAATGCTGTCCGTTGTTAACCCTACACAATCTTGTTTTTCTCACCGTGGCTCTCATAACGTTCTCCAATTGAATTTCAGTAATTTGGTTTACTGCTCTTCTTAAGCGCATTTTTAAATCGTTTCTGTCTGTTGCTGGATTTTTGTAAACTTTTTCTTTTAGATGGTTCCATATAAAAAATCAAGAGGCGTAAGATCTGCCGATTTTGCTGACCACTTATTAGGTCCATTGGTATCTAACCAATTTGCACCAAATCTTTGATTCAAGTAGTTTACTACATTTCTACTATTGTGGACTATAGCGCCATCCCGCTGGAAAATATTGTTTACGATTTAAAGGTAAACTTTCTAAAAAATCTTCAACATCATTTTGAATGAACTCCAAATATCTTTCTCCATTTAACGCCATCAAATATAATAACTCTTGTGCTAAGGATACCCAACCACACGTTAAAGCCGAATCTGAATTGGTTATCAAGGTGGTGTCTTTGCAAAAACCAATTAGAATAATCCATTCTTCTTTGGTAATCTGTTAGAAATAAATGTTGATTTATTTGATATTTGTAGGACCTGAATTTATATTTTCTTAAAATTAGGCGAGCTGTTTCACGATTTACACCGGTTTGTTCTTCAACATGTCTTATAGAAATTGTAGGATCTACCCGAACAACGGCCAATACATTGATTTCTGACCTTTGGCCTCTTCGTCACCAATAAATACATCAGCAAATTCAATCGGTTGTCTTCTAAACTGCTGCTCTACCCTTAAAAAATAATTGTTGTGTGGGTGCTTCCTATCGGGATATCTTGCCATGTACAATTCGGCGGCTTGTCAGCTATTCTCTTTGCACTCTCCATAAATTAATAACATTTTTACTTTTTCATCCATTGAATATATCTTTGTTAACGAAAAATTATTTTCGACGTAAAATAAACAATAATAATGGCCATTTTGGTAACACGCAGCAACCATGACTTTCGGTTCGCTTGTTTTTTCACAGCCTACTAAGTCCGTAATGGAACTTGTTGATATCACATTATTGCATAATAAAACGGCTTATTGTCTGAAAATAACATTAAATCCAATTGGCGTTAGATAGTTCTATTAGATGTATGTTGGCAAAAAACCTATAATGTGTAACTAGGTTAAATATAAAATATGTGTTCCTATCTTAATTTCGGAGATATTGATCATTACTTAAGGGAAAAATCTGTAACTGAATGTAAAGCATAAAATTTTGTACGAGCCACTTAGACTCGCGAAAATGGCACGATAAATGGTCTTTAATTCTTTCCAAAGTGAGATAAAACGAACAAAAACAATTGCTAGTATATTCGCCATGGCCGCCTAAGTCTAAGAGTTTAAATCAGTTATTGCCGGTCACCTATCAAACAAACGTCAACTTCTGATACATCGTTCGAAAGAGAATTTCAAAGCGAATTGAAATTGATAAAAAAATGTACAGGGTTCTATTAAAAATAAGAAAGTTGAAGTCACTTCCGGTCAAATCGGAAGTAGTTAAAAATATTTCTTAAGTGATAAAAAAGCCTAATAATGTCCCATTCTGGTATCTAAAAATGCAACAATGTAACTTTCAAAATAAAAAAATTACAGAGTGTTACATATTGGCTGTGTCACCCGGTAAATATGTATAAATATATATATATATATATATATATATATATATATATATATATATATATATATATATATATATATAAATGAAAAAATTATTGATTATCTCTCGACAAATTCAAAGGCCTGTTTTGTTGTTGTTAAGAATATATTCTAAAAATCCATCAATTATATAAATATAGACATTGATTAGTAAAAGAAAACGTGGGAAGAAATAAAAATATTTACAAAAACTCATATATTTATCACTCGTTCGTAATGATGTTTAGTTTATTATGAAAATAATAGATATGACAAAGGAATGAACAGTAAAGTTGGGTGTGACGATATAAGGATATTCACCCTACATGATAAATATTTGTGACGCACTATTTGTTTTGTAGGAATAACATTACTTTAAATATTCATGTAAGTACTAAACCTTGTGTATCTGTTTTTCTATATAACAACTTATAATATTTCATTACAATTTCTAATTTGTAACGGTTATTGAAGCTATTTTTATTGCCTCTTTCTTTAACCAATATGAAGCATGTTATATTACGGTTACACAATGTTCTGTTAAATAATTTATCTAATTTAAAAGTAATATAGATATTTATTTTTAACCTAATAAATAAATGCCCCAAAAATTTTAGAAATTAATACCAAAATTGCAAATCCAAATGTATTTTCAAATATATAATGAAACAGCGTAACACTATATAAATACGACAAAAAAAATGAAATATATAAAAGCCAGCAGAAATAATGCAATAAAGGATTAAAATGTTTATCGAAAAATATTCACAACCAATATTATAGGTACATCAATAGAGGGCAAAACTCTAATCTATTATAACATCCACTTATAATGAAATGCTCCAAAACTGTCTAGTCATTATTGACCGAGCAATCAATAATATTGTAACATGTCACTTTATTGAAAATTTTATTAATTTCACAAGAAAACCCTGCCGTGTAATGTCCACAACATGAGTCAGCAGAAAAATATTGACGATGCTTCGTTACCAAAGGGCTCTTAATAAATTCGTTAACTATTAAGGATCACAGTTTGTTATAAGATACAAGTATTTTATCAAAGTAAATGGTTTCTTAGTACATTTTACTTTATACAATATATTAAATCTTTGATTATGGTATTAATTAAAGTCGAGTAAATATGCTACTACAATCGGCAAAAGCGTGTTAAGCTACGGATCGAATTTTCTCCTCCGTAATTGAGGAAATAGCAAATTAAATAATAAACAAAACATGAGAATTTTATGACTACATAATGTTTAGATTCATTTCAAACTTTATTACCAAAGCAATTGAATTTCTACAAAATTATTTGGTAGACTCGAGGTAATTTGTCCAACTATACGATTTCACTTCGCAGTCCAGAAGCGAGAATAGTGGTACGTCACAGGGTTCTATACTGCGGCCGTTACTTTTTGTGGTATATGCCACACAAGTTTATCCTAGTTACAGCAGTGACAAGTGTTTGATAGTATAAACACTGTATTCAAAAATGTTCACTTATATTTTGTTAAGCAGGTCTTAGGCTGAATCCATCAAAGTCAGATCTTCTCAATATTGGGAGTGCACTCGCTAGCCTAAATTTGAATGGTTTCTGAATGAAAATGTTTGCATCTAACCGAGCGAAACTGAAGTTTCTTAGGCTTATCACTGATTGGGAGTTGCATTTTATAAGTCGCATAAAGCTTATAGTTCAGGGAGCCTCCTTGGCTTTGAAGTTCTTGTACCGAAGCAAACAAATTTTAAACAGAGATTTAATGAAAAGATATTTGTTCAAGCTCCAGAAGTCAATAAATTCAGAACTTATGGCCTGCGAAGGGTGAGACATTTCTCTTTTCAATTAGGAGAGTTAGGTTGATGTTGTGTAGCGAACATTTCACATGGCAGTGTTCGCCAATACAATCCTAGATACGAATTCTCCTCTGTATATGAGAAAAAAGTTAAGGCATCGGGTTTGTATGCAAGATATAAGTACACGAAATGTCCATCATTTGGAAATGCTTTTATTTACACAGTTATAAATGCTGATAATTCAGTGCCTCATTGTATTCAGTCTGTCAATTCACAGCTTTAAAAAATCCTATAAAAGTTTTCTCTTCTTTTTTCTTTTAAGTTTATGTTAATCGTATCTGGTCTTTATTGTCAACTTGCCTTATTATTAACTCTTGTACGTTCTTAGTATATTCCTTTATATATCTATGATGTTTTGATTGTATACATAATGTTTGTTTTTTTTTTTAAATTTACTACATCTTATTGTGTATTACTATGTATAGTTATATTTATTTTCATATTTTGTAAACTGTGGGGATATGTATTTTAAATTATTAAACTAAGGAGCAGTTTTTTCTATTGAACTTAACCGAATCAAAAATAAAGAACTATTGTTATTATTATTATTATTAGATTAAGACGATTATTCTGGTAAAAATATCGAAGGTTAAATATTAAATAAATTAAAACACGTTACAGATCCGTTCAGTACAATTTAACTCATTGTAAAAAATCACCTTCCAGATTTTAACGTAAAAAATTAATTATTAAATATTACCAAGTTGTCTTGATCTACAGGCCACCCCAAAATGATTTTCAGGGGGTTTAACTACATTAAAAAAACAAAAGAAAAATAATTTTTAAGAATCTCTATGCCTTTATAGATTTCTATCAAATCATAGGGACAATGCGAGCTGTAATTCTATAAGTAGGGTCGTAAAAACATATTTATTTTTCAGCTTCTCTCTATTGATTATAACAAAGCAACAGTAGTGATGTTATAACTTTGACTTACTGGGTATGATTATATAGGTATATATATATATATATATATATATATATATATATATATATATATATATATATATATATATATATATATATATATATATATATATATCTATATATATATATATATATATATATATATATATATATATATATATATATCTATATATATATAGTAGAATCTCGATTATCCTATATAATAGGGACCAAAGTGATTTCAGATAATTGAAATTTTGGTTAATCCGAATTTTTTTATAAAATAGAAGTTTAGAATGAATACAACATTGCAGATTGACTTACAAGCATTTATACGATATGCTATTACGTACATAGGTATTTTATTAAAACAAAGAATAGAACAATTAGTTTACTTATTTTATGTATATGTACGGAAAATCGAAAATAAAACAGTTTCATTCTTAACTTTAATGTTTTAAAAATGCGGTAATTTTTAACTGCGCTCGTATTGCGTTAGTTCTATTTTTGGCTGCAATGCCTCTCCACCGTTTGTTAAGCAAAACGTCCACGGCGGTTGCGTTTTCTTGTTGTTCTACATAAGTTAACGCTTTTTCTAGGGCCTCTAGTCCTTCTGAATGTGACATTTTTACTGGGATATGGTCAGTGGCTTCTACTTCGTTATCATCATCATCATCACTGTCTATTTTATTAGGATTTTTGCATACATTTTTAATTAATTCTTGGTCAGTCATTTCATCTTCCACGCTATCAGTGTTTAACTATTCACGAACATCAGTTTCCGTAACGCTTTCACATTCTGATATTCTTGTAATAATTTGATGTAAACTTTCATTATCTTCTGTTTCTGCCTCTGAGTAATGTCTCTCCTCCTGTGGAATCAATTGTGACCAAGATTTTTCCAATCAGTAAGATTGCCACCTTCATTTACTTCTTCTAAAATATGCTCCAATAACAAACGCCTGTAATTGCGTTTTAAATTTTCCAGTACACCCTGATCCATAGGCTGAATAAGAGAAGTTACAGCAGGAGGGAAAAACCTTGCTTTTATTTCCCCACTTTCAAGTTGTTCCTCATTTGGATGAGTGGGGGCCTTATCTAGTAACAGAATACATTTTCTAGGATATCCATGTTCTTTTAAAAAAGTTCCACTTTGGGAACAAAATCTCCAAAAAAACAGTCTTTAAACAGAGTTGCGTTTATCCAGGTATTGTTTTGATTTTTATACAAAACAGGAAAAGCATTGCGACGAATATTCTGAAAGGTTCGTGGATTTGCTGACTTACCAATACACTTTCAGTTGACGTACACCATGTCTTTTTTTCCACTTGTCTGGCCATCCATCACTTGCAGAAAAATTTACAGGCGCTTCAATAACCGGCAGCTCTTCGCTTAAACTCACTGCCTTATGTTTTAAAATTGTTCCTGAAATTAGTATTCCACGTTCTGTCTAAACCATAAAAGTAAAGAATCATCCACTTTTTGGTATTCACCGCTTTTCATACTTTTTCGTGCCTGCATGGGCGATGACACACCATTTTTCAAGTTTTTCGCGATTTTTTCTCCACTCTGAAACAGTACTCACGGCTACACCTAAATCCTTCGCTATATTTTTAAGAAGTTCACCATTATCTAAACGTTGAATTGCTTTAAGTTTCTCTTGGTAATAACAACACGTTTATACTTATTATTATAACGCTCCATTTTGAAAAATATCTATTAAAAAGAAACTATTACCTCGGCGATAATAATAGACGTAATGAGTAACTTATAATACTCGTCGACTAACCAAAACATAGACAGCGGTGAAATTCTAGACGTCGGAGAGTCCCCGACTCATCATATATATATATATATATATATATATATATATATATGTATATATTATATATATATATATATATATATATATATATATATATATATATATATATATATATATATATATAAATACATACATATATATGTATATATTATATATATATATATATATATATATATATATATATATATATATATATATATATATATATATATATATAGGCTGAAAAGTCTTTTGTCTAGCTAGATGAAACACACTTTTTTTCTAAATTCGACTTTATTCGTTAATATACTCTCCTTCAAGAACGATATAATTAGTCCAATATTTTTCTAACATTTCTATACCGTTCTTGTAGAATGAGTTGTCTTTGCCTTCAAAACAGGCTTCAATTTCGGCGATAACTTCTAATCTCTTTTCCGCGAGTATTTTCTTGATGTCTGCATCCCCGGGGGCTACATCTGAAGAATACGGTGGATGAGGAAGTAATTCAAACTTCAATTCATGCAATTTTGCCATCGTAACTATTGACTTATGACACGGTCATTGTCTTAATGAAAGAGCAGTTTTTTCTTGTTCATTTGGGGCCGTTTCTTTTGCGATTTCTGTTTTCAAACGCCCCAATAACTTTATATAACATTCGCTATTGATGGTTTTTTTTCCCTTCTCAGCATAGTCGATGAAAATTATTCCATGCGTGTCCCAAAATATAGCGGCCAAAACCTTCCCAGCCGACTGTTGTGTCTTTGGTCGCTTTAGGAGGTTTTCACCGGCGGCTATCCACTCAGCTGACTGCCGATTTGATTCCGGTGTGTAGTGGTAGACTCATGTTTCATTGTCACATATCACATGAAAAAATCCTTTTTAGTGTGCTTAAACAGGTCCAAACATCGCTCAGAATCATCAACACGTTGTTGTTTTTGGTCCATTGTGAGCAAACACGGTACCCATTTCGAATAGAGCTTTCTCATGCCCAAATGTTCCTGCAAAATATAACCAACAAGTTCTTTTGATATCTTTAGGGTGTCAGCTATTTCACGCAATTTCACTTTACGGTCATCCAAAACAGTTTCGTGAATTTTTTTATTTTTCCGGTGTAACCACCTCATTTGAGCATTCAGAGCATTCAGCATCATTTGTATCAGTACGACCGCGTTTAGATTCAGCAAACCAGAGTGATTTTCCAGGGGTAGAGTCTTCGTAACACTTATCAAGCCATTGCTTTGCTTGAACCGTATTTTTTTCCATCAGAAAACAATGTATAATCAACACACGAAATTCGATTTTTCCATTGTTTTGAAAATATCAAAAGTAGCGTCACTAAAACCACTGTAACTTGTAAACTAATCGTCCAAATGTCATGAAATTTTGACACTTATCGTTTGAAGGTTGGTACTTTCTAAAATTTTTTGAAAAGGGCGACATCTATGTGTCAGACCAAAATGTTTACAGCTTATCATTCAAAGAAATTCATAATAAGCAGCATTTTTGGTTAAAGATATTATAACAAATAAGTTTGTTATACTAAAATCATCAGCAAGTTTTGCTCTTTCATTAAAAGTATAGTCAAAGAATATTAAACAACGTGCTATCTATCAATCACCCAACTCGCATACGACATGTTTCACTCCATCTCAGAGCTCATCAACTAGCCTAAGTGAAGAGGAAATCGCAACTGATCCATGACAGCATCAAAGATTTAATAAGCATATACCGAAAGTTGTTAGTAGTAAGCACACATCCCGGCTATCTGTTATGAACTGGCAAAATCTTTAATTCGAGAACAAGTCCTAAGGTATATCACTGAAGTTGGTTGGCTATTAACATATTTGCATATATGCTTCTTAAATCTTTACTGCTGTAGTAGTTGTTTTACGATTATCTCTCTACTTTGGCTAACTGAAAAGGTCTGAAAATGGAGTGAAACATATTCTATCCAGATTGGGTGATTGATAGAAGACATGTCCAATTTATTCATTACTAGCCATGCCCGCGGCTCCGCTCGCGTAGACTTCATTCACTATTATCGTCACTGCTCATTCCTTATATTATCTAACGTAATAAAATATATCCTATAACCTGGCCAGAGAACATATGTATGAATTAAAAAAAAAAACACGTAAATAGAATAAGTAGTTCTCGAGTACTAAGCGCACCAACGGACAGACAGGTAGACAGAGAGACGTTGCATTTTATATATATATATATATATATATATATATATATATATATATATATATTATGTTCTTTGCTACATGATAGTGTTCCATATTTAATGGTTTAGACAGCGTATTGCAAGAGAATGCGCTAGCGGCAAATTTTTTTCCGACTTGACTCACTATTATCGTCACTTCTTATTCGTTATGTTACCTTACGTAATAAAATATATCCTATAACCTGGCCAGAGAACATATGTATGTTTAAAAAAAAAGCACGTAAATCGGATAAGTGGTTCTCGAGTGATAAGCGCACTAACGGACAGACAGACAGACAGAGAGGCGTTGCATTTTATATATAAATTATATTCTTTGCTACATGATATTGTTCCATATTTAACGGTTTAGGCAATGTATTGCAAGAGAACGCGCGAAGCGGTAACCTTTTTTCCGACTTGATTCACTATTATCGTCACTGCTTGTTCTTTATGTTACCTAACGTCATAAAATATATCCTGTAACCTGGCCAGAGAACATATTTATGTTTAAAAAAAAGCACGTAAAGGGGAGAAGTGGTTCTCCAGTGATAAGCGCACTAACGGACAGACAGACAGAGAGACAGGCAGAGAGACGTTGCATTTTATATATATTAGAAATTGTTTTATTTCCATATTTTTAATGAAAAATCAGTTTTAAGTTGACCGTTTAAGTATTGTAAGCCTATGTAAAATTGATAGATTAGGCTGAGGTAGAAATAAAAAAAATATATATTTTGGACAAACTAAATATTGAAATTTCGGGACAGTAATATTTAGGGCCTCAAAATACAATTCAAAAAATCTAAGCATTGTTTTTTTCACGGCAGTATAGAGTGAAAATAAATCAGTTTAAATTATCACTAAAGTAATCACAGATACGCTAATCTGAAGTAGAAAAGTATAAACATATAGAAGCTATAACTACAAAAATATTATTACATAGGTCAACAAAAAAATATTTGTAAAAACTTTTTAAACCAATACATCTAAATGTTATGTAGTTTTGGGTGCTGAAACCGTATCTGGTATCAGTTTTTTTGTATCACCCACAATTCTCTCACAATATGGCATCGATTAAATTTCAAAATAGGGAAAATTTGATACATAAAAAATAAAAACTTAAACCGTACTTTTATTTGATTAGGTTACAATTTTTACTCACGATAACATATTTCACTTCAAAGCGAATATTTTAGGTGCTTATTTTTTTGTATTTCCTTTCCCTTTTCTATGTGAAGTTTCTTGTGTAGCTTTTTCTCCGATGTGATGCATTTTGTTGTTCTCTATGAAGTGATCAACAGTAATCACCCATCATGTTTATATTCCATCGTCCCTGGTACCGTTTCTCCATCTCCTTTATGTCCTGATGGAACCGTTCCCCCTGCTTTTCACTTACAGCGCCTAAGTTTTTAGAAAAAAAGTCAAGATGGTTTTACAAGAAGTGGACTTTAAGGCTCATCAGATAAGCCAGATTTTTTAACTTGTCTATCGTATTAGCTACAATAAGTTCGTAGTTAGGGTTTTTCACATTGCCCAAAAAACTTAGTCACAACTTCTTTAAATGATATCCAAGCCTCCTTTTCCTTTCTAATCATCTTTGCTTCAAAGTTGAAATCGAATATCATTTTACGAATATCAGGCCCAACGAAAACCTCTTCTTTCAGTTTGGCTTCTAATAAATGAGGAAATCTTTTACACAAATATTTAAAACATCTTTAGGCAAGGCTTTCACAAGTTGTTTCATTACGCCTAACATGATGTGTAGGGGTGGTAGAAGAATCTTTTTTGGGTCTACTAAAGCTTTATGCGAAATGTTCTTCTCGCCAGGTGTTAAAGTTTTTCTTAAGGGCCATTGTTTGTTGGATCAATGTTGATCCCTTGCTCTACTGTCTCACTCACATATAAAACATGGAAACTTTCTAAATCCCTTTTGTTGACCAAGGATCATGAAGACAACTTTTAAATCTTCACATAGCATCCAATCGTGAGCTGAATAGTTAATTTTCTGTAAAATCATGTTAAAAGTTTCCTTCATATGGACTGAATGAGCAACAGGCAGTGAAACATAAGTATTTCCGTTATGTAACTGAACACCTTTTAAACTAGTTTTTGATGAGTCTATAAAAAGCCTCCAATCGTCCTTCTTGTACTCAATGCCAAATTCATTCATTAGACTACCAATATCATGGCAGTAAGTCAGATCCTCTTTCTGCTTAAAAAACTGAGCAAACTGTTGATCTCTTGTTCTATAATGGTAAATAGATGTTCCAGATTCCTATAGATGTTTTTCTTTCAGTCTAGAACCAAGCAATTCTGTTTTTTCCTTAGTCAAACCCACATCTCTCACTAAATCATTTAACTCAGCTTGTGTAAACAACTGTGGTTTTAAATTTTCTAGAGAACATTGAAACTCGTCATCATCCGGTCGACTTTCATTAAATTCGGGAGTGGAATGTAAAACGTCATCAATAGACTGGGGTGGCTCAGGGACAGGAAGTCCCGGTCCATATCCTACCGGCCGATTAGCTAGAGTAAAGTTAGGATAAACAATTACTTTCTTATTTTTGGAGTTATATCCAGAAACATCAAAGCTGCAAAAATAACAATAATTTGAATGATTTTCTTGTTCTCTCCATACCATGGGTACTGCAAATCTAAAAGCTTTTCTTTCTTATACTATTTCCTAAGATACTCTACACAAACATAACATACTTTGTGAGGAGCTCAACATTTTTCTTGATTACCGATTTCTACAACAAAATGTACACAGTAATGTTTCTTTGATATTTTTTAACTACAAAGTCACCACATATATAACAAAAAGTGTTGGGAGAGTTTTTACAACCACAATTAGCCATACTTTGAGTGTAAATTAAAGCACATGGGTTAAACACTGCAATGTGAGGTTATATTAACTGGAAGAAAACAAACAGCTGTGATATTTATCGGAACATTTGATTTTACTGCCAACCTTATAAAATTCTGATTTTATTGCCAACCTAATAACATTCGAATGATAAAAAATAAACTTTTCACATTTTGAATATTAAAATATGAAAAATTGGTGGGGGATACGCCTTTTTATTATTATTTTTGGACTCAGCACACCAAAAAACATAGGAACCAGGTAAAATTATTAAAAAAGTTTTTGCATCGTTGGCCTATGTTATCGTTACAGGAAGGCAAACAAGTGGAACAAAACGCTACCGGTGGTCAGCCGGCTTCATTTTGCGATTGATGATAGTCAATCATCGCTCCTGATGAGGCTAACATGGTTAGCCAAACGCGTATCAAGTGCAAAAACAAAGTATTTGATATAGGAGTGATATATACTAAGTAGGGAAAATTCTATCAACTTTTACTGTCATTGGTCGACCAGTGCTAGGAGTATCTTTGCGATTGAACCATCTTTTCGCTGTTGCTTATAATAACATATCGTGATCAAAAATAGCACAAATTTACTCATAGGCCAGCGCGGTATTTGTAGTTTTATCTACAGAAAATTGTAAAATGTAACAAACTTTTGCAGTAATTTTTATTATTTTCAAGGTGCTCTAAATTAAGTCTGAATAAATGCATTTCAGCAGTTGTTACACTTCTATTACTGCTAAATATCAGCTGAGATATGTGACACTAAGGCTATTTTGCTAGAAAAAGGCTCAATACTTTTTCGACAACCCAATATATGATTTTTACTTCATTTAGAATGTATATATCTCGCCACAAAAATTACTAAACCCAAGTAAAAGCACTTCACTCACAACAAAAAACCTCAATATCTATAAAAGGGTAAACAAACAATAACCTGAAAGCCTTCTGCCCATATTTTTTATGAGGCTCTATTTAAGGTTATGAAAGTTGCTCTAGTTGAATTACAGTATTTATGATGCTACTTCCCCAAGCAAATATGATCACTGTAGGGCTTGTCGCAATAAAAACATCAATATGATTTATGTATTAACCGCAATTGGGCCTTATTGCCTTTACGGTATAATATCTGGCGCTGCAATTACCACATTTTGGCACTTTGCGATGTCTATTACTCAATACATTCTATTAGGTTAGTTTTAGTGACCTATTTTAAATAATAATAAAATAAAGTTGGCATTGTACTAGTATTTATGAGATTGTTATTACATAAAGAGTTTTAATATAATTATTTTTACATTTTTTTTTCATTTAGAGAGTTTTAATTTACTTCTGATTTTTCTTTTTAATAAAGCTGAGAACCAGCTGTTTATGAGAAATATAGTTTCTAGACCAAGACGGCGACCCGAAATTTTGACCTATCGACTAACCATCTGCCTAGTTATTTATTCTATTGAACGAGTCGAATAAAAGCCTTTAACGTTGATTTTGAGGCCCCCGTGCCCTGGAATGCCCCAATAAGGTTCATTTAACCACGTGAATCAAGTACCATAGCAGTTGTTGATACTAAAAAGTCGTGGGCCCCATGTCATTTAACCATACAAAAATCAATACATTTAGTTTTTTCTTGATCAAATAAGAGGGGACCTGTAAAAGGCAGACGCCGCTAATACCGGAGGGCGAAGCTGGACCCGCTTTTTCCAGCCAAAAAAGACTGTAATTCCCAAGTTTGAGCTCTACGGGTCTGCCCAGATTATTTTTGGAAATTTTAGGCCTTTACTGAAAACTGATGACCTTGAAATTTTGTTTTTTTTATATACCAGATAAATTATTAAAGGTAATTTTTTCAAAAATTTTTGATCAGTACTTTTCGAGATAATGGGGTGGGACAGCGATTTTTAGCCATTTTTTAAAAATAATACAAAGAAAAGTGTGCGTAAGTATTACATTATATATATATATATATATATATATATATATTTTACTCGCGTTTTCACAACTTTTCATTTGACACCACACTCAATGATCTAGTAAAAATTTGTTTTTCACTTCCAATTTCACCCCCCAAAACTAATCCCTTAAGTCAAAATGTAACTTTCAAAACTACATGGCTCCGATGAGGCCATGAATTCCTATATTATTACCAAATTTCAACTTTCTATGTCAAATAGTTTCGGAGAAAATCGGGTGTGACAGACAGACGGACAGGTGGACAGACGGACAGACGGACAGACACCGAAATCATCTTATAAGTGGAACACTAAAAAATAACTCAGACCGCCAACGCAAACTACTCCACGGCAAAATTATATAGTAACACAACCCATGATCTTGATAATTTATCTCATATAAGCACTACCGCTGAAACAAAACCAATACAGTTCTTTCCACTACATATACAGAATGAGATTCTTTAGAAGTTTTTCTGGAAATTTACGAAACTGTAAAAAATATAAAATATAACCTATCATTTAAGCTGGATTCTAAAGCAATGAAAAATCTGTAGACAGATCGTGACTACATCTATACGATATACATGCAATTTAGATTTTGCCAATTTCAATATGACTTCTTATCTCGGTTCATTGAAGATTAAATTGTAAATTACAATTTGGTATAGATTTTTCCGGTGAATCTAGTATAGTTTTAATTTACTTCTGATTTTTCTTTTTAATAAAGCTGAGAACCAGTTGTTTATGAGAAATATAGTTTTTAGACCAAGACGGAGACCCGAAATTTTGACCTGTCGACTAACCGTCTGCCTAGTTATTTATTCTATCGAATGAGTCGAATAAAAGCATTTAACGTTGCCCCCGTGCTCTGGAATGCCCAGATAAGGCCCAAAATGCTACATCAAAAATGGACGTGAATCAAGTACATAGCAGTTGTTGATACTAAAAAGTCGTGGGCTCCATGTCATTTAACCATACAAAATCAATACATTTAGTTTGTTCTTGCAAAAGGCAGACGCCGTTAATACCGGAGGACGAAGCTGGACCATCTGTTTCCAGCCAAAAACGGCCATTTTTGAGTTTTTGAATAAATAAGACCGTAAGTACCAAGTTTTGAGCTCTACGGCTCTGCCAGATTATTTTTGGAAATTTTAGGCCTTAATTAATAAATATTATGAGGGCAGACACCTCACTTGTACCCGAACAAACCAAGGCATTTTCAAAGTTCAAAAGAAAACTCGTAATTCTGATAGTATAGACACTATTATAGGTGCTACATAAAATTCGTATCGGTTGACTGAAATTATTATTATTAGGCTACACTGTTAAAAAAACTTTAGATGAATATTAAAGTATTTACTTAGAATTAGGCATTTACTAGATTTTTGAGGCATTATCTAGAAATTGCAAGTAAAATGCTTTTAAATTCATACATACTACTACTACTACTACAGGAACAAACGAACACACCATGCGTTGCTTTGATAAAAGCAATTACAGCGATTCAAGAACAACGTGAATCGCTTTTTTTTCCGCACTCGTGCCGCTCCTGGAGCGCTTTAGGGACTTCCCTGCAGCACGTGTGCTAGACCAATAAAAAAAAAAAAAAAAAAAAAAAATACAAAAAAAATCAAGTAAATTAATACTTGAAAAATGAAGTAAATGTTTGAAATTTTGATATATATGTGTATATATATACGAGGCTGGTTTGAAAAGTCCGTGCAAAAATAAAAACTCCTTATGTGTTTGGGGTAAACCTTTTTTATTTTTCGACATAGTCTCCTTTTAGGCTTATACACTTCGTCCAACGATGTTCTAGTTTGTTGATCCCTTCTGAATAATAGGATTTGTCCAAGTCTGCAAAATATCCATTAGTGTCTGCAATCACCTCCTCGTTTGAATAAAATCTTTGTCCCGCCAGCCATTTCTTCAAATTGGGGAACAAATAGTAGTCCGAGGGAGCCAAGTCTGGAGAATAGGGGGGATGTGAAACGAGTTGGAATCCTATTTCCATTAATTTTGCGACCACAACTGCTGAGGTCTGTGCTGGTGCGTTGTCGTGATGGAAAAGGACTTTCTTGTGGGCCAATCGCGGGCGTTTTTCTTGCAGCTCGGTTTTCAAACGGTCCAATAACGATGAATAATATTCACCTGTAATAGTTTTACCCTTTTCCAGATAGTCGATGAGGATTATCCCTTGCGAATCCCAAAAGACAGTCGCCATAACCTTTCCGGCCGAAGGAACGGTCTTCGACTTTTTTGGTGCAGATTCCCCCTTGGTAACCCATTGTTTAGATTGTTGTTTGGTCTCAGGAGTATAGTAATGTATCCATGTTTCATCCACAGTGACGAAACGACGCTTAAAGTCCTCCGGATTCTTCTGGAACAGCTGCAAACCATCCTTGCAACACTTCACACGATTCCGTTTTTGGTCAAGCGCGGCACCCATCTTGCGGATAGCTTTCTCATGTCCAAATATTTATGCAAAATATTATGTACCCCCGTTCAGTCGAGATGCCCACAGCACTAGCAATCCCACGCACCTTAACTCTTCTGTCATCCATCACCATATCATGGATTTGATCAATGATTTCTGGAGTCGTAACCTCCACAGGCCGTCCAGAACGTTCAGCGTCACTTGTGCCCATATGGCCAGTCCGAAAATTTTGAAACCACTTATAAACTGTTCTAATCGAAGGTGCAGAGTCACCATAATGTTTATCAAGCTTCTCTTTAGTCTTCTGAGGCGTTTTGCCTTTCATAAAGTAATGTTTAATCACCACACGAAATTCTTGAAAATCACTCGACTTCCTTGATTCACACGAATGCCAAACACAAAGAAATAGACCAATATGGCTGAAACTTGGTGTGCGTTCATTCAAGAGATGCTACTAACTAAACATGACCTCGATACGCGCCGGTGGTGCCATCTCTCGGACTTTGCACGGACTTTTCAAACCAGCCTCGTATATATATATATATATATATATATATATATATATATATATATATATATATGTATATATATTTATATTTATATATATATATATATATATATATATATATATATATATATATATATATATATATATATATATATATATATATATATATATATATATATATATATATATATATATATATATATATATATATTATAAATGCGCTACAGGCCATGAAGGCCTAGGGCTTAGTAAAACTTGTGTCCTTTTCCCTCTTCTATCATCCGGCGTCCAAGTATTGTTGGATCGTATGTCTCCACTGTATTCTGTTCTGCGCCTTCGTCTTCCAGTCTCTGGCCCCTATGGCTCTTAAATTCTCCTCAACATGGTGTAACCATCTCCTCCTTGGCCTTCCCCTCCTTCTCGCACCCACAGGCTTCATCTCTAGCACCAATTTCGGCAGTTTCCCTCTTGTTAAACGTTGTACGTGTCCTAACCATCTCATTCTTTGCGCTCTTATAAAAGATGTGATTCTAGGTCCGTCATATAAATCTTCCAGTTCCTGATTTGTCCGTCTAGTCCACCCTTTCGGTGTGTTTCTTCCTCTGTAGATCACTCTTCACATCCTTCTTTCCCACCTCTCTAGCGTCTCTTCCTTCAATTTATTCATTACCCATGTTTCACATCCATAGGTGACAGTAGGTCTTACGACCGATGTATAAATCCTCAGTTTTGTCTTTCTAGAGACATATTTTGATTTCATTAAAGCATTCAGGCTCCCACATTTTTGGTTGCCCTTTGCTATTCGCGCCTTCAATTCGCTCCCCTCATGCCCGTTTTCTTCCAGCAGTACCCCCAAATATATAAATCTATCCACTTTCTCAAATTTATATTCCCTTCCATCATAGGTCACTACATTAAGTTCTTTTTCTTTCTTAGTTTCTGTGCTTCCTGCTATCATATATTTCGTTTTCTTGGAGTTGACTTCTAATCCATACTTACTTGCCTCTCTTATTAGTCTTTTCGTTCTCTTTACCAGTTCTCTGCTAGACTTTGCTATCAACGTCAAATCATCCGCATATGTTATACACTGGTGCTGCTTATTAAAAATTGTACCGTTAGCCTCTAGGCTGCTCTCTCTTATCATCCTCTCCAAAACTAAGTTAAATAACGTCGCAGACAGTATCGTAATTCCCTTTCCATTATAAAATCCTTTGATTTCAGGGTGGTCGTCCTCTTTTCCTCTTTTCTGTGGAGATCCACTCCAAAATCATTTTTGGTAGTCTTTCCCTTGACATTCGTTTTACATGTCCATACCAAGCTAGTTGTGGTCTTTCAATATCGTCAATTATTATACGTTCCACCGTCATTAAATTCCTTACGTCCTCATTTCCAACGTGCTCGAGTCTAGATTTACCTGCAGATCTTCTCCAGAAATCCATTTCCACTACAAATAGGCTGTATTTTTGTTTATTTTTCAGCTGCCATACTTCCGAGCCATAAGTCAGTGTGTGTTGTAATATAGAGTTATAGATTTTCTTTTTTGTCTTCACTCTAATATTTTTTTTGGCATAGTATTGAATTCAATGCCCCAATAAACTTTTTTCCTTTTGTTATTCTGTATTGTATTGTTTCGTTGTTTCGGCCATTTTTGGTGAGTCTCTTGCCCAGATATGCGTATTCTTCACAGCACTTGATAGTTTCATTATTTAAAATCAGATCTCCTGGTGACGGTTCTTGTCCAATGCTTAAATATTATGTCTTCTCTGTATTTATTTGTAATTCCCATTTCCTGTAGTCTTCGAATAGTTTCCGGGACATGTATTCCAGGTCTTCTTTATCTTGAGCCACCACACACCTGCGTAATGTATTATGTATAGGTTTGTGTCCCCTATTGCTATTCCCATGCCATTACACTTCCGTTTCCACAATCTGAGAGCTTCATCAATATATTGAATAGGGTGGGTGACAAAAAAACATCGTTGGCGTAGACTTTTAGTTACATTGAAGCCCTTTGAAAGTTTATTTCCTACTTTTATTCTAATCGTTGTGTTTCTATAGAATTGTTTAATGGCATCCGTAATAGTCACATTAATATTAGATTTTTCTAGGACTTTCCATAGTTTAACAGTAGGGACCGTATTACATGCCTTTGTCAGATCCATTAGAAGTAGGTGTACATCTTGGGACCGTATTGTTCTTTTGTCGATGATTTGTGTTAAACAAAAAGTATTGTCAATTGTTGATCGATCTGCTATAAAACCGTTTTGCTCTTCAGATTCGTAGGGATGATACTCTTCACATATGAGATCTTTTAATATTTTTCCATAGAGTCGGCTTAATGTACTTGTCACCGTTATACCTCGATAGTTACTGCAGTTCTTTTTGTTGCCCCTTTTATGTATACATGTAATCCATCCTTCTTTCCAGCATTGTGGAATTGGTTCTCCATTCTTTATTAGTTCTGCAGCAATACCTTCCGGGCCTGGGGCCCGATTGTTTTTCAGTAAATATATTATATATATTTTCTTTGTCCTGTCCAACAATTCGAATTTTCTTGGGGGATTGGTTTATATATTTTGATCTTTGCTCCACCAGAAATGATTTATAGTGTTCCTCCCATTATTGGGCTGTAATTGGGTTTATATTTATTTCATCTCTCGTTTGTGTCCTTAAATTTTTAATAAATCTCCCCGATTCTCTAAATTGACGTCCACCTATGTATCCATCTAATTCTTGGCATTTGTTTATTGAAATTTTGATTAAACGCTTAAAAAATTTAGAAAATACTTAATTTTAAATAAATACTTTAAAATTCATCTAAAGACCCTATAATAGCGTCTATACTATCAGAATTTCGATTTTTTTTTTGAACTTTGAAAATGTCTTGGCTAGTTCGAGTATAACCGAGACTTCTGCCTTCGTGATATTTTATTAATTAAGGGCTAAATTTTCCAAAAATTACTTGGGCAGACGCGTAGGGCCGATAACTTGGAACTTACGGTCTTATTTATTCAAAAACACTAATAACGACCGTTTTTTGGCTGAAAAAAGATGGTCCAGCTTCGTCCTCCGGTATGGCGGCGTCTACTCTTTACAGGTTCCCTCTTATTTTATAAAGAACAAACTAATTTTACTATGTCCAGTCCATTTTTGGATCGACGTTTCTTGGGCCCTAAAGCTGGGTCCTGTCTCGGCGGCGTCTGCTCTTTAGGGCTCTCGACTTTTTTAGTGTCAACAAATATTATGGTACTTGATTCAAGTAGTTAAACGACAGTTCATTTTTGGATGTAGCACTTTAGGCCTTATCTGGGTATTCCAGGGCAGGTGGGCGGCAAAATCAACGTTAAAGGCTTCGACTCGCCCGACAGAATGAACAACTAGGCAGACGGTTAGTCGACATGTCAAATTTCGGGTCGCCCTCTTGGTCTGTTTGTTTAGCTGAAGCACTCACCTCTATTTTAAACCGCCCCTATAGTAAGCCAAAATTATCGTTTTTATTCTCAAATTGTTCTTTTAAAGGAAAAGGAACAGTTATAGAAAAAACTGTAAACATGAAAACAAAAACTAGCGTTAAATCAAGCGTTATAAGCTCTTACTTAAGCTTAAATTCATACCACCCAAACTCAGAAACCAAAACTCACAAACTTATTACCTTGTATCTGTAAACCCTATATGAATCTCTGCAGTTAAAATATTTGGAACATATACTCGTATGGTAACTTTGCACAAGGCTATAGAAACTTCTTATCGATTATAGTTCGCAGGGATAACATTACTGGATGTCAAAATTAGATTTCAAATTGGTAACGTATTTCTCACATTGGCCAATTTCTCTCATTTATTTATCACGTTATGGCTCCATTAGACCGTCAAATATCGAATTTATTTCAAGTAATACTTTGCTGTCCACCAAATGCTAATTAAATGATTGACACCCACCAAATATATTTAAGTAATCATTACATGATGATCGTCTGAGGATTGCTTTTATTTGCAAACCTTTTTTTTTAAATTAATACACTTAATACGTACAATATATATATATATATATATATATATATATATATATATATATATATATATATATATATATATATATATACATATATATATATACCGAGCAAACAAAATATTCTGTAGGGTATAACTTCATACCATACATTTTTTATAATGTTTTTCATATGTCTATATTATTTGATATATTAGTTTATTTCCAAGTAGGATATAACAAATTGTGTCTCTGTCTCTAAAACCTAAAAGTACGCTTGCCCTCCATCGGAGGCTTTTAAAAAGACAGACTGACAGAGGACTGTCCAGCTAATTTGACGAAAATTACCGCTAAACAGCGCGGGCGTCAGGCTTCCATCCTACGAATAAAAAAACTGAAATCAACTACTAAGAATAAATAGAGTCCATATTTCAGCAGAGACACATTGTTCAATTTTTCTCGATACTCGTTTCTCCGTATTATGGCTCATCAGCCGAGCTAGGATCGACAAACAAGAGAACAAAATTCGAAGTACTTATTGCAGTACTAACGTAACATTGCGGAAAGGTGCAACAAATTGTATCTCTGGCTGGTGAAAAATTTAAAAGCATACCTGCCCTCCGTGTGGGACTTTTGAGGCCACGAACCTAAAGAGGAATATCCAGCTAAGTTGGCAATAATTACAGCCAAGTAAAGCGATCGTTAGGATTCCATCCTACGTATAAAAAAATCAATATCCACTACTAAAAATGAACAAAGTCCATATTTCAGCAGTGACCCATTGTACCCTTTAATATATAATATCAGCGAAATGTTGAAACTAAACTATATTTATGTAAAAAAAATATTCGGTTAATACTGCTTGTAAATAATCTTATTGGTAGTAATCTTTAAGTGATATTTTTCATGGCCTAAGAATTCAATTAATGCGTTCTAAGAGTTGCCGAACCGCGAAATTAGTAATATAAATTTGTGAAATTTTAATGAGATAAGTATTTCATTAAAAAAATAACTCAGACCACCAACGCAAACTACTCCACGGCAAAATTAATAGTAACACAACACATGATCTTGATAGTTTATCTAATATAAGCAATACCGCTGAAACAAACCCAATATAATTCTTTCCACTACATATACAGGGTGAGATTCTTTAGAAGTTTTTCTGGAAATTTACGAAACTGTAAAAAGTACAAAATATAACCTATCATTTAAGCTGGATTCTGAAGCACTGAAAAATCTGTACACAGATCATTACTACATTTATACGATATACAGGCATTTTAGATTTCAATGACTTTTTATCTCGGTTCATTGAAAATTAAATTGTAAATTACAATTTTTTATAGGTTTTTCGCGTGAATCTAGTATAGTATACATTAATTAGTGTTTTTTTTAGTGTTCCGTGCGGAACACTTATAAGATCACTTCGGTGTCTGTCTGTCCGTCTGTCTGTCTGTCTGTCCGTCTGTCACACCCGATTTTCTCCGAAACTATTTGTCATGGAAAGTTGAAATTTGGTAGTAATATAGGAATTGATGGCCTCATCAGAGCCATGTAGTTTTGAAAGTTAAATTTTGACTTAAGGGGTTAGTTTTGGGAGGTGAAATCGGAAGTGAAAAAAAAATTTTTTTTACTAGGTAATCGAGTGTGGTGTCAAATGAAAGCTTGTGAAAACACGAGTAAAAAATATATATATAATATAATACTTGCGCGCACTTTTCTTTGTATTATTTTTAAAAAATCGCGAAAAATCGCTGTCCACCCGCCTTATCTCGAAAAGTACTGATCAAAAAATTTTGAAAAAATCCTGAAATATTCTCCACGGGGTATAGATTGAACGAAAATTGTCATTATCTTTAATAATCTATCTGGTATATAAAAAAAAACTAAAATTTCAAGGTCACCAGTTTTCAGTAAAGATTGGAAACAAACTTTGTTGAAAACTCATTTGGGGTGTGTTTTGTGAAGTCACTGATCGATCATTTTATACCACCCTAACAAAATTTTTTATTTTAAAAACAATCAACGTACGGAACACTAATTGTGCAATTTCAACTTGCACTTGACCGGTTATTTTTTATTTAATATAACTCTCTGGAAATTGTTTCAACATAACACACACTTCAAATATTAAAAATATACGAAATAGCATATGTTTTCTAAAAAATAATCACTTCTTCCTGCTTGTAAGTCAAATATCCCATCTATTTTGTATATGCAATACCCTCAAGTCGAGTCTTAAGAATATTAAAAAATATTATTTAACTCATTATTTTGCTGATTTAATGAAAAACTGCTAAACGCAGACAAAGTACATATTTAAGCAGTCCACTGTTCTTTTATTTGTCAATCCATCCCGAGACACGTTTCGCCGTGTCACGGTTCATCAGTCGGACTAGGATCGACAAACAACAGAACAGAATTTACTAATCCTTATCCAGGTACTTACAGAACGTAATGGTAAGATACAACGCTTTGTACCAAGTATGCATACCTGATATTCCATAGTAGGCTAACACAGCAGCCACAAGTCGACAGAGTGGTTGACAAAGTGCATACTTCAATACAGGCGGCGCGGTTTTCGAGGGCTCCCTTTCAGGTTCTCTCTGTTTAATGTAAAACTACTGAACACGAAGTCCATATTTCAGCAGTTTACCCCACTATTCTCTTGCGTCTCGAGATAGATTGACAAATAAGAAAACAGTGAGTGGACTGCTGAAATATGCACTGTGCCTGTGTTGTTTTCAGTAGTTTTACATTAAACCACACATGCCTGAGGGAGATCCCAAGAAAACCACACCGCCTGCATTAAAGTATTGACTTTGTTAGCCGCTCTATCAGCTTGTGGCTGCTGTGAAGGAGTATGAGGAGTGCGTACTTGTTATAATTGGTTGTATCTTACCATTTCTATATTTTGCTGCTTGGATAATTAAGAAGTATGGATGAAATTAAAATTTGAATATGAAAATCTAAATATGAAGTTCAAGAATGAATTAAAATATTTAATAGAATTATCACATAACCAATACTTGGAATGCATTCATTTATGTGCTTATGGCACGATAATAACTACCAATAGACTCGTTGCTTTTATTGATTTATGTACTACATAGTATCTAAACACAAAACAAGTAATTTTATAATGTTTTTAAAAAATTATTTAAATATATTCTTTTAGGTAAGACATACAAGGTGTTCCACATGTTGTGTTATGTGAAAAAGAGAAACTACCATTTCCTATTTCCCTTGCTAAAGGGAATTTTTGTATTTTTGCACTTCTATATACACCAGGCAATGTACAATGAAGACGCAATTAAAGAAAATGGCGAACTGCTGATAGATTTTTGTTCAAGAAACGAACTAAGGATAAACAACACCTTCTTTGCTCACAAAACCCAACATAAATATGTATTCAGCCACACTAAAGGGCAAAAATAAGCAATGGACTATATAATTATCATAGAAAAATTTAATTTAGATTCTCTACAAATGAAAAGCACTCTGGAACTATACGTGAACAGATTAAACTCAAAACTATCAAAGGTAGATACCAGAAACAAGGACATTAACACGACTTGGAATACCATCAAAACTTGTATAATCGAAGCCGCCGAAGAAGGCATAGGGAAGCGAAAGGTCAACGAGAATGCTCAGCGCAACATTAAACCTGGGTTCACTCTAATCGTTCAAAAACTGGCTGAAGAAAAAGAAAAGGCTAGTTACAATACAAGAGCTCACCAACACCGGAGGAATACAGTCGCTATGTCATAGTAAGAAATAAAACTAAAAAAATATCAAGACTGAATATTGGCGAAAATTTACTAGTGACATGGCAAGCGATTTATATGGAGCTCAAAAAAAGATTTGGAAGATGCTAAAAACCAGTCAACAAATACATGTAAACCAAATCTGTGACCATAGCCGAATGGGAGAGGTACTTTAAAATTCGATATGATATGAAAGACGAAGCTGAAGCACCGCTGTATGAAACAGAAGAAAAAGAAGAAGCATTTAACGAAGAAGAAGTAGATAAATAGGTTAAAAAAGAACTAAAAACAGAAATGCACCTCAAGAAGACAACAGCAGACAAATGAACTTGTCAAGTTCGGAAGAATGAATCTCTGTGAAAAACTAACAAAGCTATTTAATAAAATCATAGAAACATCGACGATCCCTGAAGAATGGCACAAAAGCATTACTACGAGGCTGGTTTGAAAAGTCCGTGCAAAAATAAAAACTACTTATGTGTTTGGGGTAAACCTTTTTTATTTTTCGACATAGTCTCCTTTTAGGCTTATACACTTCGTCCAACGATGTTCTAGTTTGTTGATCCCTTCCGAATAATAGGATTTGTTCAAGTCTGCAAAATATCCATTAGTGTCTGCAATCACCTCCTCGTTTGAATAAAATCTTTGTCCCGCCAGCCATTTCTTCAAATTGGGGAACAAATAGTAGTCCGAGGGAGCCAAGTCTGGAGAATAGGGGAGATCTGAAACGAGTTGGAATCCTATTTCCATTAATTTTGCGACCACAACTGCTGAGGTGTGTGCTGGTGCGTTGTCGTGATGGAAAAGGACTTTCTTGTGGGCCAATCGCGGGCGTTTTTCTTGCAGCTCGGTTTTCAAACGGTCCAATAACGATGAATAATATTCACCTGTAATAGTTTTACCCTTTTCCAGATAGTCGATGAGGATTATCCCTTGCGAATCCCAAAAGACAGTCGCCATAACCTTTCCGGCCGAAGGAACGGTCTTCGCCTTTTTTGGTGCAGATTCCCCCTGGTAACCCATTGTTTAGATTGTTGTTTGGTCTCAGGAGTATAGTAATGTATCCATGTTTCATCCACAGTGACGAAACGACGCTTAAAGTCCTCCGGATTCTTCTGGAACAGCTGCAAACCATCCTTGCAACACTTCACACGATTCCGTTTTTGGTCAAGCGTGAGCAATCGCCGCACCCATCTTGCGGATAGCTTTCTCATGTCCAAATATTTATGCAAAATATTATGTACCCGTTCAGTCGAGATGCCCACAGCACTAGCAATCTTACGCACTTTAACTCTTCTGTCATCCATCATCATATCATGGATTTGATCAATGATTTCTGGAGTCATAACCTCCACAGGCCGTCCAGAACGTTCAGCGTCACTTGTGCCCATATGGCCAGTCCGAAAATTTTGAAACCACTTATAAACTGTTCTAATCGAAGGTGCAGAGTCACCATAATGTTTATCAAGCTTCTCTTTAGTCTCCTGAGGCGTTTTTCCTTTCATAAAGTAATGTTTAATCACCACACGAAATTCTTTTTCGTCCATTTCTTGAAAATCACTCGACTTCCTTGATTCACACGAATGCCAAACACAAAGAAATAGACCAATATGGCTGAAACTTGGTGTGCGTTCATTCAAGAGATGCTACTAACTAAACATGACCTCGATACGCGCCGGTGGTGCCATCTCTCGGACTTTGCACGGACTTTTCAAACCAGCCTCGTATATATATATATATATATATATATATATATATATATATATATATATATATATATATATATATATATATATTTAAAAAAGGTCAGAAAATCATTTCAGATAATTACAGACGTATTGCTCTCCTAACCACAATGAAACTTCTCACATCCTTACTAAAAGAAAGTATCTAGAACATTGACTTGATATCAGAGAGGAGCAGTAAGGCTTCCGAACGCACAGATCGACAAGTGACGTCCTATTCGCGGTAAGACAAATAAAGCAAAAATTGATCGAATAAAATACTGTTGCCTTTACATGCTTCATAGACTTAACCAAAGCGTTTGACAAGGCTAAACTATCAGACGTAACAAATCTGCTGAAAAAAACGCAAATATCATCTAAAATTACCAATTTTATACATACTCTAAACACAAATAACTCCACACGGATCAAAGCCAATCGCCAAACCTCGAATGACATACAAACCACAGGAGACATCAGACAGGGAGCTATCGTAAGCCCGTTTTTATTCAACTTAGTTATGGACGAAATAATAGTAGAAGTCTTAAAACTGAATCTGGGTTACCGATTAAACAACAAGCACATATGTATAATTTTATACATATAAACAGAGGATGTCGTGGAAAGACAACTCCACAGATTTTATCAAGTGGCTCGCCAACATAACATGTCCATCTCAACAGAGAAAACTAAATCATTAAAGTTTTCCAAAGATCCTATTAAATGCATGTTGGTGGTAAAAAACAACCCTATTGACCAGGTTCCCCAGTTTAATTATCTTTGCGCAAACCTGTCAAGCAGTGACAACCTAACAAATGAAATAAGATTTCAAGCTTTTTTAGGGCCAAAAATGCCTATAAAAAAGCCGATTTCAGAGAAAACGCCTACGGGCGACTCCTACCAACCTTATTTCTGCTGTTCGTCAAAACGAAATAAATGAAACAAAATTTGAGCTGCTACCATTCACGCCATTTTTTGGAGTCAAGAAAAAGGGGCCCCTCGGGAGCCCGGGCCAACATAGACTCCTGTTAAACTTTGAGCGCATGTCCTACTGAACTGGCTAATGATACTATACCACGCCTACGATGCTACCGTTTACGCCAAAAATGCCATATTCGAATTGGGCCTTATTGGATAATGGGCCAGTAGCAGCGGCCCAAAATATCTGAAAAAGTGAACAGTTTCTATGCCAGATAAACCTGTCAAAAGGGCAAGTTGCTATTTTCCACGCCAATTTTTTCCCATAGCTCTTAATCTATAACTGTAGCTTAACACAGAAGTGCAAAAATAGAATTCGGCGCAGTGGTGATAACTATTGTATATTACAAACTTACCAAATACGTATATTTAACAAAATAAGGGAGAAAAAAATTTAACGTCTACATTAACGGTTTGCCTGAAACGTGTCGGCCATTACATTAGTTATTGTTTGAAAAGATATCTAGATATTTTTTAGGCACTCTTCTCGTTTCTTTTTTTTGATGGGTCTAGCACACGTGCTGCAGGGAAGAACTTCCTAAAGCGCCACAGGAGCGACACGTGTGCGAAAAGAGCGATTCACGTTGTTCTTGAATCGCTGTAAATTGTACTCGGTGGGAAACACAGTCCTAGGCAAATTATTCCAAAGGGATGATGTTCTCCATATAAAAGACTGCTTGAAAAGCGTTGTACGAGGAGTACCAAGCTGAACCTCATACGGATCTGAAGTATTAGCGTGACGTGTACTTCTAACATGCACCGCTCTGGGAGGAATTAAGCGGGCCACATCCTTCGAACAGTTTCCATGAAAATACTTGTAAAGGGTGATTCATTTAGAGGTACTTTTTTTTAAATAAAAAAAAATGAATAAAAACAATTTTATTTTATAATCTTTATTATCATATAAAAGAACCATTCTTTACAATCATTTCTTAAAGATAATTTCTTTCAAATGTTGTCCGCGACTACGGTTAACAACGTCCATTCTGAAGTTCCAATTTTCAATGACGCGTGTGAGTATTTCGAGTGGTATTTGGCCAATGTAGCTGGCTTATCCATGTAGACTTTGGACTTTACATAGCCCCAAAGGAAAAAGTCAAGAGGTGTGATGTCACATGATCTAGCCGGCCAATTCACTGGTCCAAAGCGTGAAATGATCTGTTCGCCGAATTGCTCTCGCAGTAAAGCCATGGTTTCACGGGCTGTATGGCAAGTGGCGCCATCTTGTTGGAACCAAATTTCGTCGAGACCACGGGCTTCAATTTCTGGCATCAAATAGTCTGTTATCATGGCGCGATAACGGTCACCATTCACAGTAACATTCCGGCCGGCCTCTGTTTTGAAGAAATATGGACCGATTATTCCACCGGCCCATAAATCACACCAAACAGTTGTTTTTTTTCTGGATTTAATGGCGGCTCTTGAACCTCTTCAGGTTGTTCATCACCCCAAATACGGGCATTTTGTTTATTCACGAACCCATTAAGCCAAAAATGGGCCTCATCGGTGAACAAAATTTTTCTCGAAAACAGTGGATCTTCTGCAAGCTTGTCAAGAGCCCAACGACTAAAACGGAAACGATTCGGAAGGTCGGTCGGCTTCAGTTGTTGCACTAGTTGAATTTTGTATGCTTTTAAAGAAAGATCCTTACGTAAAATACGCCAAGTTGTTGAATATGACAGGCCAAGCTGTTGAGAACGGCGACGAATCGACACTTCACGGTCTTCGCGTACACTCTCCGCTACCGCCCCTATATTTTCTTCACTACGTGCTGGATGTGGTCTATTCGGTCGAGCATTATCCAATAATGAAAATTTGGTCTCAAACTTATTGATGGTAGAGCGAGTTGTGCGTTCGGTAGGCCGATTATGTGGACCATAAGTTGCTCTAAGCGCCCGATACACATTCCTCGTAGAACGCCCATTTTCGTAATAAAGTTGAACAATTTGTAGACGCTGTGCCGGGCTAAGTCTTTCCATTATGAATTGTCAAACACTACTGAACAGGAATGCCACTTCAGTTGACACGACGCATGCGCAATCTGCAATTAAGTTCCCATCACAAAAAGTACCTCTAAATGAATCACCCTTTAGAATAGGCTCAAGTCGCCAACCGTTCCTCGATGTTCCAGCGAATCAAGGCCGCCGGTCAGTTCCGGGTGTCCAATCAGACGAACAGCTTTTCTCTGAACAGAATCCAACAAATGCAGTGTATGTTTGGGAGCGGAGCCCCCAACATGGGAGCAGTATTCCATAGTTGGTCGAATTTGAGCTTTGTAAAGAATTAACAGTTGTTGTGGAGTGTAAAGCTTTCTGGTTCAAAATAATATTCCCAACTTTTGAGAAGCTCTCCTTGCTATGCCTGCAACATATTCATGCCAGGACATATTTCCTCTCAAATTAACGTCCAACAAATTGAGTAACGATGTTAGAGGAATGGAGTGCCCCGACATAACTATGTCGGGTTCAGCAACGTTAACTTTTTTAGAAAAAACTGCCGCCTGGGTTTTTGTAGCGTTAAATTCCACTTGGTTACTGTCACCCCAAGATAAAATTTCTTTCAGGTCTTTGTTAAGTTGAATGATTTCCTGCTGTCTGTGGATATTCGTCTAAGTAGCCGACGTCCGAGCGTTCAAAGTGAATGAAGAGATAAGCGTACTGTCATCTGCAAAGCTGTAGATTGGATTCTCGGTCTTTTCCAGCAGATCGTTAATGTAAATGAGAAAAAGAGTAGGAGACAGTATGGAGCCTTGAGGCTTCTAGGCCAATATTCTACTTTTTTTGCTAGAACTGTTCCATTTATGAGATATTTTGACCCCTTTTGTTATTTTCTTCCGAGCAACAAGCGACAAGTTTTCAAAAAGTTAAAGTAATACAAAATGTTTTGTAGTAGCAAGATTTGTTTAACTTGATAAACTTAAAAATGAATTTAGTGTACTCTGAGCACTAGTTATACACACAACAAAAACCAAAAACACGCATTTTGTAGAAAAAATACGGGATAGTCATCGACCATACAAAAAGAGATGATCAGAAAATGATTTTATGCTGGACGAACGCAACACTAATTTTTGTTATTACTTTTTTTAGTGTTCCGTACGGAACACTTATAAGACCACTTCGGTGTCTGTCCGTCTGTCCGTCTGCCCGTCTGTCACACCCGATTTTCTCCGAAACTATTTGTCATAGAAAGTTGAAATTTGGTAATAATATAGGAATTCATGGCCTCATCAGAGCCATGTAGTTTTGAAAGTTAAATTTTGACTTAAGGGGTTAGTTTTAAGGGGTGAAATCAGAAGTGAAAAAAAAAATTTTTTACTAGGTAATCGAGTGTGGTGTCAAATGAAAGCTTGTGAAAACACGAGTAAAAAATATATATATAATGTAATACTTGCGCGCATTTTTCTTTTTATTATTTTTAAAAAATCGAGAAAAATCGCTGTCCACCCGCCTTATCTCGAAAAGTACTTATCAAAAAATTTTGAAAAAATTCTGGAATATTCTCCACGGGGTGTAGATTGAACGAAAATTATCACGAGTGCATTACCTTTAATAATTTATCTGGTATATAAAAAAAAACAAAAATTTCAAGGTCATCAGATTTCAGTAAAGATTGGAAACAAACTTTGTTGAAAACTCATTTGGGGTGTGTTTTGTAAAGTCACTGATCATTTTATACCTCTGTAACAAAATTTTTTATTTGAAAGGCAATCAACGTAAGGAACACTAATTGCGCAAGTTCAACTTGCACCTGACCGGTTATTTAATATGGTAACAGCTGTATTAGTCTGAAAGTTAAATCTTATCTAATTAAATTCTCCAACTTTCGCAAGTGGAAAACTAATCTAATTAGTATCCCAAATTAAAACAATTGCCTGATTTAATAACCGGTCAAGTGCAAGTTGAACTTGCACAATTAGTGTTCCGTACGTTAGTTGATTTTAAAATAAAAAATTTTGTTACGGTGGTATAAAATTATCAGTGACTTCACAAAACACACCCCAAATGAGTTTTCAACAAAGTTTATTTCCAATCTTTACTGAAAATTTTTGTTTTTTTTTATATACCAGATAAATTATTAAAGGTAATACACTCGTGATAATTTTCGTTCAATCTATACCCCGTGGATAATATTTCAGAATTTTTTCAAAATTTTTTGATCAGTACTTTTCGAGATAAGATAGGGGGACTGCGATTTTTCGCGATTTTTTTAAAAATAATACAAAGAAAAGTGTGCGCAAGTATTACATATATATATATATATATATATATATATATATATATATATATATATATATATATATATATATATATATATATATATATTTTACCCATGTTTTCACAGCTTTCATTTGACAAGTCAAAATTAAACTTTCAAAACTACATGGCTCTGATGAGGCCATCAATATATATTTATATATCAGTACCAAATTTCAACTTTCTATGTCAAATAGTTTCGGAGAAAATTAGGTGTGACAGACAGACAGACACCGAAGTGATCTTATAAGTGTTCCGTACGGAACACTAAAAACTGCCTACCGTAACCCTACAATTGCAGAAATTAAATTATATACTAGACATAAAATATTCTTTAATAAAATTAATTATATATTAGCTTATTCTGAATTTAATGCGTAGTAAAATATAAATAAATTTAAAATAAGTGAAAATGTTAGACATATTTTAGCAACATTTATATATACGTACAAAATTAGAATCCGATGAAAATAGCAGGAAGAAAACTCTAAATTAAAGTGTGGTTAATCGAACAGCTATATATATTTACTTCCAATGTTACTAAATAGAGATTGAAATAGATATCGTGACTGACTGTTAACAGAATATCTTGCGTTTTACCGAATTTTTTCTTTGGTGCTTCCATTGCTGTAAACAGATTTAAGTTGTGTAAACTAACACACGTCAAAGAGATTCTTTTTAAAAGAGAAGATGGAACTAGATATTATGGAGTAACACTAGTAAATATGTAAAAGTTTTGAGATAAATTGAAATCCATTCAACTAATTTTAAAAACTGCTAAATTCCTTTAAGATCAACGTAATTCATCCTAGTAGATAATGAGAAATTCGAGAACTTCATATTATATACCATTTGTATTCAAAATGTTACGTTATCGGTATTAATTAAACTTGGAAAAATAAATTATAAGTGTCTGGAATGCAACAAAAAGGTTTCATCATATGGAGGTCTTTCAGATCCCTACCGACATATGAAACCATTGCATCACTTTATGCTGTGTATAGTAGCTTCCACGAGGTAGTGATTTATGGTTTGTCAATGTTTCACCACTTCGCGACTGGATTAGCGAAATAGTCTCCTTTTCAGACTATCTGAGTAGGAGCTGATTCGGGGACATTGGCATGTAATATTTTTTAAAATAGATTTTATTAGATATTAATTTAGTGCATCAATACCTGCTGTCAAATAAAGCTTATTTAGTCTCCGCGAAACTAAAATCTACCTATCAACTAGAACATGCAACTTTCTATATCCTGAATACAACTGTTATTTCCACCTCAGACGTAATTTTGAAATCTATCTTTTGGTCAATGTAATCTCTCCTACCAAATAGAGGAGGCCCTAGAGCCCAGAAACTTTGTAACACATTTAACTCAAATAAATCAGTATTCAGGGTTGGTTTTTCTCGCATCGGCTTCATAATTGTATATTTTTTTTATCGCTCACCTCCTCGCCTCAGTAGAGATTTTACCGTTTTTTTATATCCCAAGGATATCGGCGAGGATGTCGTAATATCCGTCAACGTTGTCCAAATACCGAAACGTACATTTCTGTATTTTACGGCACCTTTTAAATAACGCGGTAGTGCTGCCATGAACGTTATTTGAATTTCTGCAAACAACTACTTCCTATGTACGTGGCCAGGCCAAATATACTTAAATAAATTAATATATAACGACCTGCGGGATTGAACCCTCAACCTTCCAGATAATTATTGACCTAAAGTCAATTTTGGCATTTATCAGATCAATTTGTAATAAATTTCATAAAAAAAAACTACATATCAGTTATCACCACTACACCAAATGCACTGTCTTGCACACATGTCTTTGCACTTGCGGGTTTCGCTAAGCATATTAGCAATTTTAGGAGCTATGAATCACGAAATCTAAGGTAAGGTAATCCTCGAATCGATCGATTATTAGTTGTCTAGTAACCCGTATAAAGAACTGTAAGGAATATATCTTCAGTCCTTATTTAGACAATTTTTGCATTCATTGCGCAATTTTCTGTCACATACAGTTTTTATTAACATCAAATTAACAGCATTTTTGGCAATAGTTGATTTGTCTGATATTTTATTTGATATTCCTTAAATCTTATGTAATTGAGTGTAACATACTTTATGTTACACTCACAATTTATAAAAAGGTTTGGATATTTCGTAATTGAAAATACAATTTGTCAGTTAATTTATCTGAATGGGGATGATGGTAGTGTAATCCTATGCAAATTACGGATTCCTTTGGTGACTATTGCTGTTAATTTCGATCGAGAGAATTATTCATAGGTAAACCTCTCTTCGGAAATTATCATTAAATTATGCAGAAAAATATTCCTAACTTCAGCTGATCACATTAGTCTTGCTTCCTTTGGAGCGTAAAAGAATGGACTAGGTACCAACTTATTTGTTTACTTAAGTATCCTTATCTCACTATTATTTTCCCCACTGGCAACCAGACCAGTATTACGTTTTAGATTATTTTTTTTGTATACTCAAGTTTGGCCAATTCTGAACCAAAGAAACAGAGAGCTTCACCTAGCCATTATTTAATGGTATTGTCTAGCAGGTGGCACTTCCTGATTTATAAGTTTACATGATATAAAACACGCTTTACACAAATGTTGTTATTACTTCATTAAGGGCACATACTAAACCTTATTTCCATATCTTTAAACGTTTGACAGAGAACGAAGTTGAATTTTTTACAATTAGTTCTTATCTAACTTAGTTAATGAGCCAATATGGTTTTCTGATCGTGATGGACAGTTCGGTAATTTTCTCGATGTGTTTTAGATCACTAGTCCTAATATTTTCTTGTAAATCCTCTGTTGTCTTCATGAACCCATTTGAACATCTAGTACAATACTAAATAGCGTTGACTAACCGTTTGTTTTAGCTCTGTCCATCTGATTGTGTGAACAGGATCTTTCACTGTATTTTTGCGGATTTGAGAGCTAACACCCCTTTTTCAAGGAAAATCATTTTTATTAAAGAATGTTGCTTCGAATAGATACAAAAATGATTTTTCTTCCAAACATGTTGCTTAACGACAGTAATATGGAAATGTTAGCACATGGTATGCTTTACTACCTGCATCGGTGCCCGCAAAATATGAAAGCAACTAATTAACGCAATCAAATTTCTTGCCTGATCTAACAGTTCAAAATCTCTTTGGTCGGCTATTAAGCCAGTTAGTCAAAATTCCCCTAAATAAACTATACCACCACTTACACGGCCCGATAATACATCTTTTGAATAAACTAACTTGTTAACTGAATCCTACTGTTTACACTCGACCGTTGATTTCTGGGAAAAATCCACTGTTCTCAACATGCCGTTGCAAATTTCCAATGTTAATGAAACCACACACAAAAAAGTTCCTTTACTTCCTGAAATATTGTACTTAATAGATATACCGGTGAATTAACACTAGTTATATGTGGGCTTTTGAACTTAAGAGATAAATAATATTTCCTGCTGCTGAAAATGAGCTGAACAGTAAGAACACTATGCGAAACAACTACCGATCCGTCGCAAATTTTTTAAAGTATCTGTATACTTTTAGTGATCAATAATATGACTTTTATGATCAAGAATACAGGAGATATTCTATTTTGTATCTTTGGAGCCACGCAATTAAACATTATGGACAATCTCGAGTCATATATGCAAGGCATCTAACAGCATTTGAAACTGTGCATTGTTTGCTAAGCTGTGCTGTTGTATATCTCAAAGGTTCTCTTTACTGCTCTCTAGTTTTCTTAAATACCCTTCATTGCAACTGGCATGATTTTCTCTCCGATGGCTTCATTATCAACGCTGATGTACTTTAAAATTCGATATAGTTTTCTACTATCTTCCTACTTTATATAAATAATCTGCTCGAAAATACCAAAAATGCAGTCAGTTGCTTTGTTAAAGACAACACGTTTGTTTCTTTATTTACAATTATACCAGCTGCCGAAACGAATATCAGCAGATAGAAGAAAGTTCTACAAGTTAATAAAAAGTGAATTTAATGCTAAAATACAAGCAGCAGTTCTTTTCTTTAAAAAAAAGTTAACATTACAGAACCTGGCTTACTTACTCCGCGATATTCTAGTCCACTAGCATGAAAATACAATTTGCTAGTCAAATATGTCTCAGCAGAATCATGTTATAGGCTTAAAAAAGATACCTTCGCAAACGCTCGGAATATTATTATAAAAATTTCTTGCCATCAATATATTCTTTGGTGTGCTAACAACGGCGGAATAAACTTAGGAAGTTGTCCAATTGCCTTCTGCATCAATAATTGCCCGGCATCTTCAAGGCATGTTGTCGACGAGATTTTCTATATTCTCTGCAAATTTTTCGAATCTCTCGAGACAAAGAGTCTTTCCTCTGAATTTTCCCTTTGCAAAGAACTAAACGTTTTCAATAAGGTTGGCATCCGGCGATTGTGAGGGCCACTCTAATATCTTATCTTGGGCCCAAGCGAGTCGCTTTGCGACGTGATTTTCGCCAACAAAGGTTTTTTCAACGTGCTTCGGAATTTGACATTATGAGCACGAAGATGTTGTCGTATGGTCTTATAAGACACATTCAAACCCGATTTGACTGACTGTAATACCGCCATCTTCGATATTAGTTTCTTTGCTTATAAGGATATATTTTGTTTTATTTGCATTGAGTCTTAAACCAAACGGGGTAGATCTTTTCCGTTATTAATGATAATTTATGTATCATCGGCGTATCTGACATTATTTATGTTAACGCCGTTGATGTTGATTCCTTCAGTGGTGGCAGTGAGTACTTCATTGAATATCACCTCCGAATAGAGGTTGAACAACAAGAGCGAGAGAATACAACCCTGACGTACTCCCCGCTTGATTTTAATTTCATCCCACAGTTGATGGTCCAACCGTACTTCAGGTGTCTGCTGCCAGTATAAATTGACGATGATATAAATGTTTTTGTCGTCTATACCGGTCATTGTTAAAATTTCTAGAAGTTTTCCGTGGCGTACCTTGTCAAAGGCGTTTTCAAAGTTAATTGGACAAACAACACATTTTGGTTGACATCTCGACATTTCTGGATCAACACATGGATACTAAACAGTACTTCTCTAGTCCCTAATCCGTTTCGAAAACCAAACAAATTCTTTCTTCACGTTTATTATATATCCTACCATGCATCACTCTCAAAAATATTTTTAAAACGGGGCTCTGGAGACCCAGTGTTCGATGGTCACTACAATTGGTTGCTCAGTTCTTTTTTGGAATCATGACAAATGTTGATTTCAGCCAATCGGTAATATTCCGGTCTCATAAATGGCGTTAAAAGGTTTTGTCAAGGCTGTTATTCCTATATTACGCCACAGTTTTAAAATTTTAGTGCTCATTTGGTCCAGTCTAGCTGCTTTTTCATTTTTTGCTAGCTTCTTTGCTAGTGCCACCGTGTTTAGTAACTAGTGGGCCTGACGTAGCATCAGTCATGTCACATTCAGATCTCTCATCATTGAACAGTTTTGTGATATAATCCTTCCATACTCGAGGATATTGTGTTATATCTGTTATCTTGTGTTTATTTCGATCTTTCAGATAGTGGGTTGTACTCGGACTTTTATTGCCGTTATTCTACTTTTTTAAGTAAATTAGTCGTGCCTCATAGTGTTCAATTTCTTTACATTTCCAGGTGTGCCAGTCTGCCTTTGCTTGTTTTATTCTAGGTCTTATTTCACAATGTATTCTCTTATGTTCACCTCGTTTTTATTCTTGTAATTGCATCTTTGATCCAGAAGGTCTAAAACTCCATCAATCATTCAGCTCTGTTTCTTCCTTCCTCTATCCTATTTCTGCTCTCCTAAGTATGTCTCTAGATCTGTCCCACATAGTTTCCATATTATTTTGTTCCTCCTCAATAGATTTAATTCTCTCTTCTAAAATATTTGTTATATGTGATCTGGTGTTTTCGTCTGTCAGTTTATCTCTACTGAATGTGGTAGTTCTGTTAGGTTTCCTGATCCTTTTAAGCAGCAGCCTTATTTTTCTACTAGGAGACTATGGTGTGTTGGGACGTCTGCCCCAGGATATGTTTTCGCAGACAATAGATAGCTTCTATACCTCTTCTTGATACAAATGAAGTCGATCTGGTTTCTGACGATTTTTGTGTGTCGTGATGTATTTGTGATTACTAGTTGTTTTTCTAAGCAAAACATCACGAACCTATCACCTCTGTCATTATGGTCACCCAGGCCGTAATCTCATATAATTGAAAAGTTTACTGGACGAAATAGTAATAAATTTCGAAAAATAAAAATTTATAGAAGTAGAAGAAATTATTCTTGCTATTATTTAATTATATTTGATACAGTTTTAAGTTCTTAATTTGGTGTTATTTTGTTCTTTTATTTATATCTTAAGGGTCAGTACTTGATATCTTATTTCCTTAACTCTTGAGAGATATCTAGGTTATTTTTATATACTATTGGGAACTGCCGTTTCCATAACACTGTGCTACTTTTCGTTGAACTCTCTCGTTCACACTCGACCGCCAATTTCCAGGAAAACACATGACCCCAAAAGGAAGATATCGCCAATAAGTTTTAATTCTTTTTTAGGTCATATGTTGAAACTGAAAATTTTCGCTCGATGGGAGACATGTTTTTAATACGACACGCACAGTATGGAACGAGGGTATATAGGCAAGTTCTACTGTCATTCAATTTATTAAATAAAGCTAATGCAACGTACCACTATTTTCCTCAATTTTCTACCCTCGTATTTAAATATCTTTTGTACTATAAATTACCAAAAGTAAATTAACCTGCTCTACATTGCGAACGAGGATTGGGATGCGTTAATTACCTGCCACATGGAGGTTCTATTAAGGCAGTAATTTTAACGAAATAGCTCCATTTACAATGGTGAAACTAATTTTTAATTAGATAAACTTTAAGCTTTAGGTGTCTTCTTTTATATACTTTAATTTTTAGTCCAATTTCTGAATTGGCTTAATTGCATCTTTAGCAGTTTATTAAAGTTAAATGGGTTTAAGTTTGCTTAAAGTGAACATAAGGATCGTATGAGAATCCGTGTATAGTATATGTCACTATATTACTTTGTTTAAAAAATATTTCCGTCCCAGGGTTGTAAAATCGTTACGATGAACTGTATTTTATACTATTTAACACTTCTTTTCGAAGAATCATTTCGTACTAGGTGTTAGAGAATTTTAAAATTTATACTTATATTTGAGCCTGCCAAGTAACCTGAGGGCAGCTGGTTCGAATCAGATGCTAGCGGCTGGGTGTTGTGACGTCCTAGATTTTAAATGTAAATCATAAATATACCATCTCGTGGCTAATATGCTAAGTTCGTGAAGCCAATACAACAAAAAAAAAAAACGTTTTTCTTCCGTTTTTATGAGATTTTCACATTCAATATTTTTCTGGATTATATATATACAAATATATATACATATACATATATATATATATATATATATATATATATATATATATATATATATATATATATATATATATATATATATATATATTATATATATATATATATATATATATATATACATATATATATATATATATATATATATATATATATATATATATATATATATATATATATATATATATATATATATATATATATATATATATATATATATATATATATATTATATATATATTATATATATATATATATATATATATATATATATATATATATATATATATATATATATATATATATATATATATATATATATATATATATATATAACCTGAGGGCCGCTGGTTCGAATCAGATGTTAGCGGCTGGGAGCTGTGACCTCCTAGATTTTAAATCTAAATCATAAATATACCAACTCGTGGCTAATATGCTAAGTTCGTGAAGCCAATAAAACAGAAAAAAAATTTTTCGTTTCATGTTTATGAGATTTTCACATTCAATATTTTTCTGGATTATATATATACAAATATATATATACGTATATATATATATATATATATATATATATATATATATATATATATATATATATATATATATATATATATATTTGGGGGATATCAAACAATGAAGAAAAGAGAAATGGATAAAAATTGCAAGCATTGTTGGACGAAGATGATTCGTAAACACAAAAACAACTCGCCGAGCAATTGGGCGTTAGTCAACAAGCTGTTTCCAATCGGCTACGAGAGATGGGAAAGATTCAGAAGACCAGTAGATGGGTACCACATGAGTTGAACGACAGGCAAATGGAAAAGGGCAAAAACACGTGTGACATTTTGCTCGCTCGGTACAAAAGGAAGCCGTTTTTGCATCGTATAGTTATAGGGGATGAAAAGTGAATTTATTTTGAGAATCCCAAGCGCAAAAAATCATGGGTAGACCCAGGCGCACCATCCACATCGACCGCAAGACCGAATCGCTCTGGCAGAAAGACGATGCTCTGTGTTTGTTGGGACCAGAGGGGCGTGGTATATTATGAGCTGCTAAAACCTGGGGAAACGGTTAATACTAAACGTTACCAACAACAACTAAGAGATTTGAACCATTCGCTGCTTGAAAAAAGCCAGAATACCGAAAGAGGCAACACAAAGTCATTTTTCTTCATGACAATGCTCCATCACATACGGCAAAACCAGTTCGCGACATGTTGGAAAAACATTTGTATTTTCAAAAAGTTTTACTGATTAAAACGATTTACTCAATAGAACTCAGCAACGCACTCGTTACGCTCAATTCATCCTTATAAAAAACGTGCAACAGCATTTCCCCATCATTTCTTTATTGGAACTTAAAGCGTCAACATCTCTGCTATACCTGCTCACCAATTACGGCATCGGAAAATGGATATCATTCTGGAAGAAACGCTAGAAGTCATTGCCTTTTTGCAAGAAGGGCATAGCCAACGTGTAGTCGCTGCGCAACTGCACCAAAGCTAGTCAGCCGTCTCCAGCGTTTACAGACATTACTAATAGACTGGCGCTTTTACATGGAGATCAGGAAGAAGAAGTTGTGCCTCGGAACGAGACCACCGCTTCATTGTCAACACAGCTCTAAGAAATCGTCACTTGACCGGCGTTGAGGTCCAGTAGGAGCTCCGACAAGTTCGTGGTCGGGCTGTTAGTCATTGGACAGTCAGAAGAAGACTTAAAGAAGCTAACCTAACTCCGAAGAGACCAGCTAACGGACCTAAATTGACAGCAGCGCATCGACAAGCGCGACTCAGATTTGCCCGAGAACATATCAATTGGACCTTAGAGCAATGGCACTCCATTTTATTCTCCGAATATGCCTACATGGCAGCGATAGAAGAAGACGAGTCTATAGGAGGCCTTGGGATCGCTATACGCAGTACTGCAGTACTAAAACGGTCGCCTACAGAGAAAATTCTGCCATGGTGTGGGTAGGCATCTCACTGGATGGTTTTCGTGACTGACGAGACTCGTAGCGGTGGATTAACTGTTCACCGGTACATCGAGAAGACCCTGCAGTATCACTTCATTCCGTACGCTGGGTTTGTTGGTGGTAGCCTCGTGCTAATGCACAGCAATGCGAGGCCACATGCTACTACATCGGTGCGGCAATACCTGGCGGAAGTGGGAATACCCACATTAAACTGACCTGCGTGGAGTCCTGACCTCAATCCAATCGAGCGCATGTAGGATGAGCTCAAAAGTAGGGTTCGAGCCAGAAATCCAGCACCTGCGTCGCTGAGAGACTTAAAGGTTGCAATAACGGAAGACTGGGAAAGAATCCCAGAGACAGTGGTAAAAAAGCCCACCCGCTCCATGAAAAACAGGGTAGAAGCAGTAATAAGGGCTAGGGGGGTAATATAAATTATTGAATTTGGTTTTTATCAATAAATTTGATTATTAAGCTTAAAATTTGTTTAATTTTCCCTTATTACACCTATTTTCAATCCTTGTTCTCCTCGTTTCCCCTTTCAATCATTTTAATCAGTAAAAAGAGTGAGGTATGCTATGGAATTTGATATCGTTAGAAAGAGAATAGAATGGGCTTTCAAATGATACTAAAATCCTTAAAAATATACGAACACTAGATTCTATGATCCGTGTTAAATGAAGCCAAATAGTTTGAGTCGATTTTCTTGCTCACCAGTGTAAATTATATATATATATATATATATATATATATATATATATATATATATATATACATATATATATATATATATATATATATATATATATATATATATATATATATATATATATATATATATATATATATATATATATATATATATATATATATATATATATATATATATATATATATATATATATATAATATATATATATATATATATATATATATATATATATATATATATATATATATATATATATATATATATATATACTAATAATATTGCAGGAAGTTAGTAATAAATGATAAAAATAAAATTACATTGGCAAAAGTACTAATCAAAAGTAATACCTTAGAAGATATATTCGCACATTTCAGTACCCTAACATGTCACTATGTTGATCTGAGGACCGATTTCTGCTTAACCCAGTGGTTCTCAAAGTGAGTGCCGCGGTGCCCCGGGGGAATCGTGATTTCCTCTTAGCGGTACCGCGAAATATTACATCTGAAATGAGCGTTCTATTTATTTTTTCTTTACCTCCTAAATAAAAAAGAAAAATTCTATTTCCAAAGTGAAAGTCAATTAGCATTTGACAGAGAACGCCTTAGTAAAACCAGCAAGGTAACTAAGAGTTCAAAAACTTCAGGAAATAGACTAAGTGATAAAATTTCTTATGTGGAGTGTATCGAGTAATAATAAATAATTTTAATCCATCTGCTGCATTAAGTTATATCGATATTTACGTTACGTAAAACCGCATTTTATCACTCATTCAGTGAATCATCGCTTGTGTTGATGCTAATATGGTTAGTGAAAGGAAATAAAGTGTGTGATGATCATTGTTCCAAAGATTCTAACCTAGCTTTTTGTTGGCAACTCAAATGTTCTCGGTGCCTACTATTTCCACTGATTTCTTACCGACGAGATTGGACATATATCGCTGTCACCTAAAAAGGAGATCCGTCGGAAATAAGATCCTTAATGGCGTTGCACGTTCATATGATCCTTATTCGCGTCGCGAGTTCATATGATCCTTATTCGCGAATCGCGTTAATAAGATCCTTATCCCCGATGTGCGCTAATAAGAACCTTATTCAAAGTGAATATTAATAAGATCTTTATTTGGGCGAGGCTAACATTCGGAAGTTGCCATCACTAGGTCAAAACGGAAAAACGGCGCCGCACAGGGGATGAAGCTTTGCACCTTATCCATTCTAAAAACATACAATTACACACGCTCTTTTTTAAAATTGTGTTATTTCACAAGATACCGTGTGAAAATATTACCATTGCATTATTTTTTGAATAAATTAAATCAATATTTCAATAACCCAGTTTTATGAATGAAAATTTACTTGAAAAACTTACATTACTTATACATAATAAATAATTATAGTTACAAATAATTAGTTAATAAATAATTTATAATTATAGTTATAAATAATAGTTATAAATAATTATAGTAATATTTATTTAGTTATATTAGAAAAAATTGCGCACCTTATTTTATTTAAAGTTAAAATTTTTAAATAGTTTTAAATTCATATAAATATATATTTTATTTACTTATACGTAAATTTTATTAATCTTTTGTTACAAATTTATACAACTCGGTATTTTACTGCATTAGTAAAATTTATGCAAAAGAAAGAAAATATTTATCTCATAGCAGTAATCTAATTAATTTAAAACTATTTCAAACAATTTTTTATAGTAAATAAAATACTTATAATAAATAAATTATTATAACTTTAAGATTTCGCATATTGAATTTTTATTAATAAAGTTGTGTTATTGAAATATTGATTTAATTAATTCAAATAATAATGTAATGGTAATATTTTTACACGGTGTCTTGTAAAATAAATTTTAAAAACGAGCATGTGTAGAACATTTTATGTTTCTAGAATGTAGGAGGTGGTTCGCTTCATCTTCCGTGCGGCGCCGCTTTTCCAATTCTACCGAGTGGTGCCAAATTCCGAATGTTAGCCTCACAGAAATAAGGAACTCATTAGTATTAATTTTGAATAAGGATCTTATTAGAGCACATCGAGAATAAGAATAAGAAACTATAATATGTTAAATAATTATTATCACTCAGTGGACTGGGAATATGTCTTGGGTGGCATTGCGGATGTAAATGCTGCAAAGTCTGTCTTCGATGAAGTTTTGTATGCTGGTATTAGTCTGTATGTCCCTGTGGTTCGTTCCAAAAATCCGAAGTTCCCGAAGTGGTTTTCTGATGAACTTAAAGATTTTATCTTAAAAAAGAAGTTGAGTCACAAAGAATACAAAAAAACCCGTCGGTGGGAAACTTATCAGAGGTTTTCGGAGGTAAGAACCCAATCCAATATCTTAAAGAGCAACTGCTACTTGCAGTATGTTAAAAATATTGAGACAAATTTAAAGCATAACACCAAACAATTTTGGAATTTCATTAACAGTAAGAAGGGGGGCAAGGACACCCCTACTTTAATAAATCTAGACGAGCTAACAGGGACGGATGGACAGACTATTGTGGAAATTTTTAAGTCTCATTTTCGGGGTGTTTATAGGTCCGATACTGACGGTGGTGAGCCTGGGCTTGAGGATGGTGGTGATAGTGGTGGATCATTCTCCTCTGTTGAGATCTCCCTGGGGGAGGTGTTTGACTATATGTCCAAACTTGACATAAATAAGGGACCGGGTCCTGATGGATTTTTAGTTGACTGTGTCTACGCTTTGGCCAAACCGCTCCAAATGCTTTTTAAAATGTCCCTAGAGAGCGGTGTTTTTCCTGACCAATGGAAATATAGTTTCGTTACTCCAGTATTTAAGTCCCGCGACAAATCAGACGCTAAAAATTATCGACCTATTTCCATTCTAAGTTCTATTCCAAAAGTATTCGAAAAAATTGTTTGTGACAAATTAAAACCATTCATAAAACCTTTTTTGGTTTCGGAACAGCACGGTTTCGTTGGTGGCAGATCGACGGCTACAAACTTGATCTTGTTGGTTCAAAGTACTATTGATGCAATGGAGGAGGGTGGTCAGATTGACGTAGTTTATACTGATTTCAACAAGGCCTTCGACACAGTTAACCACGATATCCTGATAGGGAAGTTAAGAGATTATGGGTTTTGTGGATCACTACTGAATTGGTTGACCTGCTACCTTACATACAGGAAACAGTTTGTTAAAGTAAAGGGCTTTGTGTCGAGTGAGGTATCTGTTGCATCGGGTGTGCCGCAGGGTAGCCACCTGGGCCCGTTGCTGTTTAATATATTTATTAACGACCTACGAAAGATGATTCTATTTTCAAGGCCCTTGTTTTTTGCAGATGACTTGAAATTGTCTATTCATTCTGTTGACGATGCTATGAGACTGCAGGGAGACTTGGATATGGTGAGTGAGTGGTGCAGGAGAAACAAAATGAAACTAAATATTAAAAAATGTAAGATTATGTCGTTCTTTCGAGTGAAAGTTCCGCTTTTGTATGACTACAGTATTAATAATTATCTTCTCGAAAGAGTCTCCTCTTTGTGTGACTTGGGTATTTATTTGGACACTAAGCTTGATTTTCATATTCATTATTACTAACAAATGTATTAAACTCCTTGGCTTCGTCTGTAGGAATACTAGGGATTTCCAGACCGTAGATAGCGTGAATATTCTGTACAAGGCCTTGGTGAGATCTTCTTTGGAGTATCTGTCATGTGTGTGGTCGCCATCGTATGCTGTGCATATTGAGGGTATTGAAAGGGTACAGAGGAAGTATGCTAGATATGTCTCTTGCAAATTTAAGTGTAACATCACTGCCTATGGGGACCAGCTACGAAGACTTCAGCTGCAATCACTTTCAAAACGTAGGAAAGTTGCTGATATATGTTTCTTATTTCGACTTGTAAATGGTCATATAGCCTGCTCTGATCTCTTGAGTCTGATAAATTTTCATGTTCCACCAAGATCGACAAGAGACCACGTACTCTTTGCCCCGAGGTACCACAGATGTAACTATGGCCTATTCTCGCCGATCACTAGAATCACTAATGGTGCCAGTGAAGCGGATCTTGATTTTTTAATCTCTCTTTAAAACGTTTAAAAGAAAAACTGTTGACGGTCCACTGAGTTTTTGAAATGATAATTACTGGTGTTGTTATTGTATTTTTATAACTTTACTATATTATTGAAATTTTTTCTGTAAATACTATGTACAAAATGGGTCTGCCCGTAAATAAATAAATAAATAAATAAAAGAATGATATTAACTCGCGACGCGAATAACGAACATATGAACTCGCGACGCGAATAAGGATTTTATTAATGTGCTACGCAAATAAGGATTTTATATCCAAATCGTGTAAATAAGGATTTTCGTCTTAGGAGACAGCGATATCTTGTATCATTAATCGAGAAAATAGAAAACTGATATATGACATTCCCTAAATGTTCAGAAAAAAACTCAAACTACAGAAAACTATATATTTCCATAATTTATTAATAAATTTATACATGTTAAGATTTCGATCATTTAGAAATACATAATGTGACTCTAAAACATTTTACAAGTAACGTAATGAAAGACAATTTGTCAAAATTTCCACTTTTTATTACAAAATTGCATGACGCGTTTCGTTACATGGTAACTAATGCTTTTGTAACTTTCATTTTACAAGTGTTAACAAGGGTTAGATTTACCATGTGAAATTCTATAGATTGCATTAAGAAAATACACTCTGTGCGTTGTACTAAGATTTTAGCTCAATACAAGAATGTATTTAAAACCAACAGATTTTCAAATTTTACATAATATTTATTAATCGATAATTGTCCCATAATTTCGCTTTTCCTATATTTTTCAAAAAGCAATATAATATTTCGTGCTTTTGACTTTTTGTCAATCATTATGAGCTTCAATTAAAACTCGATCTGTATCGCTGTGATATAAATTTTCTGTCCTTCCTGTTATCAAAATACAGATAGAACAAATACGACCACGTTACAATGAAAAATACATGCACTTTTTCTAATTCTGTGATTTATTAATACCCTTGTTTTGTATAAAGTTTTGCTAGTAATCAATTTTACATCCCCAATTTAAGCTAACCACATTATTTGCCTAGCCTCCGAGTAGCACCAGTGTAAGCTCGTACGACTTTGTCCCATGAAAATTTATTTGACATCGCAGTCTTATTAAAATGTTTTATTACAATTTTAATTAATTGTGTTTTATGTGAAATGAAATATAGGGTGAGCCGTTACTTATTAAATTGACAAAGTAACAACGTAAAGTCGAGGGGTGCGAGTATTATATACAAAAGGTCATTGACGTGCCAGATCATTTTTAGGGTGTCATTAGGCAGCGCTTTGCACGCATAAAATGAATTAGTATAAATCGATATAAAGATCTTTGGTATGTAGGAAATGCATGTGCATTACTTACAATTAGTTGCATATAGAAGCTATAATACGAATAATATAGAGGAAGAAACTACTGTCTAAGAGTAATACTTATTTCTTCATTGGTATATTCGTAAAGATACTTCTATAAGATAAACATTTCTATTTTTTATTTCCACTTGTGGTGCAGATCATAACCCGGATCTCTATTAAAGGCCAGAACCTCCGTATTTCGTATATATTTATATATATATATATATATATATATATATATATATATATATATATATATATATAAGTGTATATAGGATATTATAAAAATTGCTTAGCATATTTAAATTGGTTTAAGTCTGTAGTAAAAGCGATTGTAGAAAAATATTGATAAAAAGCGCCCCTTGATAATAACATGTAAAGCTAGCTCAAAAGAAACTCAAATTTTTTCCAAAATCATCGCCGCCACTGTCTGATTGACATTGAGTTCAGAACGACTACCCTATATCACAAATAAATCATAGACAGAACCGCATACATAGGTACCTTATTTTACCAAAGTAATCAGCTAACTGAGTAAAGTGTACATACAAACAAGGTTTGATAGCAAGAAATGCATTAAGCACTTCGATATAGGTTAAATCGGCTATGCAGAACGAAATAAAATTATTGTAACTAAACTTTAGCAACATCAATAAAACAATTTTGAATTATAACTTTATGATATTTCACGAAAAAACGTTTATTCTTGTATCATATTTTAATAGATAAACAAGAGGGTCAATGCTTTTAACAGCTGATAAAGCTCAGCATCTCTTTTCTAATAGGCTCAAAAACTCCCCGTCTCTCTAACTCATGCATGTCGAACAAGAAATCAATGGCGGAGTAATACTTTTTTAAAATATACGGTCTGTCACTGATTTTATAAACTTTAAACTATCATAATCGAATTTATTAAAAATAAGTGTAAGGTGTGTTTCCCCTCCCCATTCCAATATATTAAACCATTTTAATAACACTCTAATTATATATATATATATATATATATATATATATATATATATATATATATATATATATATATATATATATATATGTGTATATATACATATATATTTATATTCATATATACACATATATAGTTGATACGAAATTCATTTATTATATATAAACCGATAAACCCTTGTAACAAGCGGGCCTGTGCAAAAATAGTGATAAGTGAAAAAGTAATGAGAAAATCGACCCTGGAGATTTATGGTTTTTTAGCAGGTACGCCAATGGTGGTCGCCAATACTTGCATCAAAAGCAGTTGTCGCCAAGTCTGATAATAACCTAAATTGTTACAATATTGCCACGTTTAAAGCTATCAGTTTGTTATTTTATTGCACAACAAATTATGCCTTTTTAATTAAAAAAAGCAACTGAAGTGTTTTAAAAAAGAAAATATTTACTATATATTAATATATATATATATATATATATATATATATATATATATATATATATATATATATATATATATAATAAAGAGAGAGAAAGCAAAAGTTGCCGTATCTAACAAAATCCTAAGATATGAAAATAGTTGGGGAACTCGGCAAAGAGGGCACAACAGATGTTCACACAATATTCATTTAGCCAATATTTCTGTCCTAGGTTGGGACCTTCATCAGGGCACAAACTAAAAAAGATAATGAAGCACCAAATAAGAAGTATACATTATTATTATTATAAAGAAGTACCAAAGTAAAAGTTGCAAGTGACTCACATGCAGTGTGCGACTTAATCTAACAAGAATGACCATAAATAACAATTGTCATAACAAAGACCGACACTGAAACAAAACAGCCACTATTCACTAACATATTAATTTAAAAATATGGCATTTACAGCAAGGAAGCCATTAGAAACCTTGGATGCTGAAAAATCAAAATACTCATTTATGATTAATTAACCACCTGTGATCGGAAAAGAAATGACAGGTTTTGACAAGACGTTGACGAAGGAGCGATGATTGACTCAATCATCGCTCCTGATTAAGCTAACATGGTTAGCGAAACGCGCGTCGAGTGCAAAAATAAAGTGTTTGGTGTAGTGGTGATATATACTGAGTAGTATCATTGTGCCAAAGATTCCACATTCCCAACTTAGTTTGTATGAGTCAATTTTGTACCCAGGACAACAAAACTAATTTTAATCCTGGTGACGCAGATAAGAACAAAATCCTTTATATGACCTTTTTACGTGAAAAATGGCTCTCATTGCTACATAAATTGCGAGGAGCCAAAAATGACAAAATATTACAGATATAAAGACTGATTAGATCGATAGGTCCAGATAATGAGGAGCATCTAATGATCCGTTGAAGTGAAATAAAAATAAAGCAATAGAAAAGTAAATACATCGATTTAAAAATAGATCCATTAGTTGCGCTGCACTAAAACCGAAAAGTATGAGAAAAAAAGCAATAAAGAAAAATAACTGTAAATACAAGTAGTTGAATTTTCTCCGTATAAACTTTTTTTTTATCAGTCTGGATAGAAATAGGTATCTTTACAGAATATAAATACAAAAAGATTAGTCATAATAATAAGCCATCATTTTTGGGCCAATAATCTCTAATTTTATTTAAAATTTAGCGGTTGTTTGTTGTGTGCTGAAAGAAAAAAAAAAATATGAGAAAATTGATCTTATCTATAATCTATAATAATGTATAAAATGTAACGTCTCTGTCTGTCTGTCTGTCTGTCCATCCGTCCGTTAGTGCGCTTATCACTGGAGAACCACTTATCCGATTTACGTGCTTTTTTTTTTAAACATACATGTGTTCTCTGGCCAGGTTATAGACTATATTTTATTACGTTAGGTAACATGAGGAATAAGCAGTGACGATAATAGTGAATAAAATCGGAAAAAGTTTGCCGCTAGCGCGTTCTCTTGCAATACACTGCTTAAACCACTAAATATGGAACAATATCGTGTAGCAAAGGATATCTATAATATATATAAAATGCAACGTCTCTCTGTCTGTTTGTCCGTTTATGCGCTTATCACTGGAGAACCACTTAACCGATTTACGTGCTTTTTTTTAAACATCCTAAACCATTAAATATGGAATAATATCATGGAGCAAAGAATATCTATAATATATATAAAGTGAAACGTCTCTCTCTGTCTGTCTGTTCGTTAGTACGCTTATCACTGGAGAACCACTTATCCGATTTATGTGCTTTTTTTTTAAACAAACGTATGTTTTCTGGCCAGGTTATAGGATATATGTTATTACGTTAGGTGACATAAGGAAAAAGCAGTGACGATAATAGTCTGAGAAAAGTTTGCCGCTAGCGCGTTCTCTTGCAATATACTGCCTAAAGCCTTAAATATGGAACAATATCATGTAGCAAAGAATATAATATGTATATATATATATATATATATATATATATATATATATATAAAATGCAACGTCTCTCTGTCTGTCTGTCCGTTAGTTCGCTTATCACTCGAGAACCACTTATCCGATTTACGTGTTTTTATAAATTTTTACATATGTTCTGTATAATTCGATATAAGCCTAGATAATGGGAGATAAGGTGAGATAATGGGAGATAAGGAGAAATAATCGGAGATAAGTCGAGATTAGCCTCAATAATGGGAGATAAGGTGAGATAATGGGAGATAAGTATAAATAATTGTAGATAAGGAGAAATAATGGGAAATAAGCAGAGATAAGTCTAGATAATGGGAGATAAGGAGAAATAATGGGAGATGAGCAGAGATAAGCCTAGATAATGGAAATTATGTAGAGATAATGGGAGATAAGGAGAAATATTGGGAGATAAGGGGAAATAATGGGAGATATTTTATTACGTTGGGTAACATAAGGAATAAGCAGTGACGATAGTAGTAGTTGAAACTTGCATTTTGGTACCCGGTGCGAGAATAGGTGCCAATTTTTACATTAGTATTCATGTTAGTACTCAGTACGCGAGAAATTTGCATCTAGATCATATTTTAGCATCCTATTAAAAAATTTATACTAAATAGAGCAACACCTTTTTTTTGTACCTGTATCCAAATGGATGTTTTATATATAACACGTAGGCTGAAAAGTTTTTAGTCTGACACATAGATGTCGCCCTTTTCAAAAAATCCATATGATTTTTAGGAAAACGATACGTGTCAAAATTTCATGACATTTCGACAATTAGTTTTTGATATTTTCAAAACAATAAAAAAAATCGAATTTCGTGTGTTGATTAAACATCGTTTTTTGATGCCATGATACCATTCAAGCAAAGCAATGGCTTGATAAGTGGGGACTCTGCCCCTGGAAAATCACTCATCATTTACTGGTATGCTGAATTTAAACGCGGTCGTACAGACACAAATAATGCTGAACGCTCTGGACGCTCAAATGAGGTGGTTACATTGGAAAACATAAAAAAATTCCACAAAATTGTTTTGGGTGACCGTAAAGTGAAATTGCGTGAGACAGCAGACACCCTAAAGATATGAAAAGAACGTGTTGGTCATTTTTTGCATGAATATTTGAGCAAGAGAAAACTCTGTACCAAATGGATGCCGCGTTTGCTATATACGTATACACACACACACATATATATAAATATATATATATATATATATATATATATATATATATATATATATATATATATATATATATATATATATATATATATATATATATATATATATATATATATATATATATATATATATATATATATATATATATATATATATATATATATATATATATATATATATATATATATATATATATGTATATATATATATATATATATATATATATATATATATACACATATATATATATATATATATATATATATATATATATATATATATATACATATATATATATATATTGTAGCGTGTTAAAAAAATGCCCTCCCGTTTGGACGCAATTTTGTAGCCTTTTAATAACGCCCGCACGTTGAGGCGCAATTTTGAAACATCTTAACTCCTTTGCTTTTAATAACTATATTATTTATTAAATAGAAGTCGTTATTTGCCCCTTACGTTATCTTAATTTCTGAGAATGGATTGAGTGCATATTAATACTGAAAGAACTAAAGAAATTAGACATAAACTAGCTCAGTTTTTTGGTAGAGAAATATGGATAATAGATAATTTTTGTACGTCTTTTGAAAATAGTCTCTATAGTTGTTTAAAATTTTGGTTGTATAGATTTTGGGCACCATTCATTTTAAAAAATAAAAAAAATCTAACTTCAGCTCAAAAAATGAAAAAATACTGAAGAGTTTTGCAGTTATTAAAAAAATTAATATGGTACAACCGTTATGTCCTGAAAGATATAGTAAAAAGGATGATTCAGTGAAACGCTAGATTTAAATAAAGAAAAGGGTTTATTAATAACAAAATTAAAAGTTCTAACTTCAGTACACTTTAAAATTACTACTACTACTACTAAATAAAATCCTTTAGTCTAGTAGATGGTACTATTATATAGAGTCTTTAAATCAGGATTCTAATTAACTAAACACGATGTTAAAAGTTCATGGGATTAACTTTACGAGTTACCCGTTTTGAATAGACGATGTAAAACACACTTGTCAGCAGGGAGCAAGATCTATTGATTGATATACTGGTCACTTATGGTTTTTCTATGAGTTTTTGGCCTGTCCTTGTGAGATATTCATAATACTGATGTCTCCACCTTGGCTACCCCAGTTCCCTTTGAGCTGCTAAACATTTCTTGACCCCTAAAGGTCTGGGAATAAGCAGGATATTTCAAGGAAAAGGCCTTGAACTTGAAAACTAAAACCGTTTCTTCACTACTATGTAACTAATAAACGAGTACGGCAACTTGATAAAAAAGCCTACTGCGGCTTGATGATCTAAAAAGCCCACTGCGGCTACATGATGGAAAAAACCGTTACTACAACTCGGCTGAAAAAAAAGCCGTTACTGCATCTCGGCCTTTTGTCCATGCCATCCGGACCCTTAAATATTTTTCTCCCTTCCTAAAAATCACGTCTTCAAGATGGCTACTTCCCGGATACAAATATCTAGCAAATCGACGCATTAGATGCAAATTAAATAAATCCAGTAGGTAACCCGCAATGTACACTGTAAAATAAACGGCTCAAAAATTCAATTGAACTACACTGCTTAAAAGTTAGTAATCACTGCAATAAATATAAAAATGGAGAACAAATATAAATTATAGGGAGAAAAACATGACGTAATATGATCTTAAAATCTAGGAAAAAATGAAAGTTACAATATATATATATATATATATATATATATATATATATATATATATATATGTATATATATATATATATATATATATATATATATATATATATATACATTTTATTTCTATAGTCTATCTCCATTTTGGTTAAAATCGGACAAAAGAAAATTTTCATTATATTCGATGTGTCAATTTGAAGCCTTAAAATTAAATTTTAGATTCATATTTTAGGCTTTTAAAAGTACTAATTACTTATTAGCTTCAAAAGAAGACATAATACAACTTCACTACAATGTAATTCCTAACTTTTTAACCGAAAATTATAATAGGTAGATAAAAATTTGCCTAGTTAAAACTTATAGCACAAGACTAGGTAGCAAATTTTATATTGCGAATTTTTTCATAATTTTTTTACAGGGTTCTTTTAGATTCATAATATACGCCCGCAAAAAAAATCAAACAAAATTTTAGCGGGACTTGAACATTTTTAAATATTAGTTATTAATTCCTCTTGAACGCTCACAAAATATGAAAAATATTAATTTTACTGTTGGGCGTATCAAGTTCAATTAACCGACTTTTTATTTCGGAATCTCAATGCTCTCAATTTGTAATACCTAGAATATATGTATATATTGGTTTATTGTGGTAACATATTTAAGCTTTATGTTGTCACTGAAAGTAAAATATTTACCTGGTAAAGTTCATTAACGAATTGAAAAGACTAAAATAAATAATAATAAACATATAGCTTCATATTTGGCAGCCAGCAAGTTCCGCTTCATTTTCATTTCGTAGTCAGCGCTGCATCATTTGCAAATGATATATTTAGCCATTCGCTAAACCCGCATCTGGAATTTTGAAGTTATTATCGGTCCTTTTTAAAGCTTCATTCGCATTTACTTTAAAAACAAAATAATACAAAATGCAGTTTGGTTGCAGCAAACTTGGTGTCTTTTGTGCTGCATAAATCATTGTCAAAACCACTGCAAGGTCTGTCTAATTTAATTTAATGTGTATCTTTCTGAAGTAACTTCAACATTTTATATAAAGAATAAAACTAAATAAAATTTTTAATAATTCAAAAAGATGGATACTGTGTGGAGTTGATTTTTAAAAAAGAATTTACTTCAAATTCTTATTTTAGTAGCTTAAAAATTTCATTGATATAAAACTATTTTGCATTACAATATTATTTTGTTTGTTTTGCTCGTGTATAAATATTCTGTTAGTTATGTTATAAAAGATTTTACACATTAGTAGCTGATATATAAGAAATTCGAGCTACCTTCGAAACAGGTAAACCATCCTATACAAAATGGGAACGAGAAATATTCATAGCAGCAATTTTATTCAACACCATATTTGTAGAACTTCGATCTTGAAAAAGCACAAAGTCCTTTTTTTCCACACCTTTTTTTGGGTCTTTCTTCAAAAATATAAAGAATTATACTAAATTTGTCTAATAGTAACTGTTTTTGTCACTGGTTATTTAAGGGTAAAATTGGGGTTGACGCTATATTAAAAATCTTTCCCATAGTGTCATGGAGGTTAGATAGATAATTTACGATGTTGTAAAAAAACTGATACAATAATGAAAGTAAAACTTTAACCTGCAATCAGAAAAAATAATTGTACAAATTAGTGTCATTTTTTTTTTAAATAAGTTTTTGCTGTAACTATAGCAAAAATGTCGACAATTGTAGTAAAAATTGTCTGCTATTTTTTGTACTCTCAAAAGGCCTTAAAATTTAGAAATTTCCATTAAATTTATTTTTCACAGTACATCTTTAATTCTTATGCCATCGACTGTTTTTGACACTATTCTTGTTAAATATGATTTGGTTTTTATAAAAATTATATTCTTTATACTAATTGAATACAAAGTAGATTTTTAAGTGATTTTTCTTGAAATCTTAGTATAATATGAAATGTAATAAAAATATAAATATTTTACATATATAGATGTCAAAATTAAAATTTTTATATTCTCTTTATTTATAAATTAATTGTGACCAAATTTGAATGGTCGATAAAAAATAAGAATTAATATTGACAACAATCAAATCAACGTGCTACTATATTGATGGACCGATTGCATTCAAATTGGAAAGGAGAAAGTAAAATGGTAAAATTAAACTTTTTTGTTGTTGTTTTTAGGAATATATTTCGAACAAATTTAACAAGCAAATATAAAATTAGATTTTTTTTTTATATTGACACTGATTGTATCTATTTGCGATTCAATTTGAAAGGTATATAATCAGATTCAGCATTAAAATGTTTAGTGAAATCCATAAACATGCTCTCAAATTGCAGTGTCCTTGTAAGATTATTTTGAATACCATTTATAAAATCGCCAATATCGTTTTCCGTCAAACCAATCGTTCCCTTAAAACAGAAAGAAAAGGGATCTTAGCTGTTGTCATGCATCAAGGATTATTGGTGAGTATGTAAATATCTTAAATATGTACTATTTAAGGCAATATGCACAGGGAGATTTTTAGTTCTATATGGCTATAATTTACCATTAGTAGCCTAAACTTGACAATTTGTCATTTTTACTTGTATAAACTTATTAGAATTCAGACTAATAGTAAAAGCATTATGTCCATTAACCCCCTTCAAATCGGTCACTCCTTTATTTTAATATATTAGAAATTAACCCTAAATTTCTGTTTTGGTTTATTTTTTGGAGTATTTTTTTGCAATAAAAATTCAGATTCAGAGTAAAATAAGCTATAGAAATTGTTATTATTAAACCGGTAAAAAAATGCTTAAGATTAAAAGTTATGGTCTTCTTCGTATAAATTGTAGTATAAGGAACAACTTTATTTTTTAGTAATATAACTGTTGGAAAAAAAAATATAGATAAAATAATACTATCAAAATTTCAGTAACATAAAAACAAAAAGGATTTAAGTTAACAATTTATTGGCTGATAAATAACCTGACGCTATGACGGACTAAAGAAAACCATATGTAGACAAATTAGATCTTTTTATATATATATATACAAGCCGTGCCCGCGGCTCCGTTTGCGTAGACTTGATTCACCTTTATCGTCACTACTTATTCGTTATGTTTACATTATTATATAGCTCGAGGGGCCATAGAGACCCATGACTTGGTTGCATACTTGTCTCCACTTCTTTTTATCTCCTGGTAGCTTTTCCCAGTGCGGGATTCCCATCAAGTCCAGATCTTGCTTTACTGCCTGAATCCATGTAGATCGAGGTCTACCCTTGCCTCTTCTTCCAACCACCCCTCTTATTAGGGCTTGCTTTGCCTGTCTTTCTTCCTTCATCCTTGCCACGTGTCCCAACCATCTTAATAGCTGGCTTCTTATGATTTGGCTTATAAGGGATTTCGTATATAGGCATTTTAATTCGTAGTTTGTTCTTCTTCTCCACAGTCCCTCTTCTTTCCTTCCTTCATAGATTCTTCTCAAAGCTTTCCTTTCCCATACCTCCGACGTCTCCTTTTCTCTTGCATTCAGTTTCCACGTTTCGCATCCATATGTCACCGTGGGTCTGACAACTGTCGCATATATGTTTTCTTTTGCTTTTCTTGATACATTCTTTGATTTCAGTATTGGATTCATTGCCCCCAAACATATCTGTCCTTTCGCTATTCTTTCTTGTATCTCCGTCGTTTCTTGTCCACTCTCTGTTACTCCCAGATAATTAAATGTGTCTACTTTTTCAAACATATATCTTTTCCCTAAGTTGTTTATTATATCTAAACTTTTGTGGTTTTTATTATCCTTCTTCTTTATAATTTCCATGTATTTTGTTTTTTTCTTCATTTATCTTTAGTCCTCTCATCCTTCCCCTTTCTTCCATCCTACTTTTATTTAGGTTCTCTTTTGCCCTTGCAATCACTGCTACATCATCCGCATAGGCCAAGCATTGGCAGATTTGTTGGTATATCGTTCCATTTGTTTCTATTTCTGACTCCCGGATTATCTTCTCTAGTACCAAATTAAATAGACATGTCGACACGGGATTCTTAATCATCTCTTCACCTCAAACTTGTCTAATACTTTGCCCTCAACCAACACTCTATTTTCTGTGTCATTCTCATTATGCGAATCAATTTACTTGGAATTTTTAGTTCTTCCATTATCTTGTGGAGTCTTTCTCCATTTACAGAGTCATATGCTTCTCTGAAATTCACAAAGACCAAGTGTAGTGACAAATTTTGTTCAAAGGTATTATCTTGGATTTGCTTAATCGAAAATATCTGGTCTGTAACCCAACTATTTTTCCTCAATCCACACTGGTACTCTCCCAGAATAGGCTCGGCTTTCTCTTCTAGTCTGTTTTTGATAGTCACCACTACTATCTTGTACATGACATCCAGTAAAGCTTTGGCATATAATTAGCACATATAGTTTTTTCTCCTTTTTTGTATATTGGAAAAATAAGCGACTCTCTCCAGTTCACTGGCATCTTTTCTGTTTCCCATATTTCTTGCACCCACCGACATATTTCATTTTCCAGATCTACTCCTCCAGCTTTATCATTTCTACTGTTATACACTTTCCACCTGGGGCCTTATTTTTTTTAGGTTCTGAGTATTTCTCTTATTTTTTTAAGGGTTTGTTTGTCCGCTCTTGCCCTTCAGTTCATTTTGCTTCCTATTTCTCATTCAACTCCTCATTTTTATCTCCATTTAATGTTTCTTTAAAGTATTCCGCCTATCTATTCAGACTTTCTGCCAAGCTTACTGCTAAACTTCCATCTTTTTTCCTACATATTAGCATTTTGTCTATGTTTATTTCCTTTGTATTTTATATAAAAAAAAACATGTAAATCGGATAAGTGGTTCTTGAGTGCTAAGCGCACTAATGGCCAAACAGACAGACAAGGAGACGTTACGTTTTTATATATATTATAGATTTTTTTATATATATATATTAAATAAAGAATTTAAAAAAAAAAACACGTAAATCAGATGAGTCGTTCTCGAATGATAAGCACACTAATGGACAGACAGACAGACAGAGAGACGTTGCGTTTTATATATATTATATAGATTATTATTATTATTATTATATAACCTGGCCAGAGAACATATGTATGAATTTAAAAAAAGACACGTAAATCGGATAAGTGGTTCTCGCGTGATAAACGCACTAAAGGACAAACAGACAGACAGACATTGTATTTTATATATATTATAGATTATAGATATTCTCTGCTACATATTATTGTTCCATATTTAATAGTTTAGGCTGTGTATTGCAAGGGAATGTGATTCTCCAGTGATAAGCGCACTAAAGGACAGACAGACAGAGAGACGTTGCATTTTATATATATTATAGATTATATATTTATATATATATATATATATATATATATATATATATATATATATATATATATATAATATTAAGGTTTAATATAATTTATTAAGGTTTTTCGAGTTGGTCGAGAGAATCAGACAGGGATTAGGCCTATGAAGGTCATTTTGGAATCACCTAACGATGTTAAATCCATAACTCATAGATGGTCTTGAGAGCCTTTGGGTAAGGATAAGAGTTAAATTTAAATCATTTTGTGTGGTAGGTGTAATATATCGCACCAAAAACAATATTCTAGACTCTGTTAATTTTCTTGACCAGGTTCTCCCTAAGGTTTTGGCATTGTATGGACGTGTTACAGTTCTGGGTGATTTAAATATTAACATGATGCCGGATTGTTCACCTAATCCTATGTCAGAAGTGTTTGACACCCTTGGTTTTACCCAAGTCATCAATGAGCCAACCAGAGTTACTCAAAAAACTTCAACATTGTTGGATCCTATTTTTGTTACGGATGAGGAGTGTGTTGTCTCAGTGGGCACTTTAGACGCGGAAAATGTAAGTGATCATAAATTAACATATTGTAAATTAAATATTTTCACAAAATTATACCGACAAAAATTCATAACTTACAGAGATTTTAAGCACTTTAATGAGGATAATTTTTATACTGACCTACAGCGCATATCATGGGATGACATTTATTATATTGAGGATATTAAGGACAAGGTCAGGTTATTAATTTTCATTTATCAGGCGTGTTTAGAGACCATTGTCCTCTCAGAACGGTAAGAGTAAACAAGCCTCCAGCTCCCTGGCTAACACCTGCTTTGAAAGCGCTAATGTTAGAAAGAGACCGAGCACTAGCTCAGTTTAAGAGAAATAAAACTCAGGAGAGTCATCAATATTACAAAGAAATGAGAAATCTCACCCTTTACAGTGTGCGTCGTGAAAAATTGGGTTATCTTGAATATTTAGAGACACAAAAAAATACAAAATCATTATGGAAGGGACTTCAGCAATGCCATGTTCACACGGGTTCAAAAGATACCCCTCGTCTGCCTGCACATTTGGCCAATGTGAATGATATAAATGAATACTTTTTGAGCGTTTTTCCGAAAGTCTGACAACTGTGCTGGTAAAATATATTATTACAGTAACAATAAGAGGAATTTAGATCTGAACTTTAATTTCCTAATGGAAACCCCTAAGTCAATTTGTAGGTGTGTTAATAGTATAAAGTCCAATGCTGCTGGAAATGATGGTTTGACACTTTTTATGCTTAAACTTAGTTTACTTGTTATCTTATATCATCTAACCCATATTGTTAATTGTTGCCTGGAGAGTGGGTATTTTCCGGAGATCTGGAAAGAGTCTATTGTGTGCCCTGTTGCTAAAGTTAAAAATCCTTTAACCTTCAGAGATTTGCGTCCAATTAGTTTATTACCAGTTATGTCAAAAGTCTTGGAGAAGGCAGTACATACACAGGTCTCAGAATATCTCTTGACTAATGAGCTGCTGCCCTTGCATCAATCTGGCTTCCGGAGGGGTCATAGCACATCAACGGCTTTATTGAATTTAACGGATAGCATAATCAGAGCTATTGATAAAAATATGGCTGTTATATCAGTCTCGCTGGATTATTCGAAAGCCTTTGATGTGCTGGATCATAACCTACTTTGTGCTAAACTGCACTATCTGGGCTTCGCTGATCACTCCGTACAATTTTTCTATAGCTATTTGTGGGGTAGACGGCAGAGGGTGCGAATGAATGATGTTTGTTCAACTGCTGGTAAAATTATCTCCGGAGTGCCCCAGGGTTCAATACTGGGGCCTCTTCTGTTTCTTATATATACTTTTGATATATTCCAAACTGCTGTATATTCATCGGTTCAGTCGTATGCTGATGACACACAGTTGCTTCATTTCTTTGAACCATCGGATCCTGAGTCTGCAGCAGAAAATTTAAATCAGGATCACATGGCTTTGTCAGTTTACTCGGATGAATATAATTTGAGGCTAAATCCAGACAAGACTCAAGTTTTATTGTTTTGCAAGAAAAATCGGCGACCAACCTTGAGCATGGCTTTGAGACTGAGGCTGGCTGATCAGGATTTGCTGTTTTCTGATTGTGCCAAGAATTTGGGTCTCTGCATTGATACACATCTCAGATTCAGGGAACATGTTAGGGTGCCCCTACAAAAAAGTTATGCGAAAATGAAGGTTTTATATGCAAATCGTTTTATTCTGAATTTTAAGATGAGGAAAAAATTGTGTGAATCTTTGGTCTTGTCTTCATTTCATTATTGTAGTATTGTGTAATATCCTTGCTTGGATGCGCTTTCAAGGAGACGATTGCAGTATGTACAGAACGTCTGCTGTAGGTTTATATTCCATTTGAGAAAATATGATCATATATCTTTAAAAATAAATGAGTTAAAATGGTTAAATTTTGCTAATACTGTGCAATTGCACTTCGTAATATTCTTAATGAGGCTCTTAGGAACTTCAGTCCCGATTTATTTAAAGGAGAAGCTAGTATTCCGAAATTTGGTACATGATAGGTATATTAGACGGCATGATCGCTTGACTATGCCTCAGCATCGCACTGCCTTGTTTCAGCGCAGTTTTACATATAATGCAGTAAATATATACAATACTATGAACCCAGAACTGAAAACGTGCACTCTTGGCCGACTTCGTCGATTATATAGGGAAGAGTTGTTAAATAAGCAGAATTTTCAGACGTAGTTTATTTTTATTTTGATGTATCTTCTCGATTATTGATTTTACTATGTTAGTATGTAATTGTTGCTTCATTTTTGTTTGTAAGCGCGTTGTGTGTTGAAGAGTAACCGATGGTTAAATCTCGCCTCTTCTACTACACGATGTGTGTGGGTAATATGTACTCACATCACATGTAATTAACATGGACATAAAGACGATATTTATTTATTTATTTTTAATGTGAAAGAATTGAAGAAGATTGAAACGTATAAGCGAATTTCCATAAGTTACGATAGAACGCCCAAACAAATTGAAAAGTACAGAATCTAGAAAGGAATTCTCACTTCTCGGCTGAGAAATGGTGAAACTAACCTCAAAATTAAGTATATCAGTGGTATCCCAAAAATTGTTAATTTAAGCTAAATGATCTGTCTAACAGTGGCTCGTCCCCTACTTCTCATAGTCTGAGTTGTATGTATCAGAACGTCAGAGGACTTAACACAAAACGGATTCTTTTTATCGTTCGGTATGTGAAGGTGAATATGACATCATCGCTATCACCGAGAGTTGGATTCAAGATAACATATCTTCAAGTGAACTTTTCGACGATAGATACTCTGTATTTCGGTGTGATAGAAACCTTGATGTGATGTGCGTTTCACGGGGTGATGGTGTGATACTGGCTATTAAGAGAGAATTGAAACCAATACAGGTTGATATCCAGGGTGTTTGCGACAGTGTAGTGAAAGTCGACATGGTATGTAGCAAACCATTTTTAAATTATAACATATTATATGTTTTAGTATTATACATACCTCCGTATATAACAAATGCGGAATTTTCGCCTTTATTGGAGTATGTTGAGGCGCTCTCATTTATATATGGTAATAACCTGTTTATTATAGGTGATTTTTAACTATCCAAATTTCACTAAGGGTACAGTTGGGAATCAGAAAGCTGAAACGCTAGGAAATTTTATGAACTTTTCCCACTGGTGGATGAGAACAGACATCATCCACCCTTAGATAATTCATTATCTCTTAAATTTAAATCCCATAATGTTCCTGTCAACTTTTCACAAACTAAGTACAATTTCAGGAAGGCTAACTTTCCAAAGCTTTATGAAATGATATTAAATATCGACTGGTTAGATCTTTATATTCTGAAGGATGTTGATGAAGCGTGTGGTTTACTTTGCTCGAATTTGTTTGGTGTTTTTGATGTGTGTGTACCTAAATCGGGCATTCGTAAAAGAACATTTCCTCTCTGGTTCATAGCTGATATCATTAAAGGCATAAAGCGTAAACACAGAATTTTTAGGAAGCTCAAATATTCTCATTCAGATTGTCACCGTAGAGAATTTAATGAACTACGACGTAATCTTAAATTATTGATCGATTTGGCGTATAAAAACTATATCTCTAAAGTAAAGGATTCCATCACTGGTAATCCAACTACATTTTGATTGTTTATTAAGGCTAAAAAATCGGAAACTTATTTGCCTGATGTGCTTAAATTGGGAAATCTTCAATTCTCTGAGCCGGCTTTTTTGGGCGTGTATATAGTGCGCCGTCAGATAGCGTCCCGATGTCTTCACCTTTAATTTATGTATCGCTCTTGATTGTTTGCCAGAGCAAACTATACTAACGGCATTGAAAGGATTGAGAGATAAACTTACTTGTGGCCCTGATAATATTCCCAGCATTATTGTGAAAGATTGTGCTCATGCTCTGTTGTTGCCTTTATCTTATATATTCAATTTGTCTCTAAAAACGAACAGATTTCCTGACGTATGGAAGGCCAACATCATTCCCGTATTTAAAAAGGGTGACGCAAATGATATATCTAATTATAGACCGGTATTTTTATGTCTTTGAGATGTCAGTATATCAATGTATTTTTGCACAGGTTAAAAGCCTGATTTCTGTAAATCAACATGGTTTTTTTTAGCAAACGTAGTACAATAAGTAATTTGGCTTGTTTTGCTCAATTTACAGGCAATGCTTTGGACAAACAAATACAAGTTGATGCTGTATACAATGATTTCTCGAAGGCCTTTGATAGAGTTGACCATTCCATATTTCTACATAAGCTGGATAGACTGGGTTTCAGCAAAAACCTAATTACCTTTTTCGAGTCTTACTTGTGTAACCGCTTACAGTTCGTCGAAATTCGTGGACATAAATCCTCAACATTTAGTGCCGCAAGTGGTGTACCACAGGGTAGCAACCTTGCACCTTTTTTTTCACTCTTCATTAACGATATTGGTGATTAAATAACTAGTAATTTTCTTTTGTTTGCTGACGACCTAAAGCTTTTCCGCACCATAAGAGATTCTAGGATTGCCATTCATTGCAACATGATATGAAGTCGTTACAGCAATGGTGTGAGTTGAATAAGCTGCCACTGAATACTCGTAATTGCTTCTTTTTGACTTACTTGAATAAATTTAGCACCATTGACTTCCAGTATAAGTCAGATAATGAACATATTGCACGTTGTATCACCTTTAAGGACCTTGGAATTATTTTTGATCCTAAACTTTCATTTACCCATCATATTAATTTGATCTACACTACTGCGATGAGGACATTGGGTTTCATAATATGTAATTCGAGTGGTTTTCATAATCGTAAAACATTAAAAACTTTATATCCGAGCTATGTGCTTTCACAGCTTGAATATGGTACAATTGTTTGGAATCCAATACACGCTAGGTATATTAAACAGAGAATGTTCAAAGAAAGTGTGCCAAAATTCTTATATTAAAATATAATGATGTGTACCCTGATAGGGGTGTCCATGAGGTTATTATAACTGAACGTTTTCAGCTACCTTTATTGACGATTCGAAGAAATTACCATCTGGTCTGTTTTCTTATAAAATTATGTAAATCTCTTATTGACTCTCCTGACATATTATTTCAAGTAAACTTTCACGTTCCTAATAGATTGGTTAGAATCTCTCCTGTTTTCTATTTACCTACTGCATCAACTAATCTTCTCATCAAAACACCACTGTTTCGAGCTATGAGCGTTTTCAACAGTACTTGTAACGACATTGACGTGAACGACCTGTCATTTGCGCAATTTACCAAATGCTTAAAAAATAAATGATTTTAATTTTAATTTTCCAGTTTTATTTGATTTTTGTTATCTGTCTCTTTTGTTCAACACTAGTACTTTACTTTTCTTTTTTTAGCTCTATCTGCTTTGCGTTAGGTTACTTATGCTTAATTGTCTTGTCAATGGTATATCTGTTAGAAAATAAAGGTTATTACGAATATTATTATTATATATATATATATAAATATATATATATATATATATATATATATATATATATATATATATATATATATATATATATATATATATATAATATATATATATATATATATATATATATATATATATATATATATATATAGGCATTTTCAAAAATATATTTTTTTTTATTATTCCCTTTCTTTCTTTGGTTAGACGTTTGTTTTCGATCCGACGACCCATCTGACTGCTCCAGGGAGGTTTCCGATGTTATCTTAACTGATATGAAAGCTTACATTCCATTTTCGAAGAAATGTCCTTCTAACGGCAAGCCTTGGTTTGACCGAAAATGCAAAGAAGCTGTTGCTTCTAAACATCTTGCCTACCCACAATAGCGTGAAAATCCTAACACCATAAATCGTTACACCTTTGTTCGTGCCCATAACAGATGCAAAGAAATTATCGACGAAACCAAGGAGGCACACAATCAACGAATTAGAAACAAATTTCTCGCTTGTCCCAACAATTTCAGGTGTTTTTGATCAGTCGCTAAGGTAGTTGGTAAAAATTTCACCAAATCCACCATACCACCACTCACACGGCTAGATAGTTCTATTGCAACGACACCTGTTGAGAAAGCAAACTTGTTGGCCGAATTGTTTGCTTCACATTCTACTGCCGATTTCTAAGGAAAAACACCACCTACTATTCCCATAGTGCAATCAAGGATGCCCGATGTTGTCTTTAGACAGCGTAACATAAAACGTATTTTAATGAACCTAGACACCAAAAAAGTTTCTGGCGCTGACGGAATACCTGCCATAATTCTCAAAAACTGTGCAAGGGAACTAACAACAGATTTCTGTAGACTTTTCAACCTATCCTACAGAAAGGGAATATTTCCTTCCTGCTGGAAAGGTGCCACAGTTCAGCCGATACCTAAAAAAGGCAAAAAGACTTTGCCAAACAACTACCGACCAGTCGCACTGCTTTCACTAATATCGCAAGTGATGGAAAAGGCTGTCAATCAGCATCTTCTAAAATACCTTGAAGGATTCAACATTATTAGCGATCACCAATATGGCTTTCGTAAACATAGATCAACAGCAGATCTTCTGACTTATGTAACACATGTTTGAAACAACGCAATTGAACTCTTCGGAGAATCTCGAGCGGTTGCTCTCGACATATCCAAGGCATTCGACCGTGTTTGGCACGATGGACTGTTGGCTAAGCTACGCTCTTATGGTATGTCTGAAAAGTTCTGTTTGTGGCTCTCATGTTTTCTCAGAGAGCGTTCTTTACGAGTCGCATTAGACGGATTTCTTTCTAACACCTTTACTGTTAACGCCGGTGTACCTCAAGGCGCCATACTGTCTCCTACTCTCTTTCTCATTTACATTAAAGATTTGCTGGAAAAGACAGGGAATCCGATCTACAGCTTTGGAGATGACAGTACGCTTATCTCTGCATTCACTTTGAACTCTCGCACATCGGCTGCTCAAGCGAATATCCGCAGACAACAGGAAGTCATTCAACTTAACAAAGACCTGAAAGAAATTCTATCTTGTGGTGACAGTAACCAAGTGGAATTTAACGCTACAAAAACCCAAGCTGTAGTTTTTTCTAAAAAAGTTAACGTTGCTGAACCCGACATAGTTATGTCGGGGCACTCCATTCCCCTAGCATCGTCACTCAATTTGTTGGGTGTGAATTTGGGAGCAAATATGTCCTGGCATGAACTTGTTGCAGGCATAACAAGGAGAGCTTCTCAAAAGTTGGGAATATTATTTCGAACCAGAAAGCTTTACACTCCTAAACAACTGTTAATTCTTTACAAAGCTCATATTCGACCAACTATGGAATACTACTCCCATGTTTGGGGCTCCGCTCCCAAACATACACTGCATTTGTTGGATTCTGTTCAGAGAAGGACTGTTCGTCTGATTGGAGACCCAGAACTGACCGGCGGCCTTGATTCGCTGGAACATCGGAGAACGGTTGGTGACTTGAGTCTATTCTACAAGTATTTTCATGGAGAGTGTTCGAAGAATGTAGCCCGCTTAATTCCTCCCAGAGCGGTGCATGTTAGAAGTACACGTCGCGCTGATACTTCACATCCGTATGAGGTTCAGCGTGTTACTCCTCGTACAACGCTTTCAAGCAGTCTTTTATATGGAGAACATCATCCCTTTGGAATGGCTTACCCAGGACTGTGTTTCCTACCGAGTACAATTTACTGCGATTCAAGAACAACGTGAATCGCTTTTTTCCGCAGCTTTAGGGACTTCCCTGCAGCACGTGTGCTAGACCCATAAAAAAATCATTCTAAAATTAGAAAATACATGGTAAATTATTTTTAGTCTAAATGACATAACATATAACATTTTACGCATACAAGGACATTTAAAATATTTACACATATTACCACAATATAAAATAAACTAATCAAGAGTACATACCTTGAAAATCAACTATTTATATATTAGTGAATTTCAAATTTTATATTTGTTGTCGACATATCGTGTCTCGTATTTTTTTATTGATTTTTTTTTTATTATTATCTAGAATGGGCGTCTAAAAAAACTGTTATTGATATTAAGTATATATACCATTTTGTATTGTTATATTTACTTTTTAATTAAATTTGTGCATATGTGACTGATTCTTCTTATGTCAGTCCTATCATTCACAGTGTTTTCATCTTTTTTTATTTCGATCATCTTTTTGATTTTTAGTTTGGCATAATTCCAGTCTTTGCAGAGGATCTTGGTTCCATTAAATTTAAAGTCATGTTTTTTTTTCTGATTTTCCTAAGAGCAGTGGCAGCATTCCTAGTACATTTGTGTCCATTTAATCTGTTTTTTAGTAATTGACAAGTCATTCCAATATATTTCTTCGGACAATCCGCACACGGTATTGCATACACAACATTTAATTCATTCATTAAGGGGATATGGCTTTTTAAGTTTGAAAATAATGAATTTAGTTTATTTTGAGTTTTATAGCAGACTACTATGTTATATTTTTTCAAGACTTCAGCTTCTCAGAAAGTTCCTTTTTTCATGGTTTTGTTTACTATTTTTGGTGTTGTTTTTTGAGTTATTATAAAACTTGTATATTTTCTTTTTTATGGTTCGATTGATGTCATTCTGTTTAAAATTGTTTTGTATTAAGACCATTTTTACTTTTTTTAGTGCGTCTGTTCTTAGTTCGGGGGAAGTCAGTTTTATTATTCGGTCTGTTAGGCCCACTATGAAGCCGATTTTCTGGGATATTACATGATTAGAAAAAATATCTCCCTGACCAAGTTGGTTTTGTGTATCACTCTGTGAGGATTTTATCTTTTTTTCTGATAAGAGTCAGGTCCAAAAAATTTATTTTACCATCTTTTTAAATTTCTGATGTAAATCGTAATTTTTTGTGGAAACTATTAAACCTGTATAGAATTTCGGTAATTTTTTTCATTTTGTGCTGCTAATAAACAATCATCTACGAACCTCTTGAAAAATAGCATGTTACTTTTTAGTTTTTTATTGACCTATTCTTCCCAGTATTCCATTACTAGCTGAGCACTGACTGATAAAATGGGAGAACCCATAGCACGACCGTCGATTTGCTTAAAAAATTAATTTTCAAATTGAAAATAGTTAGTGTTTAATGTGAGATCTATGGCGTCCAGAAATTCTTTTTCTAAAATTGTTATGTGTTCCTGTACTGAGTCCCATTTTTTATTAATATCGGTTTTTACTACTTCTTTTGGAATATTCGTGTACAGAGATGTTACATCAAACGATAAAAGTTTATAATTCGATGGAATTCTCATTTTGTCAATAAATGATTTAAAGTCGAAAGAATCTTTAATAAAATGATCATTTTTACCGGTTATGTTAGATAGGTAGTTGGCTAAGTATTTAGAAAGATTATATAAAGGCGACTGTATACACGAAACAATCGGTCTTAACGGGGTATCTTGTTTATGTAATTTGAGTAAGCTATAAATTTTAGGTGTCACAGCATTTTTTATCATTAGATTTTCAGCTTTTCTTTCGTCTAGTTCTTTCTTATTCAATAATTTCTTTATTAAGGTGTTATTTTTCTTCTGATATATATTTGTTGGGTCACTATTTATTTTTTATAAGTATCTCTATCGTTTAATATAATTTCCATTTTTTCATCGTATTCTATTTTGTTCATTATGATGGTTTTATTTATCTTATCAGGTTTAAGAACTATAATTTGGGGATTATCCTTAATAGATTGTTTAGTATGACGTAAGTGTTTTTTATTATTTTGTTGTAATTGGTTGACTTTTATAATTTTGTGTCTAATTTTGGTTTTATGATTTTTAATTAAGTTAGTTATTTCGGCTTTAATGGCATCTTTTTCATTCAATGGTTTGTCATCTATTACAGACTCAATGGACGCAATGTACTCGGTTACTGGTACATTTTTTTTCAATTGTGATGTAAACCGCAAAATTTGGACCAGACGACAAAACTTTGGATATTTCGTTAGGGATGGGAGTGTCTGATATATTTTCTATCCAATTAGTTGTTATTTCATTGGAAAATTAAATTTGCATGTTTTTGGACCTGACTCTTATCAGAAAGCAAGATAAAATCCTCACAGAGTGGTACGCAAAACCTACTTGGTCAGAGAGATATATAAATTTTCATTCTAATCATGCAATGTCCCAGAAAATCAGCATTATAATGCGTTTAACAAACCGAGCAATAAAACTGACTCCCCCTGAACTAAGACCAGACGCACTAAAAAAAGCAAAAACGGTCTTAATACAAAACAATTTTAAAGAGAATGACATCAATTGAACAATAAAAAAGAGAATATACAAGTTTTATAATAACTCAAAAATCAACACCAAAATAAGTAAACAAAACCATGAAAAATTTTTACCACTTCCGTATACAAAGGAACTTTCTGAGAAGCTGAAATGGGTCTTAAAGAAATATAACATAGTAGTCTGCCAAAAACTCAAAATAAATTAAATTCATTATTTACAAACATAAAAAGCCATATCCCCACAATGAATAAATCAAATGTTATGTATGCAATACCGTGTGCGGATTATCCGAAAAAATATATTGAAATGACTATACTAGGAATTCTTCCACTGCTCTTAGTAAACAAGAATCAGAAAAAAACATGACTTTAAATTTAATGAAACCAAGATCTTCTGCAAAGACCGGAATTATGCAAGATGATCGAAATAAAAAAAGATGAAAACACTGTGAATGATAGGACTGACATAAAAGGAATCAGTCACATATGTATATACAAATTTAATTAAAAAATGACCGGTCAAGTGCAAGTTGAACTTGCACAATTAGTGTTCCGTACGTTGATTGTTTTTAAAATAAAAAATTTTGTTAGGGTGGTATAAAATGATCAGTGACTTCACAAAAAACACCCCAAATGAGTTTTCAACAAAGTTTGTTTCCAATCTTTACTGAAAACTGGTGACCTTGAAATTTTAGTTTTTTTTTATATACCAGATAGATTATTAAAGGTAATGACAATTTTCGTTCAATCTATACCCCGTGGAGAATATTTCAGGATTTTTTCAAAATTTTTTGATCAGTACTTTTCGAGATAAGGTAGGGGACAGCGATTTTTCACGATTTTTTAAAAGTAATACGAAGAAAAGTGTGCGCAAGTATTACATTATATATATATATATATATATATATATATATATATATATATATATATATATATATTTTACTTGTGTTTTCACAAGCTTTCATTTGACACCACACTCGATGACCTAGTAAAAAATTTCTTTTTTCACTTCCGATTTCACCCCTCAAAACGAATCCCTTAAGTCAAAATTTATGTTACGGTGATATAAAATGATCAGTGACTTCACTAAACACACCCCAAATAAGTTTTCAACAAAGTTTATTTCCAATCTTTATTGAAAATTGATGACCTTGAAATTTCTGTTTTTTTATATGCCAGATAAATTATTACAGGTAATGCACTCGTGATAATTTTCGTTCAATCTACACCCCGTGGAGAATATTCCAGAATTTTTTCAAAATTTTTTGATAAGTACTTTCCGAGATAAGGCGGGTGGACAGCGATTTTTCGCGATTTTTTAAAAATAATACAAAGAAAAGTGCGCGCAAATATTACATTATATATATATATATTTTTTACTCGTGTTTTCACCACACTCGATTACCTAGTAAAAAAATTTTTTTTTTCACTTCCGATTTCACCCCCCAAAACTAACCCCTTAAGTCAAAATTTAACTTTCAAAACTACATGGCTCTGATGAGGCCATCAATTCCTATATTACTACCAAATTTCAACTTTCTATGACAAATAGTTTCGGAGAAAATCGAGTGTGACAGACGGACAGACAGACAGACAGACATACAGACAGACGGACGGACAGACACCCAAGTGATCTTATAAGTGTTCCGTACGGAACACTAATAAATATGGTGGCATGCATATCCTCTTAATAATACAAAATGGTAAATATACTTACTATCAATAACAGTTTTTTTGTTAAGACGCCCATTATAGATAATAAAAAAATTAAAAAATAAAACGATACGTCACACGATATGTCGACAACAAATATAGAATTTGAAATTCACTAATATACAAATAGTTGATTTTCAAGGTATGTACTCTTGATTAGTTTGTTTTATATTTTTGTAATATGTGTAAATATTTTAAATGTCCGTGTGTGCGTAAATTGTTATATGTTTTTTAAACCTGTAATTTAGACTAAAAAGAATTTAGCATGCATTTTCTAATTTTAGAATGAATCATAAAAAATATATATTTTTTAAAGCCTAAAAAAATAAGGCGAAACGTCAAATAAACAACTAGTTTATATTTTCCAAAAGAACCTAAGTACCCAAGAAAAACCAACCAAGTTTTATATATATATATATATATATATATATATATATATATATATATATATATATATATATATATATATATATATATATATATATGTATATATATATATATGTATATATATATAATATATATATATATATATATATATATATATATATATATATATATATATATATATATATATATATATATGTGTATATATATATATATATATATATATATATATATATATATATATGTACATATATATATATATATATATATATATATATATATATATATATATATATATATATATATATATATATATATACATACATATATATATATATATATATATATATATATATATATATATATATATATATACATATATATATATATATATATATATATATATATATATATATATATATGTATATATATATAGGTATATATATATATATATATATATATATATATATATATATATATATATATATATATACATATATATATATATATATATATATATATATATATATATATATATATATATATATATTACGTTAAAATTCCGGGTTTCACTCACTCTAACAATGAATTTGCACAACGTTTAGCCAAAATCTCATTTGGCATTTTTAAGTGGTATTGCTGCTGCTGCTCCATACTGTGATCTTGCTGCTGCTGCTGCCGCTCGAAGCTAGCTAACATAGTCTAGATAAAGAATTTATACAAAGAAGTTGAGAAAAAGATTTAAGTTACAACAAATTGATTATACGTTCATTTTGATGTGGTTTCTTTAAAAAGAGTGACAGGTTATGTGTATCCTTTTCTTTTTCTAAAACTTAGCAGAAAGTTGGAAGATAGTAAAATAAGATACATACTTATGCTGATTCTAGAAATATTGACTATCGAAAGTTGGAAGATAGTAAAATAAGATACATACTTATGCTGATTCTAGAAATATTGACTATCGAATCTCTTTGCGTCCATTCCATGCGATTTCTTGGTTGTTCCGCCTAGGTGAGCGCTGGCGAAAATTCGTGCGCAGCACTTTCCACAAGTAGTACTCTTGTTGGTGTTATGCGACTCTCCTGGGGATATTATTACTATAGTATTTTTACTGTTATTATCGGTGGATAAATAATTATCATCTAAAGGTATGATATTCTTATACCATAATGATAAAAGCTATATTCTAAAAATTGAAACACAATAAATAATTTGGAACCAATCTGCTTACTAAAATATATTTTAGTGTATATACGTGTATTTTTAAAATTTATTTGCTGAGGTACCTTATAATAGTCTTTGTAAACGAATCAGACTTGTCAAATGCACATATAATGATATGATATGCTATGCATTTACTTCGTTATTATCAAATCTCATATAGGGTAGGTGCACTAGAAGTCGATCGAAAAACGTTGAGGTTACGTTAATCGTAGCTTTAATGAAATTCTTCGTAGTATTTGGACCCTTCAGGTAGCAATATATCGAATATCAACCCTTCTCTATACATTGGTGCATTTTGAAAAATTATATAATTGTTTTTCTGTTGAATAAATAAACAAATAATGTACGGATGTAACAGCACCAGTTGTCGACCACTCTATCCCATTAGTCGACATGTCTACGCCCCAGTAGTCGACCACTGGCTGAATAATTGAAATCTATAGCTCTAAATGAGGTAGTGAGGTGTTTTTTCGGTTTTTCTAGAGTATAAGAACAGCATGTTACTTTTTCCAACTTAAATTTTGTTATCGAATAAACTTTTACCATGCCATTAAAAAAAAAATGTTAATTTTCACCTTTTATATTTTTCATAAGTGATCTTTATATTTGAAATTACAATAATCATAGCCGTAAATTAAAGCATTTAGAGTTTAAATCTAGTCAGTACAATACCGACATTAAAAATACTTAAAATCAAAAATATAAACTACATTTCCTTCTCGGAGCCTCTTTCTCATCGGGTTTCCTTGCTTTAAAGCCTGCTGTTTTTTTTTTCGATTTTAGCAGCAGCTTGTTCCTTTTTTAATTTTATTTTCTTCTTCTTCTCCTGCTTCGCAATTTTAATTGCCTCTTTCTTCATCGACTCTTCTTTTACAGACTCGCGCCATACCTTTGACGAAATAGCATAGACTTTCTTTTTTAAATTGCGTTTATAATTTGCACAAATAGGGCTGGGATAGCAGAGATGAGAAGAAATGCTTGTGTTAGATGTTTTTTGGATAATCATTTCTGGAGTACTTAATTCCGAGACAAAAATAAAATCCAAGTTGAAAATTCGTAAGTATATCATCTCCATTTGAAAAATGCAAGAGGTATGAGAGAACAAGTTTACCTGACCGTGTGGTTATAGGGCTTTACGGGCTCATCAATCTCCATCGAATCGTCGGGTAGAATACGAACTTTAGCACTGGAGAATTCATTATTCTCTGGAACAATGATCGATATATATATATAAATAAAAGTAGGATAAAGCCCATAGAATTATTAATTAATTGATAATAAAATTCAAATACCTGGGTTCGTCTAAATGTGGTGATTATTGTCCAGTAATTTGTTGAGCAGTATCGCCAGTCAGTCGCTGAGGGTTAAATAAGAAGCATCGGCGGAAAACTGTTTTCTCTATACTTTTCCTATTTTTTTTGATCCCAAGTGGGCTGCAGCTCGCACACTTGAGATTAGTGGAAAAAACTGAAAAACCCATTCATTTATTGCTTTATGACAGATTTTTCCCAGATTTTCTCGCCGATCAAATATCTGGAATCAACATGGAATATCTGGAATTCCATAATTTTATGACGGCCGACTACTGGAAAAAAAAGAAAACATCAGACGTGCAGTAGTCGACCCACCTATGACGACTACTAGAATTACTTACAAAATCGACTCCAGTAGTCGACCGCTCACAAAATACGCAGCTCTCGAAGAATTGACGAAATCCTGAGTTCTATTAACATTTTATTTGCTTGCGTCTTACCATGGACACCTTTATTCCGGGTAAAACAATAGTTTTCTAACATTTCGCAGGCAGTTTCATCGAACAACCCAAGCGCATCGACTGTACTCCACGAGTACCAAAGCTTTAGCGCCTTTTTCTCGACCGGCCCACTCTTTCTTTAAATTTCCTTTCTTGATCCATTGATAAGGGCCCTGGAACTGATTCTGGATTAAAGTTGGGAAGTTCAACTATCACTTGAACACGACATCGTCACGGATTATGCGATAAAAACTTTTTCTAACAGATTTAAAACATAAGTGGTCGACCATTGGGTGGTGGTCGACCACTGGTGCACATACCCTACCACAAACCACCTTGAAATATGCCCAAGGTTGACAGAGTAGCATTAAGCAGACTTAAAAGTTACATGGTTTGAAAAATTGAAACTAGTCAAATAATGTGGAAATACTCTAAAATAAAGCAATAAATAAATTTTCCCCTTTTCACAACCTTCTTTATAAACTTACATGTTTACCTATCTAACGGAGTCTGTAAGGGTTTTCTGAAGATACTAATGCCTAGAACAATTAAATGCATTAACATTCTTCCACTAGTTTTTAAATTATTTTGATATAAGGAAACGAGGTAGAAGGGAGTTAGTAAGAAACAGGAAAGGAAAGTAGAAGCAACCCTCTCCTAGCGAAAGAGTGTCCTCCACGTGACAGGGTATGGGATAGGGATTGAAGGCAGGATGGATGGTCTCGGAAAATGGTTTACTATATGTGCCACTAGTTTTTCCTTCAAAATTTATTCGAAATAGTAATTTATTCTGCGAAAGATAGAAGAAAAACACAATCTTCGTAAATATTATTAAAAATTTTGAGGCACACTGACATTCTTTCAGTATTTTCTTCAATTTTTTTTATATAATTTAAAGGTGTCCACTGCTTTGAGGTTAAATATAATTTTTAAGTATATGTGTTATATTCAAATTTTTATTTAAACAGATAAGTAAGCAAGTAAAAGTAATTGCCAAAATCGTTAATAATATCATTTTCAGGTTATGTTATATAACACGTAGGCTGAAAAGTTTTTGTCACAACCTTCAAAAGATACGTGTCAAAATTTCATGATATTTGGACGATTAGTTTACAAGTTACAGTGGTTTTAGTGACGCTACTTTTAAAAAAAAAGGAAAAAAAAAAAACGAATTTCGTGTGTTGATTAAACACTGTTTTTTGGTCAGAAAAAAAAAACGTTCAAGCAAAGTAATGGCTTGATAAGTGCTATGGAGACTCTGCCCCTGTAAAATCACTTATCATTTATTGGTATGCTGAATTTAAACGCGGTCGTACAGATACAAATGATGCTGAACACTCTGGACGCCCAAATAAGGTGGTTACTCCGGAAAACATAAAAAAATTCACAAAATTGTTTTGGACGACCGTAAAGTGAAATTGCTTGAGAGAGCTGACATCCTAAAGATATCAAAAGAACGTGTTTTTCATATTTCGCATGAACATTTGGGCATGAGAAAGCTCTGTTTGAAATGGGTACCGCGTTTGCTCACAGTGGACCAAAAACAACAACGTGTTGATGATTCTGAGCGCTATTTGGACCTGTTTAAGCGCAATAAAAAGGATTTTTTCATGCCATATGTGACAACGGATGAAACATGGATCCACCACTACACACCGGAATCAAATCGGTCAGCTGAGTGGACAGCAGATGAAAGCCGCCCGAAGCGACCATAGACACAATAGTCGGCTGGAAAGGTTTTGGCCTCTGTATTTTGGGATACACATGGAGCAATTTTCACGTCTATGCTGAGAAGGGAAAATCCATCAATAGAGAATATTATATAAAGTTATTGGTTTGAAGGCAGAAATCGCAAAGAAACGGTCCCAAAACAAGAAAAAAGTGCTCTTTCATCAAGATAATGAACCGTGTTACAAGTCAGTGGTTACGATGGCAAAATTGCATGAACTAAAGGTCAAATTGCTTCCTCATTTACTGTATTCTCCAGACTTGGCCCTCAGCAGCCCTCAAAAAAATGCTCGCGGGAGGGAGATTTAGCTCCAATGAAGAAGTTATCGCCGAAACTGAGGCCTATTTTGAAGGAAAAGACAAATCCTTTTACAAGAAAGGTAAAGAAATGTTAGAGAAGCTTTGGACTAATAGTATCGCTATTGATGAAGAAAGTCGAATTTTGCAAAAAAAAGGGTTTTAAGTAGCTAGACCAAAAACTTTTCAGCCTACGTGTTATAATAACATATGTAGTAATTACTTCAGGAAAATATTTTTTTCGTACGTATTTTTTACACCCAACCTATATTTATAGGACTAAAAGAAATACTTGACAATTCAACCATTTATTATTTACTTATCACACGTATAGGCAAACGTTCAAAGAAGAACGTAGAGCTTCTCGACAAATAATTGACGTAACTAAATTTCTCTCGTTATGTGCAACATGGCATTGTGGTTATTCAAATCACATTTTCTGGCGCTTAGGCTCAAATATTTTGGCAGAGACCCGTTTAGAATTTTCCTTGTAACGCTCATTCAGGTGAAAGCACACATTATTCGGATGTATGTAACATTTCGGCGGGCTGTGAACAGATCACATGTGAAAAACAGGAAAAAGTGGATACATATTTTGAATATAGGGTATGATTCTCTATCCCTTTCCTACGGAACACTTATAAGATCACTTCGGTGTCTGTCTGTCTGTCTATCTGTCACACCCGATTTTCTCCGAAAATATTTGACATAGAAAGTTGAAATTTGGTACTAATATAGGAATTGATGGTCTCATCAGAGCCGTGTAGTTTTGAAAGTTAAGTTTTGACTTAAGGGGTTAGTTTTTAGGGGTGAAATCGAAAGTGAAAAAAAAATTTTTTACTAGGTCATCGAGTGTGGTGTCAAATGAAAGCTTGTGAAAACACGAGTAAAAAATATATAAATAATGTAATACTTGCGCACAGTTTTCTTTGTATTATTTTTAAAAAATCGCCAAAAATCGCTGTCCCCCTACCTTATCTCGAAAAGTACTGATAAAAATTTTTTTAAAAAATTCTGGAATATTCTTCACGGGATATGGATTGAACGAAAATTATCACGAGTGCATTACCTTTAATAATTTATCTTATATAAAAAACAAAAATTTCAAGGTCATCAGTTTTCAGTAAAGATTGGAAACAAACTTTGTTGAAAACTCGTTTGAGGTGTGTTTTGTGAAGTCATTGATCATTTTATACCACCGTAACAAAATTTTTTATTTCAAAAGCAATTAACCTACCGAACACTAATTGTGCAAGTTCAACTTGCACTTGACCGGTTATTTTATTGTACAACCTGCACAAAAATAATAGTGCAGAAATTGCACAGTTTAGATACAGCAATATTATGATTTTATTCTCTCTGGGGTATCACCTGGAGTATTATTCTCAGTTTTGGATCTCAAAAAACTTGCTCTTTTGTTTATAAACCATTAAAGTTTTCAAAACGCGTTTTATAGAATTAAAATGCGAATAACTCCGGTTATATATGTTGGATCAAGTCAAAAAAAAAAAACAAACTCTTCATAATGAAATTTCCAACAAATTCTCGTTAGCTTTAAGTAGCTCAAATGTGTACATAACCTACAAAATTGAAAAAAAAAACTACAAAAAACTGTTTTTTTTTTATTGTACAGACCGACTAAGTGAACCGATCGGCTTGAAACTTTTAGAAAATATGTCTTGTGTTATAACAAAAATACCCTGAAATTTTGGTTCAAAAATATTGAACCCAGTGGGCAAAATTGAATTTGTTATTTAAAATTTGACTTGCCCGCCATTTTATGCCATCTAAAATAAATCTTTTTTTTCAAAATTTAGGTCTTAACGCCAGCTTTCGGATGCCATTAAAAAAAAAATTGTGGCATCATTTTAACCGTTTTTTTTACACCTTATTTTACTGCACTATAAATAGGTGCGAGTTGAACTCGCGTGATAAGTATTTGTTACCTAGAAATGGAAATGCTCTGTTAATTTAATGATATTTTGATGTACTCGATGTCGATATATTTTTGTCAACATTTTGTCACAATGGACTGATTAATTGTTGAAAATATTGACAGACTATACCAATGCAACCTGCAACATATATCGAGTGGTCATGAAGTTAATATCCTCGCTGCCAAACTAATTTTAATAGCAAAATAAAATTTTGTATACTAGTAGAGTTAAAATAGATGGTTATTTTAAATGAAAAAAACAGTTAGCACTCGCTTCCAGTTTGATGGGACAGGTAAAACACCTTTTTATTTTAAATAAGGTACTCGACATATTTTTAATTTTTGAATTCTACAGAAAATCCTAGGCCACTATGCCAGTTGTCAATACAGATATTTTACGATAGCCCTACTATTTCTTATTATAGTTGCGATGTACTATCTAATAAAAAAATCGAAATAATTTGAATTTTTAATTTTTACAAGTTTAAATTGCTTGAAACCTGAACTGTGAATAAGTATAACATTAAAACAGTCACTAACCAGAGGCAGGCAACCGCAGTGAGTAACTTAGAGAGGTATGGTAATGATATATATATATATATATATATATATATATATATATATATATATATATATATATATATATATATATATATATATACATATATATCAATCGGTTTTATAACATCCCCATCTTCCGATGCCTAATTTCCACTCCTCCTGGTTTCTCCATCCCTCCTCCTCCAAATCTCTCTCTAGTACTTCCTTGTTGATTCCTGCTCTCCAGCTTTGGCGTGGTCTTCCTCGCTTTCTTCTTCCATGAGGGTTTCAATTTAAGATCTTTTTAGGTAGTCGGTCTTGTGACATTCTCTGTACATGTCCGTACCATACCAACTGTTAGGTTTTGATTTCATCCACTATATCGTGCTTTATTTCTAAGGCTCGTCTTATCATGCCATTTGGTATGTGGTCTTTTCTGGATTTTCTGGCTGCTCGTCTCCAGAAATCCATTTCTGTAGCTTTTAGTATTTTTTCTGTTCTTTCTTTCAGTGGCCACACCTAGGAGCTGTAAGTTATTATACTTTTCACTATTGAGTTGTAAATTCTCTTCTTATTTACAACGGTTATGTTTTTGTCCCATGGTATACTATAAAGCATTGCAATCGCTTTTCTTCCTTGGATATTCCCCTCGAATATTGCTTCTTCCAGTGTTCCGTCCCTAGATATTCTCGTTCCCAAATACTTATAACTGGCACAGTGCTTGATGGTGTGTCCTGTGGCCAGTTTCAGGTCCTGCTGTTGTCCTCCGACACACATGTACTCGATCTTTTTAATATTGACTTCTAGGCCCCATTTTTCATATTCCTCGATAAGTTTTCGTGTCATGTATTCCATATCATCGATGTCCTGAGCGACTACTACCTGGTTGTTCGCGAATGATAGCGTGTACAATGTAGTATCGTCATCCGGTGGTAATCCCATACTGCTGCATTTCCTATTCCAGTTCTTCAGTGCACTCTTCAAATAGATTTTAAATAGCGTTGGGGATATACAGCAGCCCTGTTTGAAACCCTTTGTGATCTTGTTGTTATACCATATTTGGTTTTCACTCTACTTCTTGCGTCTTGGTATAAGGATTTTACGGCTTTGATTATTTCGGCGCTTACATTAATCTGTTGTAGTGTTTCCCACAATCTCACTAGGGGCACGCTGTCATAGATCTTTTTTAAATCAACAAACTAGACATGGACTTCCTGATCAAATGCGGTTTTCTTTTCTAGGAATTGTATCAGTGAGAAGAGATGGTCTATTGTGGATCGTCCTGCTCTAAAGCCTGCCTGTTCTTCAGCTTCTACGTCCGCGTATTCCGTTTCTATTCTATTTTTTAGTATTTTTCCGTATATTCTGCTAATAGATCCTGTAACCGTTATTCCCCGATAGTTATCGCAATTATTTTTGTCTCCTTTCTTATGAATTGTTGATATGTGTGATGTTTTCCATTCCTCAGGTACTTCTGATGTGTTAATGCATCTTTGGAATAAGTTCCTCAAAGCGCTAAATAGCTTTTCAGTTCCGTATTTTACTCTCCTGGGATGTTTCCTGGTCCTGGGGCTCTACCATTTTTTAGCGTTTTACATTCTTACATTTCTTTAACTTCTGATGTTGTTATCCTTATTGGGGATCCTCGTATAACTATATTTGGGTTTCCATGTTGGGTACTTTTAAACTCTGGTCTATCTTCCGTTAGCATATTTGTAAAGTATTGGTTCCATTTTTCTGGTGTTATTGGTGAGAAGATTTCTCTTTTCCGTCTGTTCTCATATTTTTAAGAAGTCTCCAGCTTTCTGTGCTTTTCCTTCCTCCTATGTAAGTGTTGAGTCTTGAGCATGTCTTTTCCTATTGGTTGTTCTTTTTGTCACTAATCATTTTGCGTACTCTAGCTTGGGATTCTTTTTATTTTAATTTGTCGTTTGTGCTCTTTGAACTTAAGTATTTGTGATACCTTTTCCGTTTTTCTTCAATTTCGTATTCAATTTCTTCACCCACCAATATGGTTTTTGCTGTTTTTCCATTTTCTCTTGGTACCCTAATGCTTCCAATGCAGCTGCGTGTAGGCATTCCTTTATATACTTATATTCTTCTTCTATATTAACAAATCCGGTCCGTTGTATCTTTTGGTCCAGTCTACTCTTGTATAGGTTTCTTATACTTTCATTTTGTAAGCTGTTTGTATTATATCTTATTGTTGTTTCATTTGTTGTGTGCTGTGTACGTGTATCTTCCAGTTTGCTTTCCCGTGTTGTTCGTGAGGTTATCTTTCCTTTCACAAGGTAGTGGTCGCTGCCACATGAAACCCCTCTTTGGACTCTTACATCTAGGAAGTTTAATCTAGATCTCTGTCATATTATCATATAGTCGAGAATGCTTTTTAAATCTCTTGTTGTTTGTCTCCACGTATATTTAAGAATATCTCTATGCTAGTAGTGTCCGTTTAATATTGTAAGGTTGTTTTGTAAACATTTCTCTATAATTCTTCTTCCGTTGAGGTTAGTAACTTCTTCGCCATATTTTCCTGCCACTTTATCGTTTTCTTTCCTTTCTATTCTTCCATTTAGATCACCCAAAAGTAATATCTCTCTTGATGTTCCAATTTTGCGTATTTCCTCATTTAGTTGTTCAAAAAATGAATCCTTGTTATTAGCCAGATCATCGTCATTGACAGCGTATACCCCCAGTAAAGTTGTATGGTTACCTAGTATTTTGAGATTCATCTTTATGATTCTTTCACTAATCGGTTCCCAGGTGGTTATGAATTTCCTAAGTTTTCTGTGTCATGTTAATGATTAACTATACTTATTAGGAACTACCCGAAATATATAGTCTGTTCAGTCCTAAGTAATCCTTATATAAAAATCAACATAAACCACTAAAATTGCACAGAGATCCTTTTTCAGCAATTTTGGACTTGTCCAGTCAAATAGGGATTCAACCTGAGTTTTATATAAATTAACTAAATACCTATTATCATACGGATGTTTTATTTATGAATAATATTTACAATAATAAATAATCCAAGTTTCTTAATAATTATAATATTTGTAAATAATTAACTGATTCCACAGTTGTCATAGCGTTATCCTATATACGGATGGGCGCTTTCCACTCTTCGCGCTTAATCTTGAGAACGGTTAATTATATAAAATTCTGCTTGAGATAGAGAATTTTATGCTCTACAAGTTTTGTAATAACTTTAAATACCACTCGAAGCATAGGAAACAAGATATTTGCAAAAAACCGATTTGGCGACGTTTGACCTTGACCTCGCGGACACGCGACTCCATGACATTTTTGAGTTAACTTTTAGAATGCCAAAACAAAGATTTATGCAAATTTTCAGCTTTTTAACTTTCGTTCCCTCTTTTTTCACCTTCTATTACTGCATAAGACTATTTTTTATCCGTTACTCCTTCTCAGGACGCATTTCGCTGTATCACCGCTCTTCAGTCGAGCTAGAACTGACAAAGAAAAGAAAGAAAACTCAAAGTACTTATCGCGTTCCAAGATGAATTAACCGATCAGAAAACAGTCAAAAACTGCTGAAAAAGGACTTGCAACTTTAGTAGTTTATATTGGTTTTTATATACTTGGAGTAGAATCCTGCAACGCGCTAACAAGTGGTAATTGCTAATAACTCCTCTATCAATCTATTGCATTGGACAATCCCCGACAGAGGGCAGGTACGCCTTAATAACTAAGCTTCATCAGCCAGAGTTGTAAATTATTATATCTTCTTATTCTCATACGTATGCTAAGATTTCGTGTAAACCCATAGCAATTAAATGGTCAATGTTATACTCTTGCGAATTAGTATAATTTCTTAGGTTTTTTTCAAGGCTCCTTCGTAAAAATTATTAGAGTAAAAAAAGTTGTTGTGGATTTAAGGTGGTAATAAGGGTAGTCAATTTATTACTTGGAGCAATTAACAATTTTAAAACTTCGATTTTTCAAGATAACGTATTACGTAGATCCTAAAATAAAATAACAGTTCTTGTTATAGTTATAATATGCTATCTAATGAGGATATCAAATTCATTTTAACAGTAATTTTCAAATTTCACAATTTTAAATTTCAAACTTTGATTAAATGTAGCATTAAAACGGTTAAATTTAGAAAGTTGAAGATATTACTATACATAAGCAGTTTGTTTTTATCATTTAATTAATCTTGAACAAATCAATCATCAAAAATACCTCTAAGTTAAGACTCTATATAGCTCTATTTAATTTTAATAATTTTATAAGTAAGCCATGAAACAGAATCTTTTTTCGCCAAACTCAAACACAAAGTTATTTAAAGATTGATCTCTTTAAAATTGGATAGTTGTCAAAAACTGTATGTGGATAGCGACATTGCGGATTTTCCAAACTTAACCGTTTTAATGCTTTAATTATTCAAAGTTTCGATGTCGAGCAACTTAGATATTTAAAGACTAAAAACAGCTGTTAAAATTTTTGAAATTTTTTTATAATATAGTAAATTCGAACCATAATAAGAAATAGTATTTTTTTAGAGTTATCGCATCTTTCATCGCGCTAGGGACTTCTCCAATGTTATTTTGGCTAGTATGGAAGCTTACATCCCTTTTTCGAAGAAATGTCCCTTCAGTGGTTTGACCGAAAATGCAAAGAAGCTGTTGCTTCTAAACATCTTGCCTACCGACAATGCCGTGAAAATCCTAACTCCATAAATCGTAACACATTTGTTCGTGCCCGGAACAGATGCAAAGAAATTATCGATGAAACCAAGAAGGCACACAATCAACGAATTAGAAACAAACTTCTCGCTTGTCCCAACAATTCCAGGTCCTTTTGGGCAGTCGCTAAGGCAGTTAGTCAAAACTTTACCAAATCCACAATACCACCACTCACACGGCCAGATAATTCCATTGCAACCACACCTGCTGAGAGCGAACTTGTTGGCTGAACTCTTTGCTTCACATTCTACTGTCGATTTCCACGGAAAAACACCACCTACTATTCCCATATTGCAGTCAAGGATGCCCGATGTTGTCTTCAGACAGCGCATCATAAAGCGTATTTTAATGAAGCTAGACACCAAGAAGGCTTCTGGCGCTGACGGAATACCTGCCATAGTTCTCAAAAACTGTGCAAGGGAACTAACACCAGTTTTCTGTAGACTTTTTAACCTATCCTACAGAAAGGGAATATTTCCGTCCTGCTGGAAATGTGCCACGGTTCAGCCGATACCTAAAAAAGGTAAGAAGACCTTGCCAAATAACTACCGACCAGTTGCACTGCTTTCAATAATATCGAAAGTCATGGAAAAGGTTATCAATGAGCATCTTCTAAAATATCTTGAACGATTCAATATTATTAGCGATCACCAATATGGTTTTCGTAAACATAGATCAACAGGAGATCTTCTGACTTATGTAACACATGTTTGGAACAACGCAATTGAACACTTTGGAGAATCTCGAGCGGTTGCTCTTGACATATCCAAGGCATTCGACCGTGTTTGGCACGATGGACTGTTGGCTAAGTTGCGCTCTTATGGTATGTCTGAAAGGTTCTGTTTGTGGCTCTCATGTTTCCTCAGAGAGCGTTCTTTACGAGTGGCGGTCGACGAATTTCTTTCTAACACCCTCACTATCAACGCCGGTGTGCCCCAGGGCTCCATACTGTCTCCTACTCTCTTTCTCATTTACATTAACGATCTGCTGGAAAAGACCGGGAATCCAATCTATAGCTTTGCAGATGACAGTACGCTTGTCTCTTCATTCACCTTGAATGCTCGGACATCGGCTGCTCAGGCGAATATCCGCAGACGGCAGGAGGTCGTTCAACTTAACAAAGACCTGGAAGAAATTCTATCTTGGGGTGACAGTAACCAAGTGGAATTTAACGCTACAAAAACCCAAGCGGCAGTTTTTTCTAAAAAAGTTAACGTTGCTGAACCCGACATAGTTATGTCGGGGCACTCCATTCCCCTAGCATCGTCGCTCAATTTGTTGGGCGTTAGTTTGGGAGCAAATATGTCTTGGCATGAATATGTTGCAGGCATAGCAAGGAGAGCTTCTCAAAAATTGGAATATTATTTAGAACCAGAAAGCTTTACACCCCACAACAACTGTTAATTCTTTACAAAGCCCAAATTCAACCAACTATGGAATACTGCTCCCACGTTTGGGGCTCCGCTCCCAAACATACACTGCATTTGTTGGATTCTGTTCAGAGAAGAGCGGTCCGTCTGATTGGGGGCCCGGAATTGACCGGCGGCCTTGATTCGCTGGAACATCGAAGAACGGTTGGCGACTTGAGTCTGTTCTACAAGTATTTTCATGGAAAGTGTTCGAAGGATGTAGCCCGCTTAATTCCTCCCAAAGCGGTGCATGTTAGAAATACACGTCGCGCTGGTGCTTCGCATCCGTATGAGGTTCAGCTTTTTACTCCGCGTACGACGCTTTTCAAGCAATCTTTTATATGGAGAACGTCATCCCTTTGGAATAATTTGCCCAGCGCTGTGTTTCCCACCGAGTACAATTTACAGCGATTCAAGAACAACGTGAATCGCTTTTTCTGCACTCGTGCCGCTCCTGGAGCGCTTTAGGGACTTCCCTGCAGCACGTGTGCTAGACAAATAAAAAAAAAAAAAAAAAAAATTCTAGGTCCTTTTGGGCAGTCGCTAAGGCAGTTAGTCAAAATTTCACCAAATCCACCATACCACCACTCACACGGCCAGATAATTCCATTGCAACCACACCTGTTGAGAAAGCGAACTTGTTGGCTGAACTCTTTGCTTCACATTCTACTATCGATTTCCAAGGAAAAACACCACCTACTATTCCCATATTGCAGTCAAGGATGCCCAATGTTGTCTTCAGACAGCTTATCATATAGCGTATTTTAATGAAGCTAGACACCAAAAAGGCTTCTGGCGCTGACGGAATACCTGCCATAGTTCTCAAGAACTGTGCAAGGGAACTAACACCAGTTTTCTGTAGACTTTTCAACCTATCCTACGGAAAGGGAATATTTCCTTCCTGCTGGAAATTTGCCACAGTTCAGCCGATACCTAAAAAAGGCAAGAAGACCTTGCCAAATAACTACCGTCCAGTCGCACAGCTTTCAATAATATCGAAAGTCATGGAAAAGATTATCAATCAGCATCTTCTAAAATATCTTGAACGATTCAACATTATTAGCGATCACCAATATGGCTTTCGTAAACATAGATCAACAGATCTTCTGACTTATGTAACACATGTTTGGAGCAACGCAATTGAACACTTTGGAGAATCTCGAGCGGTTGCTCTTGACATATCCAAGACCGTGTTTGGCATGATGGACTGTTGGCTAAGCTACACTCTTGTGGTATGTCTGAAAAGTTCTGTTTGTGGCTCTCATGTTTCCTCAGAGAGCGTTCTTTACGAGTGGCGGTGGACGGATTTCTTTATAACACTCAACTCCGGTGTGCCCTAAGGCTCCATACTGTCTCCTACTGTCTTTCTCATTTACATTAACGATCTGCTGGAAAAGACCAGGAATCCAATCTACAGCTTTGCAGATGACAGTACGCTTGTCTCTTCATTCACTTTTAACGCTCGGACATCGGCTACTCAGACGAATATCCGCAGACAGCAGGAGGTCATTCAACTTAACACAGACCTGAAAGAAGTTCTATCTTGGGGTGACAGTTTTTTCTAAAAAAGTTAACGTTACTGAACCCGACATAGTCATGTCGGGGCACTCCTCTAACATCGTCACTCCATTTGTTGGACGTTAATTTGGGAGCAAATATGTTCTGGCATGAACATATTGCAGGCATAGCAAGGAGAGCTTCTCAAAAGTTGGGAATATTATTTCGAACCAGAAAGCTTTACACTCCACAACAACTGTTAATTCTTTACAAACCTCAAATTCGATAAACTATGGACTACTGCTCCAATGTTTGGAGCTCCGCTCCCAAACATACACTGCATTTATTGGATTCTGTTCAGAGAAGAACTGTTCGTCTGATTGGAGACCCGGACCTGACCGGCGGCTTTAATTCGCTGGAACATCGAAGAACGGTTGGCGGCTTGAGTCTGTTCTACAAGTATTTTCATGGAAAGTGTTCGAAGAATGTAGCCCGCTTAATTCCTCCCAGAGCGGTGCATGTTAGAAATGCACGTCGCGCTAGTGCTTCACATCCGTATGAGGTTCGACTTTTTACTCCGCGTACAACGCTTTTCAAGTAGTCTTTTATATGGAGAACATCATCCCTTCGGAATGATTTGCCCAGGGTTGTGTTTCCCATCGATTACAATTTACAGCGATTCAAGAACAACGTGAATCGCTTTTTCTGCACACATGCCGCTCCTGGAGCGCTTTAGGGACTTCCCTGCAGCACGTGTGCTAGACCTATAAAAAAAAAGATTGGAAGTTAAAATAAATATACCAAAAATCAATTAGCTCGATTATCATGGTTTAAGAGGTAACATCTGATATACTATTGTTACAAATCCAGAAATAATATAGACACATTCAACATCAGGCCTAATAAACATGAAAAAGGAAACAAAAAATATATAGTTCTTGATATAATATGTTAAAGTGGAAAGCTTACTCGAAGTTCTGAAAAAAAGGTTTCAAAATGAAACGGAAGTTAATGAAAATTAAGATTTTTATCCAGTGATCATAGTTCTACTCGAATTTTCAAGTTGAGAAGAGTAGTATCTCTCTACTTTCAAAGGCCAAACAAAGGTTTTTAATAAAAAACCATCATTGCGCCTTTCCCAACCCCATGAAAAGCTCTCATAAACTGGACTCACTACTGAAAACCTTGACAAAGATATGTCCTTCCAATCCAGCATACATGCACCCCTTTATGGTAGCCGGATGGGCAGATAATCAAAAACAGCATTAGTGACCCAGATATCCAATAAATAAGTGTCAGTGAAATATAGTTTCCGCTATACTAAAAAGTGTCAAAAACACATAGATAAGCCAAAAAAAGAATAGGGTGTTCTGGAATTTATCACTGCCACCAGATTATCGCATAGCTGAGACAGAATAAATTTACTTGGCTCTCCTCTACCCCAGATAATGCAATTGCCAATTAAAGGAGCTAACTAGGCTTCAGAGCTGAAGGTTGCAAATTCCATTGACTATCCTTCTAGACGATATGCTCCCCTAGAAGATATACCAAAACTATATGTAATAGCACCCAATATATCACACCGTCTAATGAAAAGATTAAAAAGGGTTATGGTACAGAATTCCTTTTTTAAGGATTATTTAAACGGTAAAAAACAAAACTGAGCAAAAAAACAAAAATGAGCATATAAAGGGAGACGAAACAATCAAGTAACTTGTTGCTTTCCATTAGAAATAGAGAAATTACAAAAGTATTCAAAACTCATTTGGCTAAAATTCTGACAAATTCAAAATAAATAAATAAAAACTAGAAACAAGTTTTACTTGGCCCAAAAGAGAAATATACTAAATTCAAAATGATAAAAACTAAAAACTTATTCTAAAAATAAGCTAAGTTACTTACAAAACTGCTCCCAGTATACACGATAATAAGTAAGTGCCATAGATTTACTCCTAAAACAATAACCTTTTTACCTCAAAAGTAAGCAAACTATATCTTGCACTAAAATAATCATACAAAAATCAAAATTATTCTGAATGTGGCAATTTAACAAATTTGCTTCCCAAAATCATCACACAAAAATTAAATAATCCTGAATATGGCCCAAGATATACGCACATCCTGTACACTCGCGGCACGGGTGAGCAATATGCTTACCTGTACCCACTCATAAGCGCCTGAACTCTTCCCCAGGGCCAAAACCAGACATTAATTACACTTTCACGAGCAGAACACACACACTTTACAAACACATTCAGATAGTCGCACTTACACGTTCCTGGAATAAACAAAACATTACATCATACTTTACACAGGCTTAATCCTAAGATGTTCCTTTACCGTGCTGAGAGGATGAATGATTTCGAGCTTATCAGTCGTCAAAAACGGCGCCTTAGGGATAAGAGGCGACTTTCCAAACTAATTAGCTGTACAGAATGCACTGCGATGGTCGACTTCTCATTTGAAAATGACATAAAAACCTCAAAATCAGACAGTGGAGGACTCGCAAGACGACGCCCTACTTGAAAATCTGGTGCCAGTAGATGTGGATAATGATGACACAACGTTGACACCTGAAACCAAGGAAAGTGATGTGTAGGGGAACAACCCTGTACTAAGTCTTAATCTTTATAAACTTAGTTTACGACTTTTTGGAGCCTAGCAATGGAAAATCGCCATTCGAGCTACAAAAATCGGGCCAAAAAACTTATCTCTGTCCGTCAAGGAAGTTTGCATGGCTCCTTCGGTGGGGCTTCAGCTGCCAAGACCTCTCGCTTGAGAAGCTTTTACGCTCCTTTGGGGATTGCTGTAGACATGTACTTGAGATCCGATAGCAGCAATCTCGACGTACGTCAGTCAAGAAACAAAAAAAGGAAAGGGGAGTATGGCGGCGCGATTGCATTCAATGAAACCTTAACTGTCAATGAACTAGTCACTGCTTCGCAGGTTCTCCCAGAGACGCGCCTGATAGAGGAGCAATCGGAAACCTTCCAGCATTATTGGAGGCAATAAAACTCGGACTGAAAGATATTGATAGCCTTCAATAACTGCTACTTTGAAAAAGAAGTAGTAATACCCTCATGCAAACTTGGGTTCAAACCGAGGTTCTCCAACTCTCGCTGTGGAAGGATAAACAGCTTAAAGTGGGGATGGTAACAGACCTTCTAAATACGACAAAAGTGATAATAGTTCTGTCGAAAATTCTAAGAACCAAATCACCGAAAGAAATCATCCAGCTCAGCAAGTCATAGAATGGAGGATTAAAAAGCGCATTAGGGCTGATTCCGCAGCCCTCTGTCGTAGGATAGCCAACGAGTCTATCACAACCGCCTTAATCCAAGAACGATGGATCGTACAAAATGAAGTGAAAGGACATGGACTAACGGCCTGATAGTGCTAGCGCATATATCTACGTAAATAATAATGTGAAATACATGCCATTGATAAACTTCTGTTCTAGGGACATTGCGACTATCAAACCTAGATATTGTGAGAATGGGAGCATCAGGGCGCTGAGTTCAACTCTCTTGTTGACTGCTGTGTGGCGTCTCGACAATAATTTCTAGCAGGCTATGATACAAAGACACATAATACAGCATCGAGCAGCTCTGACAGCAATCCTCGAAGAATGCTGTACCAGAAATACTGGGTAAGTAATAACTTACTGTTAGCAAATCAATGAAATGAACCGACTTTTATAGCAGCAACACGGAGGTTATCGACATTACAGTAACCACTGTATCTATTCACAACAGGGTAGGAAACGGGCAAGTGTCAAATAAACCGTCGTCGTCTGACCATGGACACATATAGTTCATACTTAGCGATTTTGATAAGGTCGTGACAACTTACCAAAATTCGAGAAAAGCTCTATAGGAATTCTATGGAAATCAATTTCAACACAGTATAGTTTTGGTAAAAAATAACCTTCGGAATACAGTGGACACAGGTCTATACGCCGATTAACTTCAACATCACCCAAAAAGGACATAATAAACTAACATAAGAGTACACTGAAACGTCAGCACTTTCTTTACTTTTAATAAATATTTTATTTATTAAATAGAAGCCGTTATTTGCCACTTATGTATATCTTAATTTTGAGACTGGATTGAGTGGATATTAATACTAATACTAAATAGTTTTGGTTGTACAGTTTTTGGGCACCATTCATTTTAGAATAAACAGAATCTAACTTCAGCTCAAAAAACGAAAAAATACTGAAGAGTTATGTAGTTGTCGAAATAAAAATTCATTCACGTACAAGCTTTGCATCCTGAAAGAAAGAGCAGGAGTTTAGTGAAACACTAGACATTTAAATAAAGAAGGGTTTATAAGCAAAATAAAAATTCCTAACTTTATTACTCTCTTAAATTTACTTCTCCTAAATAAAAACCCCTTCAGCTGTATACTATTGCATAGAGTCCTTAGATTAGGGCTACTAAGTTTTAATAAAAGGCTTAATAATACAGAATATTAAAAGTTTTTGAAATTAACTCCGCGAATTACACGTGTAGAGTAGTCGATAGAAACGCATTTGTAGACAGGAAGTGAGCTTTTTAGACTGGTGTGCTGATGGCTTACTGATTGGTTTCTCCTCGTGGGTTTTCCATAAGTTACCTGGCCTCTCCTGGTAAGACTATCATAAAAATATTGTCTCAGCCATCACCATCCTAGTTTCATTTGGGCTACTAAACACTTTTTGACCTGAAATGCCTGAGGATGAGCAGGACATTTCAAGAAAGGAAAAAGGCCTTAAACTTGAGAGCTAGAAACCGTTACTGCACTACTACATCACTAAAAAAGACTCTAGCGTGCTGGAGAAGAAAGTAACTACGGCCTACTGCTTCACGGTGGAAAAAAACCCTTAAAAATTCGATCTGGCCGTTTAAATATCTTCGTTCCTTCTCCTTGGGTCATGCAAATCTTGACGCGTTCAATGCGAACTAAATAAGTCAAGTCGGCAACACGCATTACACACCGCCGGTTTAAATTAAACTGCTCAAAAATTTGAAACACAGTTTTAAGCTACACTGCTCAAAAATTGAAATCATTGCAATAAATATAAAAATGTAATAAATATAAATTATAGGGAGAAAAACAGTGTCGTAACATGATCTTAAAATCTAGGAAAAAATGAATGTTACAACACTACATTTGGAAAGGAGACCCTTAAAGTGTTTCTCCAGGAGCACTTTCCAGGATCAGAAATACAACGACCGGAAGTAACTGAGATATAATTGAACCTTTTCCATAAGGCCAAGAGAGCTGATTGGGCAGCTTGTAACATTGGAACTTGCCCGCACGTTGTGGTGTCATTTTGTAACCTGCTAAACTGTCCTCAGTTTGAGGCATCTTTTTTTTGTACCCTGTGAGAAGTTGTTTGTCCCACGCTTGAGCGCAATTTTGTACCGTTTGAATATTGGATGCCCCGAGCTTGAGCACAATTTCCTTGCAGCCCCGCTTTAATTTCTGATAATGAATTGAGTGAATCCTGATTTTAAAAGAACTAAAGAAATTAAACAAACACTAGCTCAGTTTTTCTTGGTAGAGAGATATGGGTAAGAGATAATTTTTGTACGTCTTTTTGGAATTTTTTTTCTATTTTTTAAAAAGCTTCAGTTGTACAAGTTTTTTTTGGGCACCATTCATTTTAAAATAGAAAGGATCTAACTTCAGTTAAAAAAATGAAAAAATACTGAAGGGTTTTATGGGTATTACTAAAAAGAATTAGTCTAGTACAACTTATCCCGAAAAGAAAAATAGGTATTCAGTGAGACACTAGCTTTAATTAACAAAAAGAAAATTTATTCATGTTTTTAAAAATAAAAAGTTCTAACCTTTGCAGTTCTACAAAAAAAATTCTAGCCTAACTAGTAGTTATTACGTTTAAATTCTGAACTATGACTACCCCCGAAGACGAAAAATAGTGCTTTTCACTTCACTTTTTAGTCTGTTTAAATTGCTGTTAAGGCACTACTCAGGGATATGTCTATTGAAGGATGTTTTGGTAACTTACTGTTCCTATTCCGGCTTCGATGGAACACGACCGATTTCACACTTTTCTAGTAGACACTTAGAGAGCCCACTACGGCTTTTCGTTAAGAAACTGGTGCTTTACTTAGCTCGCATGGTGGTTGTTATGAGCTTTTACTGTAGCTCAGTCGAAGGAAGCCTACTTGGCGGCTCCGATGAAAATTAGCCTGGCGGCGGCTTGATGGTACTCCGCCTACTTGGCGGTTCGGTGGAAAATTAGCCAAGCTAGTCGTTTCTCGGGCCCTTAAATAAACCGTGCCAACTCTGCCGGTAATATGGCGACGCCGGAACCAAAACTGCGTATACACACATTTCACCAATCGCGGCGTAGCGGTAGATTCGGTCAGGAACCCGCACTGCACAGTATATACCGAACGTCTTGGAATCTCTGTTTAATATACCGTTCGATACAAAAATGAAAATAAGTACAATTTGAAGTGAAAAATCAGTAACATTACATGGTCTTAAAATCTAGGAAAAAATGAATGTTACATTTACCCCCTTCCAAAAAGAAATAGACTACACTAGTCTATTAAACTTAGGCTACTTATGAAAAGGTACAAAGTGGTACACTATCACTTAATACTAAGGTCAGAACTTAAAACAAAAGTACAGACTTCGGACCTTACTACTAGACTTAATTCAATTAAGCACTAATATTAAGTACAATGAAAACCAAATGAAAATCTTTGCATGATCACAAAAATCTTATAACTAGACTTAACTTAATTAGACACTAAGGTTAAGTACATCAAAAAGCAAATAAAAATCCTTGCATGAACATAAGAAATACCTGTTCAAAGTAACAATCGCGGTCTTCTTATATAAAAGAATCAGCTCTATTATTGTTACCAAAACAAAAAATTATATCTTTGTCTAGACTCTTGTCTAAATCAAAAAAAGTGAACTGAAACAAAATATGAACACCCCCCTTAAAATATTTTAAGGATTGTCTGAAAATTTTTTTTATTTCAGCAAAAGAAATTTATAAAAATTCTTAAATAAAGAAAAAAATAAAAAAATGATTCTAGTGCAAACACTTACACTAAAAAGAAAAAGTCTTGTCAGACCATTTAGCACTAGGCCAAAAAAAAATAAATATCTGGATAAATATCCAGACAAACGCTCGGGAAAAATCGCCATCCATGCTCTAGCTCATCGCTAAGAGAACATTCTGAATCTAGTATCACTACTAGTCGCACTCGGAAAATAATCGCACTCTATCGCGCAATGTCGACGTCCTAAGACATCTAGACATGCTAAAATCGCTAGGGAAAACGCTCTGGTTGATTGCCAAATAATCGCACTCTATAACGCAATGTCGACGTCCTAAGACATCCAGACATGCTAAAATCGCCAGGGAAAACGCTCTGGTTAATCGCCAGAAAACACGTCAGCTCATCGCCAACAAAACACTCTGTAAATAGTCCTCGACTACACAAAGTCTGCGTTCTAAAAGAACAATCTCGCCATTAACATAGTGAGCAGCTATAAAAACTAACAATACCACTATAGGCACAGTGAATAGCTACAAAAGCTAAAATTCACTCTAAACACAGTGAATAGCTATAAAAGCTAAAATTCACCAAACTGAATGATCCTGCTTCAAAAGCAATGTTCACAAAGAACAGAATGATTAGTCCACGCGCAACTAACATTCAAGGAAACATTCCTAGCATAACTATATGAGACAGCTAGTCTCGAAATAGGACCTCCCTAAAGTCATAATCCTATATATAGGAGTCCATAAGCAAAACGACTCAAAATCACGCATTTTGAGCACATGCCCTCAGGCAACCAACATACACCGAAATATATACAGAAATATATACAGAAATATATACAGAAATATATACAGGAGTTCAAATCCCAAACTCTTGGTTATGATAACTCCATACTGAGCTTGGTGAAAGCTCTTAGCAAAAGCTAATCAAATCTTCAGCACATCGCACCAAAGTGACAAATCTGCCTAGAAACATGAGCCAGAAGAAACGCCCTCCGTCATTCTTCAGGGTGGCTACACAGAGATATAAAACTTAACCAGCATTGCGCTTCCTCAAGTTGCATGAAGAACCCTCGTGTACTGGTCTCGCCCTAGAACAACAACGAAAAACATTCAATCCATCCCACATAACAGGAGACAAACACCTCACCACGATATACTGAAAGGTGGAGACAATAAAATACGGAAATGGTGACCCTGGTGTCCACCAACAAAAGGGAGTAGATTATAGCATCCACTAAACTAAAACGGTGTCTACCACACCACCATAAGTCAAAAAAATTTAATCAATAGGGTGTTCCGAAACACACTACTGCCAACAGCCTGTCACCACTAATAGGCTAATTGGAGCTGAGGTCGACTACAGTAGCTAGGCTCTCCTTTGGTTCAAATAGAAATAACCATTGGGTAACAAAACCCCTAAAGGTCCCAAAGGTCAAACGTTCACCCCCCATAGACTACCCTTTCAATCAGTCTGTTCCTCAGGAAGACTAACTTCCTGCCAAACGTCGTAACGGCGTCTGTTAGCACCCGGTGCATCACAGCCTGTAAAAACAGATAACTCATGGGATACAACCTAAAAGGTTTACAAGGTTGACTTAACCAAGCTTCTAACGGAAATTTCCAAAAAATGAAAATGAGCTTAAAAAGCTACATGAAGCAAAAATTTCTCAAATTTTTGGTGGCAACGCAACAAAACTTTTGAAGACGACAAGAGCTTTTCCAGCTTAATCAGAAACAAGAAGAAAACATCGTTGACAGCTAAAATATTCGATCATGGTGTTAATCGTCTCCCTAGACAATAGCCTCTAGAAGAAACTGCTACAGGTATCAGGCATAACCGTTTTCTGTCAGCCCAAACTCCTAGATTACCTCTTCGAAATCTAAAAATTCGGTTAGGAATCTTCCTTCACTGCGCTTAGCCTCTCTTGACAAGGTTCTCATCTCGGTATCAGATTTTGATCATTTCTTTGTGAAATGACTGTCTTAGTCTGCTCTCATCTCTTGTAAATGATCAGCCTTTAGTTCTCCTGCAGAACTTCAATTTTCTATCAATCTGATAGTAAACCGAAAAAACTCAACATACGCCTATGAGTCCATGCAAATAAATTTTTTTAAAAAATTAGTGACTCAAAGGTAACGTTTAAACGGCTCTGAAAAAAAATAGAGTATACCCTCAGTTTGTCAATTCAGAAGAAGATCTAAATCAAAATAATCCAAGTCTTAGACTTACTGGATAAACCAAAAACAAGTTACTCTTAATTGCACCCAACATATACCACTAAGGTAATAGAAATACACCCACTCGGGTAACAAACTTTGAAATTGCTCTTAAAAATTTTGACTCTACATCACACTACACGAGCTACATCTTGCGCTTGTCCTAACTCAAGATCACCTTGGATTGCCTCTAATCAAAATTTCGCTTCCAAGTGTCAAGAACTGGATATTATTTGGGGTCATAAGCAAATCAAATCCCGCGACCACCGACATACCAGTCTTATGATATATCCTGAGTGTGACTCTTTCGCAAGCTCGCAACAGCTGAGTCGATGCTAAACATCAACTACAATCAACCTAAGTTTGGATATGATCAGTACCCAAAACCTTAGCATTAAACAACAAAAGTAAGCTATTCTCTGCTCAACTTTTACAACAGTCAAAAAAAACGAGGTCGTCACCTCTACAGAGCAACATCAAAAAAAAATTTAAGCAATTAAGATAATGTAAATATAAATTATTCTTCTTCTGACAAACTTTCACTAGGGTTAGGTTCATTGAATGGTTTTAAGTCTTTAATATGCCATCGTCCTATTTTAGTCCCATCTAAATTAACTAAACCATAAACTAAATCTGAAATCTTTTCTCTAATCACGCAATGCACATACTTAGGTACCAACTTAGATGTGAATTTATCTGCTGCACTGGAAAGAATTTTATTTTTTCGTCAAACGTGATCACCTATATTAAAGGCAAAATCCCTTTTCCTAAGGTTGTAAGACTTACTGTTCCGTTCATAAGCCTTATGTATCCTACTACGCACGTCGGTGAAAATATCTTTTAAACCCTTTAAATTTTCGGCGTACTCACCCCTGTTACCCGGAATTATTTCGCTGTCAACATTGACATCCAAATCTAAGTTTTTATAATATGATCCAGATAGAGGTATATGTCTGCCGTAAACTAAGAAAGACGGTGTGAACCCTGTTACTTCGTGTCTGGCGGTATTTATCGCTTGTTGGATTTTGGAAATATTGCCATCCCAAGTGACATGTGAATCCACGTAACTTCTTAAAGCGGTCCCGACTGTTCGGTTATTACGTTCCACAAAATTACATTGGGGAGAGTACACGGGATTAAAACGGATGTTAAAACCATAAGTTTCACTTAAGCTCTTAAAACTCTTAGAGGTAAACTGAGTACCGTTATCGCATATTAAGAGCGATGGGACCCCGTGGATTAGAAAGACATTATTTTCCAAAATTCTCTCTATATATCCAGCTTTAGAGCTTTTCAAAGGAAATAGCATGGTATACTTTGTAAACCAGCAAGAAACCACGAGAAGCCATTTATTTCCCTTTTTTGAACGTGGGAATGGGCCTACTAGATCAGCTGCTATGACTTGAAAAGGGTAATTAACCGTTTTCTCTTTTCCCATCAGTCCCATAGGTAGTGCATTTGGAGATTTCTGCGCTCCACATACTTCACAAGTCCTCACAAACTTTACGATGTCAAAACGCATTTTTGGCCAATAATACTGTTCCTGAACCCTGTGAAGAGTTTTATAAAAACCAAAATGACCAGAAGTAGGAGGAGTGTGACACATGTCTATAACTTCCTCTCTCTGTGGTTTAGGAACTAGTATTTTCCACTCAGGTACATTAACTTTTAAAGGCAACTGGTTTGGGATAAATTTGTACACAAAATCATTTTCCACCTTCCACTGCGGAAAATTTTGAGGAAATTCTTTAATTTGCTGCCGCAAATTATCGTACCATGGGTCAATGCGATCTACATCAACTGTATCTATTCTTACGTCAGTTTGTGCATTAAGACTGTTTTCGTCCACTTTATGATCTGGGATTCTTGACAAAGCGTCAGGAATAACATTGTGGACTCCTTTTCTATGAATTAAATTAAACGTATGTTGTCTCAGCCTAATCGCCCAACGCGCTAGTTTGCCACTAGGGTTTTTAATAGAATTAAGCCACAATAAACTATAATGATCTGTTATGACCGTGAAAGGAACACCTTCTATGTAAGGTCGAAACTTTTCGATGTTAAAGAGTACTGCTAAACATTCTTTTTCAACAACCGAATAGTTACGTTCAGCCTTTGATAAAGTTCTACTGGCATACGCTATCACTCTTTCCTCACCATTGATTTTCTGTGTTAGGACGCCCCCTAAACCGGTATTAGAAGCATCACTAGAAATATAAAACTGTTGGGAAAAATCTGGTTGGGATAAAATTGGAGCTGAAACCAATAGCTCTTTAATCTTTATAAAAGATCTTTCTGCTGCGTTTGTCCAAACTATCGATTGTCCTTTTTTTCGTCCTTTCAAAAGATCATTAATAGGTGACAACAAGGTAGAAAAATTCTCAATAAAACGCCTATACCATGAACACATTCCTACGAAGCGCTTAACTTCCGTAGTATTAGTAGGTCTCGCATAATTAACCATGCTTGCTACTTTATCCGGATCGGTACGCAAGGAATTTGAGCCTACAATATAGCCTAAAAACTTTAGAGAAGTTTTGAAAAAATCACATTTGCTCAAATTTATCGTCAGTCCGGCCTCTTTCAATTTATCTTTTACTTCTTTAAGTAAGCGAATATGCGATTCGAAGTCTTCCGATGTTACTAAAATATCATCTAGATAGGTAAAAATATGCGGCTCATATTTCGGACCAAATATAGCGTCCACTAAACGTTGCTGAGTTTGAGCAGCGTTCTTTAGACCAAACGGCATAGTGACGAACTGAAATAGACCTCGGCCTACTACTGCAAAAGCGGTCTTTTCCTTAGAGGATTTGTCTAAAGGAATTTGCCAGAAAGCCTTTCTAAGATCTATCGAAGATACATACTTAGCATTCCTGAGTGATGTCAAAATTTTGTCTATGTTCGGTAATGGGTAGTTATCAAATTTGCTGACCTCGTTGAGCTTTCTTCCGTCAAAGCACAGACGATACTGTCCATCGGCCTTTTTCACCAATAAGATTGGAGAACACCAGGGACTGTTTGATTCTTCAATCACTCCGAGTTTCAACATTTCGTCTAACTCTTTATTTAATACTTTTGACATATAAGGAGACATGGCGAAGGGCCTTGTCTTTACAGGACTGGCATCAGCCGTATCTATAGACATGGTGATTTTATTCGTTCGGCCTAACCTATCTTTACTACTTATTTCATTGAAAGAGCTTATTACGTTTTCGGCGTTTAGGCGTTCCGTCCGCGAGAGATCATCTAGGGTACATAGACGCGAGAAAAGGTTTTCTAATGAACTTTCTGAATAACAATCTTTAAAACTTGTATGAGAATTGACTTCTAGGGACTGTAGATACCACGAATTATTTTTAAAATTTACTAGAATTCCGAATTTTTTGTGCAAAATCACATCCTAAAACCAAAGTATGTGATAGAGAAGGTACTACTAGAGCAGAGATTACTAAACAATGACCATTGCAGACTAGCGGCAACTCAACCGTACCTAAAACTTTTAGACGGCTGCCATCTGCAGTGGTAACACTTCTATTTTTGACATGGCATATTTTATACTTAAACGACTTAAAATTTTTATACCATTCTGACCTAAAACGGAGGCATTTGCACCAGAGTCAAATAAAGCCGAGAAATGGGCACCTAATAGATCTATCTTGATATGCGGTCCATTATCTAAATATCTATGCACGAATAAAGGAGACATGTGACCATTTGGAGAAGCAGGAGTTTTAACTTGAGAAGGAGAATTCTTATTAGACTTAAAAAAAAAACTGAAACTTTTTGTAACTATTTAGTCCAATCTGATTTATTGGAGTATTTCTTTACTTAAGATCCTCGTTAGAATCTTTCTTTTATCCGCGACCGGACGTTCTGAGAAAGTACGACGGATTTTCAGTTCATAGTCTAATTCATTTTCCAGTAGGTGATTGACTTTAAAATTTAAGGCTTCCATGATAAATGTATTTAGATTATAAAATTTAAAAGAATTGTTTAAAAAGTCGTAAAAATATTTCTCCTGTGCTCCCAATAGTCAAAATAAAATCATGTAAAGGCAACTAAAATATGTAAACTTCTTTACCAAACATTTAAAAAATCTTCGACAATTTCAAAAAAAATTTCTAAGTATCGCCTTGTATTAAAATTCTTTTACCAAATATGTTAAGAATTTTCAACAAAAAAAATCTCCAAATATCGTTTCGTATCAACTAAGTATTTTTAATATTCATGCAAAACATCGGTGAGAAGAAAGAACAGTTTTTTGTTCGGTTAACCGCAAAATAAATCTAACACTGCAAAAAATTAAAGTAAACCAGCACATCTGCTAATCTGAACTATAAAGCTAGCTTTTAAGAAAAAAACAGGGATCACTTATCTTAGAGTCTATTAACAAAATTCAAATATCTATACCACCATCAGATAAATTGAAATAAAAAATTCTACAAATTTCCTGCTTTTGTCTTACTGCTATAATGTAGTTTCGTTTAATAAATATTATGAAATAAAAATATCTGCAAAGTTAGAGCTTTTACTTTGTTCGAAAGCTAGTACACTGAACCCTTTAAAAAATAAAATTCCAAAAGCCCCGCGTTGACAGCGCTATTTTGTAACATTGGAACTTGCCCGCACGTTGTGGTGTCATTTTGTAACCTGCTAAACTGTCCTCAGTTTGAGGCATCTTTTTTTTGTACCCTGTGAGAAGTTGTTTGTCCCACGCTTGAGCGCAATTTTGTACCGTTTGAATATTGGATGCCCCGAGCTTGAGCACAATTTCCTTGCAGCCCCGCTTTAATTTCTGATAATGAATTGAGTGAATCCTGATTTTAAAAGAACTAAAGAAATTAAACAAACACTAGCTCAGTTTTTCTTGGTAGAGAGATATGGGTAAGAGATAATTTTTGTACGTCTTTTTGGAATTTTTTTTCTATTTTTTAAAAAGCTTCAGTTGTACAAGTTTTTTTTGGGCACCATTCATTTTAAAATAGAAAGGATCTAACTTCAGTTAAAAAAATGAAAAAATACTGAAGGGTTTTATGGGTATTACTAAAAAGAATTAGTCTAGTACAACTTATCCCGAAAAGAAAAATAGGTATTCAGTGAGACACTAGCTTTAATTAACAAAAAGAAAATTTATTCATGTTTTTAAAAATAAAAAGTTCTAACCTTTGCAGTTCTACAAAAAAAATTCTAGCCTAACTAGTAGTTATTACGTTTAAATTCTGAACTATGACTACCCCCGAAGACGAAAAATAGTGCTTTTCACTTCACTTTTTAGTCTGTTTAAATTGCTGTTAAGGCACTACTCAGGGATATGTCTATTGAAGGATGTTTTGGTAACTTACTGTTCCTATTCCGGCTTCGATGGAACACGACCGATTTCACACTTTTCTAGTAGACACTTAGAGAGCCCACTACGGCTTTTCGTTAAGAAACTGGTGCTTTACTTAGCTCGCATGATGGTTGTTATGAGCTTTTACTGTAGCTCAGTCGAAGGAAGCCTACTTGGCGGCTCCGATGAAAATTAGCCTGGCGGCGGCTTGATGGTACTCCGCCTACTTGGCGGTTCGGTGGAAAATTAGCCAAGCTAGTCGTTTCTCGGGCCCTTAAATAAACCGTGCAAACTCTGCCGGTAATATGGCGACGCCGGAACCAAAACTGCGGATACACACATTTCACCAATCGCGGCGTAGCGGTAGATTCGGTCAGGAACCCGCACTGCACAGTATATACCGAACGTCTTGGAATCTCTGTTTAATATACCGTTCGATACAAAAATGAAAATAAGTACAATTTGAAGTGAAAAATCAGTAACATTACATGGTCTTAAAATCTAGGAAAAAATGAATGTTACAAGCTAAAAACCGAATAGTCAGCTATGAAAGAATAAAATGCGCTGTAGGGACTTTTGAGGCCTACAGAACGTCAGGACCAACTGGAATCTTCCCAGTACTCTTCTGCAATAAGGGATAGGCAATCTCATCACTTATGCAGAATATAACGTTGACCAAATTTATAGATAAGTTTATAAGAGAGAAATAGAAAATACTCTAAATAGTGAAGGTCAAATCATCACTGTACCATAAGGAGGTTGCGTAGGGTGCTTTCGTTGACCTAGCGTGAGCTTTTGACAATGTATTATTCGTATCCATGATTACAGCCTTAGAAAAATATGGAATCGACGACATCACAAGTTATATCGGGAAATAAATGCTAAGTTACATGGAGACACGTTAGAAGCAGAAGTAACCGAAGCATCCCACAAGGAACAGTGCTGTTGCCCCTGCCTTGGAAATTATTGGTGAATGAGCTGCTGACTCGGCTAAACTCACAGGGCTTTTACGCCCAGGAGTATGCTATTAAACCGTTCACAAAAAGAAGAATCCAAGGCAGTCAACAACTTGAGTATCTTTGAAGAACGGACAAAAACCGTTAATGAGTACAAATAGCACCTGGAATAAATTACGAAAAATTATAGAAAACTTCAATAAAGCGAAAATGTGTCTCATGAGATACAGGAACTTGTTTGGGAAAACCTTATACCAAAGATGGTGCTTTGATTTTATATGACGGTCTTTAGACCCACGGCTAAACACGGATGCAGTATGGTGGACGAAAACAGAGCACAGAGCTACAAACACGGAGCTAAATCGGCTGTAAGGGTTGGCTTGCTTATGTTCCACTGGAATTATAAGTAGCACTCCCACCATACCTACCAAAATAATTCTAGGATTCATACCCCTAAATATATACAGAAAAAGTGAGGCTATCAATAGCGCTTATCAAATGAAGACAAATGAGGAATGGAAACAATAACCCGTACAGTTTAGACACAGAAGAGTTATACATATAATCAACGATAAACTCTTGGACTCGCAATCTGACTATATGATAAAGTATACTTTCGAAAAACTATATAGAACTGTGTGCAAGACAAATCCAATTCGGATCTAGTCTACTACAGAGATGGATTCAAAATTTCGAGCAGAGTGGGCTCAGGCATACACGCAAAAATGCCCAAGTAGAGTTTTAGCATTCCACTAGGAACAAATACACACACAACAATATTTCAGGGAGAAATTCACGTAATACAAAAATGTGTTCACGAGAATGTTAGAGGGGACTACCACAACATATATATTCTCTCAGGCAGTCAAACTGTTCTAAAAACTTTAATTGTCGATCATAATGGAGTGTAAACAGGACATGTTAGAAGTATCCTCCAGGAACAACAAGGTATTACTGTGGGTTCCAGGACGTTCAGGGATAAAATGTAATTGAAAAGCGGCCGAATTAACAAGATTCGGAACTTCAAAATCATACAGGGGCCCTGAACGAGCATTTCGTATACAAAAACAGGTTGTAAAAACGACAATTAATAAATAATCATATCATCAACATCTAGATTGTTGGCTCGCAACATCTGGCAATAGATATGCGATGGACGTAATAGGGGACCATATAAAGAAACTAACAACTGCCGTTTTCCGTTTAATAAGACCAAGTGGTGGTAGATCACCGGCCACTGTCACTTGAGGAAACATTTACAGAAAAAAGGTATTCACTATGGTTCCATAACGTGGAGGCTATGTGGTGAAGAGAACTCGAAATAGACATAAACTATTCGGAGATCTACATCATAGCGATAAATCATCACCCGAAGGGCTTGGAAGGAAGCTAATAAAACTTCTTGAAGGGACGACGAAAGCATAATAATCCAAGAAGCAATAAACAGGCATAATCACCTAACCCTCCTACAACCAACTCTATATCAAATACTCGAAAACTGTACTTACAACTTAAGCAATACCGGCAAAATCGTACTCTAATAGAGCAAATCTTAATCGTTCTACAGAACTTAAAAATGGAGGCAGTTAAAAATAACAATAAAAATGTAAAATTCTATGTAATAATTGGAAATTGAAATCCTCTGAGACTGGAGAATCAAATTATATAAGATCTGTTATATGACACATGCAGGCTATGTGGTGAAGATGACTTGAAATAGACATAAACTATTCGGAGATCTACATCATAGCGATAAATCACCACCTGAAGGGCTTGGAAGGAAGCTAATAAAACTTCTTAAAGGGACGACGAAAGCATAATAATCCAAGAATCAGTAAACAGGCATAATCACCTAATCCTCCTACAACCAACTCTATATAAAATACTCGAAAACTGTACTTTCAACTTAAGCAATACCGGCAAAATCGTTACTCTAATAGAGCAAATCTTAATCATTCCACAGAACTTAACAATGGAAGCAGTTAAAAATGACAATAAAAATGTAAAATTCTATATAATAATTGGAAATTGAAATCCTCTGAGACTGGAGAATCAAAAGATATAAGATCTGTTATATGACACATGCAGGCTATGTGGTGAAGACAACTCGAAATAGTCATAAACTATTCGGAGATCTACATTATAGCGATAAATAAAACCTGAAGGGCTTGGAAGGAAGATAATAAAACTTCTTAAAGGGACGACGAAAGCATAATAATCCAAGAAGCAGTAAACAGGCATAATCACCTAACCCTCCTACGACCAACTCTATATCAAATACTCGAAAACTGTACTTTCAACTTAAGCAATACCGGCAAAATCGTTACTCTAATAGAGAAAATCTTAATCGTTCTACAGAACTTAAAAATGGAAGCAGTTAAAAATAACAATAAAAATGTTAAATTCTATGTAATAATTGGAAATTGAAATCCTCTCAGATATAAGATCTGTTATATGACACTTTCCAGTTTTACTACCGTCGCGTCGATATTACGATTAGTAAGGTTAGAAATATTTTTATCTATAATATAACGAACATATTTTGGTGCCAATTTTGAAGTAAATTTACCTAAAATATCGGAAAATATTTGATCACTTTGGTTGAAAAAAACATCTATTTTTCTAAAATCCCAATAGTTTTTGAATTTTAATCCGCAACTTAATAAAAATATCTTTTATACCTTTTTAATTTCTTGCATATCCATTTTCATCGTCAACACTGACGACTAAATTCAAAAATAATACGTTCCTGACAAAACAATGTATCTGCCTATATTAAGAAAGCTCGAGTAATACTAGTGACTTCATGAAAAAATCGTGGTTCTTGGGAAAATAGATGTTTCTTTTAGCGAAAGTAATTATGTTTGACATAGAAATAAAGTACTGGAAACAAATTTACTTCAAAGTTGGTACCTAAATATGGTCATTTTGTTGCTTTGAGGCAAGGGTTTATTTAAAAAGCAATTCTAGACCCTTAGTTATCCTTGGGAGCAATTCTGTAAGTGATAGTTTTTTTTTTTAAAGTATGTTTGAAGATTACATTGATATTTATTATTTGCCTTTTCTAGGCAAAGGCATATTTCTAGTTTTGGATTATTTCATGGAGAGTAACAAAATACTTGCTTTTTCTCTCTTCTTATGCTTATTTTTGGAGTTTTTTTCTATGTCGGAAACAAATTCTATAGTAAAGGTAAAAGTATACACACTCCTCCGAGCAATTTTATAAAATTTTTGGCTTAATTATATGTAGCCTGTCATTAATTTATTTTTCTCCTTGTATGTTCCACTAAAGTTTTCTACTTTGTTTTTCTGTTTTCTTATATTCAATTTAAAAATTTGTTGCATCATCATCATCATATTTACGTTTCTAAAAATTTTTACTTCTCTTATGTATAAAAAATATAACTCTCGAAATTGGTACATTCTTTCACCGAATGTAAAAGTAATTTTTGACGATTGTAACAAGGTACTTATTTGTTACAGTTCAATTACCAATCACGTTTACAAATAAAATTTTGTTATTCTATAACTTTCTTTCCTAGTGTTTTAGAATTTCTGATACTGGTGCCACAGATCCATATTGCTATCCGTCCTCAGGAATGAGGTAGTACACATTTTTCGTAGACTTACACTTGCTGGTACGTTCCGGCAAAATAAAATTTTCTTAAAATACTACCTGCAATGATTTACATGTGCAAGAGTTTTATTTTAATTAAATTGTTTTTTTTTAATTAGCAAGTACATTTTAAAATAAATTATATTGCCTGAGTATTCTAAATTTGAAAAGAGGAATATGTTAGTCATAAAGTTAAAGACTAAAATATGAGTATATCTAACCATAAAGCCAATTAGGTGTTTTAATTAAGCGATATTAAAACTATTTAGTTAAGTTATTATAATTTTTTTTTATTTAGAGTAAAAGAGATTTAAATTTAATTTCTAAGGTAAAACGAGAATTATTATGACTGTTAATTTTAATGTAAATATCATTTATTTTAACAGACGTTTAATAAAATATTTCCATTACAGTACAAACGTACCCATTTAGAGTTGAAAATTATTTATGGCACAAAATATATTAATATTTTAAACATTGTTTGAATGTCGAATTGAAAATACTTCAAAAGCAAATTATAAATTGAAAATATAAAGCAAGACTTGTTTTACGTATAAATTCTATTTCTAACTTGAAAATATATCATATTTTTTGTAGCTGGTATTATAGCCGTAATTGCGCAGAAGGCTTAATTGGAAAAATACTAGGATATTTTTTTTCTAAAAATTAGTTTTCCAATAATTCAAATGTAAATAGATGAATTTTTTTTAAAATGTTTTATAATATTTAAATATTATTCATTATCAAAAAATAACTCACATATCGGCAGAAAGCCTAATATGTCATGATAAAACGAAATTTAAATGTCTCTAAGATGCAGTGGTATCTGCAGTTAAGCTGACAATGATTGCTTGTCTAAAAAAAAACAGCATAAAAAAATCGTAAATTAATACACCTTCTAAATGCGCTCAATATGCATGTAATTTTATGTGAATATTAACTGTTTGTTTAATTATTCACCCATAAAATAAATGAAGAAAGATATGTAACCGAAGAGGACTTAATAAAAGCACTAGAAGAATTAAAAAACCGCAAATCTCCCGGCGAATACCAAATAGCTAATGAATTACTAAAATATGGGTGACACTCTCTGGTTAAGCAACTCCAGGCACTTATATAGAAGATTAAAAGATCAAATAGAATCCCAGATGAATAGGGAACAACAACAGTTATACTAATGTATAAGAAGGGAGAAAAAGAAGATCCAAATAACTATAGAGGCATAAGTCTACTAAACTGTACACTGAAAATAACAACAAAGATTATTCCAACAAAAATCAACGCGAGAGTACAACTGGAAGAAGAACAGCAAGGATTCAGAAGTGGGCGCTCATGCATAGAGTACAACATTCCAGCATACTTGTGCCTGATAGACTTAAAAAAAGCTTTCAACAATGTGCAAATAGAAGATGGTATTCATCTATTATATAACAGGAACATTCCATTAGACATAATTAAAACTATCACAAATATATAAAGACAATAAAGTAGTCGCAAGATTAGCAGAAGGAAAGACAGAACCAATCAACTATGAATCTGGAATCAGGAAGGGAGACTTTTTAAGTCCTCTTCTATCTAATATTGTCATGAATGAAATTATAAAGAATGTCAAAAGAAAGAACGGATATAAAATGGATAACAGAGAACTTAAAATTATGTTATGCAGATGACGCGATAATAATGGCTGAGACCGAGAACGATCTGCGAAGGCTGCTATACGAATTCTACATAGCAGCAAAACAATATATCATGTCAATTTCAACTGAAAAAAACTAAGATAATAGTAATAGCAAAAGAGCCGATTAGGTGCAAGCTGGTGGCGGAAGATAAACCAATAGAACAGGTGATGGGGGTCGATTATCTGGGCATCAAAATATGTAGTATCGGAAAAATGGACGAAGAAGTAAAACATCAAAACATCAAGTCAACAAGGCTAATAGGATAGCGGGATGCTTCAATGATACCATATTTACAAATAAATTCCTCTTCGTTGAGACCAAAATAAATACATACAATCATCTATAATATATATAAAATGCAACGTCTCTCTGTCTGTCTGTCCGGTAGTGCGCCTATCACTGAAGAACCACTTATCCGATTTACGTACTTTTTTTTTTAAAACATACATATGTTCTCTGGCCAGGTTATAGGCTATATTTTATTACGATAGATAGCATAAGGAATGAGCAGTGACGTAAAATAGTGAGTGATGTCGGAAATAAGTTTGCCGCTAGCGCGTGCCTTTGCAATACACAGCCTAAACCATTAAATATGGAACAATATTATGTAGCAGAGAATATCTGTAATGTATAATCTATAATATATATAAAATGCAATGTCTCTCTGTCTGTCTGTCTGTCCATTAGTGCGTTTATCACGCGGGAACCACTTATCCGATTTACGTGATTTTTTAAATTCATACATATGTTCTCTGACCAGGTTATAGGTATATATTTTATTACATCTATAATATATATAAAATGCAACGTATCTCTGTCTGTTTGTCTGTCCGTTAGTGCGCTTATCACTAGAGAACCACTTATCCGATTTTCGTACTTTTTTTTTTAAAACATACATATGTTCTCCGGCCAGGTTATAGGCTATATTTTATTACGATAGGTAGCATAAGGAATGAGCAGTGACAATAATAGTAAATGAAGTCGGACAAAGTTTGCCGCTAGCGCGTTCTCTTGCAATACACAGTCCAAACCATTAAATATGGAACAATATTATGTAGCAGAGAATATCTATAATATCTATAATATATATAAAATGTAATGTCTCTCTGTCCGTCTGTCTGTCTGTCTGTCTGTCCGTCCGTTAGTGTGCTTATCACTGGAGAACCACTTATCCGATTTACGTGCTTTTGTTTTAAACATACGTATGTTCTCTGGCCAGGTTATAGGAAATATTTTATTAGGTGACATAAGGAATAAGCAGTGACGATAATAGTGAATCAAGTAGGAGAAAAGTTTGCCGCTAGCGCGTTCTCTTGCAATACACTCCCTAAAGCATTAAATATGGAACAATATCATGTAGCAAAGAATACAATATATATAAAATGCAACGTCTCTCTGTCTGTTTGTCTGTCCGTTAGTGCGCTTATCACTCGAGAACCACTTATCCGATTTACGTGTTTTTATAAATTTATACATATGTTCTATATAATTCGATATAAGCCTAGATAATGGGAGATAAGGTGAGATAATGGGAGATAAGGAGAACTAATGGGAGATAAGTCGAGATAAGCCTCGATAATGGGAGATAAGGTGAGATAATGGGAGATAAGTATAAATAATGGGAGATAAGGAGAGATAATGGGAGATAAGCAGAGTTAAGTCTAGATAATGGAAGTTATGGTGAGATGGGAGATAAGAAGAAATAATGGGAGATAAGTCGAGATAAGCCTAGATAATGGGAAATAAAGTGAGATAATTGGAGATAAGGAGAAATAATGGGAGTAAGGAGAAATAATGGGAGATGAGCAGAGATAAGTCTAGATAATGGAAATTATGTAGAGATAATGGGAAATAAGGAGAAATATTGGGAGATAAGGAGAAATAATGGGAGATATTTTATTACGTTGGGTAACATAAGGAGTAAGCAGTGACGATAGTAGTGAATCAAGTCCATGCGAGCGGAGCCGCGGGCCCGGCTAGTACAAGATATAATACTACCAGTAATGACTTACACATCTAAAACAAGGTACGATACAAGTATAGCACAGAGGTTGCTGGAATCAACTGAAATCAGAATACTTAGGAGATGTACAAACAATATATTGAGGGATCGAGATAGGAGTGAAGACATAAGACGTACATTTAATATAGAAAATATCAAGCAGTGGAGAAAAGGAAAAAAGTGAAATGGGATTAACACATAGGGATAGTACGAATGGAAGAAGATCAATGGGGCGTCCCAGAAAGAGATGGGGCGACGATTTATAGAGCACGGAACAAAGAAAACGGCAATAGTGCTTAGCTATAAGTCAGAAGAAGAGGATAAAATAAATAGTTTAGATTACTTTGAAAATATTTTTATATTGGAGGATTAATTTCAGATGACATTTGGATATATTACGTATTTGCCTCGGTAGCATAGTGGGTTAAAAGCCTACATATTCCGGCAATCGGCTAGGTGTGTGTGTGTATATTTTTAGGTAGTGGTTAATGCAGAAATGCAATAAGGCCTATAATAGCATTACCACGTTGTCATAAAAGTGCCGTGAAATACAAATGTTTATGTTTAGGCACCTGAAAAACGTTGCCGGATATTATGACTTCCCAGTCAATATAACCTTAGAGATATAGTCAGAACAACGGTAAATATCCCTATAATGGCGGGGAGGTGGACTATGTAAAAAATGCCTTAAAATAGAAAAGAGTTTTTGATTATCTTTTTTTTCTATTAAGAAATGAAGCATACATTGATGGGAGGTACTCAGACTCGCTGTCGGTATTTAAGTAAATATCTCTAATAACCAGATTTCTGAAGAATATGCATTAGAAGAAACCCTAGTAGTGTTTTGATATGACAAATCGAAAGTAAGCTCCAGCTAAAAATTATATTCTTGACATGTAAAATTTTCTTGATACATTGAAATCGAAACTCTTTCTATTGTCAAGACGATTGTTTAAACATAAGGCTAGCAGAAGTCACAGACAAGATAATATACTTTTAGAAGGATCTCTATATAATAGAATTGATAGAATAGAATGCAAATGCAATCTGTATGCCTAGCATGCTGCGGACTACATTTATCACACACTTTCCTTAAAAGTAATTATAGAATAGAGTCATCATCAACTGTATTTTGATCTTCCAAGGATTCAAGGTTTCTGGTTCCCAGTCAGGCCAATAGCTCACTTCTAAATGGAACCTAACAAATGCAGCGTACGTTCCGAAGTGGAGAACCAAATATGGTAGCAGTATTCAGTCGTTGATCGAATTTTAGCCCTATATAGAGTTAATACTTGCGGAGTGTAAAGTTTTCTGGAGCAAAATACTAATCCCAGTTTTTCAGAAGGTTCTTTTGCTATGCCTGCAACATAATCATATCAAGACGTATTTGCGTCTAAGTTAACGAGCAGCGAGTTTATTGATGATGTCGGTTTCGGAAACGTTAACTTTATAAGAAATAATGCCTGTTAAGTTTTATGGATTCCGAAAAGGAACGGGTACACGGGAAGCTTTATTTTCATTAAATGTACTGGTCCAGCGTTGTAAAGATATGTAGATCTAAATGCATATTTTATAGATAACAATAAAGCTTTCGACTGTGTGATGCACGAGAAATTAATAAAATGGAAACAACAAATATAGACAAAAGAGATCTAAATATTATTACAAATCAGTACTGAAAACAATCAGTGTAAGTTAAAGTTGGGCTGGAAAACTCCGAAAGCATAAAAATAACCCAAGGTGTAAAAGAGGGTTGCGTTCTCTCACTATTTTTGTTCAATCTTTATTCTGATGCTGTGTTTAATGAGGCCATCTATGAATCCATTGAAGGAATAACAGGTAATGGGAATACACTTAACAACATACGGTATGCTGATGACACTGTTCTATTTGCTAAATAACATTAAAGATCTCTAGCAACTGATTAATCGAGTTATAACAGCCAGCGAAAGATTTGGATTAACTATGAATATAAGAAAAACCAAGTAGATGAGAGAGATTATTAACAACCATAAAAATAAGGAAAACTCAATACAGACATATAATCAGGAGCACAAAATGCGAATTGCTACGTCTAATTATTGAAGGCAAAATAAAGGGCAAACGATCGATCGGAAGACGACAAAATTCTTGGCTGAAGGACATGAGAAAGTGGTTTGGATGTGCTTCGAGTGATATTTTCCGAGCAGCAGTTTCTAAAGTTCAATTAGCTATTTGGATCGCCAACCTTTGTGAGGAAACGGCGTTGTATGATGAAGTTTTATGGTATTAATTTCCACTTAGTTACTGTCACCTTAAAAAATAATTTCCTTCGGGTCTCTGTTAAGTTTAATAATTTCTTGCTATCTGTGGATATTTGCACAGGTAGCTGATGATCAAGAGTTCAAGGTATCGGGAAAAAATTCATCATAAACCTTTCAGACGTACCATAGGAAGGTAACTTTTTTTTCAAGCAAGTTCACTTGCTCAGAATTCTCCAAAATTTGTAATTGCTTTACTCCAAATATGTGACAATAGTTAGAAAATCTTCTGTTCATATTTCCTTTGAAAAGCCATATTGATAGTCTCTAATAATATTAATTCTTTTTAGATTTTTCAAAAGATGCTGATTAATAGTCTTGTTCTTAATATTCTCAATATTACTGAAAGCAATGTGAACGGTCGGCAGTTGTTTGGTAACGCCCTTTTAAGTTTCTGAATGACTGCTGAACTTGAGCGAAATTCCGGCAAAAAGAAAATATTTTTTTTTTATGTAGGATAAGTTGAAAAGTCTACAAAAAACTGATGTTAAATCACAAGGACTCAACCAGTGTGTCAAAAGCTTTTTTGGTGTCACGCTTCATTGAGATACGTTTTATGACATGCTCTCTGATGACAATGTTTATTATATGAAAACTAACAATCGAATGTGAAGCAAAAAGCTTTCTTAACACATGTTTTTACATCATTGTCTACCATAACCGTGTAAGAGGTGGTATTTAGTGAAATTTTGACTAACGGCTTTAGTGACCGAACAAAAAACTCGAATTTTTCTAACAAGCAAGAAGTTTGTTTTTAATTCTTTGATTATGTGTGTTCTTAGTTTCGTGACCTATTTATTAGCACGGGCAATAACAGAAAGGTACGATTCATGATTTCATGTCATTGTCGGTAGGTTATATGTTGAGAAGCTACTGCTTTTTTGCATTTTAGATCGAATGAAGACTTGCCGTTGAAAGGATATTTCTTCGAGAAAGAGCGTCAGTAGACCAACAATCTGTAACCCATTGTTTTCTTAGCACATCCCTTTTAATGACCCGGTATGATATGTTCAAGATGTGCATTGGTACGATATGTGAAGTGAGAAGCTATTACGTAGTAAGGTAGTACACTACTGGCCGATACTTAGTAGGAGCTGTCGTATTATGGGGTTCCCTCGATAGAAAATATGTTACTCATTGTCTAAAAACTAAAATTTCTCGTGTTTTGAGAAGAACATCGTTGATTAAAATAGTCAGTTTTTGATGGGTGCGACTAAATGTCTCAAGTAAAAAATTATAGACTTAGCTAGAACATGTTCCAGTTGTGGAAACTTTTCACGTAGTTCGTTCCTTAGTAATTTTTTTTTTGTGGGTTTTCGCAGCAACGACTTAAAGGCAGTTAGTCATAATTTCACCATACTACCCAAGGAGTCCCATTAATAACCAAATTGGGATATGCCATATTTCGCTTCATTTCAGAGCTCGTTAGTTAGTATAGGTGAAGAGGCAATTCTAACGGCAGTAAAGATTTAAAGAACATATTTCTAAAGATATTTGTAACGAGTAAGTACTATATGTATATTTTCTAGATTTAGGGCCAAAAAACTCGTCAAGCGACATGTCAATATAAAAAATAAAACATAATTTATTAAAATGGATGTTACTAGGGTAACAACCATTTTAATACCAACCAATAAGAACGAGGTATGAAATGTAGGTTCATTTAAAAGTAGTCCCTTTTGTCATTTTTAGTGTTCCATATGGAACACTTATAAGATGACTTCGGTGTCTGTCTGTCTGTCTGCCACACCCGATTTTCTCCGAAACTATTTTTCATAGAAAGTTGAAATTTGATAATAATATAGGAATTGATGGGCTCATCAGAGCCGTGTAGTTTTGAAAGTTAAATTTTGACTTAAGGGGTTAGTTTTGGGGGGTGAAATCGGAAGTGAAAAAAAAAATTTTTTACTAGGTCATCGAGTGTGGTGTCAAATGAAAGCTTGTAAAAACACGAGTAAAAAATGTATATATAATATAATACTTACGTACACTTTTCTTTGTATTATTTTTAAAAAATCGTGAAAAATCGCTGTCCCCCCACCTTATTTCGAAAAGTACTAGTCAAAAAATTTTGAAAAAACTCTGGAATATTCTCCACGGGGTGTAGATTGAACGAAAATTATCACGAGTGTATTATCTTTAATAATTTATCTAGTACGTAAAAAAAAAAAAAAAAAAAATTTCAAGGTTATCAGTTTTCAATAAAGATTGGAAACAAACTTTGTTGAAAACTCATTTGGGGTATGTTTTGTAAAGTCACTGATCATTATATACCACCGTAACAAAATTTTTTATTTTAAAAGCACTCAACGTACGGAACACTAATTGTGCAATTTCAACTTGCACTTGACCGGCTTTTTATTATTGTATTGTCCATATGAGCCTAAATAAGTTAGCTAGAAGTAATTTTTTACTTAAAATGTTATATTCAAGCCGAAAATTTGCAATGTGTAATCTTCTCATTTGAGATGTGGGTGTATCATCGAATTCTCAGGATATCGTAGGTAGAACATCGAACTAACCGGTCTATTTTACAAGAACTAAAAATTGCTGAAAGAGTGAACTCGGTTATGAACCAGACATACTTGAGATATTTCGGCCACCTCAGCAGTAGACACGAGCTGAAATCACTAATCATCCAGGGAAAGGTTGAAGGCAAGCGCTACAGGGATAGATCACCTTCACGTTTGGTGGATCAGATGAAACAGTTAACCGGGAAGTCATTGCATGAAGCACCAGAGTTGGAGCAGAACCGAGAACAATGGCAGATGATAGTTCAATCCATCTAATAATTTTGATGACAATCCAGAAAAAATTTATTAAGTTTGGAGTTTGGTTTTTATTTACTTTTTATGTTTCTTAAGGATATGCGTAACATACAAATCATAGAACTATTTCCCTTAGGTTTCAAAAAAAAAATCTTTAACCATGCTGACTTTTACGAGAGTGGATTGATAAGTCCAGTAAATTTCTACGAAATGGTGAGAAATTTTATTAAGCAGAATAAGTGTTGGTAAGCGTAATTCTTGTAACGGGTGTGCTAAAAGTTTCAAACAAATGCAAGGTGCAGTTGTTTGTTGGCAGTTAGTTTAAGTGATCGGTGTGACACGTTTCCTCCAGTGATAGAATATACTTACTTACTTACTTAATCCTTATGCCTTTCTACTCCTGTTAAGTGTGTAAGGCCCGTGGAGTTGAGTTATTCTATATCTGTCTTTTCCATATTTCCTTCTATATCCTTCCATCCTGTTTAAATTGCCGATTGCCTCTTTTGTTTCTTCTGTTTGTATGGGTTCTGTATCTTGTTCCGGTATTATATCTCTATGTTGTTTTTGTATGCTTTTCCTTCTAATTTTTTGCATCCATTTCCTTTCCTCTCTGTTTCAGTGATTCCTACATAGTGCATTTGTTGTTCTTCTGTCATTTCATCCTCTTTTCCGTTTATACCCCTGTTATTCCGTGTCCTCAATCTAAAAACTCGATAATTATTTCTTATTTCTTTCTTCCTATCTATTTCTTTGATTATGTTCCTATTTGTATTCATTTTACTAGTCTTCTCTTCCGTATCCTTTATCTTTGTCAGGGTCGTCGTCAATCTACCTATCTCTCTCCTTTTTCTCAGTTTTTGAGTCGTAGTATTCTTTGTTTGTTCGTTCAGTTTTTCTTCAATGTCCCATTTATATTCTCTTCTTTCCATTATGATTTCTTGATATCATATTTTCATCCTTTTTCCATTATTTCTCTCATTCTCTGCTATATGCGTCAATTTTCTTTGAATTTCGCGTTCATTTTTTGCTAAATCGTTGTCTATATAAACTCTCTCTCTTAGGTTTCTCAGTTGGTTTTGATTTTTTATTACAGCTTTCTAATCTCCCGTGTTTCCAAGTTCTATCTTATATATAGTCGCTCCCATTTTTATCACATCTTTAATCTATACTGTTGCGTCCATACTCCTCTCCATAAAAAGTTCTACACCCATTTTTAGATCTGATTGGTTATTCGCTTCAAAACTCATTCCCGATATTACAATATTATTCCTTATGTTGCCTTTTTCCAGTCTACTCATCTTCAAATCCATACTTCTCATATTTTCTCCAATTATCTTATTTTCCTCTTTCAATACTTCATTCTTCTTTCTTAATTCCTTCAACTCTTATTGGTATCTCTTCTGATCTTGTTTCATATCCTTTATATCTAACATTAACTATCTGTTCATTTCTATCAAGTGGTCTATCTTATCTACTCTTTCGTTTTTCTCTTTCTGTTGTGTTTTTATCAAGTAATAAAACATTTTATTTAAAAAGTGGATTGCGGCCCGGATAGAAACTGAACATTACCATTTATTACTGGATAAATAAACTTAAACATGGTAGTACGAGCACTACAGTTGCCAAACTGATTTGGGATTTTTTCTGAAAAAATGGTAGTTAAAATTCATGGCATCATGATGAAAGATAGTCGCATTAAGCTTCGTGTGATTGCTGGGATAGTAGGTATTTCATATGGTAGCTCTAAAAATGAAAAAGCTGAGTATGCTATGGATGCCACGTTTGTTGACTCCAGACATAAAACGCAGGAGAAAGGACATTTCAAAATCGGTTTTGGAAAGCTGGCAGCGTAATTAAAGGACTTGTGGTGTTGTTTTGTGACTGTAGACGAAACGTGGATCCACTATTGCATTGCGACAGTAAGTTGGCGAAAGTGAAAGTGCACCGAAATAAGGGAGAACAGTTTTATCGGCGGGAAAAGTGATGGTATCTGTTTTTTTTTTACTCACGGGATGTCATCATGACTAACTATTTGGAAAAGGTTAAAACAGTGACTGGCTCTTATTATTGAACCATTTGCATAGTGAGTTGAAGCAAAAGTAACCAAGATTAACGTACAAAAAAGTGTTCGTTCAGCAGGACAATGCGCCTCACACATCGACTATTGCAATGGCAAAATTCTGGTGTAGCTGGAATTCGAAATAGTTTACTATCCACCTTATTTCCCAGATTTGCCCCCAAGTGGCTTTTTTGTTTTCTAACCTCAAGAATCCGAAGGAATAATAAAACTGGAATTTCGCTGGTCCAAATATATTGAGCTGAATGGAGATTTTGTTGAAAAATAAATTTTTGTTTTTGCAAAAAATGTTGTTTACTTTATTTTTTACAAGATTTTTCAATTGACTCTCGTACATTAACAATATAAAGTTGATTTAGTGTATATACCATATTTCCAAACTAATATGCAGTAATTTCAAAGTTCTTTGATCCGGTATGTGTGATATTAGATACTGTAGGGGCAGGAGTTAGAATAACCACTGACTTCGACTCTTCTGATTTTAAAATCCATAAAAACACAACAATCATCTCTACAGGGCCAAAAATAGTTTCATAATTAGAGCACATTATTTAGTTAATATAGTGTAGGTAATATCCAGCATTAAACACAATCTAGCAAGCTACCCTGTGGATAAAAAGACATTTCAGGGTGTAATTATATTATGCAATTTGTGAAAACCAACTTGGAAATCAGTTTAATACCTTTTTTTATTAATAGATGTTTTCATGTAAATATTTAGGGTTTACAAATATGAATTAATTTTTGGTGGAAAACGCCTGTGACAGACTTACCCTATATTTAACCAACCGACAAAAAACAATTCATTAATAATCTAAACCATTTCTAATTAGTTTTTACCTTCTTTCTTAACGGATAAAAGAATGCCCGCATTTCTGTACTGTAATTAGCATCATCTTGTTTTTCATAGTAACACGAAACGAAGTTTAAATTTTTAAATAGGGCTTTAAAAGAAAATAATAAGGCAGGGTTTGTTAAGACGTTAGTAGAAGAGAATGCATAATATAAAGTTATTTTCGTTGAGGGGATGACACTGTGGTTCGCAATACCGATAAGAAAACCAAATATTTTAGATAGCTCCAAGAGTTTGTACCATATTTCATTTTAATTACTACTTAAACTGGCTTGATCTGTATTAAGAAATTTGAAAATGGCACTTTGCTAGTTACCAATGGTCAGCTATTACTTTAGTTACATTTTAGAAGCTTTTAAAATTAAGTAAGTAACTTTAAGTAGTATTTTTTACTTAGTTATGGTATATTCATGAAGTAACTAAAAACTAACGCTACAAGGTAATTAACTTACTTTCGGGAAAAGTAATTTAAAAATATAGTTACGCTATTTTAAAAAATAAAGCAGCTTAATTACTGATTAGCTTTTTTAAATCCATCTCCCCACTACTATAGGGATTTTTACCCTTTTTCTGACTGTATCTTTAGTACGATATTGACGGGGCTCTCATAATATCTGTCAACGTTGCCGAGGTGCCGAAACATAAACATTTCTATTTCACGACACTTTTAAGACAATGCGGTAGTACTAACACGGGAGTTTTTCTGCATTAGCTACTACTTAAAAATACACACACATTCAGCCGATTGCCGGAATTGAGTTAGCGCTAAGATGCACGTAATTCTCGATTTTCACCACAGATGCGGCAGGAAAATTCCCCCCTTACTACGGGAACGGTGCGTACGTATAGGTTATAGCCGTTGGCAATCACAGTACTGGGAAATTATAAAGGGATGATATCTTCTATATGTTAGAGTTCTTGAAGAAGGTGATGTGAAAAGTGGCAAGTTGTACGCCGGTAGGGATGTGATGTGTCAGTTCGATAAGTATTCCTAATATTCTCCGCTATGGGAGGGATTAAGGCTACATCAATCAAAGTATTTTAGAAGTCAAGTCAGTTCTTCGATGTTCTATAGAATCAAGGTTTCTGCCGAGTGTCAGATTCCTTATCAGGTGTTGAGTTATCTTCTGGATAAAATTAAGCGGATGCAATGTATGACTAGAAAGAAAACACTAAAAGTGATTATATATCGATGGTATCTATATATACGATTAAAAGCAGTTGGATGCATACTCATCAACAAGATGTTTTTGCTTCCAATTTGAAACCTACGAAACATAGTAAAGTTGCTAGTGGAATAGAGTTCCTAGCATTACTAGTTCTACAATTTTGACTTTTTTAGACAAAATTCTTGCCTGCTGGTTATTGATAATCCAAGGAAAATTTTTTTCTAGGTATTCGTTAAATCGTGAAACTTTCTTCTCCCTGATAATACTAAAAAAAACATATAGTTTGTTGGGATTATTGTTGTAATTGTGATTTTTTATTATACCAGACATGAAGTAGAACATCTATAAGAATTTACTAAAAGTCTAACGGGGTACGGAGACAGAAATATTACCTAAAATTTAGAAAGACACTCATACAGTAAATTTTCCACTGCAGTTATTTCCACTTACAGCAAAAGTAACCCAAGTCTACAATTTTTCAATGTTTTTGTTTCCATAATGGATCGATTTACACAGACAATTCGTAGAGCGTAATTACTTCTACGTAGCCCCATGTAACTGCAATATGCCAAAAGGTAGAATTAGGTTTTTTTTAAATAAGCGATTCACTTATTTTGTAGGCTACTAACAATTGTCGATTTAACTGGTATTTATTAGTTAATATTTCTAACCGACCACATCGAATTAGTGTGCTTAATCGGTAACATTACCTCAGAAATGTCAGTTTGTCGGTCAATTATGAGCTGGGTTTCTAGTATGCTATGTTAAAGCAGGAAAATATTTGTTTTCTTGTAGCTCCATTCAGTTATAGGTTTTTAAATACTTTAATTTTTTGCATATAAAGTGAGCATAAAATAAGGTGCGTCTCTACAAATGATGTTACATACATTACACATACATACATTTTGCATTAGGTAGGACACCATGTATAAAATTAATTTTTAGAACTAAGTTGGGAATGTGGAATTTTTGGCACAATGATACTACTCAGTATATATCACCACTACACCAAACACTTTATTTTTGCACTCGACGCGCGTTTCGCTAACCATGTTAGCTTCATCAGGAGCGATGATTGTCTGTCAATCATCGCTCCTGATGAAGCGCAAAAATAAAGTGTTTAGTGTAGTGGTGATATATACTGAGTAGTAATTTTTAGAAATAAATTTTTGGCAGCAACTAACATGTTATTTGTACACATCGCTTATTTAGAGTTGAGTTACCTGTTTCTGATACAAATAATCATCATCATCATCATTAGCTTATTCCATCCATAGTCGGCTGTAAGCCTACCCAAGTTATCTTCAATGAACTCAGTTGTTTACTTTTTGCATACAATCGTGTCCCGCTAATCTTTTTATGTCGTCCGTCCATCTTATCTCTGGTCTACCTCTGCACCTTTTATGTTCTCTAAGTCTCCATTCAACCATATAGCGTGGCCATCTGTTATTAATTTTTGCGACATGCCTCGCCAAATTCCACCTTAATATAGATATTCTTTGTATTATATCTGTCACTTTTGATCTTCTTCGTATCTCGATGTTAGAAATACGATCTTAGAGTCTAATATTTAGCATTCTCCTCTCCATTACTCTTTGGGTTACCTGGAGTTTATTTATTATACTTTTATTGAAAGCCCTCGTTTCAGTGTCATATGTTAATACCAGCTGTACATACTGATCGAACACTCCGGCTTTTATTATATTTGGGATGTCCAATTTGAACGTAGATTGTAACCTTCCGAACGCAGACCAAGCTAACGAAACTCTTCTATCCAAATCAAACTTTAAAATATTTTTTGATATTTCTATCGTTTGCTCTAAATATATGAATGTTTGTACCTTTCCTATTCTTTAACCTTCTATTAATAGTTCCTAGCTATTATATTCACTTTTGTTGTTTAAATATTTGGTTTTGGTGAAGTTTATTGTTTGACTTTTCTCGAGACTTGTTATTTAATTCCATCAGCATTTCTTGTAATTCTTTTTTTGTGTTGGCGATAAAAGTGATATCATCTGTCAACCTCAAGTGATTTAATCGTTCATCGTCCATTAGTATTCCTTTATTTTTCCACCTTAGCGATTTGAACATGTCTTCTAGAGTTAATGTGAATAGCTACGATACAAATATTACTATCTAGTAAATGAAAATAATTAATGAATTACATTTTTAGTGTTCCGTACGGAACACTTATCAGATCACTTCGGTGTCTGTCTGTCTGTCTGTCACACCTGATTTTCTCCGAAACTATTTGTCATAGAAACTTGAAATTTGGTAATAATATAGGAATTGATGGCCTCATCAGAGCCATGTAGTTTTGAAAGTTAAATTTTGACTTAAGGGGTTAGTTTTGGGGGGTGAAATCGGAAGTGAAAAAAAAATTTTTTTACTAAGTCATCGAGTGTGGTGTCAAATGAAAGCTTGTGAAAACACGAGTAAAATATATATGTATATATATATATATATATATATATATATATATATATATATATATATAACGTAATACTTGCGCACACTTTTCTTCGAATTACTTTTAAAAAATCGCGAAAAATCGCTGTCCCCTACCTTATCTCGAAAAGTACTGATCAAAAAATTTTGAAAAAATTCTGGAATATTCTCCACGGGGTAGAGATTGAACGAAAATTATCACGAGTGTATTACCTTTAATAATTTATTTGGTATATAAAAAAAAAACAAAATTTCAAGGTCACCAGTTTTCAGTAAAGATTGGAAACAAACTTTGTTGAAAACTCATTTGGGGTGTGTTTTATGAAGTCACTGATCATTTTATACCACCCTAACAAAAATTTTTATTTTAAAAACAATCAACGTACGGAACACTAATTGTGCAAGTTCAACTTGCACTTGACCGGTTTTTTCATTTACTGTTTTAGGGTAACATAAACTGTAATATAAGAAGAGTATTTTAATCATAATTTTGCCAATAAGGACCACTGTATGACTTTCCTTACAAGACAAAATCCTATTACAAATTTTAAAAATTGTACGAAAAAGTTTATTTCAAGTACCTGAACCCGAAAAAGGACACGGAAAATAAGGAAATAATTTGAAAGCCGAAAAAGAAATTGAATTTTTTATTGCCGGAAAATCATGAAGATTAATGGTGGATTCGGAGGAATATAAAGTGAATTTTATATATCTTGTAACAATTTATATTCCTCAATGTTATACAAGATAATTTTAATCAGCCTTAGGGCAAAAAAGTTGGGAGGTATTATATATTTTTTATATGGGTTAATTTTTAAACTATGCAATTTCATTACGGTTGCACAAAGAAAGTTTTTTAGCGAAGTCCAATCTGAAAATAATAAAAATCTAGTTTTCACTCATTTTAGTTTTAATTTATTTATGTTATTCTCCGCCTACAGAACGGGAAAATGAAAGTAGTTTACGATAAAAAAAAGGTATAAAAAATAAGTGCATTTTTCTAAATTAATAGGCGCACTGGTTTAAATAAATATACAGAGTGCATTTTTGTTTCATCCATAAATTTATTATATAATTCGAATATAATACTAATCAAAAATTTTTTTAAAATGATTTAAACGATTTTATATTTATGTGTTTTCCTTGATACCTTAGAACGTAATGAAACAGTCGAACAACTGTTAAATCTATCAAAATCTATATTGACTCATACGGGTATATAACAAGGTATATGTCCTGCAAATTACCAACTGAGCCAGAGATTGTGCGTTAAAATTTTGCAGTTGTGTCTTTATGTCCAAATATTTTCCTGATTACTCAGGATTTCGGTAATCTTAACCGACATCATTTTCTTTCATTAAAACTTATTTTTATGTACTCCTTAACATGTACTACGAGTATAAAGGCCCACGAACACTCAAATAGTAAAATTAGTGTCTGCTAGGCTGAGCTTATTACCTAACGATGCCAGTGACGTCAAAGAAATTAAGACTAATTCTCGATTGAGGTGGAGGAAACGATCAGATACCCTGAAATCCTGGGTTGGAATCCCACCGGCACCGCAAAACTTGCCGCTAGAACGTTTTCTTGTAATACACTGCCGAAACCATTAAATATGGAAAAATATCACGTAGCAAAAAATATAAAATATATAAAATGCAACGTCTCTCTGTATGTCTGTCTGTCCGTTAGTGTGCTTATGACTTAAGAACCACTTGTCTGATTTACATGTTACTTTTTTTTAATTTATACATTTATTCTCTGGCCAGGTTATCTATAATCATCTATAATATATATAAAATGCAACGTCTCTATGTCTGTATGTCTGTTTGTCCGTTAGTGCGCTTATCGCTCGAGAACTACTTATCTAATTTACGTGTTTTTTTTTTAATTCATACATTTTTTCTCTGGCCAGGTTATCTATAATCTTCTGTACGTATATATATATATATATATATATATATATATATATATATATATATATATATAATGCAATGTCTTTCTGTCTGTTTGTCTGACTTCCGTTAGTGCACTTATCAGTCGAGAACCACTTATCCGATTTACGTGCTTTTTTTAAAAAAAACATACCTATATTCTCTGCCCAGGTTATAGGATATATTTTATTACGTCAGGTAACATAAAGAATAAGCAGTGGCGATAATAGTGAATCAAGTCGGAAAAAAGTTTGCCGCTAGCGCGTTCTCTTGCAATACACTGCATAAACCATTAAATACGGAACAATATCATGTAGCAAAGAATATAATATATATAAAATACATCCATCTGTCTGTCTGTCCATTAGTGCGCTTATGATTTGAGAACCACTTATCCGATTTACATGTTTTTTTTAATTCATAGATTTGTTCTCTGGCTAGATTATCTGTAATATATATAAAATGCAACGTCTCTCTGTCTGTCTGCCTGTTTGTCGGTTGTGCGCTTATCACTCGAGAACCACTTATCTGATTTACGTGTTTTTTTGTTAATTCATACATATGTTCTCTGGCCAGGTTATATAATAATAATAATAATTTATATAATATGTATAAAACGCAACGTCTCTCTCTTTGTCCGTTAGTATGCTTATGATTCGATAGCCACTTATCCCATTAACTTTCTTTTTTTTTTAATTCCTAACTTAATAATTATCAAAAAAAAAATCTATAATATATATAAAACGCAACGTGTGTTTGTCCGTTATTATTATTAAGTTAGGTAAAATAAGGAATAAGCAATGACGATAATAGTAAATTAAGTCCACGCGATCGTAGTCGCGGAAACGACTAGTGTATATATATAAAATATATATATATATATATATATATATATATATATATATATATATATATATATATATATATATATATATATATATATATATATATATATATATATATATATATATATATATATATATATATATATATATATATATATATATATATATATATATATATATATATATATATATATATATATATATATATATATATATATATATATATATATATATATATATATATATATATATATATATATATATACATACATATATATATATATATATATATATATATATATATATATATATATATATATATATATATATATATATATACATACATATATATATATATATATATATATATATATATATATATATATATATATATATATATATATATATATATATATATACGACTTCTATTCCCGATTTAGGCGTAACTTTGGAATCTGTCTTTTTGTCAGAAGCGACCTCTCTTGTCAACGAGAAGAAGATCTGGAGCCCCCAAACTTTGATGTTATGTGGTTAAAAATAACGACTCAACAAACCACAAGGTTTATCTATATCCTGTATCGACTACCAAGTGATACCAATTTTCGAATACTTTTCGCTTCTCTTGCAGACACCATCGATCATTTACAAAGTAACTATCCAAGTGCCGAAATTGCCATCCTGGGCGACTTTAATGTCCACAATATCAACTGGCTCAAATATTCAAATACTACCGACGAACAAGGTCGTGAAGCTGAATCATTCTCAATCAGTTGTGGCTTAACTCAGCTTATTGACGAACCAACACGGATCCCTGATCGAGACGGGGAGTTCGCCAGTCTTCTTGATCTGTTTTTAACCACCAATCCGGAGATTTACACGGTCACCGTAAATCCGCCGTTAGGTTCTTCCGACCATAAACTGCTTTCGACATCGAGTATCCTGCCAATCAGTGACAGAGAGGCGCCTAGGCCGCGCAAGATTTGGCACTACAAATCTGCTAAATGGGAAGATCTCATGGAATACTTTCGAACTTTCCCTTGGATGGACGTTTGTTTTCGATTCGATAACCCATCTGACTGCGCCAGGGAGGTCTCCGATGTTATTTTGGCTGGTATGGAAGCTTACATCCCTTTTTCGAAGAAATGCTCCTCCAACGGCAAGCCTTGGTTCGACCGAAAATGCAAAGAAGCTGTTGCTTCTAAACATATTGCCTACCGACAATGGCGTGAAAATCCTAACACCGTAAATCGAAACATCTTTGTTCATGCCCGGAACAGATGCAAGGGAATTATCGACGAAACCAAGGAGGCACACAATCAACGAATTAGAAACAAACTTCTCGCTTGTCCCAACAATTCCAGGTCCTTTTGGGCAGTCGCTAAGGCAGTTAGTCAAAATTTTACCAAATCCACCATACCACCACTCACACGGCCAGATAATTCCATTGCAACCACACCTGTTGAGAGAGCGAACTTGTTGGCTGAACTTTTTGCTTCACATTCTACTGTCGATTTCCAAGGAAAAACACCACCTACTATTCCCATATTGCAGTCAAGGATGCCCGATGTTGTCTTCAGACAGCGCATCATAAAGCGTATTTTAATGAAGCTAGACACCAAGGAGGCTTCTGGCGCTGACGGAATACCTGCCATAGTTCTCAAAAACTGTGCAAGCGAACTAACACCAGTTTTCTGTAGACTTTTTAACCTATCCTACAGAAAGGGAATATTTCCGTCCTGCTGGAAATGTGCCACGGTTCAGCCGATACCTAAAAAAGGTAAGAAGACCTTGCCAAATAACTACCGACCAGTTGCACTGCTTTCAATAATATCGAAAGTCATGGAAAAGGTTATCAATGAGCATCTTCTAAAATATCTTGAACGATTCAATATTATTAGTGATCACCAATATGGTTTTCGTAAACATAGATCAACAGGAGATCTTCTGACTTATGTAACACATATTTGGAACAACGCAATTGAACACTTTGGAGAATCTCGAGCGGTTGCTCTTGACATATCCAAGGCATTCGACCGTGTTTGGCACGATGGACTGTTGGCTAAGTTGCGCTCTTATGGTATGTCTGAAAGGTTCTGTTTGTGGCTCTCATGTTTCCTCAGAGAGCGTTCTTTACGAGTGGCGGTCGACGGATTTCTTTCTAACACCCTCACTATCAACGCTGGTGTGCCCCAGGGCTCCATACTGTCTCCTACTCTCTTTCTCATTTACATTAACGATCTGCTGGAAAAGACCGGGAATCCAATCTATAGCTTTGCAGATGACAGTACGCTTGTCTCTTCATTCACCTTGAACGCTCGGACATCGGCTGCTCAGGCGAATGTCCGCAGACAGCAGGAGGTCGTTCAACTCAACAAAGACCTGGAAGAAATTCTATCTTGGGGTGACAGTAACCAAGTGGAATTTAACGCTACAAAAACCCAAGCGGCAGTTTTTTCTAAAAAAGTTAACGTTGCTGAACCCGACATAGTTATGTCGGGGCACTCCATTCCCCTAGCATCGTCGCTCAATTTGTTGGGCGTTAGTTTGGGAGCAAATATGTCTTGGCATGAACATGTTGCAGGCATAGCAAGGAGAGCTTCTCAAAAGTTGGGAATATTATTTAGAACCAGAAAGCTTTACACCCCACAACAACTGTTAATTCTTTACAAATCCCAAATTCGACCAACTATGTAATACTGCTCCCACGTTTGGGGCTCCGCTCCCAAACATACACTGCACTTGTTGGATTCTGTTCAGAGAAGAGCGGTCCGTCTGATTGGGGACCCGGAATTGACCGGCGGCCTTGATTCGCTGGAACATCGAAGAACGGTTGGCGACTTGAGTCTGTTCTACAAGTATTTTCATGGAAAG
>CM032447.1:126304824-126342324 GCA_019049505.1 Pachyrhynchus sulphureomaculatus
TGAAAACATAAATGAAAAAAATCGTAAAAAATAGGTCTAAATAACGAATTGCCAAAAAGTGCTTCAAAAATTCTGAAAAAATTTATCGTAATTATAAGAATAAAAACAAGTATTTTGTTTGTTTTACATAATTTCTCTAAAAGTTTTAGTTTTCCAGTAAAAAATTGTTGAATACCCAAAATATGGCAAATACGCTGTGATCTCCGAAAATTGAGGCCATAAAAAAACTTTTCCTACAAAGTTGTAGGTTTTTTAGGGTAGAATAAAATTGTCAGAGTTTTTGTTATATTAAGAAATTAAATTTTTACTTTAATTTTTCTGAAATTTTTTGAAATCTATTTTCAGATTTGGATCGATGTTGGCCCAAATCACCATAATTTCTTAATATGCCACTCAAAATTCAAAACTGCATATCATAAGCTTTAACCAGATCGTGTTCTCATAAACTGCGTCAATTTTTAGATTAATGACCCCCTCATTAGGTTGCGAAGAATGACCCATAAATACATTTTTATCAATTTGTAAGGATGCTTCTTCGCTTAACACCATCATAGAGAATAACACTACAAACTATAAGGTTTTATACTGTTGGTAAAACTGCCGAGCTGAATTTTGTAGAATTTTTTTCTTATACAAATTACATTTCCACTAATATAAAAACTGTATATTATATTTGAATAGGAGTTAAATTCAAATACCATTTTCAACCGCAATACAAAGATCGTAACAAACAAGGGTAAGTACAAAACATTTATTTAGTACTTAAAATAAATCTGTGTATAGTTACTACACCATGACTTCTTACTTGTAAAATTATAGTTGTTGTTGGCGGCAATTGGAGTAATATTACATCCTTTTTTTTCTCGAGTTATTACGTAAACTTTACAATACAGCTTTTTTTATTTGATCTTGAAATATTTCAGAATGCTATTGCTTGCTTATTAATTAAAGATTTTTAGGTTCTAGAATCCGAACGAAATACTAAATTCAAAATCCCCTCACATATTCTCCAGTTATAGTTATTATAACGGTATTGGAAAAATGAACTTTAACAAAAATTAAAAGAAACTGAAGTGCTACATCAGGTCAGTACCTCGAAGCTCATAGAGCAAATTTAGCACTGCAAACAATGCATTTTAATACAAGTTTTAATACAATAATTAACATTCAAGCAAGTAATGCATATTATATTTTTCATCAGATGCGACTTGCAAATGGGAAATGTAATGCGTCCCTTAAGGCACAAGAAACAATAACTTATACTAACAAATCCATTAGAAACTTTATTACGGAAATTATACACTTAAGTAGCCCAAAGGCGAGATTAAAAAACAACTGAAATACTTAATTCATCTTTGAGAAATAATACCGTTAAATCAAATATAAAATATCCTGCTGTTGGAGCTTTAATGCCTGTTGGGGTTACTTGGCTCACTCTTGTGTTTTCTTTTAACGTTATATTAAATAAGAAAACTGTATTTAACTAAAAGTAGACTGTATTACTAAATTTATTCTAACCTAACCTACATAGCCGAGTGTTCATTCAAGAAGCTATTATCTTTTATGTCACACTGTCGCCAATGTTCACTTTTTTTCTTTAAGTTCATTAACAAATCCATCGAGCTTCGTCTTTGGTACAATAAAAATTTTTCATGACTAAACACATCGCCGGCCTTGAAAACGTCGCATTTCAAATGAGGACTAGTTAAAATCTAATTTATTAGGCTTGCATCAACTTTAACCAAAAATATCTTAAATAGTCATATAACAGTAAGTTATATGATGAATCTTAAATAATCATATAACAGTAAGTTTTCTGGATCTAAATATAACCCTATTAAAGTGGAGTACTCGGCGCCTCCCTCTTTCGAGGTTACAGCAGCGACCTCAGAAACCAAAGCAGACGTGCGAAAAGTAATCATCCGGCTACATCGGGTTGCTATAAGGAAGTGAACTTGGCGACATATAACATTAGATCTGTCTCGAATAAAGAACGATTGGAGAAATTCTTAATAGAATTAAATAGCATACTGGGTTTCTAGAAGATTCGTAGAAAGTGTGAGGACTGGTTGGCTTTCAGAAGTGGATACATGTTCTTTTACCGTGAAAGTGCATAGAGTAATTTGGGCGGTGGGGGTTTCTTGATAAATAAATGCATAAAGTCACAGATAACGGAAATTGGCAACGTGTCGGACAGAGTACCATATCTTGTACTTAAAATAAGTAGTACGAATACTCTTCAAGTAATACAAGTATCCGCACCAACACAGGATTATGACGACTAAGAAGTAGAAGCTTTATATGAAGACATCGCAAGTCTTATACAAGACAAAAAATCAACGCACACCGTTTTAATGGGTGACTTTAATGCTATGCTAGGGAAAAAGCAAGAAGCACATAAACGTGCGATTGGAAGTCATGGAATAGGAACTCGAAACAAACGTGGAGCCCTGCTTCCAAAATTATTTGAGTCAATGGAATTTATTTGCTATGAATAAATTTTTCTATAAGAAAGCATCTAGAAACTGGACTTGGTAGAGTCCTGATGATAAAACTAAAGATGAAAGATATTTCATAATCTCGGATCATAGAAACTTGGTTCATGGCGTGTCAGTTTTAAACACTGGCAGTGACCATATACTAATAAGATCCAAGTTCAAAATTAATGTTAGGAAAAAAAAGAGGAAATTTATGAAAAAACTAAACCATAAAAAGTTCCAATAATAGCAGCTTCCATCAAACAAAACGATAAAACGTATTCCAGAATAGAGACAGAGTTTCAAAGATAGATTCTGAAAAGCTTGACTACTGCTGCAGAGACAACGCTGCCTATCATTAGGAAAGGATATGAAGTTAAACTATCGCAACATACTCGAGAACTATTAAAGAAACATAGACAATAGACAGAGGGAAAAGCTAATAGCCCAGAATATCGACAAGTTCATAAAATAGTACGGAAAGAGACAAGGAAGAATATCAGAAAATTTAATGAAACGCATATAATAGAGAAATAGAAAGCAATAGTAATAGAAAGATATTGAAATGCATTCTGAATGCGGGATGAAAGAAAGTATTTAAATTACAGAACCGCGAAGGAAAGATGACTATTAATAAGGATGAAATCATTGAAACCGCTGAAGAATACTATAGAGATCTATACAAAACGAAAGTTTCTGAACCGAATATATCCGAAAAATATTCAGTGCGTTCTTTGGTAGCTAATGTGGATTCAAAGGAGATACCTGATATAACCTCAGATGAAGTAGAACACGCCATCTCTTAAATGAAAGGGAGAAGGCCCCAGGCGCAGATGGGATTATACTAGAAATCCTGCAAAGAACAGGAAAGTGTCTCTACCGCTGGTTGTTCTATTCAATAAATGCCTCCTTACTGGTACTATATCAGATCAATGGAACAATGCGATAATCATCTTACTACACAAGAAGGGAAATATAGAAAATATATCTAATTATAGACCAATAAGTCTCTTATCTAAACAAACAAATGAGTGAAAGGAGACATCAAATAATAAAACTTATAAATAACGATAACCAAGAGATCGCACAAATCAAAGAGATAAAGGAAGCTACAGAGAAATATTATCAAACACTGTATGATACGAAAATATCACCACCGCCCGGGAAAAAAGAAGGAAACAGACTGATAGTAAGAAATATGGGATCTGAAGAAATTCCCGATGTAACAACGGATGATGTAATGAACGACCTACACCATATGCACAACAAAGAACCAGGGGACGACGAAATAACTATAGAAATGATAAGATATGGAGGGGCATCGATAATACAATCTCTTCAAGCTCTATTTAACAGGTGCCTTATGGAGAGTAAAATACCAATACTTTGGGTAAACCCCTTGCTTAGTTTTAAAAAAAGGAACAAATTTAAATTGAAGAATTATAGACCCATCAGCCTGCTATCGGTACTATACAAAATCCTCACTAGAATCATAACATACAGATTATCGAACAAATTAGACAGTTATCAATCACGTGAACAAGCAGGATTTAGACGGGGATACAGTACTTTTGACCATCTTCAAACAATTTGATTACTAGTAGAATAAGCAAATGAATATACGGTCACCTAGTGAATAGCAATTGTTGACAACGAAAAAGCATTTGATTCGGTAGAGATATGGGCAGTCCTTAACGGCCTAAGTAATAGCAGAGTCGATGAAAGGTACACAGCTCTTCTTGAATACATATATAAAAATGCCACGTCACACATAATGCTTGAAGAAAAACCAAATAAAATTAAAATTAAAAGAGGAATTAGACAAGGCGATATCCCCAAAGCTACTCACGTTGTCGCTAGAAAACATGTTTAAATCGTTAAAGTGGGAAAATAAAGGAATACCAAGAAGCACAAACTATGCTGCACATGCTTCAAGAAGTTGTAGAAAGGGTTGATTTAAAAATCCTCTATCCAACTATAATACTGAATAACATGAAGATCGAGCAAGTAAACCGATATAAATACCTAGGACATGAAGTCAGCACAGAACGAGACAACCAAATACATGAAATTCAGCGGAGAATAGGTCTCTCTTGGATGGTATATGGCAAACTGGGGTATATATTTGAATTTAATCTTCCAATGTGTTTAAAAAGAAAAGTTTTGGACATATGCGTACTACCTGTTCTTACGGTGAACGATTAAATCACCTAAAGTTCGCAGATGATGTCGCTCTGATTGCCAGCACAAAAGAAGATTTACAAAAAATGCGGATGTAATTAAATAAAAAGTCCCGAGAAATAGGTCTAAAAATAAACTTCACCAAAACCAAATATTTGAACAACAAAAGTTAAGATAATAGCCAGGCACTATCAATAGAAAGTCAAAGAGTAGGAAAGGTACAAACATTCATATATTTATGATAAAAAATCGAAATATCAAAAAATATTTTAAAGGCTGACTTGGATAGGAGAATCTCGTTTGCTTGGTCTGCGTTCAGAAGGTTGCAATCTACATTTAAATTAGACATCACAGAGTATTCGATCAAAATGTACTACCGATATTAACATATGGCACTAAAACGTGGGCTTTAAATAAAAATTATAACAAATAAACTCCAGGTAAACCAAAGAGCAATGGAGAGAAGAATGCTAAATATTAGACTCCGAGATCGTATTCTTAATATTGAGATTCGAAGAAAACCAAAAGTGACAGATGTAATACAACAAATATGTATATTAAGGTGGAACTAGGCGGGGCATATCATAAGGACAAACGATGACAGATGGACACGGCGTGTAGTTGAATGGCGGCCTAGAGAACACAAAAGATACAGAGGTAGACCACAAGCAAGATGGACAGATGACGTAAAAAGATTAGCAGGACACAAACTCATTGGAGGCTACTAGAAGAGGCTTACATCCGACTATGGATAGAATAAGCTAATGATGATGATGAATTCTCTTATCGCGTATTTAGAAACTCTTTACAAGAATCATAGTGAATCGCTTCGCCACAAAACTGTACAAACTAAAAAAGCAAGCGAGATTTAGAGCGGGTTATGGCACTAATGATCATCTACAGACTCTCATAACATACACAGAAAAGTGTAATGAATACAAAATACCATTTGCTCTGCATTCATAGATGACGAAAAACCCTTCGACAGCATTGAACTATGGACCTTATTGCAGAATAGATGAAAGATATACACAGGTAATTAAGAATCTTTACCAACATGCAACATCAACTATTAGAACATGTGAAACATCAAATAGAATAAATATAAGATGCGGAATCAGACAGGGGGACAACCTATCCCCAAAATTATTTACCCTTATACTAGAAAACGTTTTCAGACAATTACAGCAACAGGCTTAATAACAATGGAGACCATTTGAGCCACTTGACGTTTGCAAAGGACATAATATTGTTCTAGGAAGACGTCAATGAACTATCAGAAATGATTGACGAACTAAAGACGGCATCAGCATTAGTAGGACTTCAGATGACTATGGAAAAAAAACCAAAATTATGATCAATATTTACACCTAGAACCAGTTGCCGGTAGATTTGGTCGACCAATATATTTATCTGAGCCACAAGATATTGTTGGGAGCAGACAACCAAATAGCAGAAGTGGACCGCAGACTAACAGTGTCTTGGGTTGCGTTTGACAAACTCAAGGATATATTTTAAGGCGACATTCCTATCCACTTAAAGGCCAAGGCGTTCAATCAATGTGTACTGCCTGTGCTAACATATGAACAGAAACTATGACCTTTACGGACAAATCAGCGCCTAAATTTAGAGTGGCTTAAAGGACAACGAAGCCTCACAGAAGACCACAGGGAAAACCACAAACAAGATGGGTGGATGATATCAAGAAGAGGGCAGAGGTCATATGGATGAGAGGGGCATAGTGTAGAAGAAGATGGTCCCAATTGGGAGAGGTCTATGCCCGACTCTGAGCTTCTACAGACTTTTGATGTTAATGATGATTAAACAATGAAACATTCTTCGGGATAAACAGTTATCCAAAAAGAGTACAAAATTCCCATTCTTAATTTGTGCAGAATTTACAACCATTTCAATTATAAACAAACATATTAATTCTAATAACCATGACCGTCTAAATACTCCGGTTTATCGAAATCACGTACAGGAAGTACACGAAGTTTTTCAATTGTGCGTTTCATAATACCACTAATTGTCTGAATACTGACAACACGAATAACACTACCACTTCCCGGATAAAGGTCTATTTCCACTAAAAGGCTCACTCGTTACTTCTTTTACTATCACCAATGTCCCGATACCAATATTTTAAGACTTCTGCTGCGAATTGTTGCGCTGCTATAACGTAGTTCGATACCATGCTGTCCAGCGCCTCCACAGATGCTGAACCATTTTTTTGTCAATGGTGATAATGATTCAAGTGATTTTCCATTGGGTCTGTTTGTAGCAGTGCGGTAAAGGGGTGTCCAATTAGGAAATGACCAGAAGCTAAAACTTGGAAATCGTTAGAGTTTGGGGTTTCGGTGATTTTAATTATATAACGTTTAGCCGATAGTCGCCTCTCAGGGACCGCATGCCGTGGGAATTTTGGTGGAATGAAGAGCCATTCGATTTCAGTTCTTCAATTATTCTTTTTAGCTCATTGTTTATGCCCACAAAATTTGTTGCGTTATCGAAATAAATAAAAATGATCTTTGTAACAAAGCGTACAAACATAGACATGTATCCTTTACTACGGCCCGATTACGAAATTTATCATTAAGGTAAATGGACCTGCGTACTCAATACCACACATATAAAAAGGTTTCTCTGGTGTAACCATTCTCTAATTTATACATAGGGGGTTTAGCCTAAAGAATGTTGAATAATTTGATAAAATGCTACTAACCTCTTATCTACCATTAATAGTCCAAAACCGTTTTCTCAATGTTGGTTACAGATCATTAGTCTACTGAGGGGATGTTTTTGAGATAGTATATTAGGCTATTTGAAGCGATAAAGTTCACTTGCCTATACAACCACCTACTAAAATTAAACCATCCTTATAACATAAGTCGGATTTAATGATGTTGTTTCTCTTTTTTTGATATGTAACCGATTTATCTTAAACATCTTATTTCGCTCAAAAATTCCTATTTTTCTACAATTTTCATCAATCGAGTTAAAGAATCTTGAATTTCAGATACAGTTTTGTTATAATTTCATCATAAGTGCATTTTAAATTTCTATGAAATCTAAAACACCAAGCCACTATCTTCATTAGTTGAAATGGTCAACGCACGATTGAATATGCTATGTTGAGTTGAGATTCTTGAGTTTGTCTAACAACGTTAAACCTAACCACCATAAATCTATATTAACAAATTTACTTAGATCTACTCCGTGAGAAATAATACCTGCTGGATTATTTGCAGAACTCACGTGTTGCTACTGATCGCTATTTGTTAAAGTTTGAATTCCCGAAATTCGATTTACTACGAAAACTTTCCAAGAACTTCGGATCTTCGGCCAGCCAAGAAAGAACTATCTTGGAGTTGGTTCCTAGAAGCAAGTTTCATGCTCTAAGTGAAATATCTTAAATTTTTATCTCCATTATATAAAACCTTTACTTAGGCTACCGACATATATCCATCCTAAGTCCCAAATTATGTACCAGTATATTTCAGCTCATGTAGTAGTTGTTGGCGGACCTCGCCTTACTTAATTAGTTAATAAATGAAATCTGAAATCTGAGCCTAGTCTACATGAAAGTTGTCATCTAAAAAATTACCCACGTTGTGAAAACATAGGTGATTGATAGTTTGAAATATCCGACAACCAGCTTTTTTTTTCAAAATGAACACATCGAGAGAAAACATAGATAGCGGGCAGCATATTTTTTTATATCTGGGAACATATACTCTCATTATACATAAAAGGCACTTAGTCCTTACAGAGACAGAGGTTTATTTCCCTCACCCGTATTTTATACATAACAGAGTTGTTACATCAGCAATTAATTAAGGTCTACTACTTTAATACCTGGATCATATTATGCGAAATGTCCAATATGACATTCTGCATCTCATAATGGAAGGGAAAAGTCAGTAGGCTGAAGGATCTACGCGGATGGCTTGAAAGGACGTCAACAGAAATTTTTAGAGCTACGGTCTCTGGCACAATAATTACCAACTGGATCGCCAACCTTCGTATGAAGATGGCGTCCTAAGAAGAAGAAGAGTTGTAAGTAAAATTTCTACGATAGTTAAAATGATTATATTATAAAAAACGTTTTTCTCGTGGTGGAGATTAAGAGATCTAGATAATTTTATTTGTGATTATTGCTTATTATTGACAAATATTTTTTAATATTTCATGATAAAAGACAATATTTACATTCATTTATTTCATTTCTTTTGAAATGAAAAGAAACGTGTTTGTCTGCAAGATTCTCATTAATTATTCATTACGCAAAAATGAAAAGTGGTTCTGAATATCACTCTAGAAGGTTGGTGGACGACTCTAATTTTTTAATTGTTAACTATATATTTTATAGCAAACGCACTATTTTTCAGCTCTAACTTTAAAGAATATTTCATAAATTCATATACATTCTAATTTTAAATATTTTATTATTTCTAGCTATACAGTTTTGCATTTGCTTAGAGAGGAGCGATTAACTTTTATCCTAATATCATCATTTATTTTTTTCTTATGCATTTTTTAAAATTCAATTTATGATTTGTAACTATTTCTGAAAGCTCTTTTTTAGCATATCAACTGTCAAAATTATGTCTTTGTTTGCTAGCCAGTTTATTTCTAAAATTTGTTGAAAATACTCCCCAAAAACATTGACAGTCGTTTCCTTATGGTCACCTTTTACAAAGTTTCTTTCAAATTCGAGAAGACCAACGTTAACAAAAGTTTCTTCTATTTCTTAGTTATTATTAATCTGCAGTCGGTAATAGAGAAAATTTTTAAATCAAGGTTTCCAAAGACTAATTTTTTTTATGGGCATAGCACACGTACTGCGGAAGAATCTTTAAAGGACTACGGGAGCAGTGCGTGTGCGCAAAAAGCAATTCACGTTGGTCTTGAAGGGCTGTAAATTGTACTAGGTCGAAAATATCGTCCTGGGCAAATTATTCCAAAGGGATGAGGTTCTCCATATAAAAGACTGCTTGAAAAGAGTTGTACGAGAAGTAACAAGCTGAACCTCATATGGATGTGAAGTACTGGCGCGACGTGTATTTCTAGCTTGCACCGCTCTGGGAAGAATTAAGCGGGCTACATCCATCGAACACTTTCTATGAAAATACTTGTAGAATACACTCAAGTCGCCAAACGTTCTTCGATGTTCCAATGAATCAAAGTTGCTGGTACAGTCCGGATCTCCAATCAGGCGAACATCTCTCTTCTGAATGGAATCCAACAAATGAAATGTATGCTTGGGAGCAGAGCCTTAAACATGAGAGCAGTTTTTCCGTCGTTGGTCGTATTTGAGCTTTGTACAGAATTAACACCTGTAGCTGTAAAACTTTCTAGTTAGAAATATTATTCCCAGCTTATAAGAAGCTCTCTCTGCTATGCTTGCAACATGTTCATGCTAAGACATATTTGCTCCCAAATTAACGCCCAGCAAATTAACTGACGATGCTAGAAGAATGGAATGCCCCGATATAACTATTCGGTTAACTTTTTTAGAAAAAACTGCCGCCTTGGTTTTTGTGTCGTTAAATTCTACTTGGCTACTGTCACCTCAAGATAGAATTTCCTCGAGGTCGAGATTGAGGTGCAAACGACTTTCTGCTGTCTGCGGATATTTGCATGAGTATCCGATGTTCGAGCTTTCAAAGTGAATAAAGAGATACGCGTATTGTCATCTACAAAGTTGTAGATTGGATTCCTGGTTTTTTCTAGCAGAATGTTAAAGTAAAAAAAAATAGGGGACAGTATGGAGCCCTAGGGCACACCGACGTGGTGTTGGTGTTAAAAAAGTCATGTCTTGTTTTTGTCTATAGGTTTAACTATTTATTTTGTCTTTATTCTTTATAGTAAGGATATAATAGTTGGAACTTGGAAAGTGACTAATTACTGTTTGGTGGAAGCATCTGTATGAAAGTAATAAATGTATTAGAGGCAGCACTTATGGGAATATTATTTCGAACCAGAAAGCTTACACTCCACAAATTCGACCAACTATGGAATACTGCTCCCATGTTTGGGGCTCCGCTTCCAAACATACATTGCATTTGTTGGATTTTGTTCGGAGAAGGGTTGTTCGTCTGATTGGAGACCCAGAACTGACCGGCGGCCTTGATTCGCTGGAACATCGAAGAACGGTTGGCGACTTGAGTCTGTTCTACAAGAATTTTCATGGAGAGTGTTCGAAGGATGTAGCCCGCTTAATTCCTCCCATGTTAGAAGTACACGTCGCGCTAATACTTCACATCCGTATGAGGTTCAGCTTGTTACTCCTAGTACAACGCTTTTCAAGCAGTCTTTTATATGGAGAACACCATCTCTTTGGAATGGCTTACCCAGGACTGTGTTTCCCACCGAGTACAATTTACAGCGATTCAAGAACAACGTGAATCGCTTTTTCCGCACACGTGTTGCTCCTGTAGCGCTTTAGAGACTTTCCTGCAGCACATGTGCTACACCCGCAAAAAAAAAGCAGCAGGGATGTATTTTATCTCCTCTATTCTTCAACTTATTTTCTGAAGAAATCTCTTGATGATATTGACTCCAGTATAATATCAGTCAAGTGCTCAATAAGATCCGATACGTTAAATATAGCAAATTCCAACAAGCAACTACAATAGCTAACCAACAAATTAACGAACTCATGTAGAGACCATGGGCTGAATCTTAACACCAGCAAAACTAAATGTATCATCATAGGCAAACAAGGTGTTGTCAAGGATGATGGAACAAAAATTGATGGCATAAACCTCGAACAAGTACATGAATTAACCTATCTCGGAACTATAATTAGCGATCAATGGGGTCCAAGCACGAGCAACCTTTATAAAAATGAAACAAGTTCTGTGTAACCACGACCTAAACATAAACCTCCAAGTAAGGATGATTAGATGCCATGTTTTCCCTGTACTATTATACGGAGTAGAAGCGTGGACGGTTACGGAAATGTAGACTTACCGACAATGAATCAGTTTTACAGCTCTTAAATGAAACAACAGAAATACAATAAAAAGCAGAAAACTGGAATACTTAGGACACGTAATGAGAAACCCTGGAAAGTATACCTAATAATTCAAGGCAAAATACAGGGAAGAGTGTCGGAAGAAGGACGACTTCATAGCTGAAAAACCAGAGGCAATAGTTTGGAAACACAAGTCAGCAAATATTCCGAGCAGCAGTAAATAAAACCGGAACTAACGGCACTATTAGAAGAAGAAGTAGAATATCAATATATATATACATATATATATATATATATATATATATATATATATATATATATATATATATATATATATATATATATATATATATAATATATAAAACGCAACGTGTCTGTCCGTTAGAACAACGTGTTTTTTTTAATTCATGTATGTTCTCAGACCAGGTTTTAGTATAGGGTGAACTGACTTTTCGGAAATCCAAAAACAATGGTTTGTTTTAATACTACATATAGGTAGTGAACAAGCTCTCAAATATTTTTAGTTGATGTTGATTATTATAATTGTTATAAACAATCTAAGTTTTAGATCAATTTTTTTTTAAAAATTCGTAACTTGTAAACTAATTTTTTTATGAAAATTCTAATTGAGACGAAAATGGCCAGAAACATTACGAATTTCGAAAAAAAAATGGCATAATGTAAGAATTTTTTAATGACAAAAAAATCACTTTATTGTAAACAAATTGGCATTGAATAAGGTTGTTAAACACTTATCGACAATGGGTTTGATTCCGTAAATGCGCCGATGTTTTCTGCAGAAAATAAAAAAAAATCTTTTGGCCATCATTTGACCTTCAAATGGCGTTAGTTCTTATGAGCGAAGGCGCTGCGTTGAGCGCGGCGCGAGGTGATGATGTGCAAAGCGGAGGCATGGCGCAACGTAGTGTTATTAGACGCACATATAATTCAAGATAATCGGATGTTTATATAAATATTAAGGGTTAGCAAACACAGTAATTCTTTAATTAGAAATCGTTTAATTTTCATGGAAAAATGCACTTCTTAAGACACTTTCAACAAAAATCTATAGTAATTGAGAAATCTTGTCGTAATATTAAATTAATGTGTTACATCATAACTAACAAATCTATCATATTTCGAATAAATTTTCAAACACAATATCTTTTCATTAATCACGTAACTGTGGAATTGACGTGTGTTTGGAATTGATTGTGCTCGCTGTATTCTTAAAAAACTTTACAGCACAAACATACAGTTCTTCGACATTGAGAATTTTCGTACCATCAATTTGACGTAAACCTGCAAATTATGCTTGCCGTTTTACGGTACCACCTATACCGTCAAACGCACATTTACCGTGCGAAGTAGCAAAAAAATGCCACTTCGCTTCTACATTAAAATCTAACTTATGTTTTAACAAACTAGAAAAATTGAATTTATTTTTGGACTTGGCACCAGATCTATCCGAAAAATAGAATATTTTGTTTTACACTTTTTCTTTTATGTACAAATTTTTTGTTAAATAAATTTACAGCTACAGAATCATGTTTGTTATGCTCCGAAATAATATCCTAACTTTCACTTATAAAAATTTTCATAAATACTCTTGTAAAAAAACCTAAAAGATAATTCTGTCGTCCACGCTAGCGGAGCCGGGGGCACAGTTGGAATATATATATATATATATATATATATATATATATATATATATATATATATATATATATATATATATATATATATATATATATATATATATATATATATATATATATATATATATATATATATATATATATATATATATGTACATAAATATATATATATATATATATATATATATATATATATATATATATATACATATATATATATACATATATATATATATATATATATATATATATATATATATATATATATATATATATATATATATATATATATATATATATAAAATGCAACGTCTCTCTGTCTGTCCGTCTGTCCGTTAGTGCGCTTATCACTGGAGAACCACTTATCCGATTTACGTACTTTTTTTTTAAATCAGACATATATTCTCTGGGTAGGTTATAGGCTATATTTTATTATGATAGGTAGCATAACGAATGAGTAGTGACGATAATAGTGAATGGAGTCGGAAAAAAGTTTGCCGCTAGCGCATTCCTTTGCAATACACAGCCTAAACCATTAAATATGGAACAATATTATGTAGCAGAGAATATCTATAATCTATAATCTATAATATATATAAAATGCAATGTCTCTTTGTCCGTTTGTCTGTTCATTAGTGCGTTTATCACGCGAGAACCACTTATCCAAAATTCATACATATATTGTTCGGCCAGGTTATATAATAATAATAATAGTAATAATAATAATAACCCCCGTACGGGCATTGACGATCCCGAGGTACCTGAGTCATGTTGTGCTGTCTTGTGTTGTCCAGATTATGTGTAATAAAAACGCAATCTTAAGGTGTTTACCGTGCCGAGAAGATGAATGGCTCAGCGTTTATGAGTCGCGAACGGTTCCCCCGGATACCGGGCGCCCTCCGGGAGTAAGTAGCCTTGCTGTGGCATCCAGGCTCTGCCGCAGTCGACCTTTCTTTCCTAGGATACTCGTGGGAATACTATGTTAAATAATAATAATTATAATAATGAAAATGGAAGGGTGTTGCGGAGGCGGACACCTGTCGTACAAACAGCTACAGCAACACCACAACAACAACAACTACAGACGAACCAAACAACCGCCTCAGTCGAAACTACTCCCAATAGTTTTACAAGATCCGACATTGTAGGTGATGGAAATTGCCTTTTCCGTGCAGTTAGCTTACACTTATATGGCCACCAGAACCATCATGAGAAACTCCGAGAGGTTGCTCTAAGATATTTACAACAAAACTGGTCGGAACTTCACACATTTTCATTAATTGAAGTCGACGATATAAAAGACTTCAATAACTATTATAATTATATGCGGAAAAATGGCACCTATGGACCGAGCCTAGAGATACTTACCCTCTCGGAAACACAAAATAGCAACTTTCATATCTTCTCAAAACAACGAAGAACAAGACATACAAAAATAACTTTTACGGACAGACCAACAATAATAAGCACGGGAAAATACAACAAAACCATTTACCTTCTACTAACAGGCAACCCAATGTCGGGACAGTTTCAGCTTCTGACACCACAAAACATTGAAAACATTCCAGAGAACAACAGACCAATAAAAGAAGCATCGGGCGAGCGACGTAACGGTCGAGGACGTCGCGGGAAATGGCAGCTCGACCAAAACGATGAAGACCAGGCAACCGAAAATGGACCTGCCAAAAGTGTTGTGTCGGCGACTAAGCCGACACCCACCAAGGCGGGAAAATCACAGCAGCGCATGAGTTGCACCACAGGAATCAACGAACACGCCATGCGTTGCTGTAATGAAAACACAAAACCTGACAAAGAAATCACTGAGAAGAGAATCACTCACCCCTTGGACTCACCAACATCAATCCCAAGCACAACCGACGTAGATACGGGACAAACACAACCACCAAAGCCAGGCCAGGGCCCGTATGTTTTGCAAGGACAACATGCAACTACCAAGGCTGGAAAACCAAGACAGCGGTTAAAGTGGACGGATGAGATGAATAGGACGGTGATGCGCTGTTACTACACCGCCACCAAACTCGAAACAATAACATCGGGCTACAGACAGCAACTGCACAGACTTTTCTTGACCGAATATCCACATCTGCAATTACTTGTTTCAGAACAGAGAGTAATAGACCAAAAAAGAGTTATTACCAAGAACAATCGTCTCACACCTCTCGAATTGCAAACCATCAAGGACACAGTGGCTGTTGAACTGAACACAGACCAACCAAACAATAGAAACAATAAAGCAGATTCCGAACCAGCCTCACACACACAACCACCCAGTCGAACACAACAATACTCACCACCCAGGAGGAGCATAACGCAAAATAATATTGCGAGTACCGCGCAACACCATATCACAGACAACAACATGAATCACTCGCCACCCTCAACGACATCCACACAACATCACCCCGAATCACCTCTCATACAAATACTTAAAGCAAAAATGGAGTCACATCTAGCTCGATGGTCAGGCACCGACCCCACAACAAGAAATCCCATCCCTCGTTTAATCTTCAGACAGAGCACGCAACCAATCCTCAACACACTAAACAAGCACATAATACCTCAGACTTAAGCACAATCGAAGACATACACACAATAATATACGCAGCAGCAATCACCACTCTAACACAAAATAATCAAAAACTCCCTCAACGACAAGGAAACCCCAACAGGACAAAACCAAAATTTAAATGGCAAATAAGAATAGAAAACAAAATCAACAACATCAGGAGAGATCTAGGACATCTTACCCAGTTTATAAGCGGGAACGCGTCCAAACGTGTCACACGGGGAGCAAACAAGATCAAATCTAAGTCTCCCAACAGAACACTGCCAGAAATCCTTGATACCTTGAAACAAAAACTATCTGTATATGCCGCAAGACTCCGTAGATACAAAGAATCAAATGAGAGGAAAGACACCAACAACCTCTTCCGAAGAAGCGAAAAACAGTTCTACCGGAAAACTATGTACAACAAACAGATAGCAGTGACTGAACCACCAAACGAACAAGAACTCACAGATTATTGGAAAAGTATCTGGTCAGAACCCAAACTACACAATAATAACACCCCCTGGATCAAAGCCGAAGAAGACAAACATAAACATGTGACAGAACAAGAAAATACCACATTTAATACACAAGAAATTACAGAAACTATCAAACACACACACAACTGGAAATGTCCTGGAATAGACAATATACAAAACTTCTGGTACAAACAGTTTACCACCACACACGAAGCACTCACACACCAAATCAACAAAGCCATTCTACAACCACACACATTTCCCACTTTCCTCACACAAGGAATAACATACGTTAAACCCAAAAGCTCAGACATCACAAACCCGTCAAACTACCGACCTATTACCTGTCTTCCGACCCTATACAAGATCATCACAGCCACAATTTCGAAGAAAATAGAACAACACCTAACAGACAACAATATCCTCACAGAAGAGCAGAAGGGATGCAGGAAAAATAGTCGAGGATGCAAAGAGCAGCTGATTATAGATAGCGTGATTATGGGAAAAACCAGAAAAGAACACAGAAACCTTCACATCGGTTATATAGACTATAAAAAAGCCTTCGACTCCATACCCCACAGCTGGTTAATCAGGGCCCTAGAAATCTATAAAATCAACCAACACCTCAGGCAGTTTCTCGCGCAAATTATGAAAACATGGAAAACCAAAATACGCCTTGAAACACAAACCGAACGGATCCAAACAGAAGAGCTGTACATCAGACGGGGTATATTTCAGGGAGACTCGCTCAGTGCTCTATGGTCTTGCCTCTGTCTCAATCCACTCTCAAATATACTAAACGGAACAGAGCATGGCTTCAATAGCAGACACCAAAAAGTGAATCAACATAAAATAAACCACCTCCTATATATGGACGACATAAAACTCTACGCTGCCACACAAACACAGCTGAAAGAACACCTCAAAATCACAGAAATATTCACCTTAGATGTCAATATGGAATTTGGTATAAGTAAATGGAAAGTGCTCCACATCAACAAAGGCCAATGGAAGTGCCACCATGAGACAGAAACCATCAACAATGTAACGCTCGATAACATGTTCGATAAAGAAACATACAAATATCTAGGCTTCCAACAAAGCACCAAACTCAACCACACTCACATCAAAACAGAGCTCAGAACCGAATTCAAAAACAGACTGACGAAACTTTTGCAAACAAAACTCAACTCTAAGAATCTCACTAAAGCCATCAACACGTTCGCTATACCTATACTCACATATTCATTTGGTATCATCAAATGGTCACAAACGGACATAGAAAATATTCACATCCTTATACGATCTCAATTCACCAAATACAGGAAATTACACCCCAACGCATGCAAAGAAAGACTTACCATCGAGAGGAAGGCAGGAGGAAGAGGAATTATAGACATCAGATCATTACATACAAAACAAATACAAACACTTAGGAAATTCTTTCACAGCAAGCAAACCAGCCTCCACACAGCGACAGTGAAAGCAGACAAAAACTACACACCTCTCGACTTAGCCCGGGCAGACCACTCAGCAGACACACACAGTCACACCCAATTACAACAGGAAGAGATGAAAACGTGGTCAGAGAAAACACTCCACGGAAAACACAGATACCACATAGAACAAGACCACGTAAATAAAAAACAATCATACACCTGGTTACAGGATGGGCAGCTATTCCCTGAGACTGAAGGCTTCTTACTTGCCATCCAGGATAAAGTCATATTAACCAGAAACTACCAAAAGCATATCATCAAAGACCCGACTATTGCAGAGGACAGATGTAGGAAATGCTGCCAGCAGAAAGAAACGATCGAATACATAACGAGCGGATGTAAAATATTGGCCGGAACAGAGTACACAGCCAGACATGATTCAGCTGCCAAAGTAGTTCACCAAGCACTAGCCATAACATACAAACTCATAGAAAACACAGATCCCTATTACAAATACACGCCAACATCCATACTTGAAAATGAAGATTACAAGCTCTACTGGGACATCGGTATCCATACAGATAAAACAGTCTCCGCTAATAGACCCGATATTACTTTTCAGTGCAAAAAAGGAAAAGTCACCTATCTAATTGACATAGCTGTCCCCAACGACACAAACATCCAAACGAAATACACAGAAAAAATTTCCAAATACACAGACCTTGCAACGGAAATAAAAAGGCTATGGAGACAAGAAAAAGTCATCATTGTCCCCCTCATTATATCAGCCACAGGCCTTACACCAATAACATTCACACCACATTTAGTGCAATTAGGACTCAACACAGACATAGACAGAAACATTCAGAAGTCAGTGATTTTGAAAACATGTAACATTGTCAGGTCATTCCTTAATACGGAATGGTAATAGCGTTTGTGCTGACTTGGTTTTGGCCCGTCAGCCAAACATAGAACCACATTGATCAAATGTGAGAAAGAAGAACTTTTTGTAATAATAATAATAATACCGACTTATCTCGGGTAGACCACCCAGCAGATATACGCAGTCATATCCAATTACAACAGGAAAAGATGAAAACGTGGTCAGAAAAAACACTCCACGGAAAACACAAATACCACATAGAACAAGACCACGTAAATAAAAAACAATCATACACCTGGTTACAGGATGGGCAGCTATTCCCGGAAACAGAAGGCTTCTTACTTGCCATCCAGGATAAAGTCATATTAACCAGAAACTACCAAAAGCATATCATCAAAGACCCAACTATTACAGAAGACAGATGCAGAAAATGCCACCAGCAGAAAGAAACGATCGAACACATAACAAGCGGATGTAAAATATTAGCCGGAACGGAATACACAGCCAGACATGACTCAGCGGCAAAAGTAGTTCACCAAGCACTAGCCACAACATACAAGCTCATAGAAACCACAGATCCCTACTACAAATACACACCAACATCCGTACTTGAAAATAAAGATTACAAACTCTACTGGGACATCAGTATCCATACAGATAAAACAGTCTCCGCCAATAGACCCGATATTACTTTTCAGTGCAAAAAAGAAAGGGTCACCTATCTAATTGACATAGCTGTCCCCAACGACACAAACATCCAAACGAAATACACAGAAAAAATTTCCAAATACACAGACCTTGCAACGGAAATAAAAAGGCTATGGAAACAAGAAAAAGTCATCATTGTCCCCCTCATTATATCAGCCACAGGCCTTACACCAACAACATTCTCACCACACTTAGTACAATTGGGACTCAACACAAACATACACAAAAACATTCAGAAGTCAGTAATTTTGAAAACATGTAACATTGTCAGGTAATTCCTTAATACACAATGGTAATGCGTTTGTGCTGACTTGGTTTGCGCCCGTCAGCCAAACATGGAACCACATTGATCAAATGTGAGAAAGAAGAACTTTTTGTAATAATAATAATAATAATAACATTCACACCACATTTAGTACAATTAGGACTCAACACAAACATACACAAAAACATTCAGAAGTCAGTGATTTTGAAAACATGTAACATTGTCAGGTCATTCCTTAATACGGAATGGTAATAGCGTTTGTGCTGACTTGGTTTTGGCCCGTCAGCCAAACATGGAACCACATTGATCAAATGTGAGAAAGAAGAACTGTTTATAATAATAATAATAATAATCTATATCTATAAATATATATATATATATATATATATATATATATATATATATATATATATATATATAAAATGCAACGTCTGTCTGTCTGTCTGTCTGTCTGTCCGTTATGCGCTTATCCCTGGAGAACCACTTACCCGATATACGTAATTTTTTAAATTCATACGTATCTTCTCTGGCCAGGTTATAGATATATATTTTATTACATCTATGATATATATATATATATATATATATATATATATATATATATATATATATATATATATATAAAATGCAACGTATCTCTGTCTGTCTGTTAGTGTGCTTATCACTGGAGAACCACTTATCCGATTTACGTACTTTTTTTTTAAAACATACATATGTTCTCTGGCCGGCTTATCTATAATCTTATATCTATAATAAATATAAAATGCAACGTCTCTCTGTCTGTCTCTCTGCCTGTCTCTCTGCCTGTCCAGCTGTCTGTCTGTTAGTGCGCTTATCACTGGAGAACCACTTATCCGATTTATCTCTGGCCAGGTTATCTATCTATAATATATATAAAATGCAACGTCTCTCTGTCTGTCTATCTGTCTCTCTGTCCGTTAGTGCGTTACGTTCTTTTTTTTTAAAACACACATATGTTCTCTGACCAAGTTATAGGATATATTTTATTGCGTTAGGTAACATAAAGAATAAGCAGTGACGACAATAGTGAATCAAGTCGGAAGAAAGGTTACAGTTAGCGCGTACTCTTGCAATACACTGCCTAAATCATTAAATATGGAACAATATCATGTTGCAAAGAATATAATCTATATAAAATACAACGTCTCTATGTTTGTCTGTCTGTCTGTTAGTGCGCTTATCACTTGAGAACCACTTATTCGATTTACGTGTTTTTATAAATTTATACATATGTTCTATATAATTCGATATAAGCCTAGATAACGGGAGATAGGGTGAGATAATGGGAGGTAAGTATAAATAATGGGAGATAAGGAGAAATAATGGGAGATAAGCGTAGATAAGTCTAGATAATTGGAGTTATGGTGAGATAATGGGAGATAAGGGGAAATAATGGCAGATATTTTATTACGTTAGGTAACATAAGGAATAAGCAGTGACGATAGTAGTGAATCAAGTCCACGCGAGCGCAGCCGCGGGCACGGCTAGTATATATATATATATGTATATATATATATATATATATATATATATATATATATATATATATATATATATATATATACATATATATATATATATATATATATATATATATATATATATATATATATATATATATATAAAGAGGTAAAAATTCCAGTGCACACTTTAAAAACTTTCACAAAATGCTCTTAATAATTAAACTTACACAACCCAAATCGATTTGCAAAACACTTTTTTGAAAATATGTTTTCGCTTGAAAGCTGTTTAAAATATAAATTACTTACCTACACAATTGTTTGCACGTTATGGTGAGTGGATATGAATTTCAACAATTTTCCTTATAGCATGTATGCCGAACATTATAAAAGAGCATTATTAGATACTTTACTTATAGTTGCTTTCACGTAGTATATCCGTATGAAAATTTTCGGAAAATTTTATAAATATCTTACTTAACTTTCTGCGTTCCTCCGAATAAATATTTGTGTTAAAAGTTTTAACAAAGTTATTTCTTATGTTTTACGATGACATTATATTACTTTGCCTTAATCTAAACAATGTTTAAGGATAATTAATTTACTGCGAAGAAGTATTTCAGTATCACTGAACAATTTTACAGCCCCACCCCATCAATATTAAACTTCAAAAAGTATTAAATATTCCCATCCAGTCAATAAACTATTTTAAAATAAAAAATCCGTAGTAACGACATTTAGATTATTAATGTTGTACCTTTAAAGAATAATAAGGTTATTCTCTTCCCTTCCTTTAAAGTAGTCTTTAATTGAATAATTGAAGTAATTCCCTCATCAGTTAATAAAGTAAGCCTGGTGATTGTAAAAACCTCTGACGGAACTTATAAAAGGTCTACACGTATTATTAAATGTCTTTGCTCAAAAGGTGAAACTAGTCAAATGTGTTGTACGTTTTGTTAGTACTTTTTCTTTTTATGAGGTAGTTGCTCACTTGCATGCATATCTTATTACTTGTTTCATGAGTAGTAGATATACGAGGATAGATTGAAAAGTTCGCAACCTAGTAAAGAAAACAAAATAAAATTGGGTACAAAAATATTTTTATTTTTCGACGAAATCTCCACCTAGCTCTATGCACTTCTTCCAACTGCTTTCCAAAACTTCCACACCTGTTTGAAAAAAAAGATTCCTCAATATATTTAAAGTACTTTTAACTGAAGCTTCGACTTCTTCATTTGATGAAAATTTCTGGCCACCGAGGTGTTTTTTTAGGTTTCGAAACAGATGAAAGTCCAAAGGGGCCAAATCAGGAGAATAAGCCGGATGGGGCAGCAATTCGAAACCACAATCACGAATTTGAGCCAGAAGTGTGTACGCAAGCGTTGTCCTGATGGAACAAAACTTTCTTTCTAAGTAATCCTGGGCGTTTCTCTTTAATTTTTTGACATAAATGACGCAAAAGGGTGCAATAATAAGTCGAGTTTATTGTTTCGCCTTTCGAAAGGTAGTCCACCATAATAATACCTTTAGCATCCCAAAAAACTGACGCCATCACTTTTCCAGCCGACAGAATTGCCTTTGCTTTCTTTGGGGTCGGTTCACCAGATTTTTTCCATTGCTTGGATTGTTGTTTTGACTCTGGAGTAGAGTGGTGAAACCAGGTTTCGTCCATTGTCACAAACCTGTTAAGAAAATCTTGTGGATCAGCCTCAAACATCTCCAAACAGTCGCGAGAAATCGTGAGTCTAATTCGTTTTTGTTTAACTGAAAGCAATTTGGGGACCCACCTAGCGGAAACCTTAGTAAATCCGAGTTCGTTGGCAATGATGTTTTGTGTTCGTTCATACGAGATGCCCATAGTGTCTACAATCTCTCTAATAGTTAATCTACGGTCTTTTAATATAAGATCACACACTTTGCCGATGTTTTCTTCAGTCGTAGACGTCATGGGCCGGCCGGAGCGAGCGGCACTGAGTCCACACCAATTATATGGCATTAAATATACAGTGGTAGGAAGGCAATCTTAAAACTTGATGACCCATTTCAGCAATTAGTTCGTCTGTAGCATACGGCTAGTTTGTTTTTTAATTTTTGATAATTTTTAACAACTCACATTTTAGACCATTTTCTGGGAAATTAATCTGCTTACTTCGCAGCCAATTGATGATTTCTCCTTTTCTTGTCGATTCATTTAGTATACTTTCACTAAGTCTAGAACGATATCGTGCATTCTCCATAATGATTAAAGACGGCTTTTCGAGCTTCGGCAACAGTTTTTCTCTAAGCCATTTTTCAAAGAGTTCTGCGTTCATATTATCGTGGTAGTCATAACTCTTGTTTTTTGTGGAAAAGACAAGCTCACTCCCATCTATAGATCCATTGCTATTGCCAGCGTGAACGATGATGTATCTTTTTCCAGCGGCTGCTTTTTTCTTCCATACAGATCGATGATTTTCATCGTGCCAAGTCCGTATGCTGCTTACATGTTGGTGAATCCATGTTTCGTCTAAAAACACAACGTCTATGGGAGCATCAGAAGTCATACTGGCAACATACTCTCTCAAAAACTTAACTCGTTTTGATGATATTTCTGGTTTCTCCATTGTCAATTTTGTATTTGAATCCTAATTGTTTCATAAATAAACCAAGTGTCGATCTGCTGCAGCTTAAAATTTGTTTTGATTCTAGCTGTTTACGTATCATGTCCAAAGTAACATGTTGCCCTTCTATAATTAGGTCATGAATAACTTTTCGGATCTCACTTTTCTCGGACTCTCTCAAGTCTCTGGTCTTTGGAGCTCTTCTTACCCTCGTATGCTCTTCTTTTGCACCATCAATGCCATTCTTGTTTTATTCTGGCTACCGTTCTCAAACTTAGTTTTACTGCCTCGGATGCACACTTAATCTCAGACAAACTTGTCAATGAGTTTTCTTTTTTATTTTGGAAATAATCAAGAACATTTAGTACTAACTTCCGACTTTGACCATTCAATACTTGTCGTGGCATTTTGAATTTTTATTTGTAATATCTCTATAGACGAATAATCACAAATAACAAACAAATTCAAATGCGACCCTGTTTTATAGTGGAAACTCCTATCATTAGCAGCTAATTGGTGCTATCTCTATCGAGTGTACGATTCCGGGGCGTAATAGATACAGGTAGAACACTGGCAGATAATTGGGTGGAACTTGCCATTCTTAGCATACGAGTAAAAGCAGGTACAATAGTTAGGTACCTTCTCTCTCGGTTTTATGGCCGACTATGCCATTACAAATCGTACGGACTTTAAAAACATTATAATTATTTTTTGGTGACGCTGCGAACTTTTCAGTCCATCCTCGTATTATGAATCTTCAAGGTGGGTTAGAATGTTCTACCACTAGGTAGAACCTGCAACATAATTTTCGGATCTTTTTAAACATCAGTTAATACCTTTATCAATAAACAATAAATAACAATTTTGACGATCTTGATTCTTTCGTAATAGCTGCGCTTCGTCATTTATTATTATATATTATATGAAATTCTACATATTGTATTTTTTCCTTGATCTCTTCAATACGATAGATCGAGATGATGAATCAATACGCTGTGCATGGTTTAAATGACATGGAATAGTATAATTACAAAACAAAATCTTTACGCGAAATAGTAAATAATCTGTTACTTGTCTTCATGTTGCCAGATTTATTGATGAAAGTTTGTTTTTATTTGTTCTTTCATTTTTACTAAAATAATGTATGACTTCTTATTAGGTTTTAGGGTAAGTCCGGGGTAGTTGACCATAATTTTTTTTAAACGCTGTTAAATAAAACTTTCACATTACTATAAAAATCTTTATTTGTAATTAAACTTTAAACAATCAACTTTATGATATAAAACAAAATAGTAACAATTTCTAATGAGATCGTCCTTAAAAAAAAAATGTTTCTTTTTAAAATCACAATTGGCCATCTCTCCCGAGGTGTCCGGGTGTGATGGCCATAACATTAGAGGAAAGATGGCCATAACTTAATTATAGCTTTAACATAATTTTTTGATTTTATTTTCTATTTTTTAACTCTCTTTCTTTCTCTTGACCACATTTGGAACACATGTCATCAAATTCTGTACAATATTCTGTACCCAAAACTGGCACATTGTACATTGAAGCCAGTGTTTGATGAGCATTGTTTCGTAGTAGCTTTATCCGCTAACGTTATTAATAGTTTTCGGACAGCTTTTCTTTTGTTTGCACATCGAACAGTACTTTTTATTGGCTCTTCTTTTTTCTTCTTTGATTTTTCGGCTTTTATTATGTTCTCCTTTTTTACACTTTTTTCTGCAGCAAATTTTCTGGCTTTAATATGTTCTTCAGATGTTAATAGTGTGCCAACTTGCTTTACTCGTTTACGAACTTTAATAAGTTTTTGTGGAATAGGAGATATTTTCTGTAGAATCCGCGAGGGGGTGTAATCTGGAACGTTATTGAATGGAAGGTCTTTCAGAATGCTTGAACATTAGAGACAGTGGCAGTGTTCAATGAGGTTTTCGATTTTTTGGGAACGATTTCAGGGCTACAATCTGTATCTCTTCTTTGCTCAATAGGAGTATTAGACGAGATACCTACGGATTCTTGAATAAACGCGTTGTCTGGCATCTCTTCTGGATTGAAAGGATACACTCCCGTTGCTTTAAAGCCAGAAATAGCATTTTCCGCTGTCGCTGCTTTTCTCCAAGCCCTGTTAAGTAAATCTCCGAAAGAAAGTCTTGATAGACAACGTCCTGGGTTTTGTTTTAACCAAAGTCTACACTGTTCATAGAAGTGAGTTTTTAATGATTTAAATACCGCACGATCTAAAGGCTGGAGATAATAAGATGTGTGACTCGGCATTGATATCAAAATAATGTCATTCTGATTAGCGTATTCTAACATTTCCACTGAATTGCAATGTGCTGAATGGCCGTCGAGCAGAAGAACAAGTTTTCCGGCTGGTTTTTAACCATTCTAAGAATATCTCTAAAGTTATGTAAGCTGATTTTTAAGACACGAACAGTTTTGTTCCTGGAGGCATCCCATCTTCAAACTCCAGTTTTTTATTTTTCCCCTTCATGATACAAGAGGGTGGCAAAAAAGTGTCCTCAGCATTGCAGCAGGCTATAATGGTTATCGTCTCCTCTTTTTCAGTCGATGTTACTGTGAAACCCGCTTTAGAACCTTTTTCAGCGAGCACGTCACCTGGACGACTGTTTAACTGCAAACCTGACTCATCCATATTGAATACGCAATTTGGTGCTAAAACCTCATTGTCTTGCATAAGGACGCTTTCAAGAAGTTGAAAATATGCATTTACTTCTGATTTATTCATGGCATGGAGACACCTTCTGACTTTCTTAGACTAATATATGTGTTTCTGCTTAAGAACATTTGCAACCAGTCATATCCTGCTTTCTGAGTTTCTGTGTTAAATCTATGTTTTAATTTTAACTGCTCTGCAAAATCGTAAACTATTCTTCTGACATCATCCATCGTCAATGGAAAACCTTTGGCTTGCATTGATTTGATATAATCTGCCAACTTCTTCTCATTTTCTTCTCCAAATTAAGAAGTTGGTCCCATAGGCCCTTTTTTGTCATTATTCTTCTTTAATCTTCTTCCTAATGTTTTACTCGGTATTTGGTACTGAACAGCTGCCCCACGCCCAGATAATCCGTCATTTTTCACAGCACTGATAGCTGCTTTTAGTGCTTCTTCAGACCAATTTCCTCTCAGAGCTACTACCTTTCTCTTGTACTTATTAGGCATCTAAAACAATTATTTTAATAGAATACCGTCGGTATATGATGGCCATATGGCCATCACACACCGACTCCAACTGGTCATCTCTCCTTTTCTTCCGGGAGAGATGACCACACCTAAAATATAAACATATAAAAAAAGACAAGCGTAATTTTGAGATTAGAACGAAACGTTGCTTGTATACTTTGCAACAAATGCAGAAATAACCATTATTTTAACAAACTAACATCACAACCATGTAAAACATGAACCCTCTAAAAAATATTTACTCTAGACAAAACAATAAACAAGGATTTTACTTTTTTTTTTCGTCAAAATGTTGGTCGTACCTTAGCTTCCACGCACGACTCGAAGTGAACTGAACAGTAACTAACGACATCTAATCAACGGTTCTATAAATTATTTCGATGGGCCATCTCCCCCTTATGGCCAACTACCCCGAACTTACCCTATAGGCGAATACTGCAAAAGATTTCACCAAGACATTTCCATGATGGAGTAGCAATACCAAGCAAAATGAAATCCCAGATTATTGGCGGACTACTTTGGGACACATAAAAGAGGTGTGAATAGGTTCTCACAAAAATAGTAAAATTTTAAGTATTTCTTATTTTGTTTCCTAATTGTTCAGCCCAAAATTGATTTTTTTTTTGCTCTCAGTAGAAAAAATAAAATTTCATGTCACAAAAAATGTTGAGTGTTACAATCTTTTTGAAGTGACGTTATTATTAGGAACACCTTACACGATCAAAATATGATAGCACGTGATATGTAGGCGTGGTTCTCGAAATATGAGATCAATTTCAAATTTAATACACATAATACTTGAAGTAGAAATGAAACTTTATACATTCCTCAGCGATAGAAATAAATTTTTCCTGGTTTTCTGTTCATATAACAAGTTTTATTCATTATTATTTATATTAAAAATAAGGGGTTAAAGGGGAAAGGGGATAAATAGATAGGTGCCAAGTGTATAAATCCTGTTACATAGCGTTTTCAGGGTTCTCAAAGTCATGGAATTTGAAAAAAAGAATATTTTATCTTTATTTTCAATTTTAATTTTTTTTTTATGGGTCTAGCACACGTGCTGCTGGGAAGTCCCTAAGGCGCTCTAGGAGCGGCCTGTGTACGGAAAAAGTGATTCACGTTGTTCTTGAATCGCTGTAAAAGAACCATAACCAAAGGGAGGAGATGTCGTCGCCTAAGACCAACAAATGGGGATCTTTATATGTTGTTTGGTTTAAATGGTACCATGACAATTTCACCATGATAATGGACAAATTTAAGTTAAAATTACTTATAATGAAAGATATATTGTGTTCAAGGGATGAAGCTTAGAGATGTGGCTGCGTTTATATCGTAATATACGTTCATTTCAGATTTCTTGAAGTCCAAAAATTTAAAAATTATGTTATTTTTTATTATTTCCAAGTTTGTTGAAAGCCCATCCTCTCCTTATTTTTCTAATAATAATATCTTACTATAGAGAATATATTTTGTAAAATACTCAGTCATATTTAAGTTACTGTTTAGTGTAAAACAATCAAATTCAGTGCTTATTTTAGAAGTGCGTGTTTGTGAGAGAAGTACTGTGTAAATCACTCTATCGTTTTTTTTTATTCTTGTTCTCCTCAATACAAATATATTCGCTTGTGTATCTTAAGCGTACTACCTACAAAATTTTGTATCTAAATTATTTTATTATTCCCAATAAAAAATTAAATATTGGTAGCATCTAATTATCGACATTTGAAAAAAGGTATAAGTTTGGGTAGCAGTAAAATTAGCAAGCGGAGTTATAATCGTCAAAAAAATATTTTTTTTTCTATAGAAATATCATACGACTGATGAACAAGGAGTCTGATATAGTATGTATTCATGTTAAAAAAATAGTTTATCTTCTAATAAGTTTCTATTTAGATTAAGCAATTCATAGTGCATATTTTTCCTAAAACATACTTTAAGGTGCTTTTATTGCACTTTCATAACGAACTATTTACAAAAGCATTCACTGCATTATATATATTTTCTTATATAAACAAATAATGAAAATTACACATTCCCGTCTTTCATTTTAAACTTGCCTAAGGACGTTGTTAGAGCACAGTTTGTATAACACAAAATTGGAGCTTAATGACTATATGAAATGCCCTCTGACCACCCCTGTGCTTGAAAGATCATCTTAGGTACTGTATCTATTTGATTCTAACGCCTAAAGCTGCTATTCCTAGAGTTCATTACTCGTAGATGTGTAATATATACCTAGACTTGTAGTATTATGCTTCGTTATATTTGCACCGAAAGATGATATAACTTTGATGCGTAGGATAGCAGGGACGCTAATAGTAGTTTACAAGTAATTTTCTTTAATTTAAAAATAAAATTTCCATTTATTTTATAATATTTATAGGAACCCCTTTATTTTAAAGAGTATAGTCATACCACTTTAACCGCGAATCAAATATTTCCATTTCACACATTTTGTAAAATGTATGAAGACCGATAATTTATTCTTATATATATATATATATATATATATATATATATATATATATATATATATATATATATATTATATATATATATATATATATATATATATATATATATATATATATATATATATATATCTATGTTGAAATTAAGCTAAAAGAAAACAACATAAAATGTATCCTGTTATGCCTAGAAAAATAAATTACACTGGTGAGCAAAAAAATCTACTCAAACTATTTGACTTCATTTAATACAGATCCTAGAATTTAATGTTCATATATTTTTATGGATTTTAGTATCATTTGAAAGGGATAATAGAAAGGAAAAATTAAACAAATTTTAAGTTCAACAATTAAATTTATTAATAGGGGATCTACTCACAACACGACTCGTGGCAAGATGATTGAAGACATTCTTTCAGTAAACAACATAGCTCTTATCAATCATCCTTTCCTCATTCACTTAAACTCTTCATCTGGTACCTACTCGATAATCGACCTTTCGCTCTGCAGTCAGACATTGGCTGCTAACCGTGAACGGGATATACTACCGGACACCCATGGCAGTGACCAGTTTCCCATCATCCTTCGCTTCCCCACATCCAATCCTCACTCTCCTCCCCTTCAGTCCAAGTGGAACATTGCTAAGGCTGACTGAGTTAAATTCAGCGCACCACTATCCCCTCCAGTTTCACAGATTCGTGATATAGACACCTACATTTAAGAGTTCACTAACAATATTCTTAAAGTAGCACACGATGCAATTTCCTCTCACCAGCATCTCGGAAACAAAACTTTAGTTCCATGGTGGAACAGCGAATGTTCCAGGCTACTTAAGACAAGAAAAAAGGCTCTAAACTTATTCAAACGCCATCCAACCCAAGATAACTTCATAGATTACAAGAGAAAGAGAGCACAAGCCAAAAGAATCTTCTAGTAAGCAAAAATATAATCATGGAGGTCAATTATGGTAACTGGTAAGAAAGATAAAAAAACTCACAATTTAACACAATTTCTTCACTGTTCATTAATGGAAACTATGTCTCAGAAACAAAAGAAATCATTGAAGAAGCAATTGCCCTCAATTATCAAACAAAATAACCCCTAGTGGCACAAATACACAATCAAATAAAACAATCTTATCGGACCTGAGCAACATCATCAGTATAATTCCCTTTTCTCTTTGCATGAATTGAATTCCGCAAGTAGAACATCAAAAATTACTGCACCAGGCCCTGACTCCACCCTATTACCCATGATTCAGTACCTCTCTGAATCTGTACTCATCCTTATTGAAATACTCCAACCGTTTCCGGCTTAATTCAAAATTCCCATCATCATGGCTGCAATCCATCATTGTACCAATATACAAAGCTGATAAACCAAGATCATTGCCAAAAAGTTATAGACCAATCTCACTAACAAATCATCTTTGCAAAATATTAGAAAAAATGGTTCATCAGCATTTACCATGGGTCCTAGAAACAAAAAAAAATCTTTCACAATTCCAATATAGATTCAGAAAGTCCAGATCAGCCATCGATCATCTTACATCTCTAGATACCGACATAAGAATATGTGTCTTGTTTCATTGGACTTAAGTAATGCATTTGACTTAACAAACGGCAACGTCATTCTCGAACAATTGAATGAGATGAGTTTCACTGGTGTTTTGCCAAAGTTCATCAAGAATTTTCTATCCCCTACTGTCAAATATCCACATCCTTATGCTAGGTGTTCCACAGTGTTCTGTCCTAAGCCATACACTCTTGAATATTGCAATCCAACCCATCACAAAACTGATCCCTAGTCCCTTGAAATTAAAATTGTTTGCTGACGACATAGTCATTTAGAGCTTCACTCAATCATATATGCATCATTAAACATCTGAGCAACTAACAATAGTTTCATTTTTTCACCAACAAAATCTAGCGTAATACGTTTCTGCAAAATCAGAAATTGCTTAAGAATGAATCCATTTCAAATCAATAATAATGACTCAGTTGGATCCCATATTTCAAACAGCTCAAAGCCCGCACTATCCAAGACCTTAATGTACTCAGAATTCTAGCCAACACTAAATGGGGAGCAGATTTTATTTTCCTTAATAATTTGTATGTCTCTAATTCTTTCAAAGCTGATATATGGTGATTTCATTTACGATGCAGCTAGCAATGCAACAAAAAAATCTTTAGACCCTATACAGAATCAAGCAATGCGCTTGGCAACGGGTGCATGCAGAACTATCCCTATCACCAGCATTCAATGCTTAGCAGCTACACCACCACTTTACTTGACTAGACAGCTATCATTAATGAAATTTTACTCATCCTCATTACAGACACCGCATACAAGATTCTCTTTAAACTTACCCAAAGCCCATAATGCCAATATTGCTTTTCCTCCTAAATCCATTCCCAATAGAATAAACCACTACTTTACTTTACATGGGCTTACTCCCCCTAAATTCGACTATCCGCTTTTCATCACATTTCCGCCCTGGCTTTCTCCAAAACGATCTGTTGATTTACATTTTCATTCCTGCAACAAAAATGACCTAATAGGATCGGAAATTAATCAACAGCTTTCTGAAAGATTAGACACTCACTACTCAAACTTTTCTACAATCTACACTGATGGTTCTAAATACCCAAAAGGAGTGGGAGCAGCTTTCCTACATAAATCCTTTTCAAAACAATTCAAACTTCCTCCACATTTTTCAGTCTTTTCTGCCGAGTTGTTAGCCATAAAAGCAATCAGATATGCAATAAAATACAAGGAAAACAATAAATTTCTTATTTTGTCAGACTCTCTAAGTGCCATAAAAGCTATCAAATCTAGCAATTTTGATTATGCCTACTTGAAACAAATATCAGACCTATTATACATTGCGAAGATTAGAAATATAATCATAATATCAATTTGGCTTCCAAGCCATCAACGAATCAAAGGTAACGATAGAGCAGATCGAGAAGACAAACAAGCCATAGAGAATGGCAATAACATCTCAGGAGGGAATCATATTAATGACTGATGATTAATCTCAATCAACAGAAAGGTTTTTCAACTTGAATGGAATCTAGTAGATCCTATTAACAAGCTGTGGAAGGAAAAACCTTTCGTTTTCCCTCCTCTTCACAATCACAGTCTTAACAGATCAGAGAATGTAAAACTCAGAAGACTGGGACTGGACACACATACCAGACACATTCACATTTATTAAAGAGTGAATCATTGCCACTATGCACAATTTGCAATAAGTCATTATCAGTCAAACACATATTTGAGGTTGTGCATTTTTCGCACCTAAGGAAAAAACACAACATTCCATCAAATATGAAACAAATCATAAACACTTTTCAGACAAATAAGTTGGGAATCATCTGTTACTTAAAACAATTGAACATTGTAATTTAAATTAATTCGAGCGCCAAATAACCTTTGATGTTGACGAGCCCATACACCTAATACCATATATTTATATAAAAAAATATATTTTGTATTCCCCCCCCCCCAGCCCTTATTACTGCTTCCAGTCGGTTTTTCATGTAGCGGGTGAGCATCTTCACCACTCTTCTGTCAGCAACCTTTCAGTCTCTCAACGATGCAGGGACTGAATTTCTGGCTCGAACCCTTCTTTTCAGCTCATCCCGCTTGTGCTCGATTGGATTGAGGTCATGACTCCGAGCAGGCCAGTCTAATGTGGGTAGTCCCACTTCCGCCAGGTATTGCCGCACGGAAGCAGTAACATGTGGCCTCGCATTGTCGTACATTTGCAAGAAGCTATCGCCAACAAACCCTGCGTAAGGAACGACGTGTTCCTGCAGAATCTCATCGACGTACTGGTGAGCAGTAAATCCACCGCTAAGAGTCTCATCAGTCACGAAAACCAAATCGGTTTTTTTCATTCAGTGAAATGCCTCCCCACACCATGACAGAACCTCCTCCGTAGGCGACCGTTTCAGTAATGCAGCACTGCGTATAGCATTCCCCAGGCCTCCTATATCTTCTATCATGGCCATGTAGGCACATTTGGGACTCGTCGGAGAATGAAACGGAGCGCCATTGCTCTAAGGTCCAGTCGACATATTTTCGGCAAATCTGAGTCGCACTGTCAATTTGGATACGTTAGCTAATCTCTTCGAAGTTAGGTTAGCTTCTTTAAGTCTTCTTCTGAATGTCTAATGACAGCCCGATCACGAACTTGTCGGAGCTCCTGGTGGACCTCAACGCCAGTCAAGTGACGATTTCTTAGAGTTATGTTGACAATGAATCGGTCGTCTCGCTACGAGACGCACCTTCTTCTTCCTGATCATGGTCTAAGTGTAAAGGCGCCAGTCTCTTAGTACTCTCCGTAGACTCTGGAAACAGCTGACTTGCTTAGGTGTAGTTGCGCAGAGACTACACGTTGGCTATGCCCTTCTTGTAATAGGGCAATGACTTGTGCCATTTCTTCCGGGATGGTATCCATTTTGATGATGACGTAATTAGTCAGCAGGTATAGCAGAGATGTTGAAGGTTAAAGTTTCGATAAAGCAATGATAGAAAAATGCAGTTGCATGTGTTTTTATAGGAGTGAATAGCGCACACCGAGTACGTTGCTGAGCAAATCAAAAATTGAATGAAACCGTTTTAATCAGTAAAACTAAAATCCAATGTTTTTAGTATTATTGGAAAGAGTAGAAAATCAGCATTCTAATGATGCAAAAAATAACACCACTGATTGAAAATTAAATTCAAGGATCGGTGTTAAATAAAGCAAAATCATTTGAGTCTATTTTTTGCTCACCAGTGTAGAATAAAATAATTTACTGGTCGTTGTGAGCCTATTGCCTATTGATTTAAAACTATTTTGGGACTCATTGTTTATGTTGACTTTATTATTTACTATAAATTGTTTTTCAACAATATTTTAAACTCTGTATGTTGTTGGTGCGAAATTTACAAAATGTAGTAGTGTTTACTTCCCTCGTGAGGTGTTGTGTGTGTATATCACCTTCCGAGATTGTTAATTTATTTTTTTCTTCGCGATATTGATTTCAAATTAGGTTCACATATTAATTAAGTTGGGAAGGAACCTATAGATTTTAAGTGATGTCGTTTCAGGGAGAGGGGAAATACTGTATATTTTCAGTTACATTATGAAAATTTTTATTTTTTTGCTAAAATAAAGGACAAATTTTAAACATAGTTGTCTATAATCCACATGTAACATATGTGACAGAATGATTAGAAGGTTTGCTTTGTATATGTATTGTATGTATTTTTTAGGGTTGTTGGAGTCGAGAAATCTCACAAATATATTATTTTTCTTTATTTCTAATTTTATTATTAAATAATTAAAATTTTTTATAAGACTAACGATGATTATTATTATGATAATAAATTCATTATCGAAAAATAAGCCTTATATATTGTTTATTTAATTTTATTAAATAATTTAGCATGAATGGATTAACTTTTGTATGTTTTATACAAAAAAAATATGGAAAATAAAAATTAGTTATATTTTTTAATTTTTAAAAAAATTATCAAAGCAAAAAATATGAAAGAAAATAAAAGAAGAAAAAAAATGATTTTAGTAGTTAAAAAGATAGGTAATTAATAAAAAAATGATAATTAAAAATCTTAAAATTCCGGTGTCTCGAAGCGGCAACGCTGTAAAGTAAGTTACTGTTGCTTGTATATACTATAGATATATGTATTGAATTTTGTGTTTATTGTGATCAGCTGTTGTAAATAAGTAAAAAGAAATGGATAATATTAAAAAATCAACAAATATTGATAAAAATTGTAAAAAAATGTTTATGTGGAAGCGAAAACGCATTACTGAGGCTGTATACAATCAAAGATTAAGTCAACAAAGTGTTGGTAAACGGAACAGAAAATCAAGTAAGTCTCCTAACCTCTGTGACAGTCGTCGAATTGTTGACATGTGATCACTTGGAGAGAGTTTAAAATGTTCTTCATATAATGAAACACTTTCATTATATCATATTACTAATGAAAAACGCTGTGGTCTAGTATCACTACTACATAAAGTGTGATAAGTGTCTAACGTACAACACAGTATCAACAGACAGTACACATATATTGAAGGACAATAAGGAACATTATAATGTTAACACTGAAGCCGCACTAGGTAACTATAAGTTAAACAAGTAAATTAATTAAATAATTAAAACAAATGCTTTAATTTAGTTTAAATTAGTTAAACTTAATATTACTTACTTGCACCATATGTTTTAATTATATAAACTTATACTATACAATTTAAAACATTTAAATTTCCCGCCATTACTACTAAATGCAACGTTGCCGCTATTTCAGAGATAAAAGGCAAATCATTCACAAGTACCTCCAATAATTGTTATTTTTCATAAAGTTAAAGCTTTCTAATTAAATTTGAAAAATTTTAAAATAATCGCGAAATTTCAATGTCTAACATAGTTAAATTTCCTATTGATGGCATTTTTTTTTTTTTTTCATTTGTTATAACAAAAAATGTGTCATTTTTATATCGAATTGACATATTCTCCATAAGACTATATGTATTGTTAATTTCGATTTTTATTTAAATATGTTTCCTAAAGACCTTAAATTTCTCATAGAAAATTTCTAAACTAATTAATCTATCGAAATAAATCTATACAAAATAGTTTTCATATTTTACGTTTAACGCCTGAACCTCCTTAAATTATTTCTTGTAATTAATATCTTAAAATGAAGTTATCATTTAAAATATAGAATTTTAATGCTTGAAGTAACTTTTTTTTATTTAAAAATTTAGTATTTATTTTAAAACTGCTTGTTCGCTAGGGAAGTATTAGATAAATCACCTTCGATTGTTTTTTTCATAATGTTAAATGAAATTTTACAAAATATTTTTTGTCGATTTTGCAGGTGAACTTTATGTTTAACCATTGGTAGTATAATACACTGTAACTTAGTAGAAAAGGCATTTTAAATTCGACGAAGGAAAATTGATTGTAATGACTTTCTCGAGATTTTGTGGATAAGAGATTCTTCAAATACGGACCATAATATTGTATGAAGTCTCTGTAATGGTTCTTTTTTCGTAGGGGCCATCGAAATAAACTGCACCTCAGTTGTTTGTTAAAATTTTCCGCTCTTTATGACAAAGTTGCATATGGCCAAAATCAATCATTTCCTCCTTTTTGTTTTTTTTTGCGATGTAATCTTCATAGTAAAATTTCATAATCCGATAATTGCTTTTCGTTGATGATTGTTTTATATTTAAAATTTGATTCCAATAAGCAGGCCAATTAAAAGTGCCAGCCACCTTTTGTTGAACTTCCTTTTATACTCATTTAAGTTTACGAGTTAGTTGTATAGGTAGAATAGTTCTTTATTGTCAAAAGTATCCTAATCGGTTAACTATTAGCGGCCATACTTTAATTATCGTTTTTTCACAGGCAGAGATATTTGTGGCCAAGGAGTTGAATTTTACACGTGCTATCTTTTTAGTGTTCCGTACGGAACACATATAAGATGACTTCGGTGTCTGTCTGTCCGTTTGTCCGTCTGTCTGTCACACCCGATTTTCTCAGAAACTATTTGTCATAGAAAGTTGAAATTTGGTAATAATATAGGAATTGATGGCCTCATCAGAGTCATGAATTTTGACTTAAGGGGTTAGTTTTGGGGGGTGAAAAATTTTTTTTTTTTTACTAGGTCATCGAGTATGGTGTCAAATGAAAGCTGGTGAAAACACCAGTAAAAAATGTATATATATTGTAATACTTGCGCACACTTTTCTTTGTACTATTTTTTAAAAATCGCGAAAAATCGCTGTCCCCCACTTATCTCGAAAAGTACTTATCAAAAAATTTTGAATCATGAGTGCATTACCGTTAATAATTTATCTGGTATAAAAAAAAAACAAAAATTTCAAGGTCATCAGTTTTCAGTAAAGACTCACTTGAGGTGTGTTTTGTGAAGTCACTCATCATTTTATACCTCCGTAACAAAATTTTTTATTTTAAAAGCAATCAACGTACGGAACACTAATTGCGCAAGAATAACTTGCACTTGACTGGTTATTTTATGTAATAATCTGTGCAAATGAAACGTTGAGGG
>CM032447.1:126347324-126469824 GCA_019049505.1 Pachyrhynchus sulphureomaculatus
CCAAATTTTATATTTACTTACTTACTTCTAACAATAATAATAACTATATCAGGAGGAAAAAAATATAAGCTGAGCAGGAAACCTTATCATAACCTCAGCATACCCAAGGAAACAGAACTAACTATTTGATTAACCTTCAAATCAATTATAGGCAAGTTAAATTAAGCAGATGGCAAATTAATTCAGTAGTTGCTGGATAACCCAACCAAAAATCACACATCTCTTTCGATTGCTCTTATTAATAAATTGAATACTACAATTCAACAGATAGAATACAATGAATCGTATATCGTAAATAAAGCAAATTTTGCTATTCGCAATAAATAAAACATACTGCGAGAATACAATGTTTATTAAGGACACACAATTACAAGTAAGGCATCCTAATCCAATAAAAACTGCTGACCTATTAAAAAAGATGGGAGATATATCTAATAAATAAATATCAATTTCTATCAGAATTAAAACTGTAAATAGTGTTTTTCTGCTTTCAAAACCTGTGAAACTAGATAGGTTTATTTTGCACAATGGAATAACTTACAGTTTCCCCTATGCATCACTTATTCAAAAAATTTTATATTATTATTATACATGTCGTAAAGATCAGTAGGATGAAATAGTTCTGCGAAATAAATTTGTGGTAAAAAATAAGTTGCACCATGCATTTATGAGTGACCCCTACAAGAAAGTCTCCCCTCAACGTTTCATTTGCACAGATTATTACATAAAATAACCAGTCAAGTGCAAGTTTTGTTACGGAGGATTAAAATGATGAGTGACTTCACAAAACACACCTCAAGTGAGTCTTTACTGAAAACTGATGACCTTGAAATTTTTGTTTTTTTTTATACCAGATAAATTATTAACGGTAATGCACTCATGATTCAAAATTTTTTGATAAGTACTTTTCGAGATAAGTGGGGGACAGCGATTTTTCGCGATTTTTAAAAAATAGTACAAAGAAAAGTGTGCGCAAGTATTGCAATATATATACATTTTTTACTGGTGTTTTCACCAGCTTTCATTTGACACCATACTCGATGACCTAGTAAAAAAAAAAATTTTTTTCGCCCCCCAAAACTAACCCCTTAAGTCAAAATTCATGACTCTGATGAGGCCATCAATTCCTATATTATTACCAAATTTCAACTTTCTATGACAAATAGTTTCTGAGAAAATCGGGTGTGACAGACAGACAGACGGACAAACGGACAGACAGACACCGAAGTCATCTTATATGTGTTCCGTACGGAACACTAAAAAGATAGCACGTGTAAAATTCAACTCCTTGGCCACAAATATCTCTGCCTGTGAAAAAACGATAATTAAAGTATGGCCGCTAATAGTTAACCGATTAGGATACTTTTGACAATAAAGAACTATTCTACCTATACAACTAACTCGTAAACTTAAATGAGTATAAAAGGAAGTTCAACAAAAGGTGGCTGGCACTTTTAATTGGCCTGCTTATTGGAATCAAATTTTAAATATAAAACAATCATCAACGAAAAGCAATTATCAGATTATGAAATTTTACTATGAAGATTACATCGCAAAAAAAAACAAAAAGGAGGAAATGATTGATTTTGGCCATATGCAACTTTGTCTTTAGCCCTCGAAGTTTAGTTTAGGTGAAAAGAATTGCACCACCCCTTACTGCGGTATTGAATAACAGTTTTCAAATTATCAAGACATGCTGCTTCCACATATCAAATGTCAAACAAAACATTTGGGATTATATTTACGTAATCTAGTCTCTACATAGCAATGGAAAAATCCTTTTTTTTATTTTCATTTTATAGGTTTATAGGGCGCTCAGCGTACCAAATTCTTATTTATTTTACTCTATTGTTCTACATTCTACTTAGTATTTGTTCAGATTTAATCGCAAATACTAGTTGATCATAACCACTTATTGTATTATATTTACAACTAACACATTTTAGAAATAGCAGCTTTCAACTGTGTAATCAAATAGATATTGTACGTAAAATAATCTTTAAGACCGAAGTAGTTACATGTCATTAGTTTATAAATTAGGTATTACATCTATATTGTTTTAGGTAAATTTTAACATCTGCCTTGGGTAGTAATCCAACAGATATAATTTCATGAGTGTCTTGGTATGCTAATTAGTCTGAGGTTGTGAACTGAAGCACAAAAACTTTTACAATTTTCTAATTTTTTTTAACTCACTCAAAATGTGCCTAAATATTTGAAGAATAAGAAATGATAAATGATTTGAATGTGCTTTGTAAGCGTAAAAGTATTCCTTCTGAATAGAGCCTAGCAACGTAAACATATGTTTGTATTAAATGATTTTCATATTGTATAGAATCTTAGCTTTCTATAGCTTTGTTATATGAAAAAGGGTACCAAAATTAAAATAGTTACTTTTGGTAAGACCCTCTGCAGAGTATTAAGGTGTACTGTTTTTCAAATAATTAAATATACTTACTACCAATATATTGAGTAGCTTGACGAGGCTAAATGACTGTATTATATAAATTTATAGTTTTTGTCTCGCTAAAGTTTTGCTAATATGACTAAAAGTATGTTGTTTTAAGATCTTTAATTTTTTGTTGATTTAGGTAAACTGGTCCACATTTTAAAAAATATATATATATATATATATATATATATATATATATATATATATATATATATATATATATATATATATATATATATATATATATATATATATATATATATATATATATATATATACGAGGCTGGTTTGAAAAGTTCGTGCAAAGTCCGAGAGATGGCACCACCGGCGCGTATCGAGGTCATGTTTAGTTAGTAGCATCTCTTGAATGAACGCACACCAAGTTTCAGCCATATTGGTATATTTCTTTGTGTTTGGCATTCGTGTGAATCAAGGAAGTCGAGTGATTTTCAAGAAATGGACGAAAAAGAATTTCGTGTGGTGATTAAACATTACTTTATGAAAGACAAAACGCCTCAGGAGACTAAAGAGAAGCTTGATAAACATTATGGTGACTCTGCACCTTCGATTAGAACAGTTTATAAGTGGTTTCAAAATTTTCGGACTGGCCATATGGGCACAAGTGACGCTGAACGTTCTGGACAGCCTGTGGAGGTTACGACTCCAGAAATCATTGATCAAATCCATGATATGGTGATGGATGACAGAAGAGTTAAGGTGCATGAGATTGCTAGTGCTGTGGGCATCTCGACTGAACGGGTACATAATATTTTGCATAAACATTTGGACATGAGAAAGCTATCCGCAAGATGGGTGCCGCGATTGCTCAGTGTTTCAAGGATGGTTTGCAGCTGTTCCAGAAGAATCCGGAGGACTTTAGGCGTCGTTTCGTCACTGTGGATGAAACATGGATACATTACTATACTCCTGAGACCAAACAACAATCTAAACAATGGGTTACCAAGGGGGAATCTGCACCAAAAAAGGCGAAGACCGTTCCTTCGGCCGGAAAAGTTATAGCGACTGTCTTTTGGGATTCGCAAGGGATAATCCTCATCGACTATCTGGAAAAGGGTAAAACTATTACAGGTGAATATTATTCATCGTTATTGGACCGTTTGAAAACCGAGCTGCAAGAAAAACGCCCGCGATTGGCCCACAAGAAAGTCCTTTTCCATCACGACAACGCACCAGCACATACCTCAGCAGTTGTGGTCGCAAAATTAATGGAAATAGGATTCCAACTCGTTTCACATCCCCCCATTTCTCCAGACTTGGCTTCCTCCGACTACTATTTGTTCCCCAATTTGAAGAAATGGCTTGCGGGACAAAGATTTTATTCAAACGAGGAGGTGATTGCAGACACTAATGGATATTTTGCAGACTTGGACAAATCCTATTATTCGGAAGAGATCAACAAACTAGAACATCGTTGGACGAAGTGTATAAGCCTAAAAGGAGACTATGTCGAAAAATAAAAAAGATTTACCCCAAACACATAAGTAGTTTTTATTTTTGCACGGACTTTTCAAACCAGCCTCGTATATATATATATATATATATATATATATATATATATATATATATATATATATATATATATATATATATTATAACATAATCTTCGCAGTAAAAGTTCATAAATATGGAATGGTCAAAGATTGGTACATTTGCAATTGTAATGTTCTATCACTTAGATTGTCAAATTCAATTTCTTCGTAGACAGTTGAGCTATTTTTGTAACCACATAAAGAAATAACATCGGTTGTTCTACTGTTGTTGATTGTTTTTTGTCAATGATTGTTTCTTTTATACTTAAGACTTACTCCAATAAAATTGCCAGCAACTTTTTGTTGAACTTCTTGTTCCACGCATTTAAGTTTAACAGTTACTTGTATAGGTCGCATAGATCTCCATCAACGGAAGTCTCCTAACCGGTTAATTATTGGCATCGATACTTTGATTATCGTTTTCTCAGGCAGAGATATTTTGAGGTCAAGAATGTCGGCAAGTGAAGCATTGAGAGGAGACCTTCTTGCAGGGGTCACTCAGAAATGCAGAGTGCTACTCATTTTTTACACACACAAATTTGGAAGAATTTCGACAACCTATTGATTTTTAGAATATGTGCAAGCAGTAAATAAATAATAATATAAATTTTTTGAATAAGTAATGCATAGGGGTAAAATATAAGTTATTTTATTATGCGAAATCTAGTGTCAGAGATTTTATTGGAAATTGATATTTATTTATAAAATATTTTTGTAATCTCATTTAGTAGGTCAGTAGTTTTTATTGTATTAAGGTGTGTTACTTATAATTGTGTGCAGTGTCGTAGCTAGGGTCTTGAGCGCCCAGGGCAAGACTCGAATTTTGCGCCCCTAAAAAATTCCCGTAAGTAGATATTTTATACAGCTGAAGACAACAAAAATCGCAGAAATAATGAAATTTGGTTAAAAATGTAGTTTTCTCGCTTATTCTGATGAAATTTGGGCCATGACATCATTCGTATTAAACTGAAATCATAGCGAGATTGTTTAGACGTTCTTGGCCAATCTACGATCTCAAATAATTTTTATTAATTTTAAATTGCTAGCAGATGTCACCGGTAGAGCCAATACTAGTCGAAGAGCTATGCCTATATTGGGATAACTGGTCACTAAACCATATTCTTCATGACAGTTCAGAAAAGCAATGCAGTCTGCATTATTTAAATTGGGTAATAGTGATTTTATTCGGTGTTTTTAACTTTCAATTTCCAAACATAACTCATTTGAATCTAAATCTTTGTTGTATTTTAATGCGAGATCAGGTACGGATCTTTTGGAGGTTATCTGTAATGAAAATCCCAACTGATTGATAAATTAATGATGATAGCACCTAACAAATCTATATGAAAAGTTTATTCGTACAGGTGATAATAATATATGGCCAATATTGTTTAAAATTCTATTAGGCGGTATCGCCATTAATTGTTCGTTTGTATAAGATAAATACTTGTTTAAATTTTGAGTAAGTGTCTTGTTAAAGCTCCCTTTTGAGGTTTGCGCCCCTGGCAGCCGCCCCTGTTGCCAGACCCTAGCTACGATACTGACTGCGTGTTCTTAAGAAACATCACGTTCTCAAGGTATGTTTTATTTATTGTGAACAGAAAAATTTGCTTAATTCACTATTACAGTATTTTCTACCCGTTAAATTGTAGTTTTCTATTTATTAATAAGAGAAATCCAAAGGGATTTGTAATTTTCTGTTGGGTTATCTTGCATCTACTGAATTAATTTGTGATCTACCTAATCTAAATTATCTATAACTGATTTCCAGGTTGATCATAAATAGTTAGTTATACCTCCGTTGGTATGCTGAGGTGATTCCTACCAAGCATAACACGTAGGCTAAAAAATTTTTAATCTAGCTACTTAAAACACATTTTTTTGCAAAATTCGACTTTACTCATCAATATAGTCTCTCGCTTTTTTAAAATTTCTATACCTTTCTTGTAGAGGGATTTGTCTTTGCCTTCAAAATAGACCTCAGTTTCGGCAATAAAAGTCCAAATCTCTTTCCCGCGAGCATTTTTTTGAGGTCTGTGAATAGACATTAGTCGCTGGGCGCCAAATTTGGAGAATACGATGGATGAGGAAGCAGTTCAAAATTCAATTCATACAATTTTGTCATGGTAACCATTGACTTATGACACGGTGTATTGTCTTGATGAAAGAGCACTTTTTTCTTGTTCATTTGAGGGCGATTTCTGCCTTCAAACGCACCAATAACTTTATATAATATTCGCTATTGATAGTTTTCCCTTTCTCAGCATAGTCGATGACAATTATTCCATGCACATCCCAAAATACAGAGACTAAAACCTTCCCAGCAGACTGTTGTGTCTTTAGTAGCTTCGGGCGGCTTTCACCGGCTGCCGATTTGATTCCGGTATGTAGTGGTGGATCCATGTTTCATCCATTGTCACATATCGCATGAAAAAAGTCCTTTTTATTACACTTAAACAGGTCCAAACAGCGCTCATAATTATCAACACGTTGTTGTTTTTGGTCCAATGTAAGCAAACGCGGTACCCATTTCGAACAGAGCTTTTTCATGTCCAAATATTCATGCAAAATATGACCAATACGATCTTTTGATATCTCTAGGGTGTCAGCTATCTCAAGCAATTTCACTTTACGGTCATTCAAAACAGTTTTGTTGATTTTTTTGATGTTTTCCGGTATAACCACGTTATTTGGGCATCCAGAGCGTTCAGCGTTTAATCAACACACAAATTCGATTTTTTCCATTGATTAAAAAATATCAAAAGTAGCGTCATTAAAACCACTGTAACTTGTAAACTGATCGTCGAAATGTCATGAAATTTTGACACGTATCGTTTGAAGGTTGATGCTTCCTAAAAATCATATTGACTTTTTGAAAAGGGCGACATCTATGTGTCAGACCAAAAACTTTTCAGCCTACGTGTTATATTTTTTACTGTTGGTATTATTATTATTATTGTTATCAGTACTTATATTAATATGATTTAATAAAGAGTAAATAATATATATTAATAATACATTTGGCTTAAAACATTGATTTTTTTCCGATCCCTAAATAAATAAATTGTTACATTCTAATAAACATGTTCCTCCAGTCATATTCTAACTTCAACTAGGTTTAAGATAAGCTGAATTATTGTTTGTGCTGACGCTATAACTCATCTTTAGAATTTTAAACGAAACTTCAGTGAACATTTGATGGCCCTGGTGTGGCTCTCCAACTGTAACGAGTTATATAAAAGTTTTATTGTTGCGCAATAGGAAATTGCTAGTATAAAATAAGAATATTCTGTAAAAGGAAACTCTTTTGTTTGTGGTATCTTCTTTCTTGCATAATTTTTACTAGTATTTTCCCTTATATAAAAGATCACTATTCAGATGGGGGCTATGATATTATGGCCACAATTACTAAAAAAGGTTTAACAATTTTTACTAACTGGTAGTGTGTATCTCAGTACGAAAAAAATTGCTGTAGACTGAAAATATATGCAAAAGACTGGTACTAAACTATTGTGAAAAACGTATCTTATTTTGTGTTTTGTAAGTTTGAATATTGAATTAAAAATGTAATGTATATGGCAGAACAATATACCTTACGATAAACTTTGATGGACAACAATATACAACTTAGATATCAATAAGGGTGTAGCCGTTGGTATTGTATAAAATGTGTTCATTTTATTATATTGTAGAAAAGAATATTTTAGAACTAAAAAAATTATGTGAGTTGTGTTGTGTATTTTGAATGACTTCTATTTAGAATCATCTAGATTTGCAAGCTGCACCTGTTGTTTATAGATTATTGCAGATATTTGTAAGCATTTGTTTATTATTCCTAAGGTACTAACAGAATTTTAAAAAGTGCTTTATTTATTTGATTCGCATTTTATTTCTCTTATGGCAAATTGTAGTTTTGTGCAATTAGGCTTTATGTTGTTTCCATTTTGGTATATTTTCAATCTAATACACACATATAATAGAATAGTAATAGAAGCTGTTCCTGTTCCGTTTATCGGCAAAGTCACCAGTAACTCATAGAAGCGAAAACATAATTTGCAAATTTTTTCTCCCTTTAGCGTCAGCGTATCTACACTGCCGCGCCGCGTTTATATAATCGTGATACATGAACTTATTTAGTCATTACCCTCTGATCTTTTGTCCTGAAGTAGACTAGCGGCTTGACAGGTGAGCAGCCACAGCCAAGCAGGTAAACCAAGCAGTTACCTCGATCCAACGTCGCAGGTCAATTTATTCTTTTTCTATATTCTTTCGTTAGAGGTTCGACAGAAGGACCAACTAACTAAAAGAAAAGTGCGTTCTTTTTCTCCTTGGCACAAATACCAGACACTGCAAATCTATGCAATCAGTGTGCGTCTTTCTGGGACATACCCTATCAGCTAGGTAAGTCCCTGCAGACACGTATAATCAGCAGCCCGTCTCAGTCTAGCACATATCTAGGAGGATACTGCAGACCTCTGCACCAGTAATTTTGTCCTTGTGAGCCCAAAGACCGACAGTCCGACGACATCTTATCGACATCTCCCCTTCTTGTCATATTATAGGCATATCAGGTAGCGAACTTGTTTTATTTTATTTTGGCTTAGGTAGTTCTGGCATATAGCCACATGCTAATTCAGAAACTTTATACGGAATTTTCAGTATATCAAGAATTATTCACCGATATTAAGCCGTTGCTACTTATTACAAAGTAATAAAAAAAGAAACAGCACCTTCCCTAACATGAATATAGACAGGTTTGCACTCTTCTGGCTCTGGGTCGATTAGAGTATTTCAAAATAAACAAGTAGACCAGGGGTAACATATAAATTTGGTATTACATGAAGATTTTTAACGAACAAGACAATAGTTGTATCCAGAATTCAAAGTTCGAACTTAACTAGATGCTCATGCCCGCTAAGCCCACAGTGCTAATTCGCGAGATCAGCATGGGATTGGTGTTGGACCAAAGGTCACCTGCTGTCAGCCCAGAAAAACTTCCCACAAAGTCAGGAGAAGTGCGAGCCATCACCGCCACATGTCGATCGATTTTCAAAGTTGCTCACCGACTACCGATCTGAAATATGCCGCCAAGATCTGTTTCCTGTTGGAATTATCCTAAGCCGTCGTCAGTTATGTTCCTGTTTCCTGTCTTCACCGCATATGCCTCCTAATGTCGTCAGGTATCGTTGCATCTACCAGAGAGTCATGGCAAGGCCCGATAAGTTTATCTGCCAGAGAGAAGGTACCAATTGTAGTAAGACATTCGGGTAGTACTGTGATCACTGAAAGAGAACAGGTGTAGAGGTAAGTTATTCTACTCTATTCGCTCGTTGCGCCACCAACGACTTGCGTCCTTGTTGGCCGTGACCAAGAGGACCATATACTGCTCCTTGGATGACTTCACCTTATGCTCCACAATCAGTGGTACGAAAAGCCATTTCATTCCGAGCCATGCTCTCGTGCGTTCACTCATACCGCCTCCCTTCTCACACCTCTGTCTTCACTTATTTATACTTCTTTTGAACCGTTCTTTTTAGTTCTACTGTTCCTTCTACTTTTCAGGGCATATCTAAGGTAAAGCCACCATCAACTAGTAGTTAACATACGCAGTGACCTCTGGTTTACCTTTTCTTCACTCTATTAAGTTACCCGACGTCCATTGGTCTCTTTACTACGTGAATAGATGGCGTAACTTACATACATGGTGTGCCACAATAACGGACCATTATTTTTAATTTAATTATTTTACGATTTTTTTTTTATGTGGGTGGTAGTATATGTACTATGTGTTGCGTGTGCGAAATCAGGAAATTGTTTTATTTTTTTTTTGTTAATTAACAGTCGGTCAGGGAAAAAATAATCACGAAAATTTTAAGAAATTTTATTTGGATGGATTCTAAGAATACTGGAAGTAACATATATTATTTCCTTTTTTTAGAAATCCCATTTATAAATTTATATTAAAGAGATTACGAGGTACATATATCGTGTTATACATCGTTTTAGGATTGTCGGAGTTAAGGAGCATGAAAAAATTTTCGTAGTGATCATTTACTTTCCAAAAAATTGATTTTTTCATTGGCCACTTATTTTGATACCCATTACAAGAGCCACTGTTTAAAAATGGTTTGTGTTTTATGTTACGGCAATTTTACAACTTGTCCAAAAATCCCTTGGATAAGACTTTTCAAGAATTTTAAGACAAAGTGTACTGTGAATAAGTAGGCACGTTATTGCTAAAAAAAACCGGTCTAGTGCAAGTTGAACTTGCACAATTAGTGTTCCGTACGTTGATTGTTTTTAAAATAAAATTTTTTTGTTAGGATGGTATAAAATGATCAGTGACTTCACAAAACACACCCCAAATGAGTTTTCAACAAAGTTTGTTTCCAATCTTTACTGAAAACTGGTGACCTTGAAATTTTTTATTTTTTTTTTTATATACCAAATAAAATATTAAAGGTAATGCACTCGTGATAATTTTCGTTCAATCTATACCCCGTGGAGAATATTCCAGAATTTTTTCAAAATTTTTTGATCAGTACTTTTTGAGATAAGGTAGGGGACAGCAATTTTTTAAAAGTAATACGAAGAAAAGTGTGCGCAAGTATTACATTATATACATATTTTTTACTCGTGTTTTCACAAGCTTTCGTTTGACACCACACTCGATGACCTAGTAAAAAAAAATTTTTTTCACTTCCGATTTCACCCCTCAAAACGAACAACTTAAGTCAAAATTTATGTTACGGTGGTATAAAATGATCAGTGACTTCACAAAACACACCCCAAATGAGTTTTCAACAAAGTTTGTTTCCAATCTTTACTGAAATCTGATGACCTTGAAATTTTTGTTTTTTTTATATACCATATAAATTATTAAAGGTAATGCACTCGTGATAATTTTCGTTCAATCTACACCCGGTGGAGAATATTCCAGAATTTTTTCGAAATTTTTTGATAAGTACTTTTCGAGATAAGGCCCGGGACAGCGATTTTTCGCCAATTTTTAAAAATAATACAAAGAAAAGTACGCGCAAGTATAATATATATATATTTTTTTACTCGTGTTTTCACAAGCTTTCATTTGACACCACACTCGATGACCTAGTAAAATTTTTTTTTTTTCACTTCCGACTTCACCCCCCAAAACTAACCCCTTAAGTCGAAATTTAATTCTCAAAACTACATGACTCTGATGAGGCCATCAATTCCTATATTATTACCAAATTTCACCTCTCTATGTCAAATAGTTTCGGAGAAAATCGGGTGTGACAGACAGACAGACACCGAAGTGATCTTATAAGTGTTCCGTACGGAACACTAAAAAGGAAATATCTATAATATCTCATAAGAAAAGAGAGTTTTAAATATGTATGGAAAAATTGCTTCAATGAATATAATAAAATAAAAAAATGTTTATTTTTCACAGCTTATCCCTCCAAAGTGCCATTACCAGCAATGAAAATTTAACCTGTTCTGTTAGAGCGACTTAGCTCATTCCAAATTAAGTAAAAGTGTTCATTTCGTTTAATCTACGAATATCCTATTTTAGGGTTTGTAGATATTATTATAATTTAAATTTTCGAACATCATAAATTTTCAACAGCTGATTGTTTAGATTAACAAATAAAATGCAAAAATTTGATTAAGGTAGTTCAGTCGTAAATCCACTTTTCTTAAGAATTTGATGAAACTGAAATATGATGTTAATCTGAATGTTTTTCCTTTACTTAAAAAATAAAAATTTGACCGATTGTGAAGCCGAGATATTCATAATTAAAGTGCACACAATTAACATACAATATGCCAATGAAGTATAAAAAAAAGGCATAGTTTCGTGAATATATTAAGAAGTTCTCTTATGAATTTTTTAAAAAACTAATTAGAAATTAGAAAAATTTTGAAATAAAAATATATTTTTTTTTTAGATTTGTTAAAAAAAAAATTATAAATATTTAAAGTTGATATTTTTTAAAAGAATAACCGTGTAGTGAGGAACATATATCACAATTTGGCAATGCTCTATGTCGTCATATTTTAGGCGCCAACTTTCAAATAGCATTTATAAATAAAAATGTTAAATGTATTAATTAAAACTTTGAATATTTGTTATGTTTTTCTTTATTATTTAAAAGATTTATATTTAACAAAAATATGTTTGTAGGTTTAATAATTTTTTAATATTTTAAGTTAATCTTTTGTTTATTTATCAACATTTTTACATATCAATTGATAACAATATTAAATATATATTAAAAACTGTTTTAAATAAATAATAATAATATAATAATAATAATAATAATAATAATAATAAATAAATAATTAATGATACTAATGATAAATAAATAAAGTATTATAAACTATTCGTAAAGTAATTGATTACTTTATTTACTATTCGCATATCTTTTGTTACACGTGGTTTGCCATTGTCTTTTCGACTAGATAATAATTGCACTCTTCCTGTAGAACTCAATTTATCATAAGACCTTTTTAGATCTTCCAAAGTTATGCATTCAGATGCAATTCTTTTAATCATAAGATCGGAAATAACACTTTTTAAAGGCATTAAAGAGGGCAGTATTAATCTTTTTATGACGCTCTCTTTACACGATATGTAATTTGTAATTAAATCTTCTCTCTTCAAAAACTCATTTACCAAATTCTCAAGGATTTCAACGTCATATATCATCTCATGGAATTTTTCATTTGGTGCTATCTATTTGTAATAAACCATGCGCTAACTTTCCAAGCTTAAACATTTCTGGGCCCTTTCGGGCGGGAAAGGGTTTTTTAAAAAATTAATTATACCTTGAATTAAATGGGACGAATCAAAACGTGCACTATGGGCAACAAGTATGCAAGGTTTTGGAAAAAAATTCAAAAACTGTTGGAATGAAATTAATGCGCCCTTCAGAGTGATTGTTTTGACAGGTTTACCATATAAATACAAGTTGCCATTTATATTTTCTAAGCCCGTAACTTTGAAGGCGTGGCAATTAATCGGTTGTGTAGGTCTAATATAAACATTGAATGTTTTATCCCGATATTTCGCCGCTATTTGCAAAATATCAGCTGTACTTGAAAATCCAGATGTTTCTAAATCAAAATATACTAAGCCACAGCCCTCGGATGTTATTGAAACATGATTCAATATATTAGTTAACGCTTGAATAACAGAAAGGGAATATTTCCTTCCTGCTGGAAATGTGCCAGAGTTCAGCCAATACCTAAAAAAGGGAGAAGACCTTGCCAAATAACTACCGACCAATCGCACTGCTTTCAATAATATCGAAAGTCATGGAAAAGGGTATCAATCAGCATCTTCTAAAATATCTTGAAGGATTCAACATTATTAGCGATCACCAATATGGCTTTCGTAAAAATAGATCAAGAGGAGATCTTCTGACTTATGCAACACATGTTTGGAACAACGCAATTGAACACTTTGGAGAATCTCGAGCGGTTGCTCTTGACATATACAAGGCATTCGACCGTGTTTGTCACGATGGGCTCTTGGCTAAGCTACGTTCTTAAATGTTTCCTCAGAGACTGTTCTTTACGAGTGGCAGTCGACCGATTTCTTTCTAACACCTTCACTATCAACGCCGGTGTACCCAAGGCTCCATACTGTATCCTACTCTCTTTCTCATTTATATTAACGATCTGATGGAAAAGACCGAGAATCCAATCTATAGCTTTGCAGATGACAGTACACTTATCTCTTCATTCACTTTGAACGCTCGGACATCGGCTACTTAGACGAATATCCGCAGACAGCAGGAAGTCATTCAACTTAACAAAGACCTGGAAGAAATTCTATCTTAGGGTGACAGTAACCAAGTGAAATTTAACGCTACAAAAATCCAAGAGGCAGTTTTTTTCTAAAAAAGTTAACGTTGCTAAACCCGACATAGTTATGTTGGGGCACTCCATTCCTCTAACATCGTCACTCAATTTGTTGGGCGTTAATTTGGGAGCAAAAGCTCAAATTCGACCAACTATGGAATACTGCTCCCATGTTTGGGGCTCCGCTCCCAAACACACACTGCACTTGTTGGATTCTGTTCAGAGAAGAGCTATTCGTCTAATTGGCGACCCGGAACTGACAGGAGGCCTTGATTCGCTGGAACATCGAAGAACGGTTGGCGACTTGAGCCTATTCTACAAGTATTTTCATGGAAAGTGTTCGAAGGATGTGGCCCACTTAATTCCTCCCAGAGCGGTGCATGTTAGAAGTACACGCCGCGCTAATACTTCACATCCGTATGAGGTTCAGCTTGTTACTCCTCGTACAACGCTTTTCAAGCAGTCATTTATCTGGAGAACATCATCCCTTTGGAATAATTTGCCCAGGACTGTGTTTCCCACCGAGTATAATTTACAGCGACTCAAGAACAATGTGAATCGCTTTCTTCGCACACGTGTCGCTCCGCTTTAGGGACTTCCCTGTAGCACGTGTGTTAGACCCAAAAAAAAATAAAAATAAAAAAAATAATAATAATAATGTCACCAGTGTGATAAACATCCATCTGCAGTCCACAGTTTGATTGATACTGTACTCTTTCATGTTTTTCTTTATGTTTTCTCGTGACCTCTTTATTTCCAACCAATAAATTTTCTACGTTTAGCTCTCGATGCTCTTTGTTTTCTTATTTCATCTTTTCTTCCCGTATGATATGTTTCCCAGGAGACACTGACAAAATTTCATTTACATTTAATAAATGACTGTCACCTTCATTTTTTGTTGCAACAGTACTTTCTACTCTGTAACTACATGCTTCACTTAGGCTGTAACAATTATTTTTGGGAGCTTTATGAGCAATAATGTTATTGCTCTCATTAGCATTGAAGCTGCAACAGTAAATTTAGCAGCATTTTTAGCAAACTTTTCAAAAAGCTCTTTCATTTGATTATATAGTTCGTTATCATATAGTTTTAATGTATGAGGCTCTGAACCATTGCCAGCATCAGTTCGGCACCAAACACCACAATTTTCGTGGTGGTCAAAAAAATGATTTGGAATAGATCAAAGAGTATTTGCTAGTACAGTTGCATTTCCATCACATTTTTTCACAGCATACCCGAAACATCGTTTGATATGAGGGATAGTTTCGGCTGCTCTCAACTCTTTGAATTTCTTTTTCATAATAATTAAAGACCCAATAAAATTTTTGTATAAATCATTAGTGTCTGCCAACTTATAAATATGATCTTCGGATCCATGACGAACTGCTGCCATTGTAGAGATATCTTTATCACCTACTAAAACTCGTACTCTGAGCCCTTTTTCTTTCAAAATCTCACTACGGTTTATCAATTCTAGATTAACGCTTATTTCCATGACTTTCGCGCTGACATCGTGATTTTTTCGACAGTCATGATCTTCTCGCTAATGTCTTCTATAGCAGAGCTTACATTTATGATTTCGCACACCATAATCTAAAATTTTCCTACTTATAAATCCAATTATAGATCCATAACCATTTAAGCTATTATAGCTTTTACCGTTGCCCCGTTTAGTACAACCCATATCATAAGAAACTATAATATCGAAAATTTCTCCTATTGCTAAATTAAACTCTTCATTAACTTCAGATGAGGTACCATTCTTATTATCATATGGGTTCTTAGAATTAATGGAGGTCTTTAGAGTCGGGTAATGAGGGTAAAGATCTTCGAATAAATCTTGTGGCCTAAATGAGAAGTAAAGAAAAAAAACCGGTCAAGTGCAAGTTGAACCTGCACAATTAGTGTTCCGTACGTCGATTGTTTTAAAATAAAAATTTTTGTTAGGATGGTATAAAATGATCAGTGACTTCACAAAACACACCCCAAATGAGTTTTCAACAAAGTTTGTTTCCAATCTTTACTGAAAACTGGTGACCTGGAATTTTTTTTTTTTTTTTTATATACCCAATAAATTATTAAAGGTAATGCACTCGTGATAATTTTCGTTCAATCTATACCCCGTGGAGAATATTCCAGAATTTTTTCAAAATTTTTTGATCAGTACTTTTCGAGATAAGGTAGGGGTCAGCGATTTTTTAAAATTAGTACGAAGTGTGCGCAAGTATTACATTATATATATATTTTTTACTCGTGTTTTCACAAGCTTTCATTTGACACCACACTCGATGACCTAGTAAAAAAAAATTTTTTTCACTTCCGATTTCACCCCTCAAAACGAACCCCTTAAGTCCAAATTTATGTTACGGTGGTATAAAATGATCAATAACTTCACAAAACACACCCCAAATGACTTTTCAACAAAGTTTGTTTCCAATCTTTACTGAAGTCGGATGACCTTGAAATTTTTGTTTTTTTTTTTTATATACCATATAAATTATTAAAGGTAATGCACTCGTGATAATTTTCTTTCAATCTACACCCCGTGGAGAATATTCCAGAATTTTTTCGAAATTTTTTGATAAGTACCTTGCGAGATAAGGCCCGGGACAGCGATTTTTCGCGAATTTTTAAAAATAATACAAAGAAAAGTGCGCGCAAGTATAATATATTATATATATATTTTTTACTCGTGTTTTCACAAGCTTTCATTTGACACCACACTCGCTGACCTAGTAAAAAAAAATTTTTTTTCACTTCCGACTTCACCCCCCAAAACTAACCCCTTCAGTCAAAATTTAATTCTCAAAACTACATGGCTCTGATGAGGCCATCAATTCCTATATTGTTACCAAATTTCACCTTTCTAGGTCAAATAGTTTCGGAGAAAATCGGGTGTGACAGATAGACAGACAGACAGACAGACAGACAGACAAACAGACAGACACCGAAGTGATCTTCTAAGTGTTCCGTACGGAACACTAAAAAACTAAATGAATAGGAAATTTTAGGTTTTGACAATAAATGATATTTAAATCAGTTTTATTTTCATATAATACTTCATTTTTATTGTTTACAAATTTTCTTCAATCAATATGGCATTATAAAAGTCAAATTAAAAATAGCTCACAGAGAGAAAAAAAAATAAAAACATTTGTAAACTTAATTTTGTGTGTTTTCTAAAGAGATAAATTTTTTAATTAATATCTTTAATTAAATTGGATATACAATTAATTATTTTAATTAAGTATAAAATATTTACAATTGATTAGAAAATAGATTTATCAACTTTTGTAAAGCCTTAGTCAATTAATTGTGGAAATAAAAAAAATTGCAATATATTTTACAAACATCCTGTAATTTTTGAGGAGTATTTAATTTAATTTTCATTTATTTCTCAGCGATACCACTTTCAATCTATATGTCAAAATTTTTTATTCTTACAATTTTTCCTTCAATTCATCAATTTTATTAATAATTAATTGACGCCCTTCTTGTGCACTACGCCTACAACTGTCTGGCAGCTTCTTCTACTGCTGGACCAATTTCACGGTCATATGTTTTATATAAATTCCATGATATTGGAGGTATATTCATTGAATCCAGTAATTTGTTCAATGCAGTGCACCCGAAACCAGAATGAACAGCACCTTCAAAAGTAACAAATAATTAAGTTGATAAACATATAAAAAAATATATGTAAATGATAGTTGTTACTTCTAAAAAGAAATTAAATAATTCACTAAATATATTTAAATAAATAAATAAATATTTACCTAGAACACCTTTGATGTCGACATCCGAATGTTTAACCTTATTATTTGTAATATGCATTATATCAGTCGGTACATTCGTTATAACAAAACATTCATCACAAGAAATATCTAATATTGAATTAAGAGCTAAACGTTTCTCTTGAGTTATTTTTTCCTAACTCATATAACTCAACGATCCGTCGACCTCTACACGGGTTAGACTCTCCAGTTTTTATTTTTTTTCGCCTCATTCATTACCAAAACCATTTTTTTGTGTTTATTGATGAACTTTTCCTTTGCAAATTTGCCATTATATCGCAACTGATTATAATCAAAAGGCATTTTTTATTTACTTGTGTTTTTTTTTTTAATTTTAAATATACGCAAAGTATAGTAAATAACCTAAATAACCTATGTAAACGTCACTTCTATAGAGCATTTTGTGTACGTATTAGTAGCGTTGCCATATTTATTTTTATTAAAAGTATGTCTTTGCATATGAAAGTTTTCATGTATCGAATACCGTCTCCGACAAAAATAAAATACTATGCCAAAGGTCTTGAAAGATCACTAATAACTCTTAATGTGTTTATAACCTGTAAAAAAATTAACTATTCAGGTTAGTTCGCATTTCTTTGAGTAATTCTATTTTGAACTTTTGCTGAAATATAATATTTACTTATTATTGAGATTGCTTTTTCTTTGATACTGAGTGTCCAAACCATAACTTATTATGTGAAGAAGTTACATGCTAAAGTTGAATAGTTCTGAATAGTTCGAAGTAAATTTTATTGTATTAGAATGATGTAACGTACGTTTATCTATATCCCCGAAATTTTGAGCGCCTATCAGTTTCTATATTTTAAATTGAACAGATCATTTTATTTCCTATTTGAATTATACCCAACTTTATCCTTGGAAATTACCAGTTGATTATGAAACAAATAGGTTAGCTAATAAATTCATTTTTCAAGAGATGTATGGAATAGTTATCATGACAATGAATGTAGTACTATAGCAATGGCATTCTCTAAATAACTTACCAACAAAGCCTTAAATCATTAGGATAGACGTAAAATTTCGTCAACATTTTTTTATTGTTTGCCTCTGTTTCAAGGATTTATGACATTGGGATTTTTACATCATCATGGTAGGTAAGGTATTCGGATACGACAGGTTTTTGCAATTTTAATCGAATCAGTATTTGCCATTAGAAAAACATTACTTAAAACAAAGATACATGCTTCCATACCAACCAACATATAATTATAAAACCCCTTAGTATACTGCAGATGGTTCATTAGAGTTAAAATAGAGGCTCAATTAAGTGAAACTTCGAAAATATTTAATTACTTATTCCCATTTACCAAAGTTTATAATCAGAAGAGCTCAAATGAGGAATTAATATGACAGATTTATAGCTTTATTTAATTTATCGTTGTTTATTTGACTTAAGTTTATACCAGCAATGAGACCTTAAAAACTGTTGTCTTTGGATCCCACACTTTTTTTTGAGCTGTTCACTGCCCGAGTTTAATAATTAGAAACCTTGCTTGTAAAACTAGTCTTGCAAGCTTAGTAGTTAGTAAACAACTAAAAATTTATTACTATTAAGTTATTTAATTTTGACCATTTGTTGCCAAAGAAAAGTATTGTATTTGTAAAAAATTACAAACCGAGATTTTTACTTTGTTTTTTTTATGGGTCTAGCACACGTGCTACAGGGAAGTCTCTAAAGCGCTCCAGGAGTGCATGTGTGCGAAAAAAGCGATTCACCTTGTAAAAAGGTGTCACGTGTAAATAAAATTGTAGGGTTTCTAGATCACGAAAAAGACCATTAATTTCCGCAGTCTGTCGGTTTATAGATCTGTTAACACAACAACTCTAGAGTGAAATGAGATATTAGCTTCAAACTGAACATACATATAATACATAACAAGTGGATGATGTCCATTTTATCTGAAGGATATTGGTTAAGGTACAGGGGTGGGGTTGATAAATTTTATATGAATTTAATAGTAATATGATAATTTTTCCTGATTTTTTTGTTAATATAATAAATAATTATTATATAAACATATTTATAGTAAAACATAAAAGGGGTAAGGGAGAAGATTAGAAGAATATTTTCGTATATATAGCGTTATATGCCCTCTTAAGGTTTCTAGGATCAAGGAATTTAAAAGTTGTTTTTTTTCTTATTATTTTCTAGTATAAGCCGTGAAGGGGTAAAAGAGATGGGGATCGTTAAATATTGTATTTTTTCAATGGTATTTTGAGAATTTTTCCAGATTTTTTGGTTTATGTAATTTACAAATTTTAACATAAATTTATAGTGAAATTTATAAGGGTTAGAAGAGTTGTTTCATAAATATCGTGCAATATGTCCTTTCAGGGTTCTTGGACTGTAGAAATATGAAAATTAAGTTACTTTTTCATGCATAGGGAAATGGAATGCAAGAGATGGGAAAATCTTGTGTAGGTTGAATAGCATTATGAATTTTTGTTTTGGGTGGGAGAATGGGCGAATTATTACTATTTATCGTGTTACAGGTCTTTTTTGGGTTTTCTTCGGTTAAGGAATCGAAACATTACATTTTTATTTTTTTTCATTATTTTTAGTGTTAACTCGAAAAGACGGTGAAAGGATTATGATTAGAATTGTATTATAAGAATTTTTCCTGGTTCCTAATTGAGATATTGGCTATTTATATATTGTAGCCTATGAAAAGGTGTTTAATTTAATTGCGCCCCACGTAGACTGCGTCATTTAGTAAGGTGTTAACTCGCCTGCTTTTTGCGGCGTCATTTTTGTACCCTGTGGAAAGTTGTTTGTCCCACGCTTGAGCGCAATTTTCTTGCAGCCCCGCTTTAATTTCTGATAATGAATTGAGTGACTAATGATTTTAAAAGAACTAAAGAAATTAAACAAACACTAGCTCAGTTTTCCTTGGTAGAGAGATATGGGTAAGAGATAATTTTTGTACGTCTTTTTGGAATTATTTTTCTATTTTTTAAAAAGCTTTAGCTGTACAAATTTTGGGCACCATTCATTTTAAAATAGAAAGGATCTAACTTCAGCTAAAAAAAATGAAAAAATACTGAAAGGGTGTACAGTTGTTGAAAATAAAAAACAGTTTGGTACAGCCGTCATTATCCTGAAAAGTAAGATAGGTATTCAGTGAGACACTAGCTTTAATCAACAAAAAGAAAATTTATTCATGATTTTAAAATAAAAGTTCTAACCTCTGTGTTTTTAAGGATTAAAAAAAATTCTAGCCTAACAGGTAGTTATTATTATTAGAGTCCCTAAATCAGACATTTAAATTCTAAAACCTGACTACCCCCGAAAGTGAAGAATCACTTGTCAGTTCAAATTGCTATTAAGGCACTACTTCGGGAATAGGTCTATTGATGAATGTTCTGGTAACTTACGGTTTTTATTTGGGCTTCTAGGCCTTCGATGGAACACAAAACCGATTTCACACTTTGTAGGAAACACTTATAGAGCCCACTACGGCTTTACGTTAGAAAAAAAACTTGTGCTTTACTTAGCTCTCATAATTGTTGCTATGAGCCTCTACTGCGGCTCGGTCGAAGTAAGCCTCGCTGCGGCTCGATGGAAAATTAGCCTACTTGGCGGCTTGGTCGAAACAACCTACTTGGCGGCTCGGTGGAAATTAGCCTGGCAGCGGCTTGATGGTACTAGCCGAGATTCCTTTCCTCCGGACCCTTAAATAAACCGTGGGCCCTCTCTCAGTAATATGGCGACGCCGGAACCAAAACTCCGGATACAAAGATTTGACCAATCCCGGCGTATCGATCGATTCGCTCGGAAACCCGCACTGCACACTAATATAACGAGCGGCTAGCAATTTCTGATTAATATACTGCTCGATACAAAAATGAAAAGAAGTACAATTTAAAACGAAAAATCAGTAACATTACATGGTCTTAAAATCTAGGAAAAAATGAATGTTACATTTACCCCCTTCCAAAAAGAAATAGACTACACTAGTCTATTAAACTAAGGCTACTTATGAAAAGGTACAAAGTGGTACACTATCACTTAATACTAAGGTCAGAACTTAAAACAAAATTACAAACTTCGGACCTTACTACTAGACTTAATTCAATTAAGCACTAATATTAAGTACAATGAAAACCAAATGAAAATCTTTGCATGTACACAAGAATCTTATAACTAGACTTAACTTAATTAAGCACTAAGGTTAAGTACATCAAAAAGTAAATAAAAATCCTTGCATGAACATAAGAAATACCTGTTCAAAGTAACAATCGCGGTCTTCTTATATAAAAGAATCAGCTCTATTATTGTTACCAAAACAAAAAAAAATATAACTTTGTCTAGACTCTTGTCTAAATCAAAAAAAGTGAACTGAAACAAAGTATGAACACCCCCCTTAAAATATTTTAAGGATTGTCTGAAAATTTTCTATTTCAGCAAAAGAAATTTATAAAAATTCTTAAATAAAGAAAAATAAAAAAACTGATTCTAGTGCAAACACTTACACTAAAAAGAAAAAGTCTTGTGTCAGACCATTTAGCACAAGGCCAAAAAAAAAAATATCTGGATAAATATCCAGACAAACGCTCGGGAAAAATCGCTATCAATGCTCTAGCTCATCGCTAAGAGAACATTCCAAATCTAGTATCACTACTAGTCGCACTCAGAAAATAATCGCACTCTACGTCGCAATGTCGACGTCCTAAGACGTCCAGACATGCTAAAATCGCCAGGGAAAACGCTACATCACGCAATGTCGACGTCCTGAGACATCCAGACATGCAAAAATCGCCAGGGAAAACGCTCTGGTTAATCGCCAGAAAACACGTCAGCTCCTCGCCAACAAAACACTCTGGTATATCGCCAGAAAAAAACTCGGCTCCTCGCCAAGAAAACACTCTGGTATATCGCCAGAAAAAAACCTCGGCTCCTCGCCAAGAAAACATTCTGGTACATCGCCAGAAAAAAGCCTCGGTCCTCGCCAAGAAAACACTCTGGTATATCGCCAGAAAAAACCTCGGCTCCTCGCCAAGAAAACATTCTGGTACATCGCCAGAAAAAAGCCTCGGCTCCTCGCCAAGAAAACACTCTGTAAATAGTCCTCGACTACACAAAGTCTGCGTTCTAAAAGAACAATCTCGCCATTAACATAGTGAGCAGCTATAAAAGCTAACAATATCACTATAGGCACAGTGAATAGCTATAAAAGCTAAAATTCACCCTAAACACAGTGAATAGCTATAAAAGCTAAAATTCACCAAACTGAATGATCCTGCTTCAAAAAGCAATGTTCACTAAGAACAGAATGATTAGTCTGCGCACAACTAACATTCTAGGAAACATTCCCAATATAACTGTATGAGACAGCAAGTCTCGAAATAGGACCTCCCTAAAATCATAACCCGATATATAGGAGTCCATAAGCAAAACGACTCAAAATCACGCATTTTGAGCACATGCCCTCAGGCAACCAAAACACACCGAAATATATACAGAAATATATACAGAAATACATACAGGAGTTCAAATCCCAAACTCTTGGTTATGATAACTCCATACTGAGCTTGGTGAAAGCTCTTAGCAAAAGCTAATCAAATCTTCGGCACATCGCACCAAAGTGACAAATCTGCCTAGAAACATGAACCAGAAGAAATGCCCTCCGTCATTCTTCAGGGTGGCTACACAGAGATATAAAATTTAACCAGCATTGCGCTTCTCCAAGTTGCATGAAGAACCCTCGTGTACTGGTCTCGCCCTAGAACAACAACGAAAAGAATTTAATCCATCCCACATAACAGGAGACAAACACCTCGCCACGATATACTGAATGGTGGAGACAATAAAATACGGAAATGGTGACCCTGGTGTCCACCAACAAAAGGGAGTAGATTATAGCATCCACTAAACTGAAACGGTGTCTACCACACCACCATAAGTCAAAAAAAATTAATCAATAGGGTGTTCCGAAACACACTACTGCCAACAGCCTGTCACCACTAATAGGCTAATTGGAGCTGAGGTCGACTACAGTAGCTAGGCTCTCCTTTGGCTCAAATAGAAATAGCCATTGGGTAACAAAACCTCTAAAGGTTCCAAAGGTCAAACATGCGCCCCCCATAGACTACCCTTCCAATCAGTCTGTTCCTCAGGAAGACTAACTCCCTGCCAAACGTCGTAACGGCATCTGTTAGCACCCGGTGCATCACAGCCTGTAAAAACAGATAACTCATGGGATACAACCTAAAAGGTTTACAAGGTTAGCTTAACCAAGCTTCTAACGGAAATTTCCAAAAAACGAAAATGAGTTTAAAAAGCTACATGAAGCAAAAATTTCTCTATTTTGCGGTGGCAACGCAACAAAACTTTTGAAGACGACAAGAGCTTTTCCAGCTTAATCAGAAACAAGAAGAAAACATCGTTGACAGCTAAAATATTCGATCATGGTGTTAATCGTCTCCCTAGACAATAGCCTCTAGAAGAAACTGCTACAGGTATCAGGCATAACCGTTTTCTGTCAGCCCAAACTTCTAGATTACCTCTTGGAAATCTAAAAATTCGGTTAGGAATCTTCCTTCACTGCGCTTAGCCTCTCTTGACAAGGTTCTCATCTCGGTATCAGATTTTGTTCATTTCTTTGTGAAACGACTGTCTTACTCTGCTCTCATCTCTTGTAAATGATCAGCCTTTAGTTCTCCTGCAGGACTTCAATTTCCTATCAATCTGATAGTATACCGAAAAAACTCAACATACGCCTATGAGTCCATGCAAAAATTTTTTTAAAAAAAATTAGTGACTCAAAGGTAACGTTTAAACGGCTCTGAAAAGAATAAAGTATACCCTCAGTTTGTCAATTCAGAAGACGATCTAAATCAAAATAATCCAAGTCTTAGACTTACTGGATAAACCAAAATCAATTTACTCTTAATTGCACCCAACATATACCAGTAAGGTAATAGAAATACACCCACTCGGGTAACAAACTTTGAAATTGCTCATAAAAATTTTTGACTCTACATCACACTACACGAGCTACATCTTGCGCTTGTCCTAACTCAAGATCACCTTGGATTGCCTCTAATCAAAATTTCGCTTCCAAGTGTCAAGAACTGGATATTTTTTGGGGTCATAAGCAAATCAAATCCCGCGACCACCGACATACCAGTCTTATGATATATCCTGAGTGTGACTCTTTCGCAAGCTCGCAACAGCTGAGTCGATGCTAAACATCAACTACAATCAACCTAAGTTTGGATATGATCAGTACCCAAAACCTTAGCATTAAACAACAAAAGTAAGCTATTCTCTGCTCAACTTTTTATAACAGTCAAAAAAACGAGGTCGTCACCTCTACAGAGCAACATCAAAAAAAAATAAAGTAAAGCAATTAAGATAATGTAAATATAAATTATTCTTCTTCTGACAAACTTTCATTAGGGTTAGGTTCATTGAATGGTTTTAAGTCTTTAATATGCCATTGTCCTACTTTAGTCCCATCTAAATTAACTAAACCATAAACTAAATCTGAAATCTTTTCTCTTATCACGCAATGCACGTACTTAGGTACCAACTTAGATGTGAATTTATCAGCTGCACTGGAAAGAATTTTATTTTTTCGCCAAACGTGATCTCCTATCTTAAAGGCAAAATCCCTTTTTCTAAGGTTGTAAGACTTACTGTTCCGTTCATAAGCCTTATGTATCCTACTACGCACGTCGGTGAAAATATCTTTTAAACCCTTTAAATTTTCGGCGTACGCACCCCTGTTACCCGGAATTATTTCGCTGTCAACATTGACATCCAAATCTAAATTTTTATAATACGATCCAGATAGAGGTATATGTCTGCCGTAAACTAAGAAAGACGGTGTGAACCCTGTTACTTCGTGTCTTGCGGTATTTATTGCTTGTTGAATTTTGGAAATATTGCCATCCCAAGTGTCATGTGAATCAACGTAACTTCTTAAAGCGGTCCCGATTGTTCGGTTATTACGTTCGACAAAATTACATTGTGGAGAGTACACGGGATTAAAACGGATATTAAAACCATAAGTTTCACTTAGGCTCTTAAAACTTTTAGAGGTAAACTGAGTACCGTTATCGCATATCAAGAGCGATGGAACACCGTGGATTAGAAAGACATTATTTTCCAAAATTCTCTCTATATATCCAGCTTTAGAGCTTTTCAAAGGAAATAGCATGGTATACTTTGTAAACCAGTAAGAAACCACGAGAAGCCATTTATTTCCCTTTTTTGAACTTGGGAATGGGCCTACTAGATCAGCTGCTATGACTTGAAAAGGGTAATTAACCGTTTTCTCTTTTCCCATCAGTCCCATAGGTAGTGCATTTGGAGATTTCTGCGCTCCACATACTTCACAAGTCCTCACAAACTTTAAGATATCAAAACGCATTTTTGGCCAATAATACTGTTCCTGAACCCTGTGAAGAGTTTTATAAAAACCAAAATGACCAGAAGTAGGAGGAGTGTGACACATGTCTATAATTTCCTCTCTCTGTGGTTTAGGAACTAGTATTTTCCACTCGGGTACATTAACTTTTAAAGGCAACTGGTTTGGGATAAATTTGTACACGAAATCATTTTCCACCTTCCACTGCGGAAAATTTTGAGGAAATTCTTTAATTTGCTGCCGTAAATTATCGTACCATGGATCAATGCGATCTATATCTACTGTATCGATCCTTACGCCAATTTCTGCATTAAGACTGTCTTTTTTCGTCCACTTTATGATCTGGGATTCTTGACAAAGCGTCAGGAATAACATTGTGGACTCCTTTTCTATGAATTAAATTAAACGTATGTTGTCTCAGCCTAATCGCCCAACGCGCTAGTTTGCCACTAGGGTTTTTAATAGAATTAAGCCACAATAAACTATAATGATCTGTTATGACCGTGAAAGGAACACCTTCTATGTAAGGTCGAAACTTTTCGATGTTAAAGAGTACTGCTAAACATTCTTTTTCAACAACCGAATAGTTACGTTCAGCCTTTGATAAAGTTCTACTGGCATACGCTATCACTCTTTCCTCACCATTGATTTTCTGTGTTAGGACGCCCCCTAAACCGGTATTAGAAGCATCACTAGAAATATAAAACTGTTGGGAAAAATTTGGTTGGGATAAAATGGGAGCTGAAACCAATAGCTCTTTAATCTTTATAAAAGATTCTTCGGCTGCCTTTGTCCAATCTATCGATTGTCTTTTTTTTCGTCCTTTCAAAAGATCATTAATAGGCGACAACAGGGTAGAAAAATTCTCGATAAAACGTCTATACCATGAACACATTCCTACGAAGCGCTTAACTTTCGTAGTATTAGTGGGTCTCGCATAATTAACCATGCTTGCTACTTTATCCGGATCGGTACGCAAGGAATTTGAGCCTACAATATAGCCTAAAAACTTTAGAGAAGTTTTGAAAAAATCACATTTGCTCAAATTTATCGTCAGTCCGGCCTCTTTCAATTTATTTTTTACTTCTTTAAGTAAGCGTATATGTGATTCGAAGTCTTCCGATGTTACTAAAATATCACCGAGATAGGTAAAAATATGTGGCTCATATTTCGGACCAAATATAGCGTCCACTAAACGTTGCTGAGTTTGAGCAGCGTTCTTTAGACCAAACGGCATAGTGACGAACTGAAATAGACCTCGGCCTACTACTGCAAAAGCGGTCTTTTCCTTAGAGGATTTGTCCAAAGGAATTTGCCAGAATGCCTTTCTAAGATCTATCGAGGATACATACTTAGCATTCCTGAGTAATGTCAAAATTCTATCGATGTTCGGTAATGGATAGTTATCAAATTTGCTGACCTCGTTGAGCTTTGTTCCGTCAAAGCATAGACGATACTGTCCATCGGCCTTTTTCACCAATAAGATTGGAGAACACCAAGGACTGTTTGATTCTTCAATCACTCCGAGTTTCAACATTTCGTCTAACTCTTTATTTAATACTTTTGACATATACGGAGACATGGCGAAGGGCCTTGTCTTTACAGGACTGGCATCAGCCGTATCTATAGACATGGTGATCTTATTCGTTCGGCCTAACCTATCTTTACTACTTATTTCTTTGAAAGAGCTTATTACGTTTTTCTGCGTTTAAGCGTTCCGTCCGCGAGAGATCATCTAGGGTACATAGACGCGAGAAAAGGTTTCCTAAAGAACTTTCTGAATAACAATCTTTAAAACTTGTATGAGAATTGACTTCTAGGGACTGTGGATACCACGAATTATCTTTAAAATTTACTAAAATTCCGAATTTTTGTGCAAAATCACATCCTAAAACCAAAGTATGTGATAGAGAAGGTACTACTAGAGCAGAGATTACTAAACAATGACCATTGCAGACTAGCGGCAACTCAACCGTACCTAAAACTTTTAGACGGCTGCCATCTGCAGTGGTAACACTTCTATTTTTGACATGGCATATTTTTATACTTAAACGACTTAAAATTTTAATACCATTCTGACCTACAACGGAGGCATTTGCACCAGAGTCAAATAAAGCCGAAATGGACACCTAATAGATTTATCTTTATATGCGGTCTATTATCTAAATATTTATGCACGAATAAAGGAGACATGTGACCATTTGGAGAAGCAGGAGTTTTAACTTGAGAAGGAGAATTTTTATTAGACTTAAAAAAATCAGAAACTTTTTGTAACCATTTAGTCCAATCTGATCTACTGGAATATTTTTTGTCCATCCGTGTTTCTAGAACGTTTTGGATTAGGGGCTATACTGCTAACGTGAGCTTGTGACTTAGCCGAATGTTTAGAGGCTTTTTTTCTGGACTTAGTGTATCCGCCTCGGTAATATACCGTCCTTACTCGTTTTTTGTACACTTGGGGCATGATGCTAGTCTCACACCAGTTGTTCCACATTTGAAACAAAATACCCTCTTCGGTGCTGTACAATTTTGGTAAGTGTGATTCGGACCTGTGCAATTCCAACACGTGAAAATTGCCTTAGGTGAAACCGACTTGTCGTTCACTTTAGCTGCAGTGTCGCTAATTTTAGAGTCACTATCTTTTCTTTTACCCGTTTTCCGGTTACTCCTAGAGTTCCGATTTAAATTCCCAACTTTATTTGTCGAGACTCCACTTCGGCCATTTGGATTATACTCAACTTGATGTATATTAGTTTCGCCTTTTGGTCTGCTCTTTTCCAACAAATAATCGGACTCTTCAAGTTTTCTACATAACCCGGCGAGTTCGGCTACCGAATTAATATCTAGTAGAGCTAACCGATTGACGAAGCTAGGCAGAACATTCCTACGTATAAATTTAACTTTGGTACTTTCCAAAGGCTTGGTGGATAACCTACCAAATAAAGATTCCATGTGGGCAATAAAAATCACAGTGGACTCATTCTTCTTTTGTCGCCTCCTCTTTATTTCCGACCACAATTCTTCATCCTCATCACAGTGCAAGAAGTCCTTCTTTAGCCTATCTACCAAGGAATGCCAGTCGTTGACACTTGATTTTAGGCTTCTAAACCAAATGAATGCATCGCCAGTGAAGAATTCAACAGCAGAGCTGAAAAGTTCATCTTCCGATACTTTCCTAGCTTGAGCTATTTCAGTCAGCCTCTCCAAAAAAGGATAGAGTCTCTTTGAGTCTCCATTAAATTTCAATTGCCATTCGCTGACAGGAATATTTCTGGCTGCGCAATTCACGATTGGAGCTGGTACGTTTATGACTGGGGTTGTAATAGGCAACTGTGGTAACTCATGACCAGGAGCTATCTTTTCTGCAAGATTTGCTTCCATGAGCACACACGTAGCTATTGTTTCCTGAACATATCTGGAAAACTTCGACGCTTCCTCTTCGTCATCCGGCATGGGAATTCTTTGTACGCGACCCGCAACATGCGATAAACGTGACTTAACCCGGTGTACAAGTGAATCATTTGGATCGCCGTCATAACTATCGATTAAGTTTTGGATAGAATTTAAACTCTTTTCGATACCAGCCGTTTCTTCTTTAAAAGACAGAGTGTCATCCCCTATTTTTATCGTTTTTCCGGGCTCATTAATTTCTTTACTTAAGATCCTCGTTAGAATCTTTCTTTTATCCGCGACCGGACGTTCTGAGAAAGTACGACGGATTTTCAGTTCATAGTCTAATTCATATTCTAATAGGTGATTGACTTTAAAATTGAAGGCTTCCATGATAAATGAATACAATTTAAAATAATTGTTTAAAAAGTCGTGAAAATATTTCTCCTGTGCTCCCAATAGTCAAAATAAAAAAATCTGTAAAGGCACTTAAAATATGTAAACTTCTTTAAAAAATTTTCAACAATTTCAAAAAAAATTTCTAAGTATTGCCTTGTATTAAAATTCTTTTACCAATTATGTTAAGAATTTTCAACAAAAAATCTCCAAATACCGTTTCGTATCAGCAAAGTATTTTTAATATTCATGCAAAACATCGGTGAGAAAAAAGTACATTTTTTTCTTCGGTTAACCGCAAAATAAATCTAACACTGCAAAAATTAAAGTAAACCAGCACATCTGCTAATCTGAACTATAAAAGTAGCTTTTAAGAAAAAAGTAGGAATCTCTTATCTTAGAGTCGATTAACAAAGTTCAAATATCTAAACCACCATCAGATAAATTGAAATAAATAATTCTACAAATTTCCTGCTTTTGTCTTATTGCTATAGTGTAGTTTCGTTTAATTAAATATTATGAAATAAAAATATCTGAAAAGTTAGAGCTTTTACTTTGTTCGGAAGCTAGTACACTGAACCCTTTAAAAAATAAAATTCCAAAAGCCCCGCGTTGACAGCGCTATTTTGTATCTTGTGAAAAAATGTTTAATTTAATTGCGCCCCACGTAGACTGCGTCATTTAGTAAGGTGTTAACTCGCCTGCTTTTTGCGGCGTCATTTTTGTACCCTGTGGAAAGTTGTTTGTCCCACGCTTGAGCGCAATTTTCTTGCAGCCCCGCTTTAATTTCTGATAATGAATTGAGTGACTAATGATTTTAAAAGAACTAAAGAAATTAAACAAACACTAGCTCAGTTTTCCTTGGTTGAGATATGGGTAAGAGATAATTTTTGTACGTCTTTTTGGAATTATTTTCTATTTTTTAAAAAGCTTTAGCTGTACAAATTTTGGGCACCATTCATTTTAAAATAGAAAGGATCTAACTTCAGCTAAAAAAAATGAAAAAATACTGAAAGGGTGTACAGTTGTTGAAAATAAAAAACAGTTTGGTACAGCCGTCATTATCCTGAAAAGTAAGATAGGTATTCAGTGAGACACTAGCTTTAATCAACAAAAAGAAAATTTATTCATGATTTTAAAATAAAAGTTCTAACCTCTGTGTTTTTAAGGATTACAAAAAATTCTATCCTAACAGGTAGTTATTATTATTAGAGTCCCTAAATCAGACATTTAAATTCTAAAACCTGACTACCCCCGAAAGTGAAGAATCGTGATTTTCACTTCACTTTTTGTCAGTTCAAATTGCTATTAAGGCACTACTTCGGGAATAGGTCTATTGATGAATGTTCTGGTAACTTACGGTTTTTATTTGGGCTTCTAGGCCTTCGATGGAACACAAAACCGATTTCACACTTTGTAGGAAACACTTAGAGCCCACTACGGCTTTACGTTAGAAAAAAAACTTGTGCTTTACTTAGCTCTCATAATTGTTGCTATAGGAGAGCCCACTACCTCTACTGCGGAGCCTCTCTGCGGCTCGGTCGAAGTAAGCCTCGCTGCGGCTCGATGGAAAATTAGCCTACTTGGCGGCTTGGTCGAAACAACCTACTTGGCGGCTCGGTGGAAATTAGCCTGGCAGCGGCTTGATGGTACTAGCCGAGATTCCTGTCCTCCGGACCCTTAAATAAACCGTGGGCCCTCTCTCAGTAATATGGCGACGCCGGAACCAAAACTCCGGATACAAAGATTTGACCAATCCCGGCGTATCGATCGATTCGCTCGGAAACCCGCACTGCACACTAATATAACGAGCGGCTAGCAATTTCTGATTAATATACTGCTCGATACAAAAATGAAAAGAAGTACAATTTAAAACGAAAAATCAGTAACATTACATGGTCTTAAAATCTAGGAAAAAATGAATGTTACAATATATATATATATATATATATATATATATATATATATATATATATATATATATATATATATATATATATATATGTATATATATGTATATATATATATATATATATATATATATATATATATATATATACACATATATATACATATATATATATATATATATATATATATATATATATATATATATATATATATATATATATATATATATATACACATATATATACATATATATATATATATATATATATATATATATATATATATATATATGTATATATATGTATATATATATATATATATATATATATATATATATATATATATATATATATATATATATATATATATTATATATACTAGCCGGGCCCGCGGCTCCGCTCGCGTGGACTTGATTCACTACTAACGTCACTGCTTATTCCTTATGTTACCCAACGTAATAAAATATCTCCCATTATCTCTACATAATTTCCATTATCTAGGCTTATCTCTATCTCCCATTATTTCTCCTTATCTCTCATTATTTCTCCTTATCTCCCATTATTTCTCCTTATCTCCCATTATGTCACCTTATCTCCCATTATCTAGGCTTATCTCGATTGATTTCCTATTATTTCTCCTTATCTCGCATTATTTCTCCTTATCTCCCATTATCATACCATAACTCCCATTATCTAGACTTATCTCTGCTTATCTCCCATTATTTCTCCTTATCTCCAATTATTTATACTTATCTCCCATTATCTCACCTTATCTCCCATTATCGAGGCTTATCTCGACTGATCTCTCATTATTTCTACTTGTCTCCCATTATCTCACCTTATCTCCCATTATCTAGACTTATACCGAAATATGTAGAACATATGTATAAATTTATAAAAACACGTAAATCGGATAAGTGGTTCTCAAGTGATAAGCGCACTAACGGACAGACAGACAGACAGGCAGAGAGACAGGCAGACAGAGAGACGTTGCATATTATATATATTCTAGATAGAAAATTATAGATAACATGGCCATTAAAAAAAAAAACACGTAAATCGGATAAGTGGTTCTAGAGTGATAAGCGCACTAACGAACAGACAGACAGACAGAGAGACGTAGCATTTTTTATATATTATATTCTTTGTTACATGATATTGTTCCATATTTAATGCTTTAGGCAGTGTATTGCAAGAGAACGCGCTAGCGGCAAACTTTTTTCCGACTTGGTTCACTGTTATCGTCACTGCTTATTCCTTATGTCACCTAACGTAATAAAATATATCCTATAACCTGGCCAGAGAACATACGCACGTAAATCGGATAAGTGGTTTTTCCAGTGACAAGCGCACTAACGGACAGACAGACGGACAGGCTGAAAGAAAGGCAGACAGAGAGACGTTGCATATTTATATATATTCTAGATAGAAGATTATAGATAACATGGCCATTAAAAAAAAAAACACGTAAATCGAATAAGTGGTTCTCGAGTGATAAGCGCACTAACGAACGGACAGACAGACAGAGAGACGTTGCATTTTTTATATATTATATTCTTTGTTACATGATGTTGTTCCATATTTAATGCTTTAGGCAGTGTATTGCAAGAGAACGCGCTAGCGGCAAACTTTTTTCCGACTTGATTCACTGTTATCGTCACTGCTTATTCCTTATGTCACCTAACGTAATAAAATATATCTTATAACCTGACCAGAGAACATACGCACGTAAATCGGATAAGTGGTTTTCCAGTGATAACCGCACTAACGGACAGACAAATAGACAGAGAGACGTTGCAGTTTATATATATAATAGATATTCTTTGCTACATGATATTGTTCCATATTTAATGGTTTAGCATGTTTAAAAAAAGCACGTAAATCGGATAAGTGGTTTCTCCAGTGATAAACGCACAAACGGGCAAGCAGACAGAGAGACGTTTTATTTACATGATGTTGTTCCATATTTAGGGGTTTAGGCAGTGTATTGCAAGAGAACGTATCGTCACTGCTTATTCCTTATGTCACTTAACGTAATAAATTATATCCTATAACCTGGCCAGAGAACATATGTATGTTTTAAAAAAAAAGCATGTAAATCGGATAAGTGGTTCTCCAGTGATAAGGACACTAACGGACAGACATACAAATAGACAGACAGAGAGACGTTGCATTTTATATATATTACAGATATAGATTATTATTATTATGTAACCTGGCCAAAGAATATATATATATATATATATATATATATATATATATATATATATATATATATATATATATATATGAATTTAAAAAATACACGTAAATCGGATAAGTGGTTCTCGCGTGATAAACGCACTAATGGACAGACAGACAGACAGAGACTTTGAATTTTGTATATATTATAGATTATAGATATTCTCTGCTACATAATATTGTTCCATGTTTAATGGTTTAGGCTGTGTATTGCAAGAGAACCCGTTAGCGGCAAACTTTTTTCCGACTTCATTCAATATTATCGTTAATGCTCATTCCTTATGCTACCTATAGTAAAAAATATAGCCTATAACCTGGCCGGAGAACATATGTATGTTTTAAAAATAGTACGTAAATCGGATAAGTGATTCTCCAGTGATAAGCGCACTAATGGACAAACAGACAGACAGTCAGAGATACGTTGCATTTTATGTATATTATAGATGTAATAAAATGTATATCTATAACCTGGTCAGAGAACATATGTATGAATTTAAAAAATCACGTAAATCGGATAATGGGCTCTCTTATTATTATTATATAACCTGGCCAAAGAATATATGTATGAATCAGATAAGTGGTTCTCGCGTGATAAACGCAGTAATGGACAAACAGACATACAGAGAGACATTGCCTTTTATATATATTATAGATTATAGATATTCTCTGCTACGTAATATTGTTCGATATTTAATGGTTTAGGGTGTGCATTGCAAGGCAACGCGCTGGCGGCAAACTTTTTTCCGACTTTATTCACTATTATCGTCACTGCTCATTCCTTATGCTACCTATCGTAATAAAATATAGCCTATAACCTGGCCAGAGGACATATGTATGTTTTAAAAAAAAAAAGTACGTAAATCGGATAAGTGGTTCTCCAGTCACTCTCCAGACAGAGAGACGTTGCATTTTATATATATATATATATATATATATATATATATATATATATATATATATATACACATATATATATATATATATATATATATATATATATATATATATATATATATATATATATATATATATATATATATATATATATATATATATATATATATATATATATATATATATATATATATATATATATATATATATATATATATATATATATATATATATTTATATATATATATATATATATATATATATATATATATATATATATATATATATATATAAGGTGAAAGGAATCACGTAGGGACTTAGAAGGGTAATACTGTATATATAGTAATATACTTTTGTTTCAGTGTTCTTGTTTTCCATTATTTCTAATTTTAACAGAACTAATATGTAGGAAGGATTAAGATCTGATTACAGACTAACCCAGAAAAATACTGAATGGAAGATAGAAGAAATTTTAGAAATACAAACGGATAAATTGGCGAAAATGTAGTTATGGTTCAGCAGGTAAATTATTGTATATACTTTCCTTGCTATCTGGAAGTATTATATTCGTATATTCGTGAAAATACTACCTTCGAAATTTATGCTTTTTTTCACGTCTTAAGATTTTTAGATCAACGAAAACATATTGTCGCATTTTTATCAGTCTGTCAATTTTCCTGTGGGCCTGTTTATCTATCAGTCTGTTGGTAAGATAACTCTGAACCAAGATCACAATATATTAATTCAAGTATAGATGAAACCTATTGGTCTTAATCGTTATCGGTTCAGGGGAAGCAGGTGAGAGGTGGGAATTTACTTGCTGTTTACTTAGAAGGGTTAAACTTAATACTTATTTTAGAATCACTTGTTTGCAAGGAAAGTACTGGGTAAATTATTTTAATCTTTTTTTTAACTGAATTAATTATTTATTTAAGGCTTTACAGTTTTGCATGCAGCCGCTACAAAAACTTAGTTATGATCTGAAGTAAAAAGATGTTGATTTGTTTGTTCTGTTATTTACGATTTTAATTTATGTCCACTCTTGTACATATATATTGTTGAACCTTCAATGGAATCAATAGCGTTATGATATTTTTAGGACTATGTTAATGGGGTAATTTTAAAATAAAAAATTGCAGACCAACTCTGTTTTTGTTAGTAAAGTTAAAGAGATTGTGAGACCTGTCTTTTACTCTTTTCGTCAATATTTTATATTAAATTTAGGAAATGAATATGATAAAAGAAAAATATAATTAATATAATTAAATGCATGAAACAAACAGGCCTTAATATTCAATTTTCCCAACATGACTTGACGTGATTCCACCACTGTCACTTCAGCTTGAAGAATTCAAAATTCTATCCATACTCTAATAAATAATTGTGCACAAACTCAAGCTTAAACTAGCCAAGTGCAAATCAAACTTGCGCAATTACTGTTCCGTACGGTGATTGCTTTTAAAATAAAATAAAATCCTTACCTAGGTTAATGTAATTAGGTCCCTGACATGTATATATCTTAAGATCCAATATGTATTTTCACGTTTTTTTCTTAGTCAATATAATCGTTATCGCACCTGAGCTACATATTAACCAATAAAAGAATCTAGTAATAAAAATGTAAAAGAAATATTTACGACCTAAATATTTGCTTAATTATAAAAAAATAAAATAAAATTATTTTGTCTCGTTACCTATCCGTTGGCCACCAGTGTGTGTACTGAAAAGTATATTAAAAAGACCTTCACAATTTTGTCAGGCCAAATATTTTTTTTATATCAGATAAATTATCAAACGTAATGGACTTGGGGGAGTTGAAGGTATCCCCGGATATAGACCCAAAAATCGGGAGGGCATCCCTCATAAAATCTCCAATGAATATGGAAACAGGTGAATAATTGAAAGGCGAAATTTTCTTTTAATTAATGTATATATGGGGCACTTTCGGGGTACTCGTAAAGTACCGGAGGTGGAGTGGGTGGTGGGACCCTCCCTTCAGTTATTATTATTAAACGTAATGCACTCGTGATAGTTTTCTTTGATAGTAATAAAGTATTTGATAGAGTCTGGTATAATGGTTTATTTTTCAAATCAATCTGGATAAGTATGCCAGCCATTATTTCTTTTTTGGTTAATAAAAAAAGTTTCAATAGAAGACACAGTAATAAAAAATAATAGCGGTCATACCTCAAGATTCCACATTATAGCATAGGAGATCGGAAAATTAAGTTAAATTTCGACAAAACCAATATCATTTATTTTAGTAAAGCGATACGCATATTACCTTTAACAAAATTACAACGAAGAGATTTACTGCTCATCAGAAATTAAATATTTGAGCTTCTGTTTTACAAACGCCTTAACCGGAAGAACAACATAAATAATAAATAAAATTATTAATAAAATTCTCAGACAATGACATACAATTTTCCCATTGATAAATAAAAAAGCAAGCTACACTTAAAATCTAAAGTAAACTTACATAAGATCTTTTTAAGGTGGATTTTGAAATTAGGTGCTTCCTCATGAAACAAGACAGCTTAAAAGATATCAGATAATACAGGATAGAAATCTGAAATTGATGTACCAAGATATATTTCAAATAGAATCATACACAGAGATCTACTGATAGAGGCAGTTTTTGATAATTTAAATAAAATTATTAGGAAATATTTCGAAACAGCTGATAATTCAACAAACATTTTTATAACTCAATCTCATATTCTTTTATCTGAAAATAGTAAATTAGCGAAATATAATTTAAATAGGAACTTCTAATATTTATGAACAAGCTTTCTCATCATCATCTTACTTTTTTCTTATCTCTCTTCCTCTTCTACAACAATTTAAATAACAAAAGTATACAAGATACCTTTTATGCTCTCTATACATATCTATATAGTCAATAGGTATGAAACCTAACTTGAGAACCGAAGAAGATTTGAAGCAAAATATAAAAATTATATTTATTCGTCTTGTGGTCGATGTTTTAGATACCATGAGAGACAGCTTTCTTGAATACTTGAAAAAAAAATAAATCATAGTCACATCAAAATCACTCACCTAATAAAGAAGTCGGTGATACTTGGGTTTTTATATGTCCTTCGAATTCAGGAAGCTAGCTTTGCAACTAATACCTAGACTCTCCTCGGTATCAGCAGCTTCACGACCTAGGTTGACGCAACATTTAGCTTACCATGTCGCTATGTATCGCGGTCTGTATGATGTCGTTTAAAAAAAAAATTATATTAATTTCTTCCACAATATATATATATATATATATATATATATATATATATATATATATATATATATATATATATATATATATATATATATATATGTATATATATATATATATATATATATATATATATATATATATATATATATACATATATATATATATATATATATATATATATATATATATATATGTATATATATATATATATATATATATATATATATATATATATATATTGCTCGGTCTGTTAGGCACACTATAACTATGATTTTCTGGGACATTGCATGATTAGAGTAAAAATTCAAATATCTCCCTGACCAAGTTGGTTTTGGGTGGTTTTGAAAAGAGTCAGGGCCAAAAAATTTATTTTACCATCTTTTCCAATTTCTGATGTAAATTGTAATGTTTTTGTGGAAGCTATTAAACCTTTATAGAATTTCGATAATTTTTTCATTTTGTGTTGCTAATAAACAATTTTCTACGAACCTCTTGAAAAATAGAATGTTACCTTCTAGTTTTTTAATAACCTGTTCTTCCAGGTATCCCATTATAGGTATATATATATATATATATATATATATATATATATATATATATATATATATATATATATATACCTGTAATGGAATACCTGGAAGGACAGATTATTAAAAAACTAGAGGGTAACATTATATTTTTCAAAAGGTTCGTAGATAATTGTTTATTAGCAGCATAAAATGAAAAAATTACCTAAATTCTATACAGGATTAATGGCCTCTACAAGAAAATTACAATTTACAACAGAAATTGAAAAAGATGGTAAAATAAATTTTTTGGCCCGGACTCTTATCAAAACCACACAAAACCAACTTGGTCAGGGAGATATTTGAATTTCCACTCTAATCATGCAATGTCCCAGAAAACTATCGTTATGGTGGGCGTAACAGACCGAGCACTAAAATTGACTTCCCCTTAACTAAGATCAGACTCACTAAAAAAAGTAAAGACGGTCTTACTACAAAACAGTTTTAAAGAGAATGACATCAATCGAACAATAAAAAAGAGAATTTGCAAGTTTTATAATAACTCAAAAAAACAACACTAAAAATAGTAAACAAAACCGTGATAAATTTTTACTACTTCCTATATAAAGGAACTTGCTGAGAAGCTGAAATGGGTCTTAAAAAAATATAACATTTTAGTCTGCCATAAAACTCAAAATAAACTAAACTCATTACTTACAAACTTAAAAAGTCAGACTCCCGCAATGAATGAATCAAATGTTGTGTATGCAATACCGTGTGCGGATTGTCCGAAAAAATACATTGGAATGACTTGTCAGTTCAGACTAAATCGACACAAATATACTAGAAATGCTTTCACTGCCCTTAGTAAACACGAATCAAAAAAAAAAAAAACATGACTTTAAATTCAATTAAACCAAGATCCTCTGTAAAGACCGGAATTATGATAAACTACAAATTAAAGAGATGATCGAAATAAAAAAAGATGAAAACACTGTGAATGACAGGACCTACATAAGAGGAAGCAGTCACATATACCATACACAAATTTAATTAAAAAATGAATATGGTGCATATCCTCTTAATAATACAAAATGGTATATATACTAAATATCAATAACAGTTTTTTTTGTTAAGACGCCCATTATAGATAATAATAAAAAAAAAATCAATAAAGAAACGCGAGACACGATATGCCGACAAGAAATGCATAATTTGAAATTCTATAATATACAAATATGTAGTTGACTTTCAAGGTATGTGCTCTTGATTATTTTATATTGTTGTTATACGAGGCTGGTTTGAAAAGTCCGTGCAAAAATAAAAACTACTTATGTGTTTGGGGTAAACCTTTTTTATTTTTCGACATAGTCTCCTTTTGCGCTTATACACTTCGTCCAACGATGTTCTAGTTTGTTGATCCCTTCCGAATAATAGGATTTGTCCAAGTCTGCAAAATATCCATTAGTGTCTGCAATCACCTCCTCGTTTGAATAAAATCTTTGTCCCGCCAGCCATTTCTTCAAATTGGGAAACAAATAGTAGGCCGAGGGAGCCAAGTCTGGAGAATAGGGGGGATGTGAAACGAGTTGGAATCCTATTTCCATTAATTTTGCGACCACAACTGCTGAGGTGTGTGCTGGTGCGTTGTCGTGATGGAAAAGGACTTTCTTGTGGGCCAATCGCGGGCGTTTTTCTTGCAGCTCGGTTTTCAAACGGTCCAATAACGATGAATAATATTCACCTGTAATATTTTTACCCTTTTCCAGATAGTCGCTGAGGATTATCCCTTGCGAATCTCAAAAGACAGTCGCCATAACCTTTCCGGCCGAAGGAACGGTCTTCGACTTTTTTGGTGCAGATTCCCCCTTGGTAACCCAATGTTTAGATTGTTGTTTGGTCTCAGGAGTATAGTAATGTATCCATGTTTCATCCACAGTGACGAAACGACGCTTAAAGTCCTCCGGATTCTTCTGGAAGAGCTGCAAACCATCCTTGCAACACTTCACACGATTCCGTTTTTGGTCAAGCGTGAGCAATCGCAGCACCCATCTTGCGGATAGCTTTCTCATGTCCAAATGTTTATGCAAAATATTATGTACCCGTTCAGTCGAGATGCCCACAGCACTAGCAATCTCACGCACCTTAACTCTTCTGTCATCCATCACCATATCATGGATTTGATCAATGATTTCTGGAGTCGTAACCTCCACAGGCCGTCCAGAACGTTCAGCGTCACTTGTGCCCATATGGCCAGTCCGAAAATTTTGAAACCATTTATAAACTGTTCTAATCGAAGGTGCAGAGTCACCATAATGTTTATCAAGCTTCTCTTTAGTCTCCTGAGGCGTTTTGCCTTTCATAAAGTAATGTTTAATCACCACACGAAATTCTTTTTCGTCCATTTCTTGAAAATCACTCGACTTCCTTGATTCACACGAATGCCAAACACAAAGAAATAGACCAATATGGCTGAAACTTGGTGTGCGTTCATTCAAGAGATGCTACTAACTAAACATAACCTCGATACGCGCTGGTGGTGCCATCTCTCGGACTTTTCAAACCAGCCTCGTATATATATATATATATATATATATATATATATATATATATATATATATATATATGTAGATATATATATACATTATATATATATATATATATATATATATATATATATATATATTTATATATATAAAAATATATATATATTTATATATATATATATATATATATATATATATATAAATATATATAAATATATATATATATATATATATATATATATATATATATATATATATATATATATATTTATTTAATACTTTTTGTTGTCAATTCCTTGACCGTACTTTAATATGCAATAGGGATTTATATCGAGTTTGCGGTCTGTATTCAATTAACACTCAATTATTTTTAATTCAATATTTCGTTATTATATTATGACTTCATCAGGAAAAAACTAAATATAAAATATGACACAATGAGTCAGAGAAATGGTGAACTACAATCGCTACTTGGGAAGAACTTACCAACTAAGAGTATGTTGTATATGCAAAGTAACAAAAATCATTAGCAACACTTAACTAACTATATGCATTAAAGTAAATAAAACAATGCAACAGGAACACTACACGGCTTATATTTATCAACTAACTAAAAGGTTGTGCTGGTACAAAGTATACATCAAAGTATATATATATATATATATATATATATATATATATATATATATATATATATATATATTTATATATATATATATATATATATATATATATATATATATATATAAAATATATATATATATATAAATATATATATATATATAATATATATATATATATATATATAAATATATATATATATATATATATATATATATATATATATATATATACCTATACATATATATATATATATATATATATATATATATATATATATATATATATATATATATATATTATATTTATATATATATATATATATATATATATATATATATATATATATATATATATATATATATATATTATATATATATATATATATATATATATATATATATATATATATATATATATATATATATATATATATATATATATATATATATATATATATATATATATATATATATATATATGTATATATATGCATAATAAAAATAAATGGTACAAGAGACTAAATAAATATTAAAGAGAAGCCACAGAAATATATCGTATTTCTACTTGCTCTTGACATCGCCGTGCTTAACAAAGAAAAAAAAGAAAATGACATAGTAAAGGAAAAAAAGAACAAAAAGTAACTCAAACTGTTAAGATATAGTAAAAAGAACAACATAAATCAACAATAAAACCTACCCCTTAAGTTGATTAACAAAATAGAATCTCCTTGGCACGCTCATAATAGACTGCCTAACTTTTTTATTGTTTACTGAATAGCTGTTTATATTCTTTAAATTAGTAAGAATAAGATCATATAGTCTAGGAGCAAGATATTTATAAGAATGTTCTGTTGTCGTGAAACTGTTATGTGAACTATTTCTGAGACTGAAAAACAGATTTATTAGGATTTTTAAATATGGTAAACAGTACTCTCAAGCAAAACAATTATCTCATATCGAACACTTTACTTTTGTTTAAAAGCTCATTAGTTGGATAGTGATTTTCATCTCCATAAAATATTTTTATGTTCAGGCCAAGATTTCATAATAAAGGTGGCTCTGCACAACGAGAAATAAAATGCCATAAGTTGTTTCACATGTAAATAAATTTGTAAAATGGCAAAATTAATATCAACTGCTAAAATTGAACAAAGTCCATATTTCAGCAATTATTCACTATCCTCTCATCGGTCAATCCATCTCGGGACGCATTTCGCCATATTACGGTTCAATAGAGCAGCTCGAATCGGTAAAGAAAGAGAACAATGAATATGTAGAGTACAATAATTTGCATCTCTGACTGCTGTAAGCCTAATTTGGAAGCATACCTGACCTCTGTCGAGGGCTGTTCAAGGCAACAGCTCAGCGATTTGCTAACAATTTTCGCTAGGCGGGGTTTGTGTCGAGAAATTATATGTTTCCAATTTGGTGAGAGGTAAAAGTCAGTATCGTGATTAAGATTGTTAGGATGTTTAGATATTTCGATGGAATCCTGAATTTTCCTAGAGTACAAAATGAAATTTGATGCAAGGATCTTTAATTGACCAAAGCGAATCTTGTGACTCATTCATGCTGTTGTTCTGCAAGTGCTGAAGTGGAAATACTACGAAGATATACTACATTTTGATTTTCTCTAGTTCTAGTACATATTTTTCTGGTTGTTTCGCCGAGATAGGTTTTACTACAGCTACATGAGACACTGCAGACTCCTGGACGGGGGCAAGGAATCTTAGCAGATCTGAGATGTGGTAAGAGTTTAGGATATGAAGAGAGTTGTGATTATTTTATGCTTCCCTGATAATTCCGAAATATCTCAGATCATATTTCAAAAACTTTACCGCGTCCAAAAAGACAAAAGAAACAAAAGAGTAAATAAATAAAATTAACTTGTATATGATAATATTAAATAAATATAAAGTGAATAAAATATATAAAATGGATAATGAGAATATAACAATTTTTTTAAAAAATATTTGTACTCTAAAATAACATATGTTGCTAATTAAAATAATAAATATAACATGATATTGAAGCGTCCGTTACTTTGTGACTGTACATTATCATTAGAAATGAAAAACGTATTTACTTTCTTAACCAAGTCACTATATCAAAAGTTTTCTTTCTGCGACGCCGCGTTTTCGTAGTCATTGTTACTGAGTTTGCGATTGCAATTGCGTTTGTAGCCACGATTACGAAATCTCTGTTACGCAGAAAGAAAATTTTTAATACCTGTTTAACAAAGTAAATACGTTTTTTATTTCTAATAATAAACATAATACAGACAAGATAATATAAAAAATAATCCAATCACAGTAAATCACTTAGAGAGTAAATCATATAAATTGCTGTTGGTCAGGTAATTAATATTTTTCCATTGGCTTGAACCAGTTGGTTTATCCGGTACTAACTCCAACTTTGACTTTTTCATAGAGTTAGAAATATTTGTCTGCTTTAAAGTAGTTTTATTGATGCATGACACTGCAAAACTCAAAGGAGTGATATTTTGAGAAGCCTTTTGAATAACCATCATGCTTAAGAATTTAGTGCTTGCCAAAATTCGATAGCAATTTCACAAGTACTGGTCTAAATTTATCTGCTTTTTTATCAAGACGGAAACACGTAAAAATATGCTTAATGTTCAGCTCCTTACGGAGTAGATCTATAATGTATCCCAGCGCATTATCTATTGGTTCACTCTCCTTTTAATTACACCATCAATTTAGTTTTTCAATTTTCTTTAATTTATTTAATACTTCTTTTACCTGCTGTATTTCACTTTTGATTCCAATAATTCCAAGTTGACTTTATTAGATAACTGACTTCGTTCGGCTTTAACATTCTCAATTTTTGGAGACTTATTGGTATTAAAGTTTTTAATTAACTTTTGAACATCTGCAATCAAAATGCTTTCACTAATAATAGTTTTAGCGCTGTTTTTTTTGGAAGCAATCTGGCAACGTTTTATCAGCTAAAAAAACTATTATTGAAACTTGTTTTCTTTTAATAAATTCGATATTATCATAAACTTTCATAGGAGATGTAAGCTTATACTACACTTTTTTTTTATAAACCTTTAAACCCTATACTTTAAAATTTCTCACTATCGAAACCGTAAATAAACCAACCTTAAAACATGATCGTTGCCAGTTCTGTAAAAACAACACATTTAACATTTGTTCACTAAATTTACTTTTGCTTTAACTGTCTTTAAAAAAAAGGTTGCTCCGTACTCCGTATTCCGATGTTTGAATGAATATGAGTGTGTCCGTATGCGGATTATTTCTAAATTTCGAAGCAATATTAACCTTCTTTAAGATCGTCTTGGGATATAAATTATGGTAAATTCAATTTTGGCTCAATTTGATATTGTGAGATCTGAACTCATATATTAAGAATATATGTGATCCTGGTTCTTGAAATTAGATCGAGTAAAATTATGGTAACTTTTTGACACTTCCCTTACACTTATATATACAAGAGACATCGTCAGATATATTTAGTTTTCAACGTCCCTAAAGATACTGTAACTTAGGGTAAGCAGTTGGCATCTAGGCACCATGCAATATTTGAAAAAAAAAATTATAGCAAAAATAATCCATACAAACCTTGTTTTTTTTTTTAATTTAAATTTCATTTCAACACAATTAAGCTAATTGCTGATTAAGATACTCTATATTCAGAAACTGCAGTAAAAAATATTTTCTCTGTGGTTCTTTTTTTATGGCTTTCATCAGTAGGTAACCAGGGTAACATAGGAAACTTAGAAATTAGAAAACATATAAATAGTTCTCAGACATATGTCATAGCACTATCGAGAATGTAACAAATAAAGTAGAGAGTATATATAGGAGTAATTTTTTTAGATTCGAAACTAAAGACTCAAGCCACTGTAAATTGCCGTATTTTCTGTGTTATCAGGCTTTTGTAAACAAAATATTTTGTGAGAAATTTATTTTAGTAGGTATCATATGACGCTAAAATAGGTCATAAGATAGAAAATACAATCTCTATATTAACAATTCAAAAACAAATTTTGATATAAGACTGAAAATTATTACTTCTCACGGTATATTTTTACATACTTTCTCGTCATTCTATTTATTATAAGTAGAGACCGGATTATATGCAACACAAAAATCTTGAAATATGCATGCAAATATGCATGAAAAATGCTTAAAATATGCATGAAAAGGGTCAAAATATGCAATATTAAATAATAATAAAAGTGGTAATTTTTAGTTTTTTATTTCAAAATCAGCATAAAATTAACAAATTATCGACGATGTTTAAATTTAATTAAAAATTATTTAACATTTTTTAAAATTATTTAACATTTATATTCTTGTACACGTAAACAATAAGGTATTGTTCTAAATGTTGGGTAGTAACATTGTGTTTTTGATCACTTAAAATATTTTTATAAGTGGAAAAAGACCGCTCCACATCCACTAAGGTAACTGGGCAGTATTTGAATTTGGGTGCTATGTTAGCACTTACTGTTTCTGGCAAAAGTTTACCCGTCCCATTAATAAAACTATCAATTTGACACAAAGATTCAAAGCCTGGGTTATTGCAGAAAATGTTTTCAAACTTTTCTTTAAATCTACGCGGGAATACATCTGGCAATGTGGAGTTTATTTGACGGATTTTATTCATTAACTGAATTGATTCGGTCAACGCCAAACCTCAAGTTTCAAGCTTTTTAATACTCGCAGGTATGTGGGAAAACTGAGTGCTAATCAAAGCTATGTTTTTTTAATATAGTATCGTTAAATGCTTCCTTGGATTGACGAACTGCCATAGCCTCTGCACTATCGAGGTCATATACTACACCTTTGATGGACTCGAAATGTTCATTGTAAAATAGTACAGCTTCAATCCATGTTCCCCATCGAGTTATCACTGGTTCGGGAGGTAAAGGCACATTTGGCAGTTTTTATTTTATAGGCGTTATTGCGAGCAGATGCCTTAAAAAACACTTTCGTTGTTGATGAAATCGGTTTATTTACATTTCTAAACGTGGATCGTACTTCTTCAGCTAGTCGATGGACTCCGTGAGCAAAGCACGTCACATGAATTAAATTTGGATAAAATACTTGGAGGACTTTGGCTGCCTTGATCATATAGGGAGCAGCATCTGAGAGAAATATAAACACTCTTTCATCTGCAGAAGATTCAGGAAATATTTCTGGTATAGGTTCCTTGCAGGCCACCAAATAGGAAGAAGAAGGCTCTAATCTTAATGCACCCACAATTAAATTCGCAATATAGCAACCACAACTGTCGGTAGTTTCATTAGCTGAAATCCAAATAATGTCATCCTTAAGTTCATTACGTATTTCTTCCAGAATATGTTGGTAAATTGTTGGTATGTAATTTTTACGCAGTGTTGATTCGTCTGGTATTTTTTAATTCAAGCAATATTTTCGCAGAAAATCCTTGAATGTAGGATTTGTGAGTTTGTGGAGAGGAATATTACTTGCAAGCAATGCTTCACATAAATCCATGCCAAAGTGTTTTTTTTTTGTTTGCCTATAGAAGTGGAATCACTGCTACTTGCTGCTGTTATAAGTTGTTGTCGTGGGCCTTTTTTTTTGCAATCCTGTGATATGAAGACTTGTCTTGACATGCTGGTCAATTTGAAACTTTTTTGTGCACGAAACATTTTTCTCGCGATACTCAGCTACCCACGAAGAGACACGTTTCTTTGCTTTACACAGCACGTTAAAAATTGCAAAAAGGCTACACTGATGCAAGCGCTTCAACAATAATGTTAAAACTGATATCTTGTTTTAAAATAAAAATTCGTCTTCGAGAAAATTGTTTATTTGATCCATGCTTAAACAAATAGTCTTAGAAACTAACTACTTATCACTTAATATCCCGACCAAGAAACAAAGGAATAAAATACCGTCGTAATTTTACTTATTCCCTTGGCACTATAACCTAATCGATGTTTAGACTATTGCAGGCGATAAGATCGGTTTTAGACGGCGACATTAACAATACCCTGAGCAATTCAATTGCCTAGTAATACCGAGAAATATTGTAAATATAGGGAAAATATGCATCATTACTAGATTTTGGGTAAAATATGCAATAATCAGTGAGAAGGGTCTAAATATGCAAATGCATATGAAAATATACAAATGCATATAATCCGGTCTCTAATTATAAGTAATGTGAATAGTTCTTACCAGTTTAAATAAGTGTTCGGTAGTGAAATGAAATTACTTGAAAGTCATTAGAGCAAAAGCAAGCACCTGAATAACATATCTAACCTTAAACTACTATTTTGGGTTTTCTACCCTTGACATACGAAATTAAAAAGCAAAAAAGGGTTTATATAAGTTTGTAACATTATTTCCGCAAATTACTAGTTTACGAATGGCTTAAGAAATGTAACATTATTCATTAAAATGAAACTATAATTGTATATAATTAATGCTGTAAATTTAGTTTTCCTCTTATCGAAATATTTTATCAACGAGAAAGAACCGTTTGCCCCAAAAACATGGGAAGTGTAAATCTTGAAATATTTTAATATTAATCGCACAATCTTTGCGATCTAATGCGACTAAATCAGAAAATTAATGTGGGGTATAAATAGACGTTTTTTTATTCAATGATCCATATCATTACCAATTTTAGTCAGTAAAGTACTTCATCTGCCAGAAATATCGAAAGCAGAAATTGCCATAATAACTTTTTTCTCAAAATAATGTAATATTACGCAAAATGTGTTATTTTTTCATGTCTTTAATGATAGTAAAACAATTATAAGGCTATTGTTACACGTCCTAACAATTTTTATAACCCCTGTTTTATAATCAATAATATGATAAACATTCTTCCTTGCATTTGAAGGCAAATTTAAAGCTAAAGTTTGTAAACCTACCACCACCTACTATTCCCATATTGCAGTCAAAAATGCCCGATGTTGTCTTCAAACAGCGTATTATAAAGCATATTTTAATGAAGCTAGACACCAAAAAGGCTTCTGGCGCTGACGGAATACCTGCCATAGTTCTCAAACACTGTGCTAGGGAACTAACACCAGTTTTCTGTAGACTTTTCAACCTATCCTACAGAAAGGGAATATTTCCGTCCTGCTGGAAATGTGCCGAGGTTCAGCCGATACCTAAAAAAGGCAAGAAGACCTTGCCAAATAACTACCGACCAGTCGCACTACTTTCAATAATATCGAAAGTCATGGAAAAGGTTATCAATCAGCATCTTCTAAAATATCTTGAACGATTCAATATTATTAGCGATCACCAATATGGCTTTCGTAAACATAGATCAACATGAAATCTTCTAACTTATGTAACACAAGTTTGGAATATCGCAATTGAACACTTTGGAGAATCTAGAGCGGTTGCTCTTGGCATATGAAAGGCATTCGACCGTGTTTGGCAAGATGGACTATTGGCTAAGCTACGTTCTTATAGTATGTCTGAAAAGTTCTGTTTGTGGCTCTCATGTTTCCTCAGAGAGCGTTCTTTACGAGTGGCGGTCGACGGATTTCTTTCTAACACCTTCACTATCAACACCGGTGTACTCCAAGGGACCATACTGTCTCTTATTCTCTTTCTCATTTATATTAACGGTCTGCTGGAAAAGATCGAGAATCCAATCTACAGCTTTGCAGATGACAGTACACTTATCTCTTCATTACTTTGAACGCTCAGACATCAGCTACTCAGACGAATATCCGCAGACAGCATTCAACTTAACAAAGACCTAGAAGAAATTCTATCTTGGGGTGACAGTTACCAAGTGGAATTTAACGCCACAAAAACCCAGGCGGAAGTTTTTTCTAAAAAATTAACGTTGCTGAATCCGACATAGTTATGTCGGGGCACTCCATTCCTCATCGTCACTCAATTTGTTGGGCGTTAATTTGGGAGCAAATATGTCCTGGCTCTCATGTTTCCTCAGTGGCGGTCGACGGATTTCTTTCTCCATACTGTCTCCTACTGTCTTTCTCATTTACATTAACGTTCTGCTGGAAAAGACCAGGAATCCAATTTACAGCTTTGCAGATGACAGTACGCTTATCTCTTCATTCACTTTGAACGCTCGGACATCGGCTACTCAGCCGAATATCCGCACACAGCAGGAGGTTGTTCAACTTAACAAAGACCTGGAAGAAATTCTATCTTGGGCTGACAGTAACCAGGTGGAATTTAATGCTACAAAAACCCAGGCGGCAGTTTTTTTAAAAAAAAAGTTAACGTTACTAAACCCGACATAGTCATGTCGGGGCACTCCATTCCCCTAGCATCCACACGCAATTTGTTGGGCGTTAATTTGGGAGCAAATATATCCTGGCATGAACATGTTGCAGACATAGCAAGGAGAGCTTCTCAAAAGTTGGGAATGTTATTACGAACCAGAAAGCTTTACACTCCACAACAATTGTTAATTCTTTACAAAGCTCAAATTCGACCAACTATGGAATACTGACCCCATGTTTGGGGCTCCGCTCCCAAACATACACTGCATTTGTTGGATTATGTTCAGAGAAGAGCTGTTCGTCTGATTGGAGACTCGGAACTAACTGGCGGCTTTGATTCGCTGGAACATCAAAGAACGGTTGGCGACTTGAGTCTGTTCTACAAGTATTTTCATGGAAAGTGTTCGAAGGATGTAGCCCGCTTAATTCCTCCCAGAGCGGTGCATGTTAGAAATACATGTCGGGCTAATACTTTACATCTGTATGAGGTTCAGCTTGTTACTCCACATACAATGCTTTTCAAGCAGTCTTTTATATGGAGAAAACCATCCCTTTGGAATAATTTACCCAGGGCTGTGTTTCCCACCGAGTACAATTTACATGATTCAAGAACAACGTGAATCGCTTTTTTCTGCACACATGCCGCTCCTGGAGCGCTTTAGGGACTTCCCTGTAGCACGTGTCCTAGACTAATAGAAAAAAAACGAGTGCATTAAGTTTGATAATTTATCTAATATAAAAAATCTAATTGCCTTGACAATATGGTGGATGTTTTTTTTTAATATACTTTTCAGAATATTACTATACCGAGACAATAATTTTATTATATTTATTTATAATTAAACGAATATTTAGGTAGTAAATGTTTGTTTTATATTGTTTTACACTCTCACTACTATATTCTAGATTGAGGTAGATTGATTTATTGGCTATGAGGTAGCTAAGATGCTATAACAAATATATATTATTGACTAAGAGAAAACGTAAAAATACATGTTGAATCTTAAGATATATACCTGTCAGGGACCTAATTAACTTATATAATAAAAGACTGTTTTGGGTCAATTTCCACTGGTTTATTTATATTTGTGATGACGCGTTTCGCTGTCGATGCAGCTTCTTCGGATCTAGATTTTACACTGTCAAGTTAGGTTTAATGTTTACAATTTTATATTATTTCTTAATTATAATATTACACCTTATTAAATTATATTGATAGTATTGGAAAACTGAATAAATTCAATAATGGGGAATTGTTTAAATCCACCTGGTAGTTGAGCAAAGTACCTGTAGTCCTTAATCAATTTATTTGTATTATTTCTAAAAGGTTTAATTTTAAACCTTTTTGTTGGGTATGTAAAATTTTGAAATTCTTATTAACCCTGTGATTCTCTGTTAAAAGATGATTGGCATATGTTGAATTAAACTTTCTATGGATGAAACTTTTTTCGTGTTCCGTAATTCTTTGTATAAGTGTACGTCCAGTTTGTCCTGTGTATGCTTTAGGACATGACCCACATGTTAATTGATATACCCCTGATTTATTATTTTTATTGATTTGCGGTTTGTAGTTTTTGAGATATTTCCCTATAGTAATGTTTGTCTTGTAAGCTATGTTGATACTTTTTTGATTTAAAAATTTTCCCAGTTTTTCTGTTGGTTTGCCGAAATAGATTAAGCATTTAAAAGTGGTTTTTCTGTCCTTAAAACATGGGCATATTTCTGAGATTGCCTTATTTTTAAGTTTTTTCTTAACGATGTTATCAATTAAGGTAACTAAATAACCGTTGTTAACGGCTACTTGTTTTATGTAGTTTAATTCTTTAGTAAAATTATAATCTGATAAGGGGATATTAGTTAGTCTGTGTATAAAGCTATGATAGGCCGCGAGTTTATGATGGTTGGGGTGGTGAGAACTATTGTGAATTGTGGTATCCGTATGACAGGGTTTGTGATATATTGCAAATTCATGTTTTTTCCTGGTTTTACTGATTGTTAAGTGTAGGAAGTTGATTTTTCCTTCAACTTCTTCCATTGTAAAAATGATATTTCTATGTAAAGAATTAATATACCGTAAAAAGCGAGTTAATTGTTTGTCCATTCCTGTAAAGCATACAATTATATCGTCTAAGTATCGATACCAGTATAGACAATTATTACTATTGTTATTATGGTTGTTAAATATCATTGTTTCAATACTGTCCATGAAAATTTGGGCAAGTAATGGACTCCCCATAATTAACCCTTCCTTACTCTTGTAGAATTTGTTGTTAAATGAAAAATAATTTTGTCTTAGGCAAGTTCTTAATAAATTAATTATGTCCATTTTTATAACTTCATTTACTTTGTTTTTTGTTAATAGGTTCTCAATTAAAATTATATATTTATAATTAAATTAGGTTCCATCAAGCAGAAGCTACAACCATCCTGAACCTAATTAACTTAGCCTAGGTAAGAATTTAATTTTATTTTAAAAGCCATCACCGAACTAATTGCGCAAGTTCAACTTGCACTTGGTCGGTTTTTTAAATAGGAAATGATTAACCATTTGTGAAATAATCTGTGCAGGCGTATTATATGTTTTATAATGGTTCACTATGGGATCGACGGTTTTATTTAAATAAATTACGACCCATATTGTTACAAAGAAATTAATATTGCAATTTTTTACAATGAAAAGTATTTTTTTAAAGAAAAACTTGGTCTTAAGTTTTAGCTATTTGCGATTCTTACTATAGGTTTTGGAAGCGTGTTAACAAAAAAGAATTAACTTTAGGAAAATCAAAAGGTTACTATGCGTCTTACATTTTCTAAGTTGACTATAAAACAATTATAACAAATGTTAAATAGTAGATGAGTGAATTAAATACTTATCAATATTTGAGGTTTGTTTAAATTTTATACCACCTAATTTACTAAAATTGAAATTACAAATAATAAAAAAATGGACATGATTGTAGTGTTTGCAGGATATAGGCGTAGCTCAAATAACGTACGTTAAATGTAAAATGAGGCCAATCGGCAGTGTCAAGCAGATTCTTTGTAAAGTTGGAAAGGAACTTTCGGGAATTCGCAAATTTTACAAGAAATATATAAAAAAAAAACTGTAACTTTAAGAGGTGGTGTTAACGCGATTAATTTATTAGGCATTTTATTTTTTTTTATGAGTCTAGCACCCGTGCTGCAGGGAAGTCCCTAGAGCGCTCCAGGAGCGGCATGTGTGCGGAAAAAAAGCGATTCACGTTGTTCTTGAATCGCTGTAAATTGTACTCAGTGGGAAACACAGCGCTGGGCAAATTATTCCAAAGGGATGATGTTCTCCATATAAAAGACTGCTTGAAAAGCGTTGTACGCGGAGTAACCAGCTGAATCTCATACGGATGTGAAGCACCAGTGTAACGTGTATTTCTAACATGCACCGCTTTGGGAGGAATTAAGCGGGCTACATCCTTCGAACACTTTCCATGAAAATACTTGTAGAACAGACTCAAGTCGCCAACCGTTCTTCGATGTTCCAGCGAATCAAAGCCGCCAGTCAGTTCCGGGTCTCCAATCAGACGAACAGCTCTTCTCTGAACAGAATCCAACAAATGCAGTGTATGTTTGGGAGCGGAGCCCCAAACATGGGGGCAGTATTCCATAGTTGGTCGAATTTGAGCTTTGTAAAGAATTAAAAGTTGTTGTGGATTGTAAAGCTTTCTGGTTCGTAATAACATTCCCAACTTTTGAGAAGCTCTCCTTGCTATGTCTACAACATGTTCATCCAGGATATATTTGCTCCCAAATTAACGCCCAACAAATTGCGTGACGATGCTAGGGGAATGGAGTGCTCCGACATGACTATGTCGGGTTCAGTAACGTTAACTTTTTTAGAAAAATCTGCCGCCTGGGTTTTTGTAGCATTAAATTCCACCTGGTTACTGTCAGCCCAAGATAGAATTTCTTCCAGGTCTTTGTTAAGTTGAACGACCTCCTGCTGTGTACGGATATTCGCCTGAGTAGCCGATGTCCGAGCGTTCAAAGTGAATAAAGAGATAAGCGTACTGTCATCTGCAAAGCTGTTAGAAAGAAATCCGGCGACCGCCACTCGTAAAGAACGCTCTCTGAGGAAACATGAGAGGCACAAACAGAACTTTTCAGACATACCATAAGAGCGTAGCTTAGCCAACAGTCCATCTTGCCAAACACGGTCGAATGCCTTTGATATGTCAAAAGCAATCGCTCTAGATTCTCCAAAGTGTTCAATTGCGTTATTCCAAACATGTGTTACATAAGTCAGAAGATCTCCTGTTGATTTATGTTGAATCCTTCAAGATATTTTAGAAGATGCTGATTGATACCCTTTTCCATGACTTTCGATATTATTGAAAGCAGTGCGACTGGTCGGTGGTTGCAGGCACGTAAACATGGCTACTACAGTTAGTTGTCCCGCCAAGTGCGAGTTGTGTACTGTAAGCAGAAATGAATAGTGCAGCGGAAACTCATCGAGGAATGAGCCGAGTATATGGTGAAAACTTTATGAATGATGGTGTTGTGCATAAATGGTGCAGGGAATTTAAAAAAGGACGAACTGATGTTTACGATGAAGAGGGACATAAGTGAGTTGTGTGTGGAATTTCCTGAAGTTTCAAGGTCATCTATTTATACGAATACCTACAGAATACCTACGGTACAAAAAACTGTGTCTCGATGGGATCCAAAGATGTTATCTGATGACCGCCTATTGGCATCAGCGCTTACGTTCCTCACCCATTATGAGGCTAAAGGTGAAGATTTTTTAAAACCAATTGTGACTGAAGATGAGACCTGAATTCAGTATCCGTCACTCTCGAAACAAAACAACAGTCACAATGATGGATGCACTCAAACTCGCCAAACAAACCGAATAAGTTCAAAAAATCCAATAACAGGAAGTTACAGCTACCGTGTTTTAGTACCAAAAAAGTATGTTGCTTCTTGAGTTTATGGAACCGCGGACTACGTTTAATGCAGCTGTTTGTTGTCAGACTTTAGAACGACTGCGGAGAGCCCTTTAGGAAAAAGAAGAGGCATGCTGACTTCTGGAGTTCTTTTGATTCATGACAACGCCCGCCCTCACAGTACTGCTGTAACCCAAGAGCTCCTGGAACAATTTTGATGGGAAGTTTTTGAACACCCGGCGAATAGCTGCGACTTAGCGCCGAGCAACTTCCATCTCTTTCCGGAACTGAAAAAGTGGACAGCTCTTTCAGATTAACGAAGAGCTTCAGAACAACGTTAAGGCCCATCTCAAATCACTGGCGACAATATTCTATGAAAAGGGGATTGGCAAGCTCGTCCACATATATGACAAATGACACGGTGACTATATCGAAAAGTAACCACAACTTGTGATAATAAATTCATTTTGTTATTTACACTTAACTTTTTTTTATGCACCATCGGAGGTTGAAAAAAACAGCCCTAGTATATCTTTGCACTCGTGTTTTCTTAAGCTTTCATTTGACATTCCACTCATCGTAAGTCAAAATCTAACTTTCAAAACTACACGGCTCTGGTTGGGCCATCAATTCCTATAGCTCTGCTAAATTTCAACTGCCAAATAGTTTTGGAGAAAATAAGGTGTGACAGACGAACAGACTCTGAAGTAATCCCATAAGTGTCCCGTACGGAATACTAAAAATAAGGGCCGCACTTAGAAAATAATGTTTATGAAGGATATTTAGCACTAAGGCGTTGGGATGTAGGGTACAGTGATATACTGTTGTATTCAGGGTAAAAAATGCTTTCCAAAAATTGAATAAACATTTAGATCCGTATTTAAAAAAATAAAGTTAATGATGAGCTTCAGTAAACAAAAGGCCACATTTAAAATCTAAGTATGTCCTTTAATAGAGCAAAATACATTTGGAAATTTTTATTATCACATGTTTTTATAACTTTTAGTATTTTATAATTTATTTTGAAAATTAGATATTGGCGATTCTTAAACTGTCTTCAATATTTCTGAAATTAAATAAAAAGCAAAACCGCTTTCAATGTTGTATTAAAACAACCACGAAAATAACAACATTTTTAGTGTTCCATATGGAACACTGATAAGATCACTTTGGTGTCTGTCTGTCCGTGTTTCACACCCGATTTTCTCCGAAACTATTTGTCGTAGAAAGTTGAAATTTGGTACTAATATAGAAATTGATGGCCTTCTCAGAGCCGTGTAGTTTTGAAAGTTAAATTTTGATTTAAGGGGTTAGTTTTGGGGGGTGAAATCGGAAGTGAAAAAAAAAATTTTTTATTGGGTCATCGAGTGGGGTGTCAAATGAAAGCTTGTAAAAACACGAGTCCAAAAATATATATAATATCTTACATACGCACCCTTTTCTTTGTATTATTTTGAAAAAATCACGAAAAATCGCTGTCCCTCCTCTATCTCGAAAAGTACTAATCCAAAAATTTTGAAAAAATTCTGGAATATGCTCCACGGGGAGTAGATTCAACGAAAATTATCACGAGTGCATTATCTGGTAAATATAAAAAAAAAAAAAACAAAAATTTCAAGGTCATCAGTTTTCAGTAAAGATCAGAAAGAAACTTTGTAGAAAACTCATTTGGAGTGTGTTTTGTGAAGTCGCTGATCATTTTATACCTCCTTAACAAAAATTTTTATTTCAAAAGCAATCAACGTACGGAACACTAACTGCGCAAGTTCAACTTGAACTTGACCGGTTTTTTATTCTATTTTGAATGACTTTGTAGATTTTACCGTTTCGAAGATAGTATTAAGTGCACCATTTAAAACAGACATCCTCTTTATATACCTTTTATACATACATATATATATATATATATATATATATATATATATATATATATATATATATATATATATATATATATATCTGTATATATATATATATATATATATATATATATATATATATATATATATATATATATATATATCTGTATATATATATATATATATATATATATATATATATATATATATATATATATATATACAGTGTGACAATTTAAGTCCGCATTATATGGGATTTTTTTTAAATAATCACTTTAGCCCAGATCTCGTTATTGCACCCATTTGTGCTTCAAATAATATCAGAAATAAAGTATAGTAGGTCATTTTTACGCATGACGTCACCTGTCAAAAAAGACATTTTCGTAAACTTTTTTGAAAAAAACGTATAATTTGGCCAAATTTTAAAAAAAGTTATTAGACAAAATGGTTTATTTTGTGATTCTAGATCTGTTTGTCAAATTTCAACGGTCTACGACGATTTTGAATTTTTGGCAGTTTTCTGACATTTCGGCAATTGTTTTTCATCTTTCATTTATTGCAACCATATTTAAATCATTTAATTTGTCAAAAACTAGGCACCTATATTTTATTTAAGAACAAAATGAAGTCGTGTCCATAATGTTTTTATAGAATATAAAAAGTCACACATTATCATGAATCATATTTGATACAAAGTTCAATTAGATTTTGTTTTTTAAATATAAAAATGTTTCTCGCTTACATATTTTGATAGTGAACACACTTAAACGTTTGTAAAATAACACAAATCTTACATTTTGATCTTTTTAGTAATGCATTTAAATTTTTGACAATATAATGTTTCTTACAATAAACACCAAATTAACAACTTGCTGCTTTATCTTATTTGTTTTTTTTTATACTTTAGCTAAAACCAGTTTTTAGACCAATAATACATTTTAGATTCTAATTAGTAACCGTAATAAAAATATTACACATATTCTAGTTATTAATTTGGCAGTTACGCGTTAATAATACCACTGAAAAATTACATTAAAATGCTTTCGGTGTCATTGTTGACGTAACCGCTAATTTAAAATAAATCCAGCCATGTTTTAGTCTTGGCTATCAAAATTAACGTTCGCAAAATTAGAAAGACCCTTCATGGTTGTGCCGATTTCCTCCTGAAAACTTACCTTCTACGGGAAAAAGAGCTAAATAGAGAAATTAACACGTTAAGCAAAACTTGATATTTCTATGCGTTTATTAATAGTAGGCCCTGGAAACAATGAGAACTAGAGATCGCAATATGGTGTCGTAAGCTGTCAAATATTTAGTTAGCAATTCAAACTAGAATGGAAAGAAACAGATGGTGACACAACATGCTTCCTCTTCAAGAAAAAATTTAAATTGTTTTATTGTGTGGGGAAAATACACCTCATCTCACTGTTGCAAATGTTTTTAACGAGTATCATCCTGAAAAAAAACTTGCAGCAATCTACTGTTAGCCGAATGATAAAAAAGTTTAAATCGACTGGTTCTGTGGGAAATGTTTTCCGAAAAAATCGTGTTGCACCTAAACATACCGAAGATACTCAGTTAGATGTGTGCTTAAGTGTAGTGGAAGAAGGCAAAACCAGTGTCAGAACTATTTCGAAGTCTAAACCGGAGATCGGCAGGGAAAGTATACGTAAAATTTTACACAAAAATAAATTTAAACCATACAAACCGAAATTGATAAACACTCTACAGAATAGAGATTTTAATATTCAGTTGTTATTTTCATTTTGGTACCAAGGAAAAATAGAAGAGGACTCCAAATTTCCGTACAATGTTTTATGGACTGATGAAGCCACGTTTACTTCTAATGGAGTAGTAAGTTCACAGAATAGTCGATGGTGGGCCCAACAAAATCCAAACTTTATAATTGAGTGTCGTGACCAGTACTCGTTTAAAACTAACGTTTGGTGTGGCATTGCAAATGACCAAATAATAGGGCCACATTTTTTTAGACATAATTTAAACTCACAACAATATTTAGATTTTTTAAATAAAGAAATTTTAGAAGTTCTCAATAACATGGATGTGGATCTAAGATATGCTCTATGGTATCAATTAGATGGTGCACCAATACATAATACTTTGCAAGTACGAAACACTTTAAATGAACTATTTCATGGTAGGGTCATTGGGCGAGATCAGAATAACCGTTGGCCACCTCGATCGCCCGACATCACCCCATTGGATTTCTATTTATGGGATTATCTCAAACAAAAAGTATACAAGTTTAGACCAGTTAGAGATATCGATTATCTAGAAACTATAATTAGGCAGTTTGTTCAGGAGATACCTCCCGAGTTTGTGAATAATTCCGTCAAAGAAATTTCTAGAAGAACCATTCGTTGCATTGAACGAAACGGTGGACACACCGAAATGTAGAATATTGCAATACGCGTATATTTGATACAAAGTATTTATTAAATAGGTTAAAATAGCCAATTATTAATTTAGCGTTTATAGAAAGAAACATTATATTGTTGAAACTTTAAATACATTACTAAATTTTGTTAATTTACAAACGTTCAAGCGTGTTTACTATCAAACTACATAAGCGAGAAATATTTTTCTATTTAAAAACAAAACAAAAAGCTTTGCATCAAATATGATTCATCATAATGTGTGAATTTTAATATTCTATAAGGCCATGACTGTTGTTCTTAAATAGAATATAGGTGCCTAGTTTTTGACAAATTAAATAATTTAAATAAGGTTGCAGTAAATCAAGATGAAAAACAATTTCCGAAATGTCAAAAAACTGCCAAAAATTCAAAATTGTAGTAGGCCGTTGAAATTTGACAAACAGATCTAGAATCACAAAATAAACCATTTTGTCTAATAACTTTTTTTTAAAATTTGGCCAAATTATACTGTTTTTTCAAAAATGTTTACGAAAATGTCTTTTTTGGCAGGTGACGTCATGTGTAAAAATGACTTACTATACTTTATTTCTGATATTATTTGAAGCACAAATGGATGCCATAACCAGATCTGGGCTAAAGTGATTATGTAAAAAAAATCCCATATGATGCGGACTTAAATTGTCACACTGTATATATATATATATGTATATATATATATATATATATATATATATATATATATATATATATATATATATATATATATATATATATATATATATATATATATATATATATATATATATATATATATATAAAGGGTGATTCATTTAGAGGTACTTTTTTTAAATAAAAAAAAATGAATAAAAACAATTTTATTTTATAATCTTTATTATCATATAAAAGAACCATTCTTTACAATTATTTCTTAAAGATAATTTCTTTCAAATGTTGTCCGCGACTACGGTTAACAACGTCCATTCTGAAGTTCCAATTTTCAATGACGCGTGTGAGTATTTCGAGTGGTATTTGGCCAATGACTCGAGTAATATTGGCCTCCAATGCCTCAATTGTAGCTGACTTATCGATGTAGACTTTGGACTTTACATAGCCCCAAAGGAAAAAGTCAAGAGGTGTGATGTCACATGATCTAGCCGGCCAATTCACTGGTCCAAAGCGTGAAATGATCTGTTCGCCGAATTGCTCTCGCAGTAAAGCCATGGTTTCACGGGCTGTATGGCAAGTGGCGCCATCTTGTTGGAACCAAATTTCGTCGAGACCACGGGCTTCAATTTGTGGCATCAAATAGTCTGTTATCATGGCGCGATAACGGTCACCATTCACAGTAACATTCCGGCCGGCCTCTGTTTTGAAGAAATATGGACCGATTATTCTACCGGCCCATAAACCACACCAAACAGTTATTTTTTCTGGATTTAATGGCAGCTCTTGAACCTCTTCAGGTTGTTCATCACCCCAAATACGGGCATTTTGTTTATTCATGAACCCATTAAGCCAAAAATGGGCCTCATCGGTGAACAAAATTTTTCTCGAAAACAGTGGATCTTCTGCAAGCTCGTCAAGAGCCCAACGACTAAAACGGAAACGATTCGGAAGGTCGGTCGGCTTCAGTTGTTGCACTAGTTGAATTTTGTATGCTTTTAAAGAAAGATCCTTACGTAAAATATGCCAAGTTGTTGAATATGACAGGCCAAGCTGTTGAGAACGGCGACGAATCGACACTTCACGGTCTTCGCGTACATTCTCCGCTACCGCCCCTATATTTTCTTCACTACGTGCTGGATGTGGTCTATTCGGTCGAGCATTATCCAATAATGAAAATTGGGTCTCAAACTTATTGATGGTAGAGCGAATTGTGCGTTCGGTAGGCCGATTATGTGGACCATAAGTTGTTCTAAGCGCACGATACACATTCCTCGTAGAACGCCCATTTTCGTAATAAAGTTGAACAATTTGTAGACGCTGTGCCGGGCTAAGTCTTTCCATTATGAATTGTCAAACACTACTGAACAGGAATGCCACTTCAGTTGACACGACGCATGCGCAATCTGCAATTAAATCCCCATCACAAAAAGTACCTCTAAATGAATCACCCTTTATATATATATTCATCTTGCATGCTATGCAAAAATAAGTAAATAGTGAACTACGATTTTTAACTTTTTAAAAATGTAAATGGCAAATTTAAAAACCAAACACTAATTTCAACGTAAAATTAATCGCAGATGGCTGCATCGTGCTCGAAATCCTTAATATACCTTTTTTAAAGAAAATCTGCGGTTTATTGCACATCTTACCCCAAAACCAATCGAACGAAATCTAAACTGATTAAATTAGGGGACAAATGTACAGTATAAATGGATGCCTTTTTCTTAATGGTTTGTATCATTTCCAATCTCGCAGGATAAAAGATAATAGTTGCCAGAATTTTCTAAATTAGGGATATTGAGTTTTCTTTCTTTTTTTCTTTCTGTTCGCAAACACACATTCCCTTTACCATAAAATTTGCGATTTTCCAATACGTTGATTTTAAAAATGAAATGATCCGGAAACATATTCGATACTCAACATTTTTTTTAAACAACATAAAAATGTCACTTGCAATAAAGTTTCTTAACATTGTTAAAGTTTATTTATCTTAAGCCTTTTTTTATTATATTTACCAAAAAAAAAAAATATTTTACTTCAGATAGCTACGAGAGCATCTCTGTAGAGAATTTTTGTTAGAACTTTTTAAGGTAATACATTTCGGAGCACATTACAAAAAGATTCTCTATGAAATCAAGATAATACAGATGTAAACACAACCCGCGACCGCGCTGGCAGCCATATTGTTGGTACGATAGGAGACGCAAACGCAAACAGGACTTAAAAATTTTCTTGAGCGTCGCTACTGTGTTTTATGTTTACTGTGGCAATAGCATCTTGAGTCCATGCACAGGGTTGCCAGTGACGTTACTTTTCTGCCACACTACATTTTTTCAGGTCGAAGGCACTAGGTATAACTTTCAGTTTCATGTTTAATTTAAGTATGTTTAGTTAAATGTATACGCCTGTCATAATTTCTGATACATCTCTTTCAATGAACTTCTATCTACCATATTATGACTAGTAACTCTAGTAAAAGGCAGAGTAAGCCATCAATACTCCTTCTACTCAACCCAAGTTTGTCCACTCTTGGTCGTAGGTCTCTTCTAATCTCTTCCATGCTTCCCTGTCTTTTGCCACCTTTAACCACTGCTTGCTCGCTACTGCTCTTATATTATCGACCCATCGTTTCTGTGGACGTCCCACGTTTCTTTCTGTTTTCTGGGTCTCCATTCCGTGATCCTAAGTACCTATCTGTCTTCGAATGATCTAGTCACATGAACTGCCCATTACCACTTCATCTTTGTCACCTCCAGAGTTAGTTAGTCAGTTTTAAAATAAAAATTAAATGTACAAAGCCAATTTATATTTAAAGTAATATTGTCGAAATATATTACAGATGTATTCTAAAGAATATTAATAGTCAATTATTAGGCACTTTAGTTATTGCAAATATACTTGACTTTCCTTTAAACTAGCTCTTTATCATCTCACGTAATCTCATGGTGCCATTCGTTAGTATAAAATCATACAAACGACGTTTCTTGTCCAATATTTTATTGATTTTCAGAAGTAAAAAAAGTTCCGTCAATGGGTTACTGTAACTAGTCTGGTCGATTTGTATTAATTTTTTACAGACAGATTAATTAAAAGGGTTTAAAACTTCTCAGAGTCTAATATTCCCGGTTCAGTTGTCGGAATAAAAAATTTTTAGTTTTTTTTATCATTTTTTAAACTGTCTCGTTTCATAAGTTTTTATTAAAGAACTTTTAGAACTTTAAAATAATTTTTAATTTTTATCGATTTAATTATAAATAATAGGGAATTTGCTGGTCTTGTACTTCACAATATTATAAATTTAGTTGGTTTATTGGTATTTTCAACTTAATTCTCTAAACACCAAATTAGACCAGTCGTAAAGTGAAACTTTAACGAATGAAGCACTAAAAAGTTTTAACTTTAGAACTGATATAATTTGAAAATCACTGACTCATTTCGACAAATAAAGTAAACCAAGTATAATGCATGCATCTAGCTTTAAGAAACCAATCAATATTTTTTATAAAAGCGAATTTTGCAAAAACTTGAAGCCATTTTTTAGGTAAAATATCCACATTTTTGCTGGTAATTGGTTTATGACTATACCTACAGCTGATGTATAAAATATGATTTAAAGTCATCTTTGGATAATACATTGAACTCAATTAAATTATATCTAATTGCAACAATAAATTTTTTGGATACTATTAGTCTCAGTCAGATTATTACAAAAAATATCATTGGTTTTATTTGACCCACCCTGTAGTAGACATCAGCCAAAAAGTTTTTGAAACTAATTGAGTAGGATTTTTTTGAAAGGGGGCATGTTACAAAACTCAAACTTTTAACACTGAACTAAACTTTTCATAACAAGATACTTCCATTGCCGTCTTCAGAACATGCCCCGGTTCAACTGCTGCCCTTACGACGTTATGTGTAGTAAAGCAAAAAAAATGTACCCCATCGACGCATATCCCCTTTCAAAAATGACCGATTCAATTGTCTAATTCATGAAAAACGTCAAACTTTAATACTGGTCTAATTTGACAGTTAACAGTTTAAATTGGCAGAAGCACCAGTAAGTTAATCAAACTAAAGAGAACGGTGTAAAAAAAGTTATTTGGCCAGGAAAATGTTTTAATTTCGATGGCACTAGATCAAGTTTACATTTTTACGTTTGTAGTGAATCTGGTTGTCAAAGTATTAACACACGTTTTTGTTTATTTTTGCAACTCTTAGTAGGTTCAAACAATATCAATTCATTTTCTTTTGGAGTTACGAATTTGTTATAGATAATAAGTTTATAATTGAGAAATAAATAAATGTTTCCTTATCCAGTGGCTTACAGGAAATAAAGTGAATATATCCCAATGTTAAATTCCGATAAACATCAAAATAACATTAGCACACTAATTTGTGTATTTCTTAAAATTTAGTATGTAAGCTATTTTCTGAAACCCCTGTAGATTCGGTGTATAAAAATTCGCCACAAATCGTTTCCCAGCAATTAAAAGTAAATGAAATAATTTGTAATCAGCAAAGAATTTAGTGACTATTTTGATATATTAGTTTTTATAATTTATGATATTATTTTTTATAAATCTCCTCAGTGGAAAATATTAAAACATGCTCTTTGTTTTAACACCAAAAGTACGAGGGTCCAAAGCCATGGACTACCCAGGCGTGCCATCTATTACTCACCAAATTAGGATGTGCTTGTTTCCCTCCATATCAGAACTCCATCACCCAGGCGGGTGCAGAGGCAAAGCGCAAACAGCCAGGAGAGATTTAAAATGCAAATATCCAAAAGTGTCAGTTGCTAATAAACCTCAGCTCCATCTGCTGTGAAACGGTCAAAACTTTTAATACAAAAGCAGATTTAGTACCTTCGTTATTGTAAGTGAATAGAGTGCTCATGCCGTTATTAAATGAATAGCAGTAGCTTTAAAAGTAGAGTACTAATACCACTATTGGATGTTTAGCAGTAACTCTAAAAAATGAAGATAAATATAAACGAGTACACTGATGACCTCGGTATAAAGACCTCTTTAGTGTTTCAACACCATCTTCGTTTTTTATCGATTTTTTGGCAGTATTGTACTTGCAATCTACACTAGGGGGCAGTGTAACACGTAGCCATGATTCTAAAGAAAGTAAATATTTAACTTCCGTTAAAAATATAAATAAAAGAGTATACGTATATTGGCTATGACAGACGAAAAATGTGCTCTTTGCTCTTATATCAAAGTCCGAGTATCTATGAATCGTCCAACTAGGACATGCATGTTTTACTCCATTTTACTCCATATCAGAGCTAGCCTAGGTGAAGAGGCAATAGATGACCCTCCCAGGTAGTTCACTTTGGATGCCATACTTTTGATGTAAGAACAAAGAGCACAGTTTTCGTCAGCTAAAGCCGATGTACATCTTTTCTTTCCTTATATTTCACGGACGATAAATATTTACTTTCTTAAGGATTATGGCTACGTGTTACACTACCCCTTGGTGAGACTTTAAGTACGATCAAGGAGATCTCGATAGTGGGATCAGCAGTATTTCCGTTTATATAGGCCTTTATTTTTAGAGCTACCGTTTAATATTCAATAATAGTATTAGTATTCTATTTTTTCAGGTTACTCCTATTCATTTAATAGCGGTTTTAGTATCCTATAACAACAATGTTATTAAATCCTATTTTACCTATGCAATTTCCTCTTGAATTAAAAGTTTTTTTCGGTTTCACACTGGCTGGCGCTGACGTTGGCTACTGAGCGTTTTCCTTTTAAATCTCTCCTGCCGTGTTCGTGATTTCTCTCTTAACTAGTCCAGCTGAGGAGCTCTGGTATGAAGCCAAACATGCATGTCCTAGTTCGCTGATTCATAAATAGCAGGCCTGGGTAATCCATAAGTTTAGATACCTGTACTTTTGATGCAAGAGCAAAAAGCAGGGTTTTCTTCGACTAAAGCAGATATACATATTTCACTGTTTATTTTACTGTTAACTATAACTAAAAAAACTTGTCCGACTTTTTTTGACCATTTTATAATGCTTTGAACGTAAAATTGCCGGCGGCGAACTACAGCAGGCAAATTTTCTTATTTTAATACTCAATTTTTAAATAATACAGACCGCGTGGGTCATTTTTATTATTCCTGTATAGAAACTTAAGGTATAATAATGATACATGCACAAGGACTTTTTTCAATACTATATTTTATTAAATATTTGTAATTTACAGTTAGTGCAGTAAAAAAAGCATTTGAAATTGCATAGTCTAGATACAGCAATACTATGATTGTATCCTCTCTGGGGTATCACCAGGAGTATTGTCCTGAGTTTCGGACCTCCAAAAAACTTGTGCTCTTTTGTTTATAAACAATTTAAGTTTGCAAAACGCGTTTTTCAGCTTAAAATGTGGATAACTCCGGTTATATATGTCGGATCAACCTACCTACAACCACTTACAAAATTGAAAAAACAGGCAAAAAACTGTTTTTTTTTTTTTTAAATTTTATTATACAGGTAGACTAAGTGAAGCGATCAGCCTGAAACTTTCAGAAAATATGCCTTTTCTTATAGCAAAAGCACCCTGAAATTTTGGTACAAAAATGTTGAATCCAGTAGGCACAATTAAATTCGTTGTTTTTTTTTTAAAAAAATTTGTCTATTAATCAAATAAAAACAAATGCGTTTTTTCGGTCATTTTGAAAAATAAAATAATTTTTTTTTATCACATCTAGTAGAGAATCGCGTTAACGCGAAAATGACCGAAAAAAATGAATTTGTTGTTATTTGATTAATACACAAATGTAAAAAAAAACGGTTAAAATAACCCTAAAAAAAATTTTTTAATGGCATCGGAAAACTGGCGTCGAGGCCTAAATTTTGAAAAAAAAGATCTATTTTGGACCAAATGGCATAAAATGGCGGGCAATTAATTGTGCCCACTGGGTTCAATATTTTTATACCAAAATTTCAAACCGATCGGTTCACTTAGACGACCTATACAATAAAATGAAATAAAAACAGTTTTTTGCTTGTTTTTTCAATTTTATAGGTTATGTTCGCACTTGAGCGATTTAAAACTAACGAGGATTTATTGGAAACTTCATTACTAAAAGTTTGGCTTTTTTTATATCGATCCGACTTATGTAACCGGAGTTATTTACATTGTAAGCCCAAAAAACGAGTTTTGAAAACTTGTTGTTTATAAACAAAAGAGCACAATTTTTTCGAGGTCCCAACTACTGGTAAAATACTCCTGTTGATATTCCAGAGAGGTAAAATCATAATATTGCTGCATCTAAACTATTCCTATCTTATCATTATTTTGACCTTTTTTTACTGCTCTATACCATATGTATGCCCGTTGAAATTGTGCAAACAAGTGTTACAAATTATAAAGCAACAAAAAAAAAACTAATAGTATCATCGGAAAGCTGAAAGTCTCCTCTTCAATTTTTTTTTACACTCTGAAAACAAGTAACATCGATTAACCTTCGAGCGGTGGGGGTAGACCTTCAAATTAACCTGTTTGGCGCGCTACACTTTTTGAATCATCTATCCGAATTTTTAATAAATTCTCACTCTTATAAAAAACTATTTACTATTTTGTTTTGAAAAAATTTCCCGCTCTTTCACCTGGTGCTATTAGTTTTTCGGTATTTTTTTTTTTAATTTTCGACATATTACGGAACAACCGAATTTTTTATTTTACTTTGGATTTTATAAACTTAGTGTACATCAGACTATAGCAAACTTTTTTTATCGTATTCTAAGTACAAAAAACTACCTGTATGCTAAAATGCAGCCTGTTAACATTTAATGAGAAATCAAAACCCCTGGCGACTGGGCTAGCTACAATATACTCATGCAAAATCTTCTATTTATTCAAATTTATTATCATATAAAACTATAAATACTATAATATCAAAACAATGGTACTAAAATCAATTTAAAAATGTCATGAGGCAAAAGTACGTTATTATAATACATTTATCACAATAAAATAGTATGAAGAGAATAAATTATTATTTACTTAAAGCAAATTCTACAGAAGGGTATCAATTTTCATTTTAATTTAATTCCAAACCAAACTATTGGTGCTTAAAATAGATGTAATTCCATAATAGTCTAATGCAATTTATTAACGATAAATACACTCTTCAATGTTCAATGTCCAATATATGATCAATATATAACTTTCAGTTAGTATGACACTATGTTTAAAGTGGTCATTGTTCAGCTAGGAACGCTGAGCTATAGTGACAAATAATAGTAGTAAATTACTTGCAGTTTATTGAGTTTGACCATAGCGTAATATGATAAAACAGATAGTTTGCATGGTTTGACTATTCGTCAATCGCTTATTCATTTCATTGAAGTGTTGTGGGCGTTGAGATTAGTTTTAATTAATGCAAGTTAGTTTGTGGAAAAATGTTTAAATGAGATTCTTAAAATTACCGAAGCCATTAAATAACACGTAGGTTGAAAATTTTTGGTCTAGCTAATTAAAACAATTTTTTTTGCAAAATTCCACTTTATCCATCAACATAGTTTCCTTCAAGAGCACTACACTCAGTGCAACGCTTTTCTAATATTTCAATACCTTTCTTGTAGAAGGTCTTTTCTTTGCCTTCAAAACAGGCCTCAGTTTCGGCGGTAGCTTCTTCATTGGAGCCAAATCTCTTTCCCGCGAGCATTTTTTTGAGGTCTGCGAATAGATAATAGTCGCTGGGGGGCAAATCTGGCCAATACGGTGGATAAAGAAGCAATTCGAACTTCAGTTTATGCAATTTTGCCATCGTAACCATTGACTTGTGACACGGTGCATTGTCTTGATGAAAGAGCAGTTTTTCTTGTTCATTTGGAGCCGTTTCTTTGCTATTTCTGCCTTCAAACGCAGCAATAACTTCATATAATATTCGCTATTGATGATTTTTTCCCTTTTCAGCATAGTCGATAAAAATTATTCCATTCAGCTCACCGCCAATTTGATTACGGTGTGTAGTGGTGGACCCATGTCTCATCCGTATCGTATATCACTTGAAAAAATCATTTTTTTATTTCGCTTAAACAAGTCCAAACATCGCTCAGAATCATGAACATGTTGTTGTTTTTGGTCCACTGTGAGCAAACGCGGTACCCATTTCGAACAGAGCTTTCTGATGTCCAAATGTTCATGCAAAATGTGTCTAACACGTTCTTTTGATATCTTTAGGGTGTCAACTATCTTAACGCAATTTCACTTTACGGTCATCCAAAACAATTTTGTGGATTTTTTTATGTTTTCCGGTGTAACTACCTCATTTGGGCGTCCAAAGCGTGCATCATCATTTGTGTCTATACGACCGCGTTTAAATTCAGCATACCAGTAAATGATGAGTGATTTTCCAGGGATAGAATCTCCATAACACTTATCAGGCCATTGCTTTGCTTGAACGGTATTTTTTCTCATCAAAAAAGAGTGTTTAATCAACACACGAAATTCGATTTTTCCATTGTTTTGAAAATATCAAAAGTAGCATTACTTAAACCACTGTAACTTGTAAACTAATCGTTGAAATGACATGAAATTTTGAAACATATCGTTTGAAGATTGATACTTCCTGAAGATCATATGGATTTTTTGAAAAGGGAGTTATCTATGTGCCATACCAAAAACTCTTCAGCCTATCTGTTATATTAACAAAGCAATTTTCGTTTGCATTCAATACAATTTTTGTGTATTTAGTAACCCTATGACGAACACAAAATATCTGTGTCAAAATGGTTAGTTATTTAATAAAAAAATTATATCCAGTCTAAATAAGAAAATTTATTTGAGTTTGTGAGTTAAATAACTTCTTAATAGTAAAAGAAAAAGTTATATTTATTTTATTGAATGTCATAATATTGTTACTAGTAATATTTTATACGTTTTGGCGAATACTTTAGATACCTAACCGCTAGGGGCGCTGTCAAATACAACAGGTATACTTTTTTTTGAAATTTTTGTTAATAGAGCGTACTTATCCTTGACAACGTTGCATTAAAAACTACCGCTTATAGAACTTTTTTTGATCAGGCCGTACTTTATCAATTATTTTATTTTTAGGCTTTTCTGCAAGTTCTTTATATTATTGACAATGAGGATTTTTCATGTTCTGTACGGAACATTTATGGGATCACTTCGGTGTCCGTCCGTTTTTCTGTCCCCCGATTTTCTCCGAATTTAATTGACGTAGAAAGTTGAAATTTGTAGCAAATATAGAAATTGATGGCTCAATCAGAGCCGTGTAGTTATAAGAGTTAAATTTTGACTTAAGGGGTTATTTTTGGTAGTGAAATCGGAAGTGAAACAATTTTTTTTTCAAGATCATCGAGTAGGGTGGCAAATGAGAACTAGTGAAAACACGACTTCAAAAATATATATGATGTAATACTGGCTCAAACTTTTCTTTATATTATTTTTAAAACACTGCCAAAAATCGCTGCCTCTCCTAAGAGTACTTATCAGAAAATTTGGAAAAAAATTGCAAAATTCTATTATATTCTCCATAAGATAATTAAAAAAAAAAATTCGAGGTCATCGAGTGCGATGTTAAATAAAAACTAAAATTTGTCACAATTGGCGGTCCGCCAAACCTACTTCTTAGAATACCAAAAGATTTCGAAAAATCTGATATATTCTCCGTAAGGTGGAGATTGAACAAAAATTGGTACGAATGCGTTACTTTTGATAATTTATCTAGTATATAGGAACAAAAATCGAAAACAAACTTTGTCGAAAACTCATTTGGGGTGTGTTTTGTAAAGTCACTGATCATTTTATACCTCCGTGAAAACAACTTTCATTATAAAAGCAATCACGGTACGGAATAGTCCGACTTGCACTTGCCGTTTTTTTTTAATAGAACAGCATAGCGTCTTTTATGTTATAATTATGGATGCTCTCTATCAAATATAATTTAGATATGACTGAATGAAATATTCTGAATCTCGTAGAATAAGGTCGATATAAGTACGCCTAAAATAAATTTAAAAAAAAATGTTTTTGAAGGAAATTACAATAAAAAGAAATCGATAGAAAGTTTATAATTGAAAGACAAATGCATTTTTACTACTTAATTATAATTTTCATTAAATTGGGTAAAGCAATGAAAATTTAAAAACATAACTGCTTAGCATTGAAACTAGATAAATTAATATACTTAACATATTATCTTCTTTTGAAATAGGCAAGCAATTATAAGATTAGAATACATTTCAAATTTATTAGATATATGAAAATTCCGAGAATAATCGACTTACTCTTTATAAAGTTTTTTCATTCATTATCAATGTTTTATTAAATCTTTTTGAACAATGGATTTTAAGTAATCAGTACTAATTGACAATAATAAACTTAAAATAGTTATAGCTACAATATTTCAAAACAATATATCTTTTAATGTAGTTTGGCCATTTTCTTAAACAAATTGGTCCGTTGTTGAAACTTGACTTATTTTAATATTCAAGCCCTACTTAATAATTATAGTTTTGAATAGATAAGAGTGAATAATTTTAATAAAAAACTAGAACAGAAGTCCTAAAACAAGAGAGAATGTCAGTAATTCGTCGAATAAACAAAATTTATCTTTCTTACTGGGTTAACGACAAGCCAAACAATTTTCCGGATCTTGCCCTTAGACTTGCCAATTTAAATACATAGTTGTTAGGCCAGCTAAAATTTAGCGTGCCGTTAACTTGAATATTTTCATTTGAAGCATAACCTAAAATAATAAAAGCTTTTACTATGTATCACTACCTTATTCGTTAAATGACAAAAATTAAGTTTTGCTTTGATCTATTTGTGCCACATCTAATAATAATATAAAAAATTAGATTGTAAAATAAATTCTTTTTTTATAATGTTTTCATAATCAGATTGGTATAGTGAGAATTTTATTTGTAAATCTTTTTTTCAAATATTTATTTTTGATTTCTAAATGAATATATTATAAATAAACTAGTTTACCCAAGGTTATAAAATCTGTTGAAGAATTCGTGTATGTAGTATATTATAAGGTACATCGTAGACGAAGACCTCAAAAACTAAAGGTCCTGTAATACGAGTAAATCATTTAAATATGAAGAGTACATAATTTTTTGTGCGCATAAATTTATAGAAAAAGTAAAAAAGGAAAAGATAATTGATAAACACGTATACACGTTTGACATCTAATTAAATATAAATTTTTTATTAAGTTGGGAATGTGGAATCTTTGGCACGATGATACTAATCAGTATATATCACCACTACACCAAATACTTTATTTTTGCACTCGACGCGTGTTTCGCTAACCATGTTAGCTTCATCAGCAGCGATGATTGACTAAAGCTAAACTACAAATCTACCCTATTTATACTTAGCCTAACCCTTGAATTACTCAGGCGGAACTAATGGCATAGGCAAGTAACCAGTAGAGGGGACTAAAAGGAATAGGCCCTCTGTCTTTATTTAAACTACTTTTACATTTTATAATTTCCACACTTTAGTATGCGTTCAACAATCTCCTATACGATATATTTTTTATTATTCTTAGATTATCTAATGTTACAATATGATCAGCTTCAAGGGCATGTTTGGCAATGTTTGACTTTTCTGTTCTACTGTATTTTAAGTGTGCTAAATGTTCTTTAAATCGTGTTTAATTGACCTTTTAGTTTGCCCAATGTACTTTTTGTCACAATCATTACCACTAATTTCATGATTCCAATTTATTCATGAGTAAGTTAGAAACCGAAGTCAGTCAAGAATTCGAATATTTCCCAAGGGTATGGTATAGGTATGTGTATGATATTTTCGCGATTTTTGATACAAAGAAAGCAAATATTGATGATTTTGTTTCTAAATTAAATAGCCGGTATGATTCCATTAAATTCACTTACGAAGTTGAGTACAAAGGACAATTGCCTTTTCTAGATATTTTAATTATTAAAAATAATAATAGATTAGAATTTGATATCTACAGGAAGGACATAGTAACAGATAGATATATTCCTAATGACTCATTTCATTGCAAACAACACAAATTACCCTTATTACATTTCTTAGTTCATCGTTTGGTCACTTTCTCTCTGAATAGAGTAAACTTTAATAAAGAAAGTATTCGTATTAGAAATATAACTAGAGTTAATGGTTATGACGATGACTTAGTAAATAAGCTAATAAATAGACATAAGTTTAGGTTTAATATTCAGAATTCCACCTTTTTTACACACACACACCAAAGATGTCTCCATACCATATCATCCGAAATATAGCAAGGCACTCAATAAGGTATTTAATAAGCTAAGTCATCAGACAATCTGAGGAATATCTTAGGAAATCCCGAAGATAAGATTCCTAATTTGGAGAAAAGTGGAATTTATGAAATTAGTTATAATGATTGTGACAAACCGTATGTTGGGCAAACTAAAAGATCAATTAAAACACGATTTAAAGAACATTTAGCACACTTAAAAAACAGTAAAACAGAAAAGTCTAGCATTGCCGAACATGCCCTTGAAGCTGATCATATTGTAACATTAGATAATCTAAAATTAATAAAAAATGTATCTGATAGGAGATTGTTGAACGCATACGAAAGTATGGAAATTATAAAATGTAAAAGTAGTTTAAATAAAGACAGAGCGTCTATTCCTTATAGTCCCCTCTACTGGTTACTTGACCGGAACTGATGGCCTTGCCTATGCCATTAGTTCCGCCTGAGTAATTCAAGGGTTAGGCTAAGTATAAATAGGGTAGATTTGTAGTTTAGCTTTAGTCAATCATCGCTCCTGATGAAGCTAACATGGTTAGCGAAACGCGCGTGCAAAAATAAAGTGTTTGGTGTAGTGGTGACATATACTGAGTAATAATTTTTTTTTACTAAAAAAAATTTATTTGTCCTAAGTTAACCATTTTTTTGTATGGCCTTATAAGAGGGCACATTGTATCTGTCATCGCCTATACGATTGTAACAAATTTTGGCACCTTATGACGTCCCAATACTAACAAAGTGATAAAAACTTAACGCAGTATCCTACGTGAGCGATCTGCTAAGAGCAACGCTAGCAATACGGCCAGAATGACTAAATGAGAACAATTATGTTCAACAACAACAACTAGAATGTGTCTTAGGTAAAAGCGATACCCAACTAATGTTATGCAAGTGATTTTTTAAGCCATTAGAATCTTTCACACCTTAATAAAACCTGTAGGCTTAATTTAGAATTTTTGATCCTGATATTACCTTCTTTTTGTGACACTGTGTAGTTTCAACTGACGTGCATAGATTTTTGCTCACAATACACAATTTTCACATTGTCGTAGTGTTGACCAATAAATTCCTAATTACCTACTTTTATAATTTTAATTTATAATCCAATAAAATATATAGAATTTTTTTGTGTGTACTAGAATCTGAAAATTTATTGTATGACTGCTTCTGTACTACTTTTTTAACTATTTTGATCAATATATCGAAAAACAAAATATGTTTTAAGGTTTGCTTTAAAATTACACTGAATATTTAAAAAAACACACGTTACAATTTTCTGTCATGACGATTTGAGATATAATCGTAGCCTGTCTATATCTGGAAAAATAATTTAAATAGTATCCTGAAAATTATTATATATGGATCTGTCGGTATATTTTTTCTAATGAAAATAATGACAACATAGCTTAACTTCTTCGATTTGAAAGTAGAGAGTTTCCTTCTTACCTTTAATGACATTTTTGTCATTAATAATTAAGTAACAGGAACACGCATGCTACATGTGTGCACAATACATTTTTAAAAAACTCTCTGATAATTTTAAAAATAAACCCTTCGATAGTAAAATTTTAGACCAATATTGTTCAAGCCTGTATTTTCGCAGCTAACAATTTTTTCTTGTTTCTAATCGATCTCTTACATGTTCGTAAGTCGTGGCCCACGCATCGCATATTTTGCTGACCCAGTCGCTTACACTTATACTAAAAAATAAGAATGTTTGTTTGAAGGAAAAAAAAATCGAGATTACGGTAACCACGGACTAATAGAAATGTGATAAAATAATCAATTAAAATAACCCACGGCTTCTATGGCCATAACAGTATCAATATTTATACTTAAGTACAGGGTGAGTCAACGGTAGATTAAAGTTCATTATCTCATTTGTTTCGGGAATGACGAAAAAATGTTAAATGCAATAGTTTTAGGGAATATTAAGGTGCACAGTTTAAAATTATTTTTGAGTATACAGGATACTTCAAAAAAGTATAGCCGATATAACATTTTTTTTTTTTTAAAATGGAACATCGTATTTTCTAATTTATTTTTAAATTGACTTAGATGCTACAGGGTGTTCAAAATAAATTTATGCATTTCGACTATTTTAAATCGAAAGATTATTATTATTTTTTCTGATAGATTTTACAAACCCTCTTTATTAAGTATGTCATGTACTATTTCTAATGATTTTCGATTTATTTTGAATTTTTCAATTTTTACCCTTGTTTTTAATATACTTACGCTATAACATCATAGTTGCCAAGACAAAAAATGTAGGCATTGTCAAATTTGGACATGTTTATTAAGCAAGTAAAAATAGTTTCCTGGAGAAGTTAATAACTTTGAAAGAGAACAAATGTGGATTCAACAAAACGGAGTTCCTACTCATTATCACCAGGAAGTTCGGGAATTTTTAAACGATCTTTACTCACAAAGATGGATCGGTAGGGATGGATTCATTCGGTGGCCCCCTCTATCATGTGACTTAACCCTTTTAGACTTCTTTTTGTGGGGCTACATTAAAGATCGTGTTTATGTGAATCCCTCTACAACACCAGCAGATATGGAAAATAGAATACGGGATGCGTGCAGGAGAATAACGTCCTTTATGCTAAGGAAAGTGAAGGAAAACATAGTATAACGACTAAACATGTGTATTCAAGTAGACGAGCATATTTTTGAACATTTATTACGTCATAATAATTAATCATTAGATAATTTAAACTATATTAAAATTATTATTAACTATTTTTTTATGTTTTCACAATAGCGTAAGTGTATTAAAAACAAGGGTAAAAATTGAAAATTTCAAAATAAATCGAAAACTATTAGAAATAGGTATATCATATACTTAATAAAAGGGTTTTGTAAAATCAATCAAAAAAATAATAATATACAGGATGTGCCATTTAAATAATTTGAGATTTTTCAATTTAAAATAGTCGAAATGTATAAATTTATTTTGAACACCCTGTAGCATCTAACTCAAATTTCGCTCGTACCAATTATGAGTATTCCATCTTCAGAAACAATACCGCTACTGGCAATTTTTTACAAAACTGAAAACTAGTATTTTTTTTTTAAATTGAAATATTAGAAAAACTACTAGGTTTAGGTATATAATATTATTAATAAAAAAGTTATAAAATTTTACGCAGAATTTAAAAATAAATTAGAAAATAGGATGTTCCATTTAAAAAAACATATGTTATATCGGCCACACTTTTTGAAGTACCCTGTATACTCAAAAACAATTTTAAACTGTGCACCTTAATATTCCCTAAAACTATTGCATTTGACATTTTTTCGTCATTCCCGAAACAAATAAGATAATGAACTATACTCTATCATTGACTCACCTTGTACAGTACACAAGAAATAAAAAGTCAAGAAATGATTCTATTATAATAAAACAAAACAATTTTCTAAGAGTGATTCATCTGATTATTTATAAAGGAATCATAGATAAATCTTTATTACATGGTCAAAGTAAAATATTTACTTTGCTAGACAATAAAAAGAAAAATATATCAATTTAGGAATCTAAAGAAACTGAAAGAATAATAGACAAACATTACAATATGACTAGCTCATTCCATGAAAGTCTATAATATATAATATCATATAAAGCGTGCACTTGGTTTAAAAAATAAAAATGCAGGAAAGAACTGTGGTGGAACTCTGTAAGAGACGCATTAGTGCTCCGAATAAAGACTGTTCTACTTCAAATGGCTTAGACTAAACAAGAGAGAGACAACAGAAGGTGTAGTAACATACAATCTATACTCATGGAAAAGTAGATTCAACAATATGAAAAACTAATAACCATGGATGTATTTGAATAAACGATAACTTTACCATCGTATATTCTAATATACATCACTACGCCAAACAATTCATGTTTGTATCGGACGTCCCTTTTTCTAATCAAGTTAGCAGCATCAGGAGCAATAATTAACAATCATGGCTGCTTATAATGATAACGTGATGAGTGAAACGTGCGTGGCATGCAAAAATAAATTATTTGTTGTAGTAATAACTATTGTGTAGTGCCATTGTGCCATAGATTCCAGAATCCTAACGTATGTCGTATATTTTGATTGAGGGCGAAGAAATCCATATTGAAAATACAACCGTTAAGAATGTAGTCTTCTTCTTAATTCGACGTCTTCTGACGAAAGTTGCCGATCCAAATGGCTAACATAGTCCTGGAAGCAGTTATAAAAATTTCTATTGATGAGCAATTAAACCATCTTCGGATGTTCTTTAACCAGGAATTTTGACGTCTTCCAACTGATCTGCTTCCTTGTATTTCGCCTTTGATGAACAGTTTCAGCAAGTCATACTTTGCTCCCGTCTTTATATGATCGACATAACTAGTTCTTCTTTCCTTTATTGTCAGCAGCAGTTCGGTGGAGTTGCTCATTCGTCTAAGTCAGGGGTGCTCAAACGGTCGATCGCGATCGACAAGTCAATCGCGAGTGCTTTTTGAGTCGATCTCGAGAAAAAAATTCCGATATAGAACTAATCACAGATTGTGTTTTAGGTAACTAAAACAAAATGTAATGAACAAACTACTAAAATTTATTCGATCCACAATTAGGCCAGAATAACTCCCGCATCACTTTCTTTTATCGTAATAACCCCCTGCTAGCGGCAAAAGGCGGCTTTATCAAAGGAACGCCCGGTATTTGTCAAAGAAAAGCCGCGTTTTTGATTCCCGCCGATTTTTCTAGAAACTTCGGGCGGCGTGTTTGACGGGAACATTCGAGACTTCGTTCGCGCCGATCTAAAGGTTGGGCCTGCAGGAATAGGAGTCAGTCTGAGTTGTAACTTGAGGGCGATACATCGATACAAAGTTTATTAATAAATAGTCCAAAATGAGTGCGGCGAAGAAAAGTAAAACTTATCATTTTAATAACGATTGGAGGAAGAATTTTTCTTTTGTATGGTAAAGGATAAGTGCATTTGTCTCATTTGCCGTGCGTCAGTTGCAATACCTAAGCGTGGGAACATAGAGAGGCATCATAAAACGGTTCATAAAAACTATGAAAAGGATTTTCCATCACAGAGTGAATTAAGAAAACGAAAAGTACGTGATTTGATAACTTGTTTGAAAAAAGAATAAACCATGTTCACAAGACCAGCCAAACAATTAAAAGCTGCAATGATCGCGTCATTTAAAATATCTCATATATTGGCGAAACACAAGAAACCATTTGAAGATGGATTGGTTGTGAAGGAAGCATTTATTGAAGCGGGTGAGACTTTATTTGGAGATTTTAAAAATAAAACAGAGAATATGTCTGCTATTAGAGAACTTCAGTTATCTCATCCGACTATCACAAGGCGTGTTGAAGTCATGAATCAGGACATGGCAGATAAACTAAAACATGATACATACTTTTCTTTACAGTTTGACGAATCCACCGATATGGCAGACACTGCCCAGCTGTGTATTTTTATTCGAATCGTATTCAAAGACATGTCAGCTAAGGAAGAGTTTTTGACAATGATTCCTCTGAAAGGAAAGACCCGTGGCGAAGATATAACATATATGACGTTTTCTTTAATTTTGTAACAAACTACAAGCTACCAACATATAAACTAGTGTGCATTACAACCGATGGAGCACCAGCAATGACTGGAAACGAAAACGGTTTTGTGGCATTGTGTCGAGCTAATGATGATTTCCCTTCATTTTTTTCCTTCCATTGCATTATACATCAACAAGTTTTGTGTTCAAAAGTTCTAAACATGGAGGAGATTATGGGCATTGCAATAAAAATTGTGAATTCTATCCGTGCACGTAGCTTGCAACGACAGCTCTTTAAATTGCAGTTGGAAGATAGTGAGTCAGCTGAACACACTGATTTAGTTCTTCACACGGACGTCAGGTGGTTGAGTCGCGGAAAATTCCTAGAAAGGTTTCAAGAATTATTGCCCGAAATAACAGCTTTTCTGGACGAAAGAGGTGATGACACTCAGATGCTGAAAAATGGAAAATGGCTTACTGATTTGGCATTTTTGACAGACATCACAATGCATTTAAACACCATTAATTTGGAGCTTCGAGGTAAAGAAAAAACTATTATTGAGATGATTAGCGCAATAAACGCATTCAAAAGTAAATTGCAACTTATGATAGATCAACTGAAAAGAAAGGATCTGAAAAATTTTCCGTCTTTGAAAGCAAAGATTCCTCAGTTGAATTATGATATTTATGAGGCAGAATTATCAAATATTTTGGGCCAATTCGAAATACGTTTTTATGATTTCAGTAAATTGGCAAATATCGCATCATTTATGAGTTATCCTTTTTCGTGTAAAAACATTGAGGAATTAGCTACTGAAATAGCAAGTCAGTTTAACATGGACTCATGTTCTGTTGAAAATGAGTTAGTGCAGAGTATATCAGATATACATCTCAAAGCCACAGCATCTGATACAAAATTCTGGTGTTTTGTATCTGAAGATAAATATCCGAATCTAAGGCAAATCGCTCTTCAACTGACGGCAATGTTTGGGTCAACTTACTTGTGCGAGTCTGCATTTTCTGAAATGAAGATAATTAAGTCAAAATATCGCAATCGACTAACAGACGAACATATGTCATCATGCGATTAGCACTCGGTAATTACGTACTATCTTATGAAAAGTATGCTGACGACATGCAGTGCCACGCTTCAACATCCAAAGTCACTCTTTAGTTAAGTTTAGACACTAGAACTCGTTTGTTTTGTAAGAACCAATAAACTCGCAATTTTGAATAATTGTGAGTTTTTTCATTGACATTTTAGAGCAGACCTACACTTATCGTGACTAAAAAAATGTATATTGTGCGGAAAACTAATATCTATGCCACGATACACCCTACCTAGACGACAATCCTGTAACACCCTTACTTGCAGCCTCTCAGAGTCGATCGATCGTAGTCTAACAATATTGAGGTAGATCGCCAACAGTTCAAGTTTGAGCACCCCTGGTCTAAGTACTTCAGCATTATTACTCATCCACTCATGGTATCCGTAAAATCCTTTTGTAAAATTTCGAAAGCTTCAAGTCATTTCTCTGTATTGGGATCAAGAGTCCAGCCTTCACATCTATATAGGAGAACCCAAAAAAACATAACATCAAATAATACGCACTTGAAGTCCTAGTCTAAGGTCGGATCTAGAGATTTTTCATATACATGAAGGCCCCTGCTCGATTCTCGATCTAATCTCTATTTTTGGATTACACTGGCAATTAATTAATGTTCCCAGATATTTAAAAGACAAAACCTGCTAAACAATAGTATCCGCTTCAACGTGTGATTTTGAAAACACATTCACAGTTTCTCTATATACGTGTATGAATTATTCGGAGGAAGATCTTTAGTGCGTGCGACATAAGACTGATCATACGGCAGTAGTCACAATGAGAATAATTAGACTTTTTTGGAATAGTAATGAACACGTATTCCACCCAATCAGATGGTATCTGGCCTGAGTTATAAATGGCGTTAAACAACGATGTTAAAATATCAAGCCCTGCTCCCTCTTATTCTGCAATGATCTTGATTAGTTCGACGTGAATGTTATCTGGACCTGGCTTTTTTGTTCTCCTGGGCCCGTATTGCATGAATAATTTCGCTCTTGGTAATAGGAGGACCAGTTTCATTTATTTTATAAGCTGTGGACGGTGGTTCGTTTGGTCTATCGTCGTTAAAAAGCTCTTCGACATAATATTTCCACCTACTAAGCTTGGCTTCTATCACAATAATAATTTCATTATTAGCATCTCTTAAAACTGTTATTGGATGTTTTAGATTTCTGTTTTTTAGTTCTTTACTTTCTTGTATAAATTAAAGGTATCGTGCTTTGCTTGTAGTGGTTCGATTTCGCTGCATTTTTCAGATATGCGTTGTTCTTTCGCGTCCCTACACTTGCGACGAATTATCCTATTGGGTTTTCTGTATTGGTCTGTCTTTTACACCTTCTTCTCCTATCCATGAGAGTCAGTATTTCAGATGTCATCCATTCCTCCTTTTTAGTGTTCCGTACGGAACACTTATAAGATGACGTCGGTGTCTGTGTCTGTCTGTCACATCCCATTTTCTCCGAAATTATTTGTCATAGAAAGTTGGAATTTGGTAATAATATAGGAATTAATGGCCTCATCAAAGCCGTGTAGTTTTGAAAGTCAAATTTTGACTTAAGGGGTTAGTTTTGGGGGGTGAAATCGGAAGTAAAAAAAAAATTTTTTAGTAGGTGTGGTGTCAAATGAAAGCTTATAAAAACGCGAGTAAAAAATATATATATAATTTAATACTTGCGCACACTTTTATTGTGTTATTTTGAAAAAATCGCGAAAAATCGCTGTCCCCCAACCTTATCTCGAAAAGTACTGATCAAAATATTTTGAAAAAATTCTGGAATAATCTCCAGGTGTAGATTGAACTAAAATTATCACGAGTGCATTACCTTTAATAATTTATCTGGTATGTAAAAAAAAACAAAAATTTCAAGGTCATCAATTTTCAGTAAAGATTGGAAACAAACTTTGTTGAAAACTCATTTGGGGTGTGTTTTGTGAAGTCAGTGATCATTTTATACCACCGTCACAACATTTTTTATTTTAAAAGTAATCAACGTACGGAACACTAATTGTGCAAGTTCAACTTGCACTTAACCGGTTATTTCTATTAGTTTTCACACCAAGTGTTTGCTCTAGAATGTTTATGAGTGTATCTTCTATTTTAGACCATATTTCTTCTGTAGATGTTATCCGTGGACTGATCTCTTTTAACCTGTTTTCCATTTGCACACCTATCTGCCTTGTGATCTGAGGATCCATAATTTTTTCCATGTCCATAGCTTTCATTTCGATTTTCTTTCTTGCCGTATTAATGATTCTTTTAAATCTGAAGTCCATAACAATCGGATTATGGCGTCAATGCCGGCGATGTCCAGGTATACAATTGTCTTGGATGAGGCTTAAAAAAGGTGTTAGTAATGAGAAGATCCTTCTCTGTACAGAATTGTATTAACGTATCTCCACGAGAATTCCTTTCGCCTAGGCCATACATTTCCACTGAGTTACCAGCCACCTCCCACCTGGGCGTTAAAATCACCCATCACTATGGCCATTTCTCCTTTCATTGTGAGATATAAAACTTCGTCCGGATTGTTATAAAATTGTTCTCCTTCGTCATCAAATTTGTCATTTGTTAGGGCATATCCTGGATAATATTTTGTGTTCTGTAAGATGTTTTAATTTTATCAGCGAGATCGTCTTTGATAATCACAGCCGTACCATATCTGTGATTCTGATCAGTTCCCCCTGAATAGTATATATGTATAACCGGTCTTAGTTTTTTACTTTCCCGAATCAAGCCATCTCAGTTCACTCATTCTCAATTTCTAATAGAGTCACCTCTGATTCGACATTGTCAAGTTTTCCAGTCATATAAAGACTGCGTATATTCTAGGTAGCAAAACATAATGTTCTACTAAACATCTTAATTTTTGAGATTAGTAAATTGTCGTTCTTATTGACAGGCGACGGGGAGAGTCTTAGCACCCTTTCCTCACTTAAGAGGTACTCCGGACTAAGGTGCAATGTAAAGAATGTAGTTCAAAATAGGTATGCTCCAGGTCCAGGGGAATTCTTACACTAATCTGCCTAATCATTTTTATTTCAATTATTTCAGCAAAACTATTTGAAAGACCAACATGGTGCATAAATCAGAACATAAATTGTGCCCCTATACCATATAAATGGAAAATTTCGTATATCCCATCTATATACATGAAAGGACATAAATGGGATTACCAAATATAGAAGTACATATGCAATAAGTACCCTAGTTATCTTTGTGTAAGAATTCTTAGAGAACAAATTGAAACAGAATACAGAGAGCAAGAAGAAGAGCAATTCGGGTTCCGAGCAGAATAGACATGTACATACAGGTCTTTTATCTAAAACAACTTTTAAAAAAATAGTAAAAACAAAAGCCGAATTATTTACTTTACATTTATAGATTCCCATAAAGGATATGACATTGTCTTCATTAAGAAATAAGTACTATAGGAGACCTACAATAAATACTTCTTAATAAATGCCCCAAAAACTTGTTCCGCAGATATCGTCAAAAATAAAAATAAGTAACCGAATAGCAAAATTTTTAACAGATACAGATTCAAGACAAAGACATTGTATATTACCTACTCTTCTTAAAACTTAAGTTGGAATAGATCCAAATTTATGAAGTGGAAAATGTAAAGGAATGAGTATTGTCTTTGGAAACTATAAACATCCAATTATAAATAAAAGAAGTAACTTCGATGCAATTATACCTACTTAGAAGTAGACTTTATTATAACTGGGTATATATAGAAAGGACAGAACTGGAAATGAAGATATACGACAACAAATAGGAGTGGATAGTTCTTTGATAATCGACATTCAAGCAATGAAATTAGATTGCCTCTGAAATGAAAAAAATCTGGATATTAAAAAACAATATAAAAGGAACAACATTAAAAAACCTGTTGAACTTTCCAAAACTATAATATAAGAAACGCCATTTTCCCTGCTGTAACCATTTTGCTCAAATTTTCTGTTAGTAAATTTTATTTTTGACTATTTAATTCTTCGTCCGTCATCTTTTAAAACAACTGGTTTTTAGCTATACATGTGAATATTAAAAACCCTGATACCCTGGCCACTCTGTCGCTCCACTTAGTGACACTGCAAAGTAGCCCAGTGAAATATCACCAGCAGTCACGACCTTGTACAACCTAACTTAATTTTAGATTTTAATACAAAATACTTCTAAATATTGACGAAAAAATTAAATTTCCGAGGAAATTAAACATATCTTCAAAATTAACAGTATTGTAATTTCTTATTTTAGTTGAATATTTTGTTGGAATTATTATTCATAATCTCTTTAGTTATTGGCAACACAAGCCCCTTTCGAAGGAAGCTATAAGCAAAGGACGTTTTAATGATTATGGTGTATACTATATATATATATATATATATATATATATATATATATATATATATATATATATATATATATATATATATATATATATATATATATATATATATATATATATATATATATATATATATATATATATATATATATATATATATATATATATATATATATATATATATATATATATATATATATATACATATATATATATATATATATATATATATACATATATATATATATATATATATATATATATCTATATATATATATATATATATATATATATATATATATATATATATATAAATATATATATATATGTATATATATATATATATATATGTATATATATATAAATATATATATATATATATGTATATATATATATATATATATATATATATATATATATATATATATATATATATATATATATATATATACTGGTGAGAAAAAAAATCGACTCGGACTATTTTGCTTTATTTAACGTAGATCCTCGAATTAACTTCTCAAACAGTGCTATCATTTTTGAGATCATTAGAATGCTGATTTTCTATTGACTAAAACGGTTTTACTCAATAGAACCGTGTTTGCTCGCTCAGCAACGTACTCATTATGCGCTACTCATCCCTATAAAAACATATGCAACTGTATTTTTCTATCATTACTTTATCGGAACTTGAACCGTCAACAACTCTGCTATACCTGTTCACTAATTACGTCATCGGAAAATGGATACCATCCCGAAAGAAACGGTACAAGTCATTGCCCTACTGCAAGAAGGGGATAGCCAACGTGTAGTCGCTGCGTCACTGCACCTCAGCCAGGGAGCTCTCTCCAGAGTCTACAGACTTTATCAAAAGACTGCCGTCTTTACATGGAGATCAGGATCAGGAAAAAGAAGGTGTACCTCGGAGCGAGATGACCACTTCATTGTCAACACATCTCGAAGAAATCGTCACTTGACCGGCGCACAGTGGGGAAAAACGAAAAATCGTGTTTCAAAATTGTCTAGAACCTTCAATTTTGGTTCGATTTGGACGATTTTTTTTTAAATTGAAGCTTATTAAATTCCGAACAAAGTTGTCGGAGCCGATTTTTCAATTAAACTTTTGTTTTACAATGGCGGAAGTTGGTTTCTGATTATATAGCGACTGAGACACAGAAAACGCTTACAGTTTCAAACCAAGTTGTGCCACTGTTTAGCAATAGCAGCCACTTTTTTGCTACAACAGCAAACAATGTGGCTAGTGCAGCAAAATATTTAGCTGTCCCTATTTTAACAAAACGTTTTAGCAGTCGTAGCCATTTCCTAGCTGTGTGAGCTGTCCTTTTCTGCGTGTATCGCTGTTTTTTGTATCTGCTAGAAAATTGTCTACGATACTTAAAATTTAGAGCAGCAATATTCTAGCAATAACTGCATGAAAATTTAAATCCCGCAACTAAACTTGAATAACTTGAATGATCTGACTGCCACAGTCTAAATGTCACAGAGAAACTTTCTTGCTCGATTCAATTTTGGCATCCGCCATACTTGATTTGTCATTTTAAGTCAATTGTTGAAACATATGTATAATTAACAACCTTAAAGAAATTATTTATGCAAATGTTATGGATATAAAATAATAATGGTACGTTTATTCATATTTATAATACTTTTATTGTTCATGGCAGCCATTTTGGGTTCATTATTATTAATCTTGTAACTGTGATATTAGATATATTATCTGCGACATAAAAAAACATACATACACGCATTTTAGCACAACTTGGTTTGAAACTGTAAGCGTTTTCTGTGTCTCAGTTGCTATATAATCAGAAACCGCCATTTTGAAGACGTCCGCCATTTTGAAACAAAAGTTTAATTGAAAAATCGGCTCCGAGAGCTTTGTTTGGAATTTAATAAGCTTCAATTTAAAAAAAAATCGTCCAAATCGAACCAAAATTGAAGGCTCTAGACAATTTTGAAACACGATTTTTCGTTTTTCCCCACTGTGCGGCGTTGGGGTCCAGCAGGAGCTTCGACAAGTTCGTGGTCGGGCTGTCAGTCATTGGACAGTCGGAAGAAGATTTAAGAAAGCTAATCTAACTCCAAAAAGGCCAGCTAACGCACCTAAACTGACAGCAACTCATCGACAAGAGAGACTCAGATCTGCCGGAGAACATGTCGACAGGACCTTATAGCAATGGCGCTCTGTTTAATTCTCGGACGAGACCCGAATGTGCCTACATGGCAATGATGGAAGAAAACGAGTCTATAAAAGGCCTGGAGAGTGCTATGCGCAGTGCTTCATTACTGAAAGGGTCGCCTACGGAGACGGTTTTATCAGGGTGTGGGAACGCATGTCACTGGATACAAAAACCGATTTGGTTTTCGTGACTGATCCATCCAACCGAGCACATATAGGATGAGCTCAAAAGAAGGGTTCGAGCCAGAAATCCAACCCCTGCATCGCTGAGGGACTTAAAAGTTTTGATGGCTGTAGAGTAGGGAAGAATCTCATAGACAGTGGTGAAAAAGCTCACCCGCTCCATGAAAAACTGGCTGGAAGCAGTATTAAGTCTAGGGGCAAAACAAAATACTAACTTTGGTTTTTATCAAATTTAATTGTTAGACTTAAAATTTGTTTAATTTTTCCTTTCTCTTACCCTTATTTTCAGTCATTGTTCTCCTTGTTTCCCCTTTCAGTCATTTTAATCAGTAATAAGCATGAGATAAGCTATGGAATTTAGTATCATTAGAAAGAGAATAGAATGGGCTTTCAAATGATACTAAAATCCGTAAAAAACGTACGAACAGTAAATTCTAGGATCTGTGTTAAATGAAGCCAAATAGTTTGTGTCGATTTTTTGCTCGCTAGTGTATTAAAATGCCGGCCTACACATACAACCGACTATGTGGGTTTATGTCATGTAACTTTTGGACCCTTACAATAGTTTTTTCCTAACTATGTAAAGGAGGGCTATAGATACCCCACAGAAAGTTTGCTCGTGACGTATTAATATTCTTAATTGAAAAGCAAACTTTGAGTACAAAATGAAAATATTTATTTACTTTTAACAGGTTGATGCTAAAGATAAAATAAATGTAAACATTACTAACTGACCAAACGATGACTGTTCGTAATACTATTGCAATTTAAAAGTTTTATTGAAAATCATTGTTATTTTTTCATAAATATGATTAAAAAAAGTAAAAGGAAACTTTTCTAAGCAAACAATTGGCTTTTTAAAAGAACTAAATAATACCTCATCGGATCAAGTAGAAAACTCATCGTGGGGGAGCGGGATAGAATATTTCCCCCGGTACGTTATGCCTGTTGTGGAAGGCGACTTAAAGAACAACCTAGATGGTAGATGCCCAGATCCCACCAGCACCGCTTAACGTTTCGTGGCTGTACCGATGTCCCGAACTCTGGGACCAAATAGAATGATGAGGCACCTGAATATAAAAAATTCCGGAGGTAAAATAGCCCCCCGTTCGAATCTCCGGGTTGGGGCTGGTTCAGGGGACATACAGAGATTATAATTTTGAAATAGATTTTTGCAACATACAAGGTTTAAACTCGAACGCAAATTCAGTGCACCAAGACCTGCAATCAAATAAACCTCAGTCAGTTCATCGACCAGCACAGTCAACTATCTTTATCCTGGGTACGACTTCTATTCCCAATTTAGGCGTAACTTTGGAATATGTCTTTTTGTCAGAAGCGACTTCTCTTGCCAACGAGAAGAGGCTCTGGATCCCCCAAATTTGGATGTAATGTGGTTAAAAATAACGACTCAACAAACCACAAGGTTCATCTGTATCCTCTATCGACCACCAAGTGATACTAACTTTAGAACAATTTTCGCTTCTCTTGCAGTCACCATCGATCATTTACAAATTAACTATCCAAATGCAGAAATTGCCTTTCTGGGCGACTTTAATGTCCATAACATCAAATGGCTTAAATATTCAAATACTACCGATGAACAAGGTCGTGAAGCTGAATCATTCTCAATCAGTTGTAGCTTAACTCAGCTTATTGACAAACTAATACGATCCTTGATCGAGACAGGAGGTTCGCCAGTCTTGTAGATATGTTTTTAACCACCAATCCGGAGATTTACACGGTCATCGTAAATGCGCCGTTAGGTTCATCCGACCATAAACTGCTTCGACATCGAGTATCCTACCAATCAGTGACAGAGACGCGCCTAAACCGCGCAAGATTTGGAACTACAAATCTACTAAATGGGAAGATCTCATGGAATATTTTCGAACTTTCCCTTGGTTAGACGTTTGTTTTCGATCCGACGACCCATCTAACTGCGCTAGGGAGGTTTCCGATGTTATGTTGGCCGGTATGGAAGCTTACATTCCTTTTACGAAGAAATGCCGTTCCAACGACAAGTCTTGGTTTGACCAAAAACGCAAAGAAGCTGTTGCTTCTAAACATCTTGCCTACCGACAATGGCGTGAAAATCCTAACACCATAAACTGAAACACCTTTGTTCGTGCCCGGAATAGATGCAAAGAAATTATCGACGAAACCAAGGAGGCACACAATCAACGAATTAGAAACAAACTTCTCGCTTGTCCAAACAATTCCAGGTCCTTTTGGTCAGTCGCTATGGTAGTTAGTCAAAATTTCACCAAATCCATCATACCACCATTCACACGGCCAGATAATTCTATTGCAACGACACCTGTTGAGAATGCGAACTTGTTGGCTGAACTCCTTGCTTCACATTCCACTGTCGATTTCCAAGGAAAAACACCACCTACTTTTCCCATGGTGCAATCAAAGTTGCCCGATATTGTCTTCAGACAACGTATCATAAAGCGTATCTTAATGAAGCTAGACACCAAAAAGACTCTGGTGCTGACGGAATACCTGCCATAGTTCTCAAAAACTGTGCGAGGGAACTAACACGAGTTTTCTGTAGACTTTTCAACCTGTCCTACAGAAAGGGAATATTTCCTTCCTGCTGGAAATGTGCCACAGTTCAGCCGATACCTAAAAAAGGCAAGAAGACTTTGCTAAATAACTACCGACCAGTCGCACTGCTTTCAATAATATCGAAAGTCATGGAAAAGGCTATCAATCAGCATCTTCTAAAATATCTTGAAAGATTCAACATTATTAGCGATTACCAACATGGCTTTCGTAAACATAGATCAACAGGAGATCTTCTGACCTATGTAACATATGTTTAGAACGACGCAATTGAGCACTTTGGCGAATCTCGAGCGGTTGCTCTCGACATATCCAAGGCATTCGACGTGTTTGGCACGATGGATTGTTAGCTAAGCTACGCTCTTATGGTATGTCTGAAAAATTGTGTTTGTGGCTCTCATGTTTCCTCAGAGGGCGTTCTTTACGAGTGGCAGTCGACGGATTTCTTCCTAACACCTTCACTGTCAACACCGGTGTGCCCCAAGGCGCCATACTATCCCCTACTCTGTTTCTCATTTACATTAACGATCTACTGGAAAAGACCAGGAATCCAATCTACAGCTTTGCAGATGACAGTACGCTTATCTCTTCATTCACCTTGAACGCTCGGACATCGGCTGCTCAGACGAATATCCGACAGCAGGAAGTCATTCAACTTAACAAAGACCTGGAAGAAATTCTATCTTGGGGTAAAAGTAATCAAGTGGAATTTAACGCTACAAAAACCCAGGCAACACATCTCGAGGAAATCGTCACTTGGCCGGCGTTGAGATCCAGCAGGAGCTCCGACAAGTTCGTGGTCTGGCTGTCAGTCATTGGACAGTCGAAAGAAGACTTAAGGAAGCTAATCTAACTTCAAAGAGACCAGCTAACGAACCTAAATTGACATCAGCTCATCGACAAGTGCGACTTAGATTTGGCCGAGAACATGTCGACTGGACCTTAAAGCAATGGCGCTCCGTTTTATTCTCCGACGAGTCCCGAATGTGCCTGCAGGGCAATGATGGAGGAAAACGAGTCTATAAGAGACCTAGAGAGTGCTGTGCGCAGTGCTGCATTACTGAAACGGTCGCCTGCGGGGGCGGTTTTGTCATGGTGTGGGAACGCATCTTACTGGTTATGAAGACCGATTTGGTTTTCGTGACTGATGAGAGCGGTGGATTAACTGCTCACCAGTACATCGAGAAGAACCTGCAGGAACACGTCGTTCCTTACGCTGAGTTTGTTGGCGATAGCTTCGTGCTAATGCACGGCAATGCGAGGCCACATGCTGCTACGTCGGTGCTGTAATACTTTGCGAAAGTGGGAATACTAACATTAGACTGATCCTGACCTCAGTCCAATCGAGCACATATAGGATGTAACTATGTAAAGGAGGGCTATAGATACCCCACAGAAAGTTTGTTTTTGACGTATTAATATTCTTACTGAAAAGCAAACGTTGAGTACAAAATGGAAATATTTATTTACTTTTAACGAGTTGGTGCTAATGATGAAGTAAATGTAAACATTGCTAATTGGCCAAACGATGACTGTTCCTAATACTTTAGCAATTTACAAATTTTATTGAAAATCATTGTTATTTTTTCATAAATATGATTAAAAAAAGTAAAAGGAAGCTTCTCTAAGCAAACAATTGCCTTTTTAAAAGAACTAAAACTAAACAATACCTCATCTGATTAAGTAACAAACACTGCAGGTGAAAGTGAATATATATTTGTGGAAAAAGTATTTTTGAATATTTTGCAATATACCATAATTAGGTGTGTATATTATAAAAATATTTTATTTTGTATGTATTACAAAAACCGAATTAATACGAATAAGCTTACAATTTTAGATTGTGCTAGATTAATTTTTTGTTTTTCATAAGCGTTGATCTATGAGTGAATGTATTAAATATTTGATCAAGTAATATTACTATTTATACATATTTTTTCCATACTAGCAAACTAATATATTTTATAGAAACATTTTTTTTTTATTTTAGTGCCTATCAGCTTTAAAAAATTCTTATATAATTTTGTCCACATTCCAGAATTCTTGTCCATAGTGCAAGCTTCTTTTTTACATCGGCTTTCATTAATATGCGGTGATTTCAGAACTGTGCCTGGAATTATTTAATTTAAAACCTTTTTTTTTAATATCTTAATGAAGTTAGTGGTGGTGTTTTTTCTAAACAGTAGTTGAAAAAGGTATTAGAAGAGGGTTAGTAGATGGATTTTTTTTATAGAAAGTTTATCAAAAACGCATTAGAATAGGGTTAGGGGTTGTTTTTTTGTCCAAAAAGTTGTTATTATTTGTGGGGTGGAAGAGTGTAAACAAAAAAGTCCTTATTATTATTATAACGACAACAACGATGATGGGTAGGCTAGCCATGGACTCTTTATAATTGAAAAGTCTTCGTGTGGTATAGCGGCACCGAGGAGCCGGCTGACGTCATTAAACTTGTTTGAGCTTGTCAGGAGATTGAAAACAAAGAAGCCAAGAAGTGTGCGTGACGTCATCAGGTTTGCAAGAACTGAAACGAAGAAGAGAACAATTAATCAACTACACACTCAGTTTGTCGAAATTATCTTATGTGGGCATCTGATATCATCAGGCTTCCAAGAAATGGTACCATGTACAAGAACTGTTTCTTGATGATGAGCGGTAGATTAGACCAAAAAGTACTTATTGATAAAGAAAGACAGTTTTTGAGGGGATGTTTTTTAGGGGCCGTTTTCTTATGGTATAAAAAAGGAAAAAAATAAAAAAAAAAAAAAACGAAATTTTTCTTTATGAGAGTAACTTATTTTCTTTAGTCAATTGGCACGAAGTATATATTCTTTTTGGAAAACTTTAGTGTGATACATTATTACTTTTTTTAAATTTCTTGGATTCGAATGTACAAATTGGACACTTTTAAAGGTTCCTATTCAAAATTTTTGATTTCTGTAAAAACATTCTTAAAGCACTTTTTCACGTGGATTTCAACAGGGTAAGTTACATTTTTTTACAACTGATATTTTAATTATTAACGCAAAAATATATTTTTTAAATTGTATATTTTTTCTTATCCGAATAGAGCTTTAATTTACCATTCTAAAAATATAACACATTTTATATTTCGCTTAAATCTACTTCAAAATATAAAGATTTTCAATTTTTACGCGAGTTTTAAATGAACATTTTGCGAAGTAGGCTTTGGACGGAGCGGCCATACGGTTTAATTCAATTGTTTACTCGTAGTTGTCAAATTTTATTTCAGGATCAGTTCTTGCATTGTCAAATAAATCGCAATGAAGTTTGAAAATTATGAAAAACGGGATATGATAGTGTGTTTCATACAAACCGGAGAAAATTCGGAAGTGGCAAGTAATTTGTACCATGAACAGTATCCAGAGAGGCGTCAACCCTTCAAGGATATATACCCTCGATTGCGACATAACCTAGTTAATAGTGGCCAGTTTGAAAAGGAACGACCCAAAAATTATGCATCAAACAGGAATAAGGAGTTAGAAGAAATAGTAGTTTTAGGAACTATCAGAAATAATCCCAACACTTCAACCCGACAGTTAAAAGAATCCACTTGACTACTAAGAATAAACGTAAGTCATACTTTGAAGAAGCACAAATTCAGGCCATATAGGACAAGAAAAGCTCATCACCTTAGAGACGGAGATTTTCAACGGCGTCTGGATTTTTGCCAATGGTTTCTGGAGAATTATAACCATGTTCCGAATTTTTCATTAAATTGCATTTGGACAGACGAAGCAGCGAACATGTAAGCAATGCAGGTATTTTTAACCGTTACAATTTTTATATGTGGGCACAAGAAAATCCTCATTTAGTTGTAGAACAAAGAAATCAAGGCAGATTTGTATTTAATGTGTGGGCAGGAATTTTTAGAGGCAGAGTTATAGGTCTATTTACTTGCGAAGGAACACTCACCTCTCCAGAGATATTTAGAAATTTTAAGGCAGCAAATAGAACCTCTTGTTGATGAACTGCCGTTAATGGACCTCAGAAATATATTTTTTCAACACGACGGGGCAACCCCTCATAACGCTGCAGTTATCAGTAATTTTTTATCGGTTAATTTCGATAATAACTGGATAGTCAACCAAGGTCCGAACCGTTGGTCAGCAAAGTCACCGGATTTAACACCGATGGACTTCTATCTCTGGGGAAGATTGAAATTTTTAAATTGCCGACAAACACCCGACAAGAGTTAGAAGTCGCAGTGATACAAAGTTTTGCAGCTCTCACTCCTCTCGAACTAATCAAGTCGGTAAGAAGTGTCCAGAAAAGGTGCCGCCTATGTGTAAATGAAACTGGTCAACTTTTCGAACATCTCTTATAGAAAAGTTTTAGTTTGCTCTACTCGAAATAAATTGTTTTATTGTTGTTTTGTTTCATTTTCTACATAGTTTAAAGTACTATAGCATTTAGTAAATTTCAGTTATGACTCTTAGAGTTATTGCTGGGAATTTTTTTTACGATTGGACAGCTATCGGTAAACAATTGATATTGCCACTCCGTCCAAAGCCTACTTCACAAAATGTGCATTTAAAACTTGCGTAAAAACTGAAAACCTTTATATTTTGAAGTAGATTTAAGCAAAATATAAAGTGTGCTATATTTTTGGAATGGTAATTTAAAGCTCTATTCGGATAAGGAAAAATATACAGGGTATCCCATTTAAAAAATATATTTTGGCGTTAATAACTATTAAAATATTAGTTACAAAAAGATTTAACTAACACTGTTGTAATCCACGTGGAAAAGAGCTTTGAGAATGTTTTTACAGAAATCAAAAATTTTCAATAGGAAAAGAATTACAAACATTTTTCCAAAATACAGATTTTTGAAAAACACCTTGTATATCTGAAACGGTACTTGATATCGATATGCGGTTTTCACCATTGAGTTTATCATAAAAATTGAGCCTCAGACGCTAGTATCAGTTTTCGTATATCTCCTTTAGGTAAAGTGGTTTATTTTTAAAAGTATTCAATTTGGACCACCCTGTACATATTATGCATTTTAACCTTTCATAATAAGTAATTTCTCTTTGTTCCTTTGGAGGATACAGGCAAAAACAGGAATAGACCAAATTAGTTTATTTAGAAAAAAACGCAATCAATTATTTGAAAGTCTATAACCTTTCATTACTAAAAGTCTATACATTTTTAATGGTCTTTGCCTTAAGAAGCACTTAACAAACAATGAAATTACTCTGTTACTATATTTATTTTTAATCATAAACTTTGAAAAAAAAAATCAGTATAAATACAGAGTTAAATGTGTAAAACCAGAAATGTTTACTTAAATGTAGTACAAAATGAGAAATGTCCATTAATTATTCAAATCATTATTTTTAATTCCAAATTTTAATGTCTGATAGTAAATTTGAGCTTCCAATGAATAAAATTGTTTTAAACACATCAGTTCTACATATTTTGCTTGAATGATAGGTAAAAAGTCTTTGTAAAAAACTCAAGAAGCAGAGACTCATCGAAAGATTCTATTTTTGTTTTTTATTAAGCATATGTGTTTTTTCCCTTATTGTACTACAAGTTGATTACACAGCCCCACAAAAAAAAAAGTGGGGTATACTTTTGATGCGATATATCAGATTCGTAGTATTTTTGCCCGCTGATCACGAATCTGACGTCGGAATATCGCCATCACATCTCAATTTTTTTCTAACCTCAAAAAAATAGGTAAAAAATAGTAAAAATTAAGAAAAATATACTCCTAAAAAATTGATTCAAGCTTTTTCATGAATCCAAAGATGTATTAATATGTATTCGGACACGCTAAGCTAATATTCATCGGTTGGATTGAGCCATACAGTTCTGTTTTCTTTCTAACCTCAATAAATCAGACAGATATAGTGCTTCTCGAATGCAAAAACGAATTCAAATTAAAATTCAACCGATTCTTACCAAATTTGGTACACGGGGGTTTTTTGGGTTGCTGATCATAAATCTGAGGTCGGATTTGCAAAATTCAAAATGGCGGATCCAATATGGCGGACAAAATTTTTGAAAACCAACCGATTCCTATCAAATTTGGTATACAGTTGGGGAATCCTCAAACCTGATACTCTTAAACCCTAAACCCTGAAACCTTAGACCCCCACACCCTGTAACCTCAAAAAATAGACCTCAATAACCCTGTAACTTTAAAAATGAGACCCAATAAACTCAAAACCAGGACTTTTAAACCATATACTCTCAAATAGTAGACCCTTAAGCCCTAGAATTGCGAAGGTTAGACCCGCGCCTAACTTTCCATTTTTTGGCTGTATCTTGTTCTTTTTTCCACGAATGACCTATTCAAAGGCTTTCTGCCCAAACGCTTTTGAGGACTTGTTTCTCTTTTTAGCGACCAGCAATAGTCCGCTAGCATATGGTCATCCCATCGTCCTTGATACCGATTTTCTATGATTTTCAGATCTTGGTGAAAACGTTCCCCTTGCTCCTCACTGTAGTCACCAAGATTATCTGGGAAATCATCGATGTGGGAGTCCAGGAAATGTAATTTTAGATTCATTAAGCAACCTAATGTTTGAAAATTTTTTACCATTTTCTCGACTATTTCTTTGTACTTAGGACTTTTATTATTTCCCAAAAAGTTTGTTGCGACTTCTTTAAAACTAAGCCAAGCAGCTTTTTCAACTTTATTCATTTTAGTAACAAATAATGAATCTTGAAACAATTTTCTTATTTGTGGCCCGTCAAATACGCCTGCCTTAATTTTAGCTTCAGAAAATTTCGGAAATTTTTTATGCAAATATTTGAAACATGGGCCGTTTGTATCTAGTGCTCTCGTGAATTGCTTCATAAGTCCAAGCTTAATGTGAAGCGGGGGAATAAGAACTTTTCCTGGATCTACCAATGGTGGAAACAATACATTATTTTCACCAGGAGTGAACGATTCTCTTGTTGGCCAAATTTTTTTCTTATAATGACGTTCCCTGTCTCTGCTATTCCACAGACATTTATAACAGGGATAAAGTGTAAACCCTGACTGTTGGCCAAGCAATATTGTTACAATTTTCAGATCTCCACAAATTTTCCAGTTATGATCAGCATATTTTATTTTTATCAAAAGCTGCTTCATTTTTTTATATTGCTCTTCCATAACTGTGGAATGAGCAATCGGAATGGGAGCGTAAACGTTGGTATTATGCAGCAAAACTGCCTTAATGCTCCGTTTAGAAGAATCAATGAACAGTCTCCATTCTTCAGGATCGTATGAGTTATTTTGAAATTCATCCATTAGACCTTTTACATCGGTACAATATGAAAGTGACAATTCCTCGTCCATTGTGAAATATTTTCGAAATTCTTCATCTCTGTTTCTATAATAAGAAATCGTAGCTTCTGGCTTAAGTAAATGTCTTTTCTTTAAAAAGGAAGCAAGATGCTCTGAACTATCTTTGGATAAACCTAAATCTCTGACTAGATCACTAAGTTCTGACTGTGATACGAGTATTGGTTCTGGTTTACGGTTGTATGGTAGAAATTCTTTATCTGTGACACTAGTATATGATAGGTTGTCACTAGAACATTCATTAGTAACAGTGTTTGAATCTTTTTCGACAGTCTCAATGTTTTCGGCATGAACTGATAAGGTGAAATCATTTGATTCCATAACATCAGCATCAAGTGGTTCAGGAGGCGGAAGTAGTTTAGTTGGTCTTGTTACTGTCGAAACATCGTTATAAGTAATAGTGCTTTTATTTTTTCGGTTATGCCTAGATACAACATTCATACAAAAGTAGCAATCATTTTCACTGTATGGTCTATTCCATATTGCTGGTCTGGAATATTTAATCGCCTTCTTATTGATGTACAACATTATTTTGCAAGAACTGCAAATGATGTGGGGAACCCAATCTGTATCCTGGTGCTGTATTTCAATGTTAAAACAATCCTTATATAAGGTTTTAATCTTATCCGTTATACGTGTTGACAGCAAATATAACAAAATGAATCACTGTTTTTATCGCACTTATGAAAAGTCCTTGTACCGTGAGACCGTTTTCTTGTAGCATTATACTCTACATGAGCCAAGTCACCCACACATGAAGAGCTACGGTCGCTGGATGACGACGGCTGCGGGCCCGCTTTCCCACCCTGACCAACCGCCGATACTGGGTTTCCGAGTTCCTGCATCGTAATTCTCTTTCTTCTACCTGCCATGACGGCATCTAAGCCGTTATCCAGGGACTCTGCCGGCTAGTGGAGTAACACCGTTGCCCACCGTCACCACGTGGAGGTGCCCTGGATGCAGGTAGAAGAATAAAAATCGACCGATGAATTTTCTCGGCGTTCAAAATGGCGCGAAAACATCTGCCATCTTGAATTTTGCAAATCCAACCTCAGATTCGTGATCAGCGACCCAAAAAATCTCCGTGTACCAAATTTGGTAAGGATCGGTTGAATTTTAATTTGAATTCGTTTTTTTTTTGCATTCGAGAAGCACTATATCTGTCTGATTTATTGAGGTTAGAAAGAAAACAGAGAACTGTATGGCTCAATCCAACCGATGAATATTAGCTTAGCGTGTCCGAATACATATTAATACATCTTTGGATTCATGAAAAAGCTTGAATCAATTTTTTAGGAGTATATTTTTCTTAATTTTTACTAATTTTTACCTATTTTTTGAGGTTAGAAAAAAATTGAGATGTGATGGCGATATTCTGACGTCAGATTCGTGATCAGCGGGCAAAAATACTACGGATCTGATATATCGCATCAAAAGTATACTCCACTTTTTTTTTGTGGGGCTGTGTTATTAAACTGTCTTTCTTGAATACACCACCAAAGTCATATTTTTTAATTTGTATAAAATATGTGTTATATTATATTTTTGTTTGGATTCATTGAATTAAATGAACAAAATGATGATTAAAATTACTATGTTTTTTTATTGAAAAAATGTATATTTCCATACAACTGGCAATTACATGTTTTAGGGATTTAAAATTAACCAAAAATTATTGTATATATTTGTAACAAAAAAGAATCTTATCATGTTAAAAGGTCTTATTTGAAACAAAAAATACTGAATAAAAAAAAAATACCGAATGTCACGTGGTATTACGTAAATATGCAATTTCTGTATAAAATAACCAAAACAATTATATTTCTACATAGTATTTTCAATACTTTTCAATAATTTTATAGTTAAAAAATAATTTAAAGTTATAATAAAAAGCACAATGAATACCAAAAGTAAGAATATTACTTCAGATTCTGAGATATGTGTACAAGTAATACTTTTGAAGAAGAAAATTTTTTAGATTTTCCACAATTAAAAATTTGTAAACATTATTCTAAGTAGTAAATGGGTGACAACTAATGTACCGATATTAAAAAACATTATAAATAAATAATTCTTACAGAATTTTGTTTCTTTGTCCTATGTGGGTAGCAATACAAATACATTAGAAATTATTATGTAAATAAAACTATTATTTTTCATTTCAAATTTTTGTTCTTATTTCATCAATAATAGAAAAATTTATATTATGTTATGCTTAAAATTTATTGTAAAATTTAGAAATATGTAATTTATTAAAAAAATCTCAATTATACCATGGATTTACACTATCCTTGTAGAAAAAACCGTCGGGAATTAGTGGAAATCGACTAGATTTTGATTTCATTCCAATCGGAATACTATGAATCCAATCTTCATAGAGGAATTTTTGTAAAAAATTATACTTTTCAGTTCCTTTCACGTCTAAAACGATATTAGAAAAACAATAATACTTGTAATATTTAAATAAATTTTTGAAAATATTTTTCGATTTCATCAAAGTTTACATTTCCACTGATTCATTTTAACTCGTGTGAAAGATTATTACTTTTTTAAATGCACTGAACTAGCTCGACTTGGCGATGAAACAAGTTCTTATGAATGAAAAGAGATCCGCTTTCTGTCTGCCTGTATATAGAGGAAACATAATATTACGAAAAAGTTAATAAAACAGAGTCCAAAAATTAGTAATTTAGAATGAAATTCACATTTTGTTATTGTAATTTTAACTAAACGGTATAGAAAATAATTATTACTTATTATGAAAAGTTAAAATGCATAATATCCATTCGAAACGAAGTGTTAATTTTAAAGTCAAGTGTAATTATAATTCTTCAAAATATGTTTAGGATGACGTACTACCTAATGTGAGTTAAATTAATTATTAATAATGTAGAAAATGGGCTTATAAAAATAATCTAAGGTAGAAGGTACCAATTTCTTAGTAATAGTTATAAAACCTATTTTTTTGCTGGTTAAATGCTTTCCACTTGCTACCTAATTAGTTTTTAAAACACGCATTTTTCGATGTTTTTCAGGCTAGAAGTAAAAATAAATTTAGTGTATTTCAGCATAGCAATTTATTAATCTGGGTAAAAACTACAGCAAAACTCTTAATAGCTTCATCATTTATTTAAAATTGTGTTTGTTGATGGTACGGAGTAATTACTTTTTTTAACTTTTTTTTTTCCTTCATTAGGTCATTTTTTATTGAACATTCCTTTTTAAAAATTTAAAGTTTGTTAACGTTGCATGGCCAAATGACATTTGTTATGTATTAAAGGGTAATTTGAAAAACTACAAAAAATACTAGATGTGTCTCTCCTCGGCTCTAAGTGCCACCTATGTTATTTTAATATATTTATTTTTTTTATTATTTTTTTATCGCTCACCTCCCCGCCTAAGTAGGGATTTTACCCTTTTTCATATCCCAAGGATATGGGCGAGGATGTCGTAATACCCGTCAACGTTGTTCAAGTGCTGAAACATACATTTTTGTATTTCACGATACCTTTTAGACAACGCGGTAGTGCTGCCACGGACGTTATTTTTGGATTTCTGCAAACAACTACTACCTATGAATACTCACAACACTCAGCCGACACACGGAATCCAACCGCTGACCTCCTGATCAACAGCAGGGTCCTTAGCCCACTGCGACAATCGGCCCGGCTCAATCCATATCAAACCATATAGTTGTTTTCAATATTAGCTGTAAGAATTGAACGAAATCCATATTTTAGTGGTTACTATTCTCTCATTGTTCTCACCTTCTCGAAGCGCTTCATCGCCTCACGACTCATCATCTCAGCTAAAATAGATAGACTGCTAAAATATAACTGTGTATAATATTTTTTTAAACCTCTAAATAATTTAATGGTCAAAACAGGTGGATAAAAAGTATTAACAAATCATTGTTACTATAATCATATAGTCGACTAAAAGAATGATCAAGTATGGTTATGATCTAACCAGTAGTGTAGAAGAATTCCCTAAAACTTTTCCGACCTATTTAGTATTATCTCTACCAGTCAAATTAGTTTCTCTTAATCCGAATCGTTTACGATGTTCTTTTAAAGTAAGAACTTTGTTGGCAAACTCTTGTTAATAGGATAAGAAAACCACCTTAAGAGCAGGAAAGATCTCTATATTCCAAATTGAAATCTCTAAGAAATCTGAGTTTTAGGGCATATTGTAATCTTAAAACAATCCTACAAATCCTGAAAGATAATTAAGTTCTTGTTTAGACTTGATTGTTTTAGTTTTTATTTCAATTTTAAGCTGCCACGGCCTTAAATTTCTTATCGTTATTACAGTACATGAAGAAAGAAAGTTTTATAATGTGATCATTATACATAGAGTATAAATTTTATATCAATAAAATGGGTCCATATATTTAAAATTCAAGGAACTAAAAAGTATTTTTAAAGTTATAACATATAAATATATAATATATATATATATATATATATATATATATATATATATATATATATATATATATATATATATATGTATATATATATATATATATATATATATATATATATATATATGTGTGTATATATATATATATATATATATATATATATATATATATATATATATATATATGTATATATATATATATATATATATATATATATATATATATATATATATATATATATGTATATATACATATGTATATATATATATATATATATATATATATATATATATATATATATATATATATATATAAATGAGCAAGAATGTACTTTAAGGCGAGACATTAATCAAAAACAAAGTTAAGCAGAAAAAGGGCCTTAGATATATTTACCATAGAAACCTGACATTCCTCTCTAACTAAAGTATCTATTAAAATTGGAAATAATGAAAAATTTTCAAATTTCTATTGCCTGCCGGATTGTTCTTTTAGTGTTTCGTACGAAACACTTATAAGATCACCTCGGTGTCTGTCTGTCTGTCTGTCTGTCTGTCTATCCGTCTGTCACACCCGATTGTCTCCGAAACTATTTGACGTAGAAAGTTGAAATTTGGCACTAATTTAGGAATTGATGGCCTCGTCAGAGCCGCGTAATTTTGGAAGTTAAATTATGACATAATGTGGTTAGTTTTGGGGGTTAAATCGGAAGTGAAAAAGAAAATACCAAGTTATCAACATGTTTACTACGCCCAGGCAGTTTATTTTCTCTTAAATTTTAATTAGTCGTAAATCCTACACAAGTTTTTATTTAAAATTATGTATACAGGTACTATCATAAAATTAAGTAAACAATATCCAATTAGTGGCACAAATTCATTTCATAAAGCTTTGCACTGTATATGGATTATTCTTTAATTAAAACTGTTTTACGATAATTATGCCTTTACTTTGGATATAGTATACTATTTTCTATTAACTTAATGTGCTATTTTAGTGTCCAAACATTTTATTTTTCTGTCTACAGTGAACGAGAAACGCTTTAGTTTATGCAAAATGTACAATATCTTATTAAAAAGTAGCAATGGAATATTTTTATACTATAATAATTTTTAGTATTCCGTAAGAAACACTTATAAGATAACTTCGGTGTCTATTTGCCTGTCCGTCTGTCACACTTGATTTTCTCTGAAACTATTTGACGTAGAAAGTGGAAATTTGGCACTTATATAAGAATTGATGGCCCCATCAGAGCCGTGTAGTTTTGAAAGTTAAATTTTGACTTAAAGGGTTAGTTTTGTGTGGTGAAATCGGAAGTGAAAAAAAAAATGACTAGGTCACCGAGTGGGGTGTTAAATGAAAGCTTGTGAAAACACGAGTCCAAAATAACACTTTTCATTTGTATTATTTTAAAAAAATTGCGAAACTCGCTGTCCCCCCCCTTATCTCGAAAAATACCGAACAAAAAATTTTGAAAAAATTCTGCAATATTCTTCACAGGGTGTAGGTTGAACGAAAATTATCACGAAAGCATTACTTTTAATAATTTATCTGGTATATATAAAATTTTGAAGGTCATCAGTTTTCAGTAAAGATCGGAAAAAAACTTTGTTGAATACTCATTTGGGGTGTGTTGATAATTTTATACCTCTGTAATAAAATTTTTTATTTTAAATCAATCAACGTATGGAACACTATTTGCGCAAGTCCGATTTTCACTTGACCGGTTATTTTACCTATGGTATCTGTTTGTAGCTATTAAATTCTATTTTATGACCTATCTAAAGTTGATATTGTAAAAGGGCAGATATAGTTTATTTTCTTTTGATAGCCAATTTATACTCTACTAGTTTAACAGATATTCTGCTGCAGTTTTATCCGACTTAGGCTCTGCTGCAAGTTCGACATGATACGCTGGACACCATTTGAATTTTATCTTAGAAATCATTAAACTTTCTTTTAATTTCAATTTTGATGCTGATTTTAGCTGTTTTCTGTATATGTTTGGCGTATTCTGCTAACGCTCTTATACTGGTTGTGCTTTTATTTATTTCTAAAAATAAAATAAATTCGCATTTGATTATTTAACCTGATTTTTGAAGAATATATCAATTTTACGATTTTTTTTGTTAAAAATACAGTTTTATATGCTTATAAAACATGTTAGATAATTCGCTTTTTCCAAGAATCAATTACAATTACTTCATTATGGGTTTCTACGCTGATCTGAGAGAAATTAAAAAAGGCGGGTGTACTTATTTACAAATAAAATGAATGAAGATAACAGCGACTAAAATGGGAACAAGTAAAACTTTAAGACGTTTTTAAATTCACTGTTAAAAAATACTCTTCTTTTTTTTATTTTAGTATGATCGCACGGATAACTTCTTAGGAATATCGTTATCCTGTGTTAATTTGAGGGATTCCTAAGAGGGGTTAGCTAATGGAAATCTAAAAGTTCTTTTTTAAAAGTATCTATTTTTTTTAATACAAATGTCCGCATTATTGACACAATTTTCATGTTCCAACACTGATGTATGTTTGGCGTACGGAAAAATACTATTAAAATAAATAAACCAGTAAAAATATGCAAGTGAGGAAAGGGTCAGTCCAGCATTTTTATTTATTTTTTTGGAAGCAGCTTGTGCACGAATATATTCGTGTAACTTTTATATTTTAATTTTCTCATTGTTTTTTTCTATTTTCAGGCTATATATTTCATTAAATGTTCATTCACTGCTATACCTGTAGATTAGAATTTCTTATTTTCCTTTCATTATTAGCTAAGCCAGAATTACATAGAATAAATGTATTTATGCAAACTTCACTGAAAATATCACGATATTTAGCACTTTTAACGACTTTCTACAATCTCGTTAATGTAAGTTTGTTAAAAAAGTTTTTCCTCCAATGAGAATTGTAAAAAGTAGTTTAATTAAAAAACTTTGTTAAGCTAGTGAGAATAATACTTAATTAGAAAGTTATAGTACCGGCTGTTTCAATAAAATTTATTAAAGATTAGGTTTATGAGGTATCAAAGATATATTTTCTTCTATTATAAAATCATTTGAGATATAAAACAGTTAAAGTTAATCGCGAGAAGTAAATATATAGCGCCAAAGTAGAGATAAGAAAACAAATTATCTGGTTAAAGTATGGTGTTGACGTATTAAGATATTGTATAAACATATACATAACCCTCTTAGTATATATGAACTAATAGAAAAAATTGTAATTTACAGTATTTCAGTTGCAAACACAGAGTTCTAAAATACATACTCAATTTGATTTTCGTACACTAAGCAATAAATTAATCCAACTTGGTACTCAATGGGTACTTAAAAGTGATACCTATATTAATAAAAAAGAGTTAAACAGAAAAAGGCAGTCAATCATCGCTCCTGATGAAGCTAGCATGGTTAGCGAAACACACGTCGAGTGTATAAATAAAGTGTTTGGTGTAGTAGTGATATTTACTGAGTAATATCATTGTGCCAAAGATTCCAGATTCCCAACATGGCTCATAATAAGGTTGAAAATAATGAAATATAATATAAATTTTAGAACCTCAACTCAAAGAATCCTGAAATGAAAATTAAAAATAGTAAGTAAATAACTTAATTTTCAGATTCCTCGATCCAAAGAAACCTGAAAAGGACGTATAAAATGATATATACAAAGCAATTTCTCTAACCTCTGCCTCACCGCTTTTATCCTTTATATATTTCAATAAAAATAATATGCGTAAAATATGTCTGTCCATTACTTTAACAAAAACCTGGAAAAATTCTCATTATAGTATTGTAACTACATAATATGTAACGATCCGTACCCCCTTTGTCCCCCTTCTCCTAACTTAGATTTCAGATCCTTGACTTTACAAAGCCTTAAAAGGATATATGGCTTTTGTAAACATAGATCAACAGGAGATCTTCTGACTTATGTAACACCTGTTTGGAAGTACGCAATTGAACACTTTGGAGAATCTCGAGCGGCTGCTCTTCATATATCCAAGGCATTCGACCGTGTTTGGCCCGTTGGATTGTTGGCTAAGCTACGCTCTTCTGGTATGTCTGAAAAGTTCTGTTTGTGGCTCTCATGTTTCCTCAGAGAGCATTCTTTATGAGTGGCAGTCGACGGATTTCTTTCTAACACCTTCACTATCAACGCCGGTGTGCCCCGAGGCTCCATACTGTCTCTTACTCTCTTTCCCATTTACATTAACTAACTGCTCGAAAAGACCAGAAATCTAATCTACAGCTTTGCAGATGACAGTACGCTTATCACTTCATTCACTCTGAACGCTCGGACATTGGCTCCTCAGACGAAAATCCGCAGACAGCAGGAAGTCATTCAACTTAACAAAGACCTGGAAGAAATTTTATCTTAGGGTGACAGTAACCAAATGGAATTTAACGTTACAACAACCCAGGCGGCAGTTTTTTCTAAAATAGTTAACGTTGCTGAACCCGACATGGTTATGTCGGGGCAATCAATTCCTCTAATATCGTCACTCCATTTGTTGGGCGTTAATTTGAAAGCAAATGTGTCCTGGTATGACCATGTTGCAAGCATAGCAAGGAGAGCTTCTCAAAAGTTGGGAATATGATTTCGAACCAGAAAGCTTTACACTCCACAACAACTGTTAATGCGTTACAAAGCTCAAATTCGACCAACTATGGAATACTCCCATGTTTGGGGCTCTGCTCCCAAACATACACTGCATTTGCTGGTTTCTATTAAGAGAAGAGCTGTTCGTCTGACTGGAAACCCGGAACTAATCGGCGGCCTTGATTCGTTGGAAGATCGAAGAACGGTTGGCGACTTGAATCCATTCAAGTATTTTCATGGAAAGTGTTCAATGTATGTAGCCCGTTTAATTCCTCCCAGAGCGGTGCATGTTAGAAATACCCGTCGCACTAATACTTCACATCTGGATGAGGTTCAGCTGGTTACTCCTCGTACAACCCTTTTCAAGCAGTCTTTTATATGGAGAACCTCAACGCTCTGGAATAATTTGCCCAGGACTATGTTTCCCACCGAGTACAATTTACAGCAATTCAAGATCAACGTGAATCGCTTTTTTTCCGCACACATGTCGCTCCTGTAGCGCTTTACGGATTTCCCTGCAGCACGTGTGCTAGACCCATAAAAATATACATAACTCGATGTATACGAACCTCCTTCTTCACCCCTTTAACTACTTATATGTTTTACTGGAATTAATTATACATAAAAATTGTTTATCATATTAACAAGAAATCAAAAAATAGTACAGTATTACTATTAAAAACCACATAAAATTAATCTACAACATCACTTTCACTCCCTTCTCTTAAAACGATATTGCTGAAAGCCTACAGGTTACTTTCCTTCCTTATTTAGTTTATGTGTCCCAAATTTAAAATTAATTTGTTATTTCGTTTGAGAGTTGTTATGCCAACAGGCCGACTAACAGATCGACAAAAATGAGTATCCACGTTTTGTGTAATTTAGGAACCCTAGAAGGCGAAGAAAAGCAAAAACATCGGTAGGAGATTATTTCTCGAAAACAATATTACCTTTTAACAAAGCAATATTTTATATAACCTAAGTTTTGAGACTTCCGCTTGACAGTTCGAAGCACGTGGACGCGCTTTCTCTGTTGGGGCTTCTGAAGGCGAAGTTCAAGCGTTTTAAGAGTTCGGAGTGTGGAACGATGGTCCACAAATTTCTTGGTAGGAGTTCTATTTGCAGAGGGTTACCAAGCGCTGTGAAGAGTGATTCCTAAAACGGTAGATTTGAGCAGGTGGTTGAACACGTGAGGTCGTATTTTTTTGCGATAGTTCCGTAATCGCTCCGACGAGCTGACAGAATACGGCTATATCCAAAACCAGTAGCAGTTCCTGAGGCGAACCTTTATCAGTGTCCACCAAGAAAAAAAGAATAAATAAAAACTGAGTTATCAACGTATATTTTGAAGATCTAGTAGAGCACGAGCTCGACTACACAAGATTTCCGTCACAAAGAGTTGCAAACTCAAGGATGTGTAAAGCTTCACTGAAGGATCGTCGGTGCTCTGCTTATCTACGATTCCAGTGGGTAAATGCAGTGAATGTGAATTCCAGAACCAAATGAACCACAGCGGATAACCTAAATTTTGTACTTTTTGTAGAATTAGAGAACAATTTTGTGCATTATGACAGCTAATCGGTACATTTGAACTTTGAAATTGTATACAATTTAACAAAGGTCAAAATGTCATTTATTTATATTTGAAAAACTACTGAATAAAAAACCAAAACTATACAATGAAATTGTCTATATGTTCCAATCAGTTTTTACGAGTAAGTATAATTTAGTAATTCTTAGCTTTCGTAGTTTTTTTTACATTAAAAACAACTTTGAATGCAAGATAAAGGGCGAATGTGCCTCAGTACCGATATGGTTAAGTTATTAGGTTTAAATAGGTGACCATTTGTGCTAAAGAAGTGGTTCTTTGCTTCAGATAATATCCTTATAAATCAAATTATTATTTATTGAGACCTGTTCAGAAGGATCTGCTTTGATTCACGGAAGGCAATCGTCTAACCAATATTAATATTCTCATAAAATGGATAATCTCTTGGAGAGTAACAATGAGACCTAGATTTGTTTTCCTTTTCAAATTTTAACATTTTTTCGAAAAGGGAAAACCTAACCCGACAAAATCCTTAAGAAACGCTTGACTTTGAGTTTATCTTATTACCATTATCTTTACGTGAACATTCAAATCAAGATAAATATATAACTTTTCAAAAACACATAACAAATTTTAGACAGCCTTAAGAAACTTCCTCTATATTGAGAAAAAATAGTTTCTGTTATTCTTTACAAAAATAAACTTCGATAATTTGTTTGCTCCGTATAAGACCTCTGAGATGGCCATAAGAAAATTGATATTCCTAAAGCTATTATAATTTCTCTGGGCTATAAGTTCTAGTTATTAATTTCTTTACAAAAAAATATATTAACATCTGTTAATACATTTAAAATAAAATTCTTAGAACAAGGAGAGAAAATCTACATATCTTGAACAGCTGTAGAACATTCCTTAGTACCCAATTCTTCAAACATAAGTATCGTTACCAGAAAAACCTCAATACTACTAAGTATTATATATACAACAATTTACAGTCGTTTCAAGTTGGGCTAGAAAAGTTACCAAGTGAGTACAAGATGAGCACTCTGTAGGTTTTGCAGGTTTTTAAATTATTTGCAAAATCTAGAGAGAGAGAGATGATCCAAAATTTATTTAGATTTTCTGATGTTATATAAACAATGACACCAAAAGGATAAAATACTTACCAATTTTAACAAGTTATGATCGTTTATATCTTGAGAGCGGTTTGATATGTTGGACATAATAGAGAAAGTATTTTTAAAATTAAATATTTACCGGAGATTCCATTAAAAAAAGACATAAGTGCAAGTTAGTTCAGAAGAGAAAGTTGATTATTTTCTTAATACACTGTAACATTTATTTTTTCCTAGATTTTAAGATCATTACAACACCGTTTTTCTTTCTATAATTTATATTTTATAACCTTTTTATATTTGATTAAGCAGTAAGTTTAAATTTTCGAGCAGTGTAACGTAACCAGTAGTGTAACGCGGGTTGCCGACTTAACTTATTTATCTTGCATTGAATGCGTCAGATTTGTTAAAAATTTGCGTTCCGAAACTGAACCAAAAAGTAGGGAGAAAATATATAAACGGCCATTTGGAATTTTTCGAGGCTTTTTTCTCCAGCATGCCGTAGTGGCTTTTTTTATCACCAAGTGGGTGTCGTTTCTCGATCTCAAGTTTGATGCCTTTTTCCATTCTAAAAATATTCTGCTCATCCTAAGGCATTTCAGGTCAAAAAGTGATTAGCTATCCAAATGAGAATAGGAGAGTAGTGGTTGGGACAATATCTGGAAGAGAATCTTACCGGGAGAGACGAAGCTGTTTATGGAAAACCCACGAGGAGTAGCCAAGTAGTAAGTGAGTAGTACATCAGTTTAAATATCTCGCTTCCTGTCTACAACGTGTGTTTCCAACGACTACTCAACACGTGTATTCTGTGAAAGTGATTTTACAAACTTTTATATCGTGTCTTTTAAAACCATTTGCTAAGAACTTAATAATTTTATTTTAGTGACTCTCTGTAAAAGTGTGCACTCGCCTAGTTTAGAAGGTTATTTAATAAGTCCATGTAAGATTAAGAGTGTAATAAGAGGGAGAATTTTTATTTTACTAATATACCCTTTTTTATTTAAGTGTAGCGTTTCACTAAACTCCTGCTCTTTCTTTTAAGACGCAACGGTTGTACGTAAATTAATTTTATATCAACAACTAAATAACGCTTCAGTATTTTTTCCATTTTTTGAGCTGAACCTAAAATCTTTTTATTCTAAAAGGAATGGTGCCCAAAACTGTACAACCAAGTTTTAAACAACTATAGAGACTATTTTCAAAAGAGGTGCAAAAAATTATCTCTTGCCCATGTTCTCTACCAGTAAAAAACGAGCTAGCTTATATCTAATTTTTTGTTCTCCCTGTTTTAATATCCACTCAATCCATCCTTGAAAATTAAGATATACATAAGGGGCAAATAACGGCTTCTATTTAATAAATAAAATATTTATTAAAAATAAAGAAAGTTGGGGCTATACAAAATAGCGCCACAAACGTGAGGCTATAAAATGGCCCCGCAAGCAGAGGTTATAATACATGTAAACTATATCCAAATCAATCAAAATACCCAATATCATATCTTTATCTAAAAAGGAGTTTAACATAAAGCAACAACGGGTATCCTGGAATGGTTCTACTTTTTGAGAGAGGGAGATAGAAAGAGAGAGAGAGAGAGAGAGAGAGAAAGGTCAAAACAATGAACAGTATTTTATTTAACTATCTACTATTTAAACCAACATATAGTTATGATTTTAAATCGTAAATATCTCCTGGATTTATTCGCCTTTATATTGAAGTATCAGCCATAAAAATATCAAGTATAAAATATTTATTTTTATTTATGTCTTTTTCCTCTGGGGTTTAAATTTTTCTTTATTTAAAGTCAAACATTATACGCTCGTGTTCACTAAAATTTCAGTGAATTATATGCGTAAAAATCAAAACGTAAAAACACTCCTACATCCCTATCAAATATTTGCCTATACTTCAAGGTATCGTAAAAACAGTGAAAAACAATTTTGATATGAGATTAATTTCGGTCTATTCGCATGGTAATTCTTGAACAAAATGAGATATCAATTTCAAACTTAGTATATACTGCCTAAAGATAGTTTTTACGGGAAACACGTGAAAGAGGTGAGTGTCAATAAGTTTTGTAATATTTTAATAGTAATATGTGAAATGTTCCTGATTCTTTGTTGAGATAATAAACAAATTTTGTGCAAAAATATTTGTAGTAAAACATATAAAGAGTCTAACCTGTGGGGAAGGAATTAGAGGGGCATTTTTAGGGACACCGTATTATATGTTTTTCTTCAAGGTTTTTGAAGTCTAAAATCCAAAAATTAGGTTATTTTTTTTCCATTATTTTCAATAAGTAGAGTGGTAAAATTTGATATGATTTCAACAATTTTATGAGAATATTTCCAGGCTTTTTAGTTAATGAAATTTAGAAATTTTCAGTAAGTGTTATATGTTCTTTTTAGAGTTGTTAAGTTACGTTTTTCATTACTGAAAATATTAACATTAAAAGAGATGGGGAACATTAAATAGATTCAATAGCATTTTCAGAATTTTTCCATGTTTTTCAATCTATGTGATGGATAAATTGTTAGCATATTACTTATAATTAAATACAGAAAAGGTTAATGGAGTGGGGCAGGAGGTATGTTTTTAGGTTTCTTGATGTCAGTGAATCTGAAAATTATTTTATTACTTTCAACTTTAACAGCGAAAAGGGATGAAAGAGTTCAAATAGTATTATAAGAATTTTTTCAGATTTTTGGTTTGGATAATGATCATTTTTTCATGTATGTCTTACATTATGTTTTGTGTAAAATAATGAGTTATACTGCTTGGATTAAGTTGTTAGTTGGTGTGAGAAACTGAGTAACATTATTTTTTTAGCGTTGAATGTTTGCAGAAGTACTGGGTAAATAACCAATTTTCTTATTTTAAATTATTTGTAAATATGAGTAAAAAAAGAAATATTTATTTTAAAAATAATTAAACATACATATTATTTGACGTTAACTTGACTTTATTCTTTCTTAATTTACTTCGGGTTGGCCTAAGAGCCCCTCAGTAGTAATACGTAAGCAGTAGTTGTATAAGATATCTCTATAAAAATAAAAACACTACATTAATCTAGCCTATCATCTGAAATCATATTATTTGTCCATATTAAAAATACCTACAATCTAAATTCTGTTACATTGAGTTTGTAAATCAAGTATGTTACTTTACATTTACACACATTTTTTTAACTGTCTCACCTAATTCATTATTTTCCTATTCTACCAAGAAAATTATTTTAAAACTAAATTTAGTTCGTTATAAGGATGCCAAATATGACAACAAATTTGTCACTTTGCAAATTTAAGAATATATAAAGCCGACTAAGATTTTTTTAATTACCCTCTACATATGAACACATCATTAAATAGTACTTTTCAGTCCGTTTACTAAAATATTTAATACATGATATTTATTTTTAGTCGTTACCGACCAAGTTATTGAACCGAATTTTAACGTTTAAGTGGTTCACTCAATTTACTCCTTTCCTATTCGGGGTATCAAAAAATTCTTTTACGACTAAAATTAGGTTTTTGTGGGTAGTTATCTATAATAATAAAAATTTATCACTTGTCAAATTTGACTGTTTACAAAGCCGACTAGAAATTTTTTAAATGTTACCCTATACAGATAAGCACAACATTAACTCGAATTTCCAGTCCATTTACAAAAATATATAGGTAATATTGGATATTTATTTTAAATTCTGATCGATATGCAAAGCACTCAAGTTATTGAACCGAATGTAAACTTCTAAGTGGCTCAGCCGATTTACTATTTTCCTCTTTGGCATATCGAACAATTTCTTTCGCTACTAAACTTATTTTTTTATAAGACGAATATGATAAAAAAAAATTGTCACTTGTCAAATTTGATAGATTATGAAACTCACAATTTTTTTTAAAGGCACACTCTACATATAAGCACACCATTAAATAGCATTTTTCAGTCTGTTTACAAAAATATATAAAGCTCGATATTTATATTAAGTTACTACCAATATTTTAGTTATAAAATCGAATTTTAACTTTGAAGGGGGTCACGCCATTTACATTAACAAACAATTTGTCACTTACTTTCGTTATCACATTTTACATCCTCATCCTCAAATGGTTTTTTTGATACCCTAAACAGGCAGAGAGTAAATTAAGTGAGCCACAAAAAGATTAAAATTCAATTCAATAATTTGAACACTCTAGATATTGGTAACAAAATAAATATCAAGAATTATATGATTTTCTAAACGGACTGAAAAATGCTATTTGATGGTGTGCTCGTACTTAGTGGGTGACATTTAAAAAAAATCATAGTTAGCTTTGTAAGCTGACAAATTTGACAAGTGAGAAATTTCTTGTTATTAAATTCGTTATCCTCATAAAAAAACTAAGTTTCTTGGTTGAAGAATCTTTTTGATACTTCAAATAGGAAAAGAGTAAATTAAGTGAGCCACTTAAAAGTTAAAATTTGATTCAATAATTTGAACGCCCTGTATATTGTTAACGACTTAAAGTATATATCAATAGTTATAGGTCTTTCTAAGAAGATTGAAAAATATTAATTACTGGTTTGCTCATAGTTAGAGGGTGACATTTAAAAAATGTCTGGCTTTGCAATCTGTCCAGTTTGAAAATTAACAAATATGTTATTAACCTTGGATTTCTCATAAGAAAACTGAATTAATTGGTAAAATAATTTTTTAGTACGCCAAACAGGAAAAGAGTAAATTAAGTGCATCACTTAAAAGTTAAAATTCGGTTCAATAGTAGCGACTTAAAATAAATATCAATAGTTTTATATTTTCCTAAATAGACTGAAAAATGCTATTTATTAGTGTACTCATATGTAGAGGGCGCTATTTAAAAAATCCTAGTTGGTCTGTTGTGTTGTGTTGGTAATCTCTCAAACTTGAAAACTGGCAAAAGTAGTTATGTAAACAAGGGGCTGTGACTGGGGATGACTATGTCATTGAGAGAGATTATTCTTCAGCTGGTCTAGTATAAAAAGTTCTGAAAAATTTCTGAAAAAATCAAAAAAGTGACGTAATCTCTACAAGAAGTGATCAACAATGACGCAAGGATCAGTAGTTGTTGTCAAAAAGGCCATAATCCACCTGTGTAAAGGTGTATGTGTTCATAGGATGACACTTGTGAGGGTGTGGTCCAGGTAAATAGTAGTTCTTGTACCTGAAGAAGCGATCAACAGTGACGTAATAGTCCGGTAGCTGAACCCTAATGAGTTAAAAGTTGTTGTATTCTGTTGCAATAAAGGCCTTATCCAACCCTGGATAGAGTGGCTTTTAGTAAATTTGCCACAAGAAGGCCTTTCTGATAAATTTTGAGAGTAGTTTCTAAGGGATGCTTTTAGATAGTAAAAAGCAAACCAAAAATAAATAATTTTTTAAGGGGTAAATTTTCCGATACCACTAGGTCACTTAATATTTTATTAAAATTATATAAAAACAACACTATGTTTTAAATTTCCAATATATTTAAAATGACTCGACAAATCAGACGCTAAAAATTATCGACCTATTTCTAAGTTCTATTCCAAAAGTATTCGAAAAAATTGTTTGCGACAAATTAAAACCATTCATAAAACCTTTTTTGGTTCCGGAACAGCACGGTTTCGTTGGTGGCAGATCGACGGCTACAAACCTAATCTTGTTGGTTCAAAGTACTATTGATGTAATGGAGGCGGGTGGTCAGGTTGACGTGGTTTATACGGATTTCAGCAAGGCCTTCGACACAGTCAACCACGATATCCTGATAGTGAAGTTAAGAGGTTATGGGTTTGGTGGAGCACTACTGAATTGGTTGACCTGCTACCTTACATACAGAAAACAGTTTGTTAAAGTAAAGGGCTTTGTGTCGAGTGAGGTGTCTGTTGCATCGGGTGTGCCGCAGGGTAGCCACCTGGGCCCGTTGCTGTTTAATATATTTATTAACGACCTACGAAAGGTGATTCTATCTTCAAGGCCCTTGTTTTTTGCAGATGATTTGAAATTGTCTACGGCAATTCATTCTGTTGACGATGCTATGAGACTGCAGGGAGACTTGGATAAGGTGAGCGAGTGGTGCAGGAGAAACAAAATGAAACTAAATATTCAAAAATGTAAGATTATGTCGTTCTTTCGAGTGAAAGTTCCGCTTTTGTATGATTACAGTATTAATAATTGTCTTCTCGAAAGAGTCTCCTCATTGTGTGACTTGGGTATTTATTTGGACACTAAGCTTGATTTTCATATTCATTATGACTTTATTACTAACAAATGTATTAAACTCCTTGGCTTCGTCTGTAGGAATACTAGGGATTTCCGGACCGTAGATAGCGTGAATATTTTATACAAGGCCTTGGTGAGATCTTCTTTGGAGTATCTGTCATGTGTGTGGTCGCCATCGTATGCTGTGCATATTGAGGGTGTTGAAAGGGTACAGAGGAAGTATGCTAGATATGTCTCTTGCAAATTTAAGTGGAACATCACTGCCTATGGGGACCAGCTACGAAGACTTCAGCTGCAATCACTTTCAAGACGAAGGAAAGTTGCTGATATATGTTTCTTATTTCGACTTGTAAATGGTCATATAGACTGCTTTGATCTCTTGAGTCTGATAAATTTTCATGTTCCACCAAGATCAACAAGGGACCACGTACTCTTTGCCCCGAGGTACCACAGATGTAACTATGGCCTATTCTCGCCGATCACTAGAATCACTAATGGTGCCAGTGAAGCGGATCTTGATTTCTTTAATCTCTCTTTAAAACGTTTAAAAGAAAAACTGTTGACAGTCCACTGAGTTTTTGAAATGATAATTACTGGTGTTGTTATTGTATTGTATTGTTATAAGTTTACTATATTATTGAAATTTTTCTGTAAATACTATGTATAAAATGGGTCTGCCCGTAGATAAATAAATAAAATAAATAAATTGTTTCACTATACAATGGCTTCTTCAGAAGTGAATTAGAAAAGCAATTTTAGAAGAAGAAATTTAAAACATAGTGTTATTTTTATACAATTTTATTATGAATTTCCAACAAATATCGGCTAACACAATAAAAGATAATATTTTATTGTAATTAAAGGTAACCCAATCAGGATTCGAACCAGGGTTTTGGCGTCACAACACGGAGATGACACCTAATAAGATTATGTATTAATATACTTATCAACTTGAATAACGATTTAGATATTAACGAGCGTGCTAGCAAGCAATTGAAAATAAAAGAAACTGATGTGTTTTATAATTTTTGATATTATAAAATTATAGAAATATGAATTTAATATTACTAAACATTTAAACTAGAATTTATATCAAACATCTCTGTCTTTATCCTCTAAATGTACTTCTTCTCATTCTAAACACTCCCTAAGGTAAATCTTTACGGCAGTCCGTTAAATGACTATCCAACTGACAGATATCATATGTTAGGTTAGTAGAATTAGTTTTAAGATTTTCGATTTTTCTTTTATAATCAGCAATAAAATAAAAAATAGTATTGTATTTTTGGTAGATTTTGATTATTTCAGTGAAATATACTGTAAATCTGTTTCGAGTTTAATATTTTCTTAAAGGAGGCCAATGTGTTTAGTATTAGTTAAATTTCTGGTAACCTATTGGTACCCGCTAACTTTTTCCATGCATATATCATATCAGCAAATTCATTATCATATTATTCATTATAATTATTGAGGGATGTAACATATTTGTTATACAAATGTAGTCTTATGTCATAGAGTAAGTCTTCTACCAGAGATTCATTATTTTCTTTATATACATCACATGTTCTATTGATATTACTAAGAAGTGTAGTAAAAAATAGGTTAGAAAGAAATATGTATAGAACATCTTCTAGGTGTAGTTTACAGAATAATGTTAGTGGATAAACTATTAAAAATTTTTATTAATTCCTTATATTTATTTGATGTGTTTAGGTAGGTATGTAAAATAAATCCCAAGATATAAGATCCTACCTTTTTGCTTTTTCAATGGAGCATTAAACGACCCTATTAAGGTTTTGTGCATAGTTGCCAGGTATTACGATAAACGTACTTTTATTTTACCTGCTTTGTATACCGCCCTCACTTGCACCTGCAATCATATTGGTTGTATTTTTACCTATATATTTACTACCTGGCAACCCGGTTTGGAGCCCTTTAAGTATTTGATAATATAGGCCTAATGACCACAGGTCCCCATTGAGATTGGAAAGATACTTTTTATTATTTTTATTTTTAGTTTTACTTGCAACGTAACTGTTCTATTTTAATTAAGTGGCGTCCATAGGAAAATTGCAATAGTGGCTATCGTAAGAGAAAACATTTATCACTTGACGCTAAACAAATAGTGAAAAATGTTTTCGACAGTTTGGTAAAAAGAAATTTGAATAAACAAAGTGCTTTGCAAGAAACCAGTGATCTAACAAAAACCCCAATTTCTACGATTAAGGGTATTGTAGGAAAACCATCACTCAGGAACAGGAAAAAACGAAAGGATTTTCAAATGCATCATGTAGACGATTGTGAAAAAGACATCATCAGGAGTAAAATATATTCTATATATGAAGAGCAGGTGGTGCCGACACTAGACAAAATAATTAAGACTGGTGCAGGACGGGACCAATATACATTGTGGCTGATCAACCCTTCACAGAATTCTCTTAAAAATGGGATTCACGTTCCAAAAAATCAACAAAAGACAAGTAGTAATGGAGTCACAAAGATTACGAAACTTGCGACATACTCATTTACAAGAAATTAAAAAGTATCGATAAGAGAATTGGCTAATAATTTACCTTCGCGAAACATGATTCGATACCCATGACACTGTGCAAAAAGGGTAGGTTGACAACAGTACAAAATGTCAGACTAGCGCACCTTCAACCTTGCATGCTGGATCTGAAAAGGGCTGGGTTTCAAACTGTCTAGTATTATCTGCAAAAAACATAAAAGATTCTAGTTTGGAATATCACAAAGACACGAGCGCAGAACTTTTTGAAAATCGGTTTCAAAATTCCCTTTTGCCAAATGTTCCCGAACAGAATCTTATAGTTATGGACAATGCAAGTTACCATAATCGCCTACTAAATAAGGTTCCTAATGCAGCCAACACCAAATTGGAAATACAGGAATATATGTTAGAAAATGACATTTATTTTGACTTTAGTTATAAAAATATTGAAAAAGAAATATGTTTGTGATAGTATAGCTGAGAAAATGGGACACACTGTTTTGCGGCTTCCTCCGTAATATTGTTTGTTTAATCCAGTTGAACATATTTGGCATCAAATTAAATCAAAAATAAGGGCACAAAATGTTTCTCCTATTTTAAGCGTGTCAGTGGTTGAATTAGTAAAAAAAGTTATAAATGATATACCTTATGAAAGCGGGAAGAATTCCATTCAGCACGTTGTTAAAGTTGAAGATTCATATATTTATGTAAATAATATAAAACCACTGATAATTACCTCAGCTGATAACAGTGATAGTGAAACCGAATTAGGCTTAAGTTAAAATATATTTTTATTTATACAATATGTCCTCTCTTGTAAACCCCATTCATTCAAACTGTATATTTGTACTTCTTATCCATTTTTTTTTACATGCATCTATAAATAAACATCTCCAAAAACACTTATAATTTTATTTATTTGCATTAATGAATAAAATTCTTAAGTTCATCTCTGCAACCTATCATAAACAAAAAGGTCAGAATTTTTATATTGTCCACTTAAAACGGCAAAAATCAGGATCTTTTATTTCGGGACAGACTATACGTACCATAGATACCTACCTACCTAGTAGTGTCTAAGCTACTATTTAAAACTAATAGTTTGACTATCATAAAAATGTATTTAAAAGAAAATAGGATATTTTTAAAATCAGTATTGTCGGCAGATAAATGAAACTATGTAAACAAGTTTTATTACATTTTTATTTTTAATCATTAAAACTATGTATGGTAAGCAAGTATTAGATTTTTATTTTTAATCTTAAGATACAATTAGAATTTATTTGAAGCTGAAGCATTGCCTGTTCTTACTGCCCTCTTACATTTGGGGCACTTCGAAGTTATTGGCACTGACATGATTGATATAATACAGTATATTTCAAGAAAGGCTAGTTTAAATATTGGAAATGTTTAAAAGTATACCTCTCGATAACTAATTAATTTTATTAATACACCAATTATACAATAATAAAAACATTTTCTTTAGAACAACCCTTCTCATTAAAATGGTGATCATTACAATAAAAACTGCAACTATTTTGTTAAATTTTCAGATTAAATAAATTTGGACATCCTATGAATAGAAATTCCTGGATATTATTAGAAATTAAATTGTTGTTTCCTTTTACACAAATAGTTTCATTTTTAATGATAGTTTTTATAAAAGTAGGAATACTTTCATAAGGTAAATAAGTAAAATTAAATTAGTCTCATTTCAGTCCTTGAATATTTTTCGTTAGCCATTCCATCTATCTTTGAACTTGTTGATTCAGCAATGTGGTTCCATAAGGGTAGTTAAATAGAGAATGGTAAACTTGTCCATTTTTAATATTCTTACTGTAGATAGATATGTGGTTAATAAGTATAAAATTGTGTATTAATGGCCAAAAGTACAATGTTCTTAATGTCTGCCATTCTCCCAGTGCAAGTGATAATAAATTCTTGGATAAATTAGAAGAAATAATATCTGAATATGCCACAAAACCTGACATGTTTATTCTGATAGGAGATTTCAATCTTAATGTCGCAAGAGACTCATTTTTTTCTAGGAAACTTAAAGAGATTATTTATTAAAAGAAATGCAGTGTATCGAATTGTTCAGAACTTTACACAGAATTACACGAATGAAAAAAGTATTAAGTATCAAATACATCACACGCCCAAAATAGCAGATCACTCCATTATAGCTACAAAATTACCTTCTTTTCAAAGAGTAAAGAAAAAAAACCACTGTCAGAGACACGAAAATTTTTAATGAACTTCAGTTTCAAATAGACATTATGAGCAGCCTATGTCCGACAACCTTAAAATCCACGGACGATATTGCAAACTATCTGGTACAAATAATATTAGAAAAATTAAACCAACATGCTGTAACAGTAGAAAGATAGATAATAAGCAGAAAGGGAAACAAAAAATGGTGAACGCCTGAAATTAAGGACGCAATTTCCAATAGAGACAGAGTATACAGAAGAGCAATGATAATAAAACTCGAGAAGGACTGGATGAGTTATAGACGACATAGAAATAGAATGATTCAACTAATTAGGAAAAAAAAGCAAACATACAAACAGAAAAAAATGAAGCTAAGGGAGATGCTAAAGAAATGTGGAAAACTTTGAAAAGCATAATTGGTACTGGAAAAAACAACAAAAGATAAGAAGGCATTTTATTTTGGGAAAAGGTGGAGATGGATAGTGAAAATATAGCAGAAAAATTCAACGACTACTATGAAAGTATTAGTGCCATACAGACAAATATAGGAGGAATACAAATAAAGGAAGTTCCGAATAATATTGAAACTGCGATAAATAAGTTTGGTTTTGAAACATTGCAATTAGAAAACACTACCTTGGAAAAATATTAAAAATTCTAAATCTAATGTCAGAATTCCGAGACTAGCATTTGAGGTGATTGGAGAGTGTTTTCTACAATTTATTAATACTAGTCTAGAAAGAGGAAGTTTTCCCCAAGAATGGAAAATAACAACGATTATTTGTACAGAAAAGGTCAATAATGCTAAAAGATGTTAAGATTATCGACCAATCAATATGGTTACTACATATGAAAAACTACTTGAAACTATTGTAAACAATCAAATGAGAAGATATGTTGAAGAGAATAAGTTGCTTACACAATGTCAGGCTGGTTTTAGAAAAAACCATTCAAAAAAATCCGTTAAAATACTTAATATATATATATATATATATATATATATATATATATATATATATATATATATATAGATATATATATATATATATATATATATATATATATATATATATATGTAGATATATATATATATATATATATATATATATATATATATATATATATATATATATATATATATATATATATATATATATATGTATATATATATATATATATATATATATATATATATATATATATATATATATATATATATATATATATATATATATATATATATATATATATATATATATATATATATATATATATATATATATATGCATATATATATATATATATATATATATATATATATATATATATATATATATATATATATATTCATATATATATATATATATATATATATATACATATAAATATACATATATATATATATATATATATATATATATATATATATATATATATATATATATATATATATATATATTGTAACATTCATTTTTTCCTAGATTTTAAGACCATATAATGTTACTGATTTTTCTCTTAATAATGTACTTCTTTCCATTTTTGTATCGAGCAGTGTATTACTCTGGAATTTTCTAGCCGCGTAGTACAGTGTGCAGTGCGGGTTGCCGACCGAATCCATCGAATTTGTGGTACGCCGGGATTGGTGAAATATTTGTATCCGGAGTTTTGGTTCCGGCGTAGCCATATTACCGAGAGAGTGCCCACGGTTTATTTAAGGGTCCGGAGGACAGGAATCTTGGCTAATTTCCATCAAGCCGCCGTGAAGGCTGACGATCACCGAGCCGCAGCCAAGCTTACTTCGACCGAGCCGCAGTAGAGGCTCATGACAATGTTTACGAGAGCCAAGTAAAGCACGAGTTTTTTTTACGTAAAGCCGTAGTGGGCTCTGAGTGTTTTCTACATGGGGTAGCCAAAGTAGGCTCTTCTCAAAAGTGTGAAATCGGCTTTGTGTTCCATCGAAGGCCTAGAAGCCCATATGAAAACAGTAAGTTACCAGAACATTCCTCAATAGACCTATTCCCGCAAATAAGTGTTTTTACAGCAATTTGAACTGACAAAACGTGAAGTGAAAGTCACGATTCTTCGATTTCGGGTGTAGTCAGGTTTTAGATGTAAAATGTCGGATTTAGAGACTCTAATAATAATAACTACCTGTTAGGCTAGAATTTTTTTTGTAATCCTTAAAACCACAAAGGTTAGAACTTTTATTTTAAAATCATGAATAAATTTTCTTTTTGTTGATTAAAGCTAGTGTCTCACTGAATACCTATCTTACTTTTCAGGATAATGACGGCTGTACCAAACTGTTTTTTTATTTAACAACTGTACACCCTTTCAGTATTTTTTCATTTTTTTAGCTGAAGTTAGATCCTTTCTATTTTAAAATGAATGGTGCCCAAAAGTCGTACAGCTGAGGCTTTTTAAAAATAAAAAAATAATTCCAAAAAGACGTACAAAAATTATCTCTTACCCATATCTCTCTACCAAGGAAAACTGAGCTAGTGTGTGATTAATTTCTCTAGTTCTTTTAAAATCAGGATTCACTCAATTCATTATCAGAAATTAAAAAGAGGTTGCAAGAAAATTGCGCCCAAGCGTGGGAAAAACAATTTTCACAGGGTACAAAAAGACGCCGCAAAAAGCGGGCGAGTTAACACCGTACAAGAAGACGCAGTCTACGTGGGGCGCAATTAAACACCTTTTCATAGGCTACAAAATGACACCACAACGTGCGGGCAAGTTAAGAAGTTACAATATATATATATGTATATATATGTATATATATATATATATATATATATATATATATATATATATATATATATATATATATATATATATACATGTATACATATATATATATATATATATATATATATATATATATATATATATATATATATATATATATATATATATATATATGTATATATATATATATATATATATATATATATATATATATATATATATATATATATATATATACATACATGTATACATATTTATTTATTTATTCACCACATTCTACAGTATTCCAATTACAGAATGGGAAAATAACATAATGAAATGTACTAAACCTAATTAAAATTATATTATATAATATATTATAGCTTATTAACAACATATTTTAAAACTACATTTTTTTTATTTTTGTTACGCTGCAGTTGAAAATATCAAGTTGGTTCTGCATTTGATTATATTTCTCGCAAATTTGAAAAAGGGGAGAAAATTTTAGGACATTTGTTCTTGGGATTGGTAAATTAAAAGTAAAATAAATTTGGGCTTTATTTCGGCGTGCCTCTAAACTTTCCATCGAAAATCTATCCAAGAGATTTTCATAGGGATAACCTATTTCGGGATATACTCCATCGAGTTTAAAACTAGCGTACTTTAAAAAACGCTTTTGAATTTTTTCAATATTTTGAATGTGCGCTTGATAAAAGGGGCACCAA
>CM032447.1:126477324-126565415 GCA_019049505.1 Pachyrhynchus sulphureomaculatus
ACAAAGAAATAGACCAATATGGCTGAAACTTGGTGTGCGTTCATTCAAGAGATGCTACTAACTAAACATGACCTCGATACGCGCCGGTGGTGCCATCTCTCGAACTTTGCACGGACTTTTCAAACCAGCCTCATATATATATATATATATATATATATATATATATATATATATATATATATATATATATATATATATATATATATATATATATATATATATATATATATATATATATATATATATATATATATATATATATATATATATATTATAATAGAGGTTTTCATGGATAGTGGAATGTAATACATTAAAATCCCGGGTGTCAATCCGTTCGTCTAACGATGAATTTGCTCGACGTTTCGGCATTTTCAAGTGCCTTTGCTGCTGCTACTGGATATTGTGATCTTGCTGCTGCTGCCGCTCCAAGCTAACCGAGAAGTGTGGTCTCCGTCTTCTATAAGTCGGCGTCTAATCAAGTTGGAGGTGGAGAGATCGAGAGTGTTCGTCCGGGCATCGGTTTTTGTCGGCTGGGTGCCCGTATCAGGGGTAATTACGGGTTCCGGCGCTATGCTGACTGTTCTCGATGTATTGGTTACTCCTTGGTTTAGCTAGTAGACCCTTCAATGTAGTGGACATATTAAGTGCATCATCCTGCTTATTTAGTTGTCTATTTTTTTCGATTTCCAATGCTTCTCTGACTATGCTTGTTTTATAATGTGAAATAAAGGCTATTTGTTGAAATCCCCCACAATTGATGTTATGACCAGTATCATGATGGTGCTGAAAATGAGCTGAAGTTTTTTTTTTGTTTTTGATACTTATTTTATGTTCTTGGATCCGGGTGGAGATTCTTCTGTTTGTTTGCCCTATGTACAGTTTGTGGCAGTCTCCGCATGGGATGCTATAAACTTCATGATTTTCAGTTTTCTCTTGTTCTCGGGGGTCCCCAGGATGTCTGCCAGAGTGTTTTGTATTTTACATACGGTAATCGGACTCTACTTTTGTTGAGATCTGGTTCTTCTATCCTTGTCTGTGGATGGCGCTGCCTTGCAAATGCTCTCTGTATGGCCTGATTTTCCGTTTTGCTTAAGGGCCTTAGTGATCTGTGTAATTTCTTGCTGTCTCGTATCTGGTTTGGTGAGTCGATATTATCTCGATACGAAGGTATTGACCATTGACTGGATTTGTAATGGTTGGTGGTGTGAGCAAGCGTTTAAATATCTGTTGATGCTGGTGGGCTTTAACTACCACCTAAGCTACTTTAATCCCTCACATCTTTAATTCTAAATAACTATGACTAAAATATCTAATTTTTCTGAACCAAAAACCAGGAAATGTCTCATATTATTTCAACCACACAAAACGTAGCCGTCCCTACACATTTTACTTTCTCTCCGAGAAGCAATATTAGTAAAAAACTATAGATTACCTTTTTACTTCAACAAAGAAAACTCGAGCATTAACGTCATTTCATTGTTACCATCTAGAGCCTAAATGACTTGAACTGATTTTAATGAATGTGACCTCATAATATTTATCTCCACTGCGTATTATTAATTTTTAAATAGAATGAAATGAAGTGTGACATCATTTTTCATATGCTGGAGATTTTTAAAACTGACTTTTCTCCACATGCTATCTGCATTAAAATTGAAAATAATGGAAAAATAACATGATTTTTAAATTCCTCTAAGAACCCTGACATAGACATGTAACATGATATATCTGACACAAGTGAAAAACAAGAAAATCGTATAAGACCAAGCAAAAAATGTGACAGTATTTTTAATTTAACATGATTTAAGTAATAAATAAGGCAGAAAATTTTTCTATCTTGTCCGATATTTAAGTAATGTAAATCTAATAATAGTAAAAATGAAAATTTTAACAGGCAAAAAATAAAAATATATAAGTACTTTATGGCTTGATGTTCTATTATGAGAGGAAATTATTTTAGTATAGGAATTAAAATTAATTATATTAATATGGTATGATTGAGCGCTTAATATTTGAATTAAATTTTATTATATAGGTTAAAATTGAAGAAGAAAGTAAAAAGTTTTTAGTTTAAAATGCCGCAATACCATACAAGATGGTTAGAGTATTAAGAGAATAGATGCTGAATAAATTTATAAGCACCTACAATTTAATCAACATATATGCCCGATCAGTTACTCGTTTCAAAATTGTTTCAAATTAAAAACTGGAGCAAGAGGGTCATCAAAAATTGACGAAGAGGAATTAGAACACTTCTCAACAAGACCCAAAATACTTCTCCCTCGGTATCAAGGAGGCGGAGGTCTGGTGGATATAAGTATGTAATTAGTCAATTAATAATAAACCTACGCAGATATTTCCGAAGACGGGTCGAATTTTCCATACTATATCCAAACAACATACAAAGGAAATAATTTAGCATTGCTATGACTAAGGAACCGTAACGTGCACTTTCATCAGTGAACAGATAAACAGAAGCTTTAGCGAAACATCAGATCAATTGAGAAAATATGGAAATTTCTGAGTCCTACCTCGTATTAGTATTTAAGACCAGTAAAGATTTATCCAGAGATGGACGAATTTTTATTAATTCTACGAGACAGGGTCATCTTAACTAAATACTGTCTGAAATATATTATTCGCGATCTCACCATAAATTCCGTATAGAAAAGATAAATTTAATTTAATTTCTATATTAAATGTTAGGCCAACTTTGTTTCAAATTTAATAGAATTTTGAAGTGTTATTTTTATTGTCATCGAACAAAATATTACAAACAGCATCTAGATTTAAATAGTAACCGGTCAAGTGCAAGTTGAACTTGCGCAATTAGTGTTCCGTGTAGTGTTCAATGTTGATTGCGTTTAAAATAAAAAATTTTGTTACGGAAGTATAAAATGATCAGTAACTGTGCAAAACACACCCCAAATGAGTTTTGAGCAAAGTTTGTTTCCATTCTTTATTGAAAACTGATGACCTTGAATTTTTTTTTTTAAATACCAGATAAATTATTAAAGGTAATGCACTCGTGATAATTTTCGTTCAATCTACACTCCGTGGAGAATATTTTAGAATTTTTTCAAAATTTTTTGATAAGTACTTTTCGAGATAAGGCGGGAGGACAGCGATTTTTATAAAATGATATAAAGAAAAGTGCGGGCAAGTATTACATTATATATATTTTACTCGCGTTTTCACAAGCTTTCATTTGACACCACACTCGATGACCGGAAATCGGAAGTGAAATTTTTTTTTTTTTTAATTCCGATTTCACCCCCCCACAACTAACCCCTTAAGTCAAAATTTAACTTCTAAGACTACATGGCTCTGATAAGGCCATCAATTCCTATATTATTACCAAATTACAACTTTCTATGACAAATAGTTTCGGAGAAAATCGGGTGTGACAGACAGACGGACAGACACCGAAGTCATCTTATAAGTGCTCCTTACGGAACACTAAAAAACAATAGTGTGAAGAAGTTACCGTCACAAAATTTTTGTATAAAGTAAGAAAGTCTTCCGTTTTTTTAGAAATTGGGGAAAAAATAAAAAAGTGGTTAAAATTAAATATTTACATTGTTCACTTCTTTTTCTGAGTTTTTCGAAATTTTAACAAATAAACCTATTTTCGGCTATTTGAACAGAACAGAACCTATTTATCAGTTCAAAATATTTTCGGTTTTTGTAAGAATTCTTGTAAGATAGTACCCCTACAAAATTCTTGTGAGTTACAGCTGATCCAGCAGTATCGTTTTATAGCTCTGAATCCTGCTAATTCGTAGTCCGTTTTTTTCATTACGTTTTATTCCAGAATGTTCTGGAACACACTGTAGTTCAACCTTGTTATTCCTGAAGGATACTTCTAGGTCACATTTACACTCCATCATAATCTCGAACTAGGCATGTAAATCCTTTAGAGCAGCTCTGAGAGGCTACAAGACCAAGAACTACGAGAAAAAAGTGGTAAAGGCAATAGCAACTTGCCCCTTTGACAGATTCATCCGGCACAGAAACTGCTCACCTTTCAGATATTTTGGGCTGTCGCTACTGGGCCATCATCCAATAAGGCCCAATTCGAATATATCATTTTTGGCTTAAACTGTAGCACCGTAGGTGTAGTACAGTATCATTAACTATTTCAGTAGGACTTGCACTCAATGATTTTCAGAATCCGGGGGCAGGATGGGTCCTTTTTCTATTGTCAAGAAAAAAATTGCTCCTCGGACCCAAGGGCCAACATCGACTTTTTTTCTATTATTTATTTATTAACGGCGTTGCGTCAATTTACACAATTATAAACATAATTAAAACAACTAAACATAATAAAAATCATAAACAAACACAGAAACCAACATCACAAGATCATTAATACTAGTTTCACAGCAAACAAATATCACAACTTTTTAACAATTAATTTAAAACTATCAATGGAGCCATGAATCCTGAGATCGAACTGATTGAAATGCCTCATTATTCTGGACATGGGTCCATAATAGCCATAATTAGTCGCATGAAAGGGAATACCAAACAGGTCTCTGCCTCTAGTGCGACGAGAAACATTAAATGCTAACCTGTCCAAGAGACGCGGACAATCAACCAGCCCATTTATTAACTTAAAACCCAGAAGCAGGTCACAATGGAGTCTTCTAGTCTCCAGGGTCGAGATACCCAAAATGCCTCTAAAGTTGTGGTGGTCTATATGGTAACCATCTCGGGGAATTGCCAATTTAAAAGCACAAGTCCGCAGAAACCGGCGCTGCACCGCCTCAATCGCTTCTATATATACATTGTAATGAGGAGACCATACCACAACGGCATACTCAAGCCCCGATCTCACAATTGAACAATTCAACAGTTTAAATGTAGAACATGAAAAGTCCCTACAGTAACTCGTGATGAACCCCAGATTCTTATAACCTTTCTGAATACTTGACAAAATGTGCCTATTGAGAGTACGTTTCTGGTCAAGAAGAACTCCCAGATCATTAATTTCACTAACATGCCTCAGCTTACTGCCATTAATGTTATACTCAAAAGTAAAGTTCCGTCTAACTTTATCAAAACTAATGCTAACACACTTCTTAATATTCAAATTCAACTCATTCAGGGTACTCCATCTATAGAGGCCATGAACATCCTCCTGAAGAGAGTGACAATCTTGCAACATGTTAACCGTTTTAAACATTTTTAGACCATCTGCAAACGTGACGAATTCAGAATGTTGTATAAACTTGCCGATGTCATTAATGAAAAGTAGAAACAGTAAAGGACCACAATGAGACCCCTGAGGCACACCTGAAAGAACTTTTATTTCTTTAGAAATACAATTATTAATACGGACATACTGTGTACGACCCTCCAGAAAACTGCCAATCCACCCAAGGACTTCACTACTTAGTCCTATTTTCCGCAACTTGCCTAACAAAAGCGTATGATTAACTCTGTCGAGCGCCTTCGACAAGTCAGTATATACACTATCAACACACTGGCGATTCCCAAAGGCACTCAACAGACAATTATGATATGCAAGCAGGTTTGTGACAGTTGACCGACCAGGTCTAAAACCATGCTAATCGTCAATTATTATGCTATTACAGCTCCGTGACAAAAATCCCGCAACTAGACTGTTGAACAATTTGGGTATTACGGATTGAATGCACACGCCTCTGTAGTTAGATATATCACTCCTATCACCGGACTTATGAATAGGGTTAACAAATGAGTTTTGTACATAGGGAATGTAGTTGAGCACAGGGATAACTTAAAAATTAATTTTAGAGGAGTTACAAGAGAGCATATGCAAGCCTCCAATACTCCCTCAGGTATTCCATCTGGGCCAACTGAACTTCTGCCAATTATTGAGCGCAAGTCCACTGAACTGGCTAATGATACTGTACCACGCCTACGAAGCTATCGTTCACGCCAAAAATGGCATATTCAAATTAGGCTTTATTGGATAATGGGCGAGAAGTCTGCCTGAAATATTGTTGCTTTTCTACATATATACCATGAGCCTATTCGGCTAAAAGTTTTTGATCCGTCTATGCAATAGACCGAAGCTATTGGCTTCATTGGAGTCTCTATCTTCATTTATATGGGCAGCGATTTTTCGCGATTTTTTAAGAATAAACAAAAGTGTGCGCAAGTATTATATGATATATATTTTTAAACTCGTGTTTTTACAAGCTTTCATTTGACACTCCACTCGGTAATTTTTTTTCTCGCTTCCAATTTCACCCCGCAAAACTAACCACTCAAATTTAACTTTCAAAACTACAAGGCTCTGATGAGGCCATCAATTCCTATATTAGTACCAAATTTCAACTTTCTATGTCAAATAGTTTCGGATAAAATCGGGTGTGACTGACGGACGGACAGACGGACAGACACCGAAGTGATCCTATAAGTGTTCCGTACGGAACATTAAAAAAAAAATGTTAACTTTGCAGGAATCAACTACTTTTGAAATTTTAAAGCTGCAGTAATTCTAAAATTCTATCCAAAGATAAACTACTGATAAAATTCACCACCCTAAACTAAAAACTTCACATTTTGAAAATACCTTAATAACACTATAATCAGTCGAAAATAAATCAGAAAAAAAACTGCAGTACCTGAACGAGTAGTGGAAAAAGTATATATCAGCCAAAACATGCAAACCGTCAATTTTATTTATTTAATATTTAGTGCGGTATTCCGAGATCAACACCGACTTTTTTAAAAACTAGGTCTGCATCGTATTTTTCCCATAATAATTTAATACGGGTATTTTAATAATTTACTTTTTAATTATTATTATTTTTAAACCAGTAACAACAATAGCTGTAAAAGTCAGGTAATTAAAATTGAATAGATGATAGTATTCATGTTGAAGTTGGCAACGAAATGATTCAATAAACCAACGAGTTTCCATTTTATAGAAGCTATACATAATAATAAAGTTTAAATATGAAGTAAAAATTTTAAAAACAAACGCAGAGAATTTCTCTCACCTTGAGCCTGATTTAGGCTTCTAAAATTATAAAACTTGCTCAACTCATAAAAATAAAGATGTAAAATTTTTTTTATTTTTTAAAATAAAATTTTAACTATGTTCAATGAAAATAAATTTTGCATTATAAATAAAAATTTTTCTTGTGTGCTTTTTTATCTGTACTACAGTTACTTATATCATGAAATATTACCATTAGAAAAAAGCTGTAGATAATATTAGTAGAAATCTGACAATGACATCCGGTACATATCTAGTAATACTGAATAATTAAGGTACCTATCAGCAAAAGATATACACTTAGTCGTTAAATTTGTTTCTAAACTACATATTAACTGAAATATAGTTGCCATGGTATTACTGATGGATTGCTTGTGATCGTAGATTAGGCATTCAATATTTTTAAAAAGCATATATATATATATATATATATATATATATATATATATATATATATATATATATATATATATACATAAATATATATATATATATATATATATATATATATATATATATATATATATATATATATATGTATATATATATATATATATATATATATATATATATATACCAGGTGTACAATTATGAAATTCGGATAGCATTGTTGGACGAAGATGATTTGCAAACACAAAAACAATCGGCTACGAGAGATGGGAAAGATTCAGAAGACCGGTAGATGGGTACCACATGAGTTGAACGACAGGCAAATGGAAAAGCGCAAAAAACACGTTTTGCTCGCTCGGTACAAAAGGAAGTCGTTTTTGCATCGTATAGTTACAGGGGATGAAAAGTGGATTTATTTTGAGAATCCCAAGCGCAAAAAATCATGGGTAGACCCAGGCGCACCATCCACATCGACCGCAAGACCGAATCGCTTTGAAAGAAAGACGATGCTCTCTGTTTGGTGGGACCAGAAGGATGTGGTCTATTATGAGCTGTTAAAACTTGGGGAAACGGTTAATACTAAACGTTAAAAACAACAATTGACCGATTTGAACCGTTCGCTGCTTGAAAAAATGCCAGAATACCGAAAGAGGCAACACAAAGTCATTTTTTTTCATGACAATGCTCCATCACATACGGCAAAACCAGTTCGCGACACGTTGGAAGCACTCAGCTGGGAAGTTCTACCCGATGCGGCTTACTTACCAGACTCCGATTACCACAAGTTTGCATCGATGCATGCACTTGCTGAGCAGCGTTTGGGTTCATACGAAGATGTGAAAAAATGGCTGGATGAATGGTTCGCAGCAAAAGGGGAAGATTTTTACTGGCGTGATATTCACAAATTGCCCAAAAGATGGGAAAAATGTATAACAAGCAATGGAGCATACTTTGAATAAAGCACTTTTTATCGTTCTTCCAAATTTAACATGTTTATTTAGAAAAAAAATCCGCAATTCATGCTTGTACACCTGTAAATATATATATATATATATATATATATATATATATATATATATATATATATATATATATATATATATATATACATGTTCGACGAGAATGTGAAATAAAACTATGAGTATGTCATAAACATACACATTTTATCTAAAATGAATATTTCTTTACATTATTTCAATGTAAAATGCTCCTTTCCAGTTTTCAAATGCTATATTCATCGCTTGATTTACATGCCCTAAATCCTTTTTCCTATTTGCAGAGAGAAGATAACTGCGTATGCCCCTTTGCTTTTTTCTGAATTATTATTTGCAAGCCATTTTACTATCCCTATATAAATAGTCCTGGTGAAAATTTCACAGTCAAATATTTTACTATGTATCAAAATGAACATAATCAAATCAAAAATTCTGTCGATCCGAACTAGTGTTACCATCAAAGTGTTTTTTTTGTAACTACAAAAACCGTTATAAAATTAAAAATTTATATAATCATCTACTTTCTTGTAAAATGGTACATCTGGATTACATACTGAAGTAATTGTCAATTTTTCTTTATAATAACAATGTAAAGCTGCATCACTACGCCAAACTTTTTATTTTCGTGCTCCACGCCAGATTAACGTAGTGTCATTGTGCCAAAATTTACGAGATCTCAACGAAACAACATTATATCATACAGAAATTTTATATAAATACTTACGCATAAAATAAAATATACCCAAAATATTTCAACAACTCATATTTTTTTTACCATATATTTCGATAGAAATTTAAGTATTACCAGAACAGAACAGAAAATAAATTTATAGTGATTTGAAGTGTTATTGTCCCTAATAATATCATTTATAGTAAAGTTCCGGAGGAAACATCGGAGTGCCTTATCACTAAAACGGAAATTAAGGGATCAAAGTTAAAATAAAACTTAATTATCTTTCCGGATTTGTTCGATAGTATAAGATTACGGTGTGCCATAAACCAGAGATTTCTTCGCAAATCTCAGTGGAAAATATCGCGACGATCGAACGATTTTGTCGTTAGGACTCTCTTCTAATCTAGTTAACTGGAGTTTATCAACAAAGTTTTTGCTTTAGGATAAATCTGGAAACAGATTTGATTAAGGAAAACTAATTCAATTGCTGTAGATAAATTGTTAATGGGCGAGAAAACTTTTTATTTAATAGAAGTTATTACAAGAAGTTTGTTTTATATGGTTTACTGAAAACTTCTAATTATTCACTGTTTAGTTATGATGTACTTTTTAAATTGTTAAAACAATTTCTGAAGGAGTTAACTTTATACAAATCGACAACTATTTTTTCGAACTTCTTTATTAAAATTTAAATATCTGACAAAAATTTCCAATCCACACTATATATATATATATATATATATATATATATATATATATATATATATATATATATATATAATATATTTATATATATATATATATATATATATATATATATATATATATATATATATATATATATATATATATATATATATATATATATATATATATATATATATATATATATATATATATATATATATATATATATATATATACTTCGGAGTCTCATAAAACAACGACACCGGTGGTGAAAAAAAGTTCAAACAGACAAGGTGGCACCATTCTGGGTGCAGAAATCGAGTTGATTCGAAGTCACTTGGTAGAGCTGATGATCCCGGCTATGGAACTATGCCTTTGCGGGTCTGTTCTTTATTTCTGAGGAAGATGAGGGGTCAATGTGTTAGCTTCTCCAGTATTATATCCCAATTAATATTGAAGGCAGACGCCTCTTGGTTTGAAAGGACCGGCTTCTGGCTGCAAGGCTAGAAGATCAATCTGGAGAGGCTGTGATTGCAAAACAAACCTCTAAAAGTGAAGAACTGGAGGGAAGTCCAGACGACAAGACATCCTGGCGGATCGTAGATCGTCTCTCTTGTGGCACGGGATATTATAAAGCTGAGGACTGGTCGACCCTTTACTACGAATTGGAGATCCTCGCTAAGTTATGCTACGCCACTGAAGACAAAGTGATAAAAACTGATTCTTAAAATGAACTATTGTCACGTCTTATATATATTTTGTTTTGTTTATTCAGTAATTGCATTTTGTTAGCATCTAATTTTTCTCTAAGCTTATCATGAACATACTATTATAAAAAGTTAGATGATTAAGTGCTAGTTAGTTTAGCACACAGCTAACTTCTAAGCTGCAGGTTGCAGACCAGAAATCTTGTAAGGCACACTTCAAGTAACAATGTATTCGAATTCGAATGAAAATACGCATAGTTTTACTTTCATCATCAAGAACAATCCCAAGCTACATAACAGCTCTCCGCAGAATCCCAGTTTAGGGGGAGTCGGCTTTCAGCTCTGAGAAAGATTAGAACGGTCCCCCCCTATTTCATAGAGAATTTAATGGAGATTATGAAGTCAGATCAATCTCCAACACAGTCGGAATGCCACCGCTGAGCTAATAAGCATCCTGACCGGAGAGTAGGGGAAATTAGCCATATGCTGGTGGTGAGGAAGGAGAAAGAAGTGGGGCCTAGAATCTGCATCTTGGTGGTGGTGTGAACATGATCCTGCTCCACAGCTGAGATCCAAACTATCTCGCACTGCTCGGGCTAGTACTTTTCCGAGTCAAGTTGATAGTGTAGAAGCACTAAAAGATGAAATTTACAGCCTCAGTGGACATATTATCTGACCCAATGAACAATCGTATCCGCTCGTATTAATGGCCTGTAGGAGGGTCAGCTAGTGGATTATCTACTTAACCAGATGACCTGCTGTGCTCAGAATTATTTGGCGAAAAATAGTACAACCGAAACCTGAGATGCCTTTAGACCTACCAGAGGAATTAAAAAAAAAGATAAGACAGAGAAAAAGAGAGGCTGGGAAAACCCTTTTCAAAATTGTCTCCTTACTGGAGTCTGCAAGACTGGTAAAATTTCTAAGCTCCAAAAGCAAAGAGTTTATCGGTTCCGGTAGCGTAGTCAGGATCTACTGGAGGGTCACTATCCAGGTAGCGTGACGATGTTGCACATGCAGTTATAATCTCCGCCAGTATCGTGGACTGGGTTGACGGAATAGTGGTCGAGGGGATCATGGCGTGGGCAGTAAATGAGTTTAGCCTATACAAGATAACGGATCTGGCCGGAATTTTCTCAGGGGTGCTATAAAGAGACCTGGAGGTTCTACACTCTAGGCTGGATAGCATGCAGCTCTTGTGCTGGGATACGTTCCTGAAGCGAGAACATTGATTTTTCGGTAGCAAAGGATTTCAGATTCAAAAGTTCAATATTTTTTATGATGAACACGTTGAAAAAGATTGTTGAGGGGCAGTTCTTGCAGAATGTGCTTAAAATGCACCCTCTCTAAAGTTTTCAGCATACATATCAGCGGGGCCGACTCACAGAAACCGCGTTATATTCTGTAGTTACAACAATTGAAAGAGCACTGTACTACGGAGATGAAGCTTTAGTAGTTTTATTTGATATAGAGGCAGCCTTGAACAAAGCTAACCCGACGACAATCTATGACTTCTCGCGACAAATGATAATCGGTCGGTGATGGGCTAGGTCTGTATTAAGGAAGCGTGATAGCCATTGGGAGTATACGGTTACAGGCCCAGGTAAGAGGAGGATGCAGTTGTCTCTCCTCACGCCTGTGATGTCCAGTGATGGACGAACTGATGGTGAGGCTAGCCTAATTGAGCTTTTACGCCCTATACGTAGATGAAGGTCGAATTCCTAAACATCGTCTGTAAAAAAATGCACATGCCGCATTGTAGAGAATTAATTTGTTGAGAAAGGCTTGTCTGTCAACCCTGATTAATTCTTTTCTAGAAGAGAAAAAAGCATTTTTGTTCCCTGTATTAAATTTTTAGATAGTATCCTAGATCTAAAATTAGCCTGGGGTGTTAACGCTATCATTAGGAAGTCGACTATGATATTTTCGTTAATACATCGCTTATTGGTAGCTCGATGGAAATCCATTTCCCTAATCACGTATTGTGCCAAAACAGTCAATTAGGACTCAGTTGCAACGAGGACAACGGTGCAAATGCAGCTGGTAACGAAAACTCGCCGGCTTATACATTCTAGAAGCCTTGAGGTCGAAATTTGAACTAGATCTGCTCGGGCTGTCTCAGCTTCCCCATTTAAATAGAAAAGAAAGCTATGGTGACATATGTACCGATACGAGATTCCGTATATTGGAAATGTACGTGCGATTTAGGATACTCAAGAATTGCCCCAGGAGCAGAGGTGGAAATCCTAGTGTTATTCTTTAGGATGATGATGGCAGATAGTCCTTCTAGATCCATAGTCGTGGTCAGCAGCAGGAACAGAAGATCGATGTCCTCCAGAATGATCTGATGTTCTTTATGTTTAACTGATGAACCGTGAATAGCCGTAGTTGTGGCGGCGAGAGAAGGTGTTTATTTGGAAACGGCAGACGTAAGAAAGAGCTTCGCTTTGGAAAGGTGCACTACAGTTTTTCAAACAGAGGTTTTTGCCATGGAGGCGGTGGCCTCTAGGTATTTGTCAAACTTCAGACAAAGTCGGCACTGATACGAGAGTCTAGAGATGCTGTAGTTGGATTAGCTAACACGAAAGAACCAGGTTGAGTTGATGTAGGTCCCTGGACATCGGAGGGTACGGGGCAATGAGGTAGCAGATGCCAGCCTCAAAACTATAACTCCTTTCCGGGGACCCCAATCCCTTTTAGGTATGACCAAGAGACAGGCGGGAGCTGCTATCAAGAAATGGGCTGATAAGTGCTCGAGAGAGCCTGGAGCGGCGCGCCTTGATGCCCATCCGTCTTGAACCCCCTAGTGGGGACTTTTACCGTACAATGTAGGTTAAGAAGACGCTTAGTATTGCTGGGAGTGGAAGATGATCGAACAAGTCCGGGTTGTCTGGATGACAAGGAGATGCCGCTTCACTTTCTCTGCCATGTGAGATGCTGGAAAGACTCAGGTCTGAGAGACAGTGAGGAGGCCGGCACGCTGACGTGGTTTGACATCCTCACTTTTATGGTGAAGTCCGGGAGATTGTGCGTGGTGGTTAGGTTGTTTTGAGGGTAGTTTATTTCGGGTTGCCAAAAAGAACCCTTCTGGTGTATTTACTTGGAGCTAAGCCTCTCCACAACTACTACTGCTGATTTTTAATTTTTTATATAAAAATCTCTCCTACTTGTGCAAAATCATGGTTCATATTAAGTTGTATTTTAAAATAGCACTTAAGATATTTTGTTTCATCTTTTGGAACTGTAAAAGACGTACTTACACAAAAGATTTCTAAAATTATCAGCTCTCTCAAAATAGTTTTTAAATTTATTTTAATTTTGAATTTCATCATTCTGATTCCTTTTGTGTTTATGATAAATTTGAAATAATAAAGTTTATTGAAAGCAGGATATTCGCCTGACTTGCCATTTTATTTATTTAAAGCTTGCTTTAAGTTGTTGTAAAAGCAAATTACTTTTAGTATAGAATATATTATTATGACAAAGCTGAGTTTTATTTGAGAAAGGTTGTAAACAATATTATTTCGATATCAGATAAAATTTAGTTACATTATTTTCATACAGGTGATATAAAATTTTTATTACAAATAAGCAATTAATAGGTGAAATAAATCTCCATATATTTAATTAATAACGAAATATATTTTAAGTAAAATTATCTTTAATCAAAATGTTATTAATATTTACTTGATTTTTTTGTAGTGTAAAAACATGTAAGTAATCTTTCAGTTATCTATTTGTTTGCCAACATATTTTTAAATATTAGATTAATGAATTACTAGAAGAATTACAGATTTTCTTTAACAAAATACTCACAGCCAAGGTTATACCATCCGAATGGAAAGAAAGCATCCTGATACCAATTTTCAGAAAAGGAGAAAGGACAGATCCAAAAAACTATCGAGGTATCAGCTTAATGAGTGCGGTACTAAAATTGTTCACTAAAATTTTAGCAGAAGAAATAATGTTAACCGGAATCTGTGAAGAACAGCAAGGATTCAGAAAGAACAGGTCTACTATAGACGCCATATTTATAATCCGCCAAATTACCGAAAAAGCCATAGAGTTTAATAAGATAGCCTTTATGTGTTTCATTGATCTTACCCAGGCATTCGATAGGGTACGGTTAACTGATGTCATAACCCTACTACAAAAAAGGGAGATTCACCCGAATATAATAAAAACTATCGAAGAGTTGAACATCAACAACCACACATATGTAAGAGTGGCAAATAAATTAAGCAATAAAATACCTATGACAACCGGAATCAGACAAGGAGATAGCCTAAGCCCAATCTTATTTAACATCATAATGGATGAAATTATAAACGAAGTAAAGAAAACTGGGAGAGGATATCGATTGGGAGACAAAGAAATAAAAATAATATGCTACGCCGATGATGCAGTAATTATATCAGAAGACGAAAATAACTTACAGAGACTCCTACATAAGTTCCAACAAACAGCAAAAGTGTTTAATATGCAAATATCTGTAAAGAAAACAAAATCCCTTACAATATCTAAAGAACCGAAAAGATGCAAACTCGCGATTTATAATCAGAGTGATGTCCTTCAAATATCTAGGGGCAAACATAACAAGTACCAGGAACCTTAAGGAGGAAGTAAAAACTCAAACAACAAAGGCATCATTAATATCAGGATATTTAAAAGATGTAATTTGGAGAAACAAATATATGAGCACCAGGAGCAAAGTAAGAATATACAAAACGTGCGTAAGACCGATCATGACGTACGCGATAGAAACCAGAGCGGAGAACACAATAACAAAATAACTCCTAAGAACAACAGAGATGCGAACACCTAGATCGATAACAGGACATACCTTATTTGACAGGAAGAGATGTGAAGAAATAAGGGAAATGTGCGAAATACAGGATGTGGTGAGATGGGCAAGGAATAGGAGAAGAATGGAGAGACCATGTGGACAGAATGCCAAATGACCGGTTGGCTAAGGTTGCAAAAGAGAAGCGACCAAACTCACCTCGACCGCTTGGAAGACCACTAATAAGATGGTATAAGAGCTGGTCTTCATCATCGCAATTGTTTCTGGGATACCTTTGAAGTGAACACAGAACATGGTCCTAACGTAGGAAGAAGAAGAAGAAGAAGAAGAGATTAATGAATTTATCGAAAATAATCAATTTTAACACTAATATACAAAATTTAAGTGAGAATGTCGATAATGTTAAGATGCTTCTTCGCCACAGCTTATTTTTTTATTCTTTATATTTTACTCCCCTTGCTAAAGGAAAATATTATTACTAGATCACAAAAAACATTATTTCCGTTAGTTTAGGTTAGTTCAGGTCGATCGGTTTATCTGCTGGCCTGTTGGAACTATAATTCCCGAATGATATGAAATATGAATTTCAAATGTGGTACATAAATAATACGTGACATGAATGGGAGGAATGAAACTTTTGAGCCATATAACTAAAATATCATTAAAGGAGAAGGTCGGTGAAGGAGGTCGGGAGTCGATAAATTTTGTTTATTTTTTAAATAAAATTTGATTTTTTTGATACAATGAACATATTTTAATCATAATTATTTATAGCCAAACATATAACGGGTTAAATGGGTGGTGTAGGATGTTAGAGCAGTTGTTCCGAATATATCATGTTTCACATTCTTTTTAGGGTTCTTGAAGTCGAGAATTCTAAAAATTCTGTTATTTTTTCACTGTTGTCAAATATTTGTGATGATACAGGATATGACGTAGGAAAGAGTGCTAAACAGGTAACTTTTAATGTATGATGTTATACATTGCATTTCAGGATATTTGAAGACATTAGTCAAGCACGTAAGATGTTAATAAAGTAGAGGGAGGGGATTAGACATTTTGCTCCGTATATATCAGATCTCCTTTGTAAATTTATCTAAAACTCTTCCTGTACCCAATTTTTTTTTTTTTTTTTTTTGATTTATATATCTTATAGCATTGAAAAGTATAAATTTACATATATCATCATGTTTCGTTAAATTTTACTTGGTTTTTAATTAAAAAGATACACTTTTACATTTATTCCGAAGCCTCGAAGTCACAACTTCTTTGGAGGTTTCTTCCTTTTGTTTTCTTAATCTCATATTTTTATTGTTTGTCAAGTATACACCTAATATTGTCAACTAGCAATGAGGAATTGTATTAACAATATTAACATGATTTTGTGTCAAGATTCCTTAAATAATATCTATATATGTAAACGTAAAATATAACCTCAAAAATCTAGTTGCGAAAATTTACCTACCTAGTATGATATTCAGATACATTAAGATATTTTCATGTAACGGATAGAGAAAATATCAGTTTTCTTCACTAAGTGTTGAATTCTACTTGTTTATACTTATGATATAACTGAAATATCAGTGTCGGCGGATCACAGGGCAAAATAACGAAACTAAGGTACTCTAAACACCGCTGATTTACAAAATTACGGCTGACTTGTGGTTTACTTTTGTTATAAAGGTTTATATTTTCTTCTGCATCAAGATTCTTCACTGGGAAGAAGCCTTTTTTTTCTGCACCACAATTTTTCACTGCGAAGACCAAATTTTTTTTGCTGAGAAGAGACACCTTTTCCAACACAATTTCTTTGTTGAGAAGCTACAGTGTTTTTTCGTCGACGTTTTTCTTCGTTAAGGGGAAAAGCTACATTTTCTTGACGTGGAAGTGCTACCATTTTACAAAACAGTATCATCCATTTGAAATAAGTAAAGAAGTTCCCTGTTTTTTCGAGGAGGACGAATCCAAATAACGTAGGCACGAGATCAACAGGATTATCTGCAGGATCTACAGAGTACGGAACTATATTTCCAAGCTAGTTATTGAGACCACCTCCGTAACGCAAGAATAAATAAATCTATTGTTTTCTTTGGGATTATGATATGACATTAGGTCAATTTAAAGACCAATGCTTTGCTTAAGACTTTACATAAACCTGTGCTTAAGACTTTGCTTAATTCTTTGCCCAAGATTTTATTTCAGATTTTACTTAAAACCTCACCTTGAACCTTATTAGCATACAAGGTAGCGGTATAAACAATATTTGTTCATTGTATTGGTAGTAACAGAGCCTTGTATATAATCGTATATAAATTTGTTCTAACTGTATGGGCATGTACTTTCAGCAACCTACGACAGCCGGGCTAAGGACAGAACTTAAAAGCCAACATACCAACGAAAAATAAGAATCTATTTTATAAAAATATCTACGAACAATTAAATGAAAAAGACGCTAGAGCACTGATGATACCACCAAAAATTTACTGCCTACCTAAACTACACAAAAAGGATATCCCTTTAAGACCAATCGTGTCATGTAGACGATCACCATTATACAACCTAGCAAAATACCTAGCAAACTGTATATCAAATATAACACGAGAAAACGACCATTTTATCAAATACTCTTTCAATTTCAAAAATTTCATCGATACGATACGAATTCCCGAAAACTATAAGCTCTTTACTCTCGATATTACATCACTATACACAAATATTCCAAAAAACTTTCTTAGAAGAAAAGTGGGAAAAATTAAAAGAATACACAACACTGTCAAAAAGCTATTTTCTTGAAGCACTAAAGCTCAGTATAAATACCAATTATTTCCAATATAAAGATACATTCTGTAAACAAATAGATGGATGCGCAATGGACTCACCAGTATCATCCGTCATGGCATAATTAGTGATGGAACACCTAGAGGAAAATGTTACAAGAAATCTATATATGAACATTCTATTTTTTAAAGGGGACGTAGATGATGGTTTACTTGCAGTAAACAACGAAAAATTGATGAGATCTTACATAAATTTAACAGTTTTAACAAAAAACTACAGTTCACATCTGAAGTAGAGAAACATGACGAAATAAATTTTTTAGATCTAACACTCATAAGAAAAAATAGTATCATCCAGACAGAATGGTACACAAAACCGACATGGTCAGAAAGATATTTGAACTTTTATTCGAGCCATGCAATGGCACAAAAGATCAGTGTTATTATAGAATTAATAGATAGAACAATGAACTTAACTACCCCAGAACTGAGACCAAATACACTAAAAAAAGTAAAAAAGTCTTGATACAAAAGGGACATCAACTGCACAATAAAAAAGAACCTACAAATTTTATAATAATTTAAAAACCAACAAAACCACAAAAGAACAAAAAAATGAAAAATATCTACCACTTCCATATACCAAGGAACTATCAGAAAAACTAAAAAATACATTAAAAAATCACAACATTAAAGTGTGCCATAAAACTCACAATAAATTAGGTTTATTGTTCACAAATTTAAAAAGTCCTACTCCCATCATAAATCAGGCAAATGTAGTGTACTCGATTCCATGTATGGATTGTCCTAAAAAAAATATATCGGAATGACTAGCCAATTACTTAAAAACAGAATAAACTTACATAAATACACAAATAATGCAGCTACAGCACTAAATAAACATGTAACTGAACACAAACATGATTTTAATTATAAAGAAACCAAAATCATAAACAAAGACTATACTATACAAAATTACAAATCAAGGAAGCCATCGAGATAAAAAAAAAAAGATAAAACGCTGTTAGTGACAGAACGGATACAAAGGCATATACATATGTATAAACTTAATAAAATAACAATAACTGTAAATGATATATTTTAACACCCAATATACACAAAAATATTTGATGCAAAAACAGAAAATAAAAAGCATCTTGATATGAACCATCAAAATACTGATTTTAGTAACACACTGACGGGTACACTTTCAAGGTGCGTACTCCGTGAAACCTAAAAATATGTTTTATTTTAATTTGTAATTAATTAGAAAGCAACGTTTATAGTGACGTTTATAATGAAAAATTTTAAAATATGATATACAATTCTCTTTGTTTTTAGAAATGTAAAATACGAGGCTTTGAAAATGCCAAAAAATTTGAGCGAACCGTCAAACAAAAAGAAAAAAAATAAATAAGTAAATAACAGGAAAATTACGTAATTAATAAAAATAATAAGGTTCAATAAAGGAAAACAAATTATTTATATATATATATATATATATATATATATATATATATATATATATATATATATATATATATATATATATATATATTTATATATATATATATATATATATATATATATATATATATATATATATATATATATATATATATATATATATATATATATACTAAAAATCATTTCTTATTGTAAATAGTTAACCTAAAAATGTGACGTTATCTCTTTTATTGAAATGAATTTTATTTCAAATAATCGGTAAAGTAAATTACCAGGACTTCCTTAGTATGTGTAAGACGTAAGTCTAAAATAAGTACTGAACTTTTTTTTTTATGGGTCTAGCACACGTGCTGCAGGGAAGTCCCTAAAGCGCTACAGGAGCGACACGTGTGCGGAAAAAGCAATTCACGTTGTTCTTGAATCGCTGCAAATTGTACTCGGTGGGAAATACAGTCCTGGGTAAGCCATTCCAAAGGGATGATGTTCTCCATATAAAAGACTGCTTGAAAAGCGTTGTATGAGAAGTAACAAGCTGAACCTCATACGGATGTGAAGTATTAGCGCAACGTGTATTTCTAACATGCACACCGCTCTGGGAGGAATTAAGCGGGCTACATCCTTCGAACACTCTCCATGAAAATACTTGTAGAATAGACTCAAGTCGCCAACCGTTCTTCGATGTTCCAGCGAATCAAGGCCGCCGGTCAGTTCTGGGTTCAGACGAACAGCCCTTCTCTGAACAGAATCCAACAAATGCAGTGTATGTTTGGGAGCGAAGCCCCAAACATAGGAGCAGTATTCCATAGTTGGTCGAATTTGAGCTTTGTAAAGAATTAACAGTTGTTGTGGAGTGTCAAGGTTTCTGGTTCGAAATAATACTCCCAACTTTTGAGAAGCTCTTCTTGCTAGGCTTGCAACATGTTCATGCCAGGACATATTTGCTCCCAAATTAACGCCCAACAAATTACTTATTACTGTTCATATATGTAGCTTTCTCTTTAAGGTAATAAATGAAAAATTTTTAAAATTCACTCAGTTGTGAAAACAAGAATGAAATTTCACCGATTTTAGGAAAGAAAATTTTTGGGGTTATTTACTCTTAACAAGCCAATCTGTAGGTAATTTCTATTTGTTGTTAGGGAGAGACTGTACGAGTATGTATGAGTTTAGGCAACGTTTCTATTTACAGGCTTCTGTGTATGATTGTATTGGGCGTATATCTAGGGATATTTGCTATGATTTTCAGAATTTTGTTCTGGAGTATTTGAAGTTTAAAGCTGGTTTTACTTAAAATGCACCAAGTGGGTGCACCATAAGTTAAAATCGATCTAACGAGTGTGTTGTAAGAATAACCTTAATTTTAGGGTTAAGCTTAATTTTAAAATTTAGTAAAGGGTAGATTTCCGAAAATTGAGCATTAGCTATTTTGAATTAATATTTTCAATGTGGTGTTTAAATTACAACCAAATTTTTTTTATGGAAATAGATGCAAAGATATCTACGGTGATTAAACCAATCGATTTATTTATTATAAACTCTTACTTTTGTTGTTGGAAATAAATTATGGATTTAGAAAAGTATATGACATTATTTTTATTTGGTTTTAACTTAATTTTACAATTTTTTACCCATCTTTCTAGTTAGTTCATGGCCCGCTGAAGACATGAATTTACAATCCTAGGTTGTTTAAATTTTGATGTTATTAGTGAAAGGATATGTTTATTAGATTGGATTTAGGAATATCAGAAATACAAATATTGAACAGGCCGGACCCAGAAACGAGCTAGAATTCCTGCTCTGATCAATCTAGTTACAGACAGTTTGTCTTAATGTCTCAGTAGATCTTAAGAAGGATTTATTCTCAAGGTAAGAGAAAATAATTTTGACTATATAAACTGGAAATCTAGACTTTATTATTTTAATAATTAAATCATTGTGTCAAACTCGGTTGAAGGCTTCACTAATGTTAAAAAATACGACTCCAGTACTAAATCTTTTGTTAATTCCTTGTAGTACTTCAGTGGTTGATCTGATGGACTGATCGTACTGTGATTCATTCTAAACCCAAATTGTTCCGGTGGTACAATATTTCTGTAGAGTATAAAACCGTTTATTTTAATCAAAGTAATTTTTTCCACTGCTTTACCAAGACCAGACAATAAACTTATTGATCTATAATTATTAACTAATTGTCTGTTTTGATTTCTTATAGGAATCAAAATAACATTGGCTTTTGCTATAAAAATGAAAAGTATCCAAAATTAAAAATAGCCTTCATAATTAGAAAAATGTCATTGATAATATTATTTGGTGAGTTTTTAAAGTTTGATTCGTAATCCCGTCTAGACCAGGGGCTTTTTTAATATCAAAACTTTTGCAAATATTTTTAAATCTTCTAGTAAAATATGAACATTTTCAGAAGGATGATTGATATTTTCATAGATATTAACTGTTCTATTTATTCTGACTTCCTTATTTAAATCACAGGCCTAATTTTCATTAAATTGTGCATATTATAACAAGAGGGCGACCCGAAATTTTGACTTGTCAACTAACTGTCTGCCTAGTAGTTTGTTCTATCGGGAGAGTCGAATAAAGATCTTTTACGTTGATTTTGCGGCCCCCGTGCTCTGGAGTGCCCAGATAAGGCCCAAAATGCTACATCCAAAAATGGACTGTCTAACCACTTGAATCAAATACCATAACATTCGTTGACTCTAAAAAAGTAGAGCGCCCTAAATCAATAATTGTGTTTGTGTGTTTGTTCTAAGAGAGAATCTGCAAAAGGCACACGCCGCTAATATCGGAGGACGAAACTAGATCCGCTTTTTCCAGCCAAAAACGGTCGTTTTTCGAATTTGCGCAGACGCGTAGGACCAAAAACTTGGGACTTACGGTCTTATTTACTCAAAAATTCGAAAAGAGAACATTTTTGGCTGGAATAGCGGGTCCAGCTTCGTCTTCCGGTATTAGCGGCCTGCCTTTCGCAGATTGCCTCTTATTTTAACAAGAACAAACTAAATTTATTGATTTTATATGGTTAAATGACAGTCCATTCTTGGATCGAAGTTTTTCGAGCTGTAGAGCTGGATCCGGTCTCGGTGGTGTCTGCTCTTTGGGACACTCGACTATTTTAGTGTCAACAACTGTACTTGATTCAAGAGGTTAAACGAGAGTCCATATTTAGATGTAGCATTTCGGGCCTTATCTGGACATTTCAGGGCACGAGGGCCGCAAAATCAACGTTCAAGGCTTTTATTCGACTCGCCCGATTGAATGAACAACTAGGCAGACGGTTGGTTGACAGGTCAAAATTTCGGGTCGCCCTCTTGGTCTATATAAAGAATTAGCAAAATTCTCAGATTTTAGGGAAAGGTCACTTACAACACTAGTATTGGGTCCTAAAATCTGGTAAAATGTATTGTTGTTAGATTTGGTAAGAGATTTCGACATTTTATATACCGAATTATCTTGCATGTTTAAATTGTTGGTTAGGTTTTGCCATTTTCCTGAATAAAGATTTTTCAATTTATTTTTAATAATTTTGGCGGCTCTGTTAGCTAATTGTTTAATAGCTTGTTCGTTAGTACGTTATGCCAGATTTTTTAACCTATTTTTATTCCAAATTTCGTTTTAGGTTTTGATTCAAATAGCCGTATGTGGAGAATTTTGAGACTTTTTTATGAGAGGACTGGTCTAGAGCAGTATTAATGCCATCTTCGAGCATAGACTTATAACATGATCCAATGATTCTGTTTCTTCAAAAATACTTCTGAATTTTAGCCAGTTGGTTTTTGCCTTAGTAATGAAACCTTGACCCATATCCCGAGGATCTCCACACTCAAGCATTATTGGAGAATGACCTGAAGTTAAATCATATAAAAGTTGGGGCTGTGAAATTCTATTATTATTTTGAATTAAAAAAATATCTAGAACTTCGTGTAAGCGTCTGTCACATAGGCGAGTATGTATAGTAGAAGGAAGAATGTGATAATTAAAATTTAATGAATGAAGTTTAAAATGTGAGTTCTCTTAAGTTATTTGTTCTACAACCTCAGATTCTATTCTTGATATTTAGATCACCCTCCTAAGATTATATTTTTTTTTTGGCCTAAAATTGTTTTCAAGGCTTTCAATATTAAAGTTTACAGTAAAACTGCAATATGCGGATCCTACGTTAATTTTTTTAGGATTGGCTAATGCAATTGGAACATAGGTACCTTCAATAAGATTGTTGACCAAAACCATGGTACCAGCTCTAGGTCTATTAAGTCTATCTTGCCGAAAAACACTAAAATTAGGAGAAGAAAAAGAATTTTTGAATACCATTTCTTAGATAAGAAGCACTTCAAGTCTTCAACGAATTTAATTTTTTTGATACCTATTTATATTTATAGTACTTATTTTTAAATATTTGACATCCCTTCTGATAGCCATTTTTAATTTATATTACTAGACAGATTTTGAATTTGGAATAAAGACTGTAAATTGCTTTGTAGCGTTTTATTAAAATTTTTCAAAACTTCTTATATGGATTTGTGGAAAAACGACATTATTATATCAATAGTTTCGACTAAATTGTATGCCGTAGTATTCAAAATATTATTGTTATTACTAGAAAGGTCACTACTTTCTTGTTTCCCCCATGCAAACTATAGAGATGATTTCTAGCCGCAGCTTCTACTTTGATGTTCCTAGGATGCTTGGGACAAACAGGATTATATACTGTATGATCACCTTCGCAGTTTGCAAACGGAGGTAAACTTACTGTGTTATTCGTTTATTAGATGCTCAAACGTGATATTATTTTGCGCATATTTACGGTACTCTGGTAGGGCTTTGCATTTAAATTAAGAATGCTCATGAAGTTGGCACCTATAACATTGTATTTCCTTTGATTTAGATTTCTGATATTCCGCTCTAACTGACATGTCAAGGTTGTTGAGGTTGAATATATTTTTTTAAGTTTTGATAAAATAACAAGCACCACTGGCATAGGTGCTCCATTTTTATGATGTCCTCTAATAACACAGGTCAACATTTGATCTAAAAAAAAAAAAAACACTAGGAGCGGTATAGTCCTTATGAGGTTTTTGGGGTCGCTGATTACGATGAGCGGGTTGGTTAACCTTCATCACATCAGATTCAAGGTCATTTGAAAGTCAAATAGAGAAAAAATCGTGGAAAAAATCTGAAAAAATTCAAGCGTATGTTTTTGAGGTCCCTGAGTCCGAATCCGTAGTTTGTTTGACCTTACGCCTTTTCTCAGAGGTCATTTGAAGGTCATTTGAAGGTCAAATAGAGAAAAAACCGTAGGAAAAATCTGAAAAAATTTATGCTTATGTTTTTGAGGTCCCTGAGTCCGAATCCATAGTTTGTTTGACCTTACGCCTTTTCCCAGAGGTCATTTGAAGGTCAAATAGAGAAAAAATCGTGGAAAAAATCTGAAAAAATTCATGCGTATGTTGATGAGGTCCCCGAGTCCGAAAACGTAGTTTGTTTGACTCAAGCCGCCTTTCAGAGGTCATTATAGGACATTTCATCATCAGTTATAGAAAAATAGACTATACAAATATTTTGACTAGTTTTGTGACTGTGAAATAGACTTTTAAAATCTAAAAAAAAAAATTTGACCTAATTTTTGTACTCTCGATGTTCGTTCCATATATCCAGTAAATTTAAAGTCCAGCTCGACTGTGTTTCTTGAGGTATAAATGAAACATTGTGCGCTATGTTATGTTTAAATTTCGTTTTATAACTCAATTCCCAATACATTTCAAATTAATAATTCTAATGTCGAACAACCTTGTTATCAAGTAACCCTTAGTCTGTATACTTCAATACTTAATGATTGTCGACAAAGAAACTCTAATACCCAATACCATTGAACCCAATAACTTACTTGTACAGTAATCCTTATATCTACTTATACTCTCATATTGTCTTATATAATACCTCAATGCGTAAGTTAACTACTAAAAATGATTCGGCTCATACTTCGTAAAGAGTCTCGAGTGTCCAAGTAGATTTTCGAAATCGCGTAGTCAGTATTTAATATGAATTAAGCATAAGAGTTTCCTTCTTTTAGTATTTATCAAAGCATGTTTGAAGTACTACTCTAAACGAGAACGCTTTCGTTTCTCGTGAAATGATCTTGGTCTTGCTTTTCTTTTATGAGATTTATTTGATTCTCGCTTCAGGCTCCAGCAATAATCTGCCAACATGTTTATCCCCCAAACACCTTGATACCTTTTTTCAAATTCACTCAAGTCTTGGTGCATCCTTTCTCCATGTTCTTCGCTAAAATCTCCGAGACTTTCAGGGAACCAATCAAGGTGTCAATGGAGAAAATGCAGTTTCAGACTCATTAAACACCCCATTTCTTTATAATTTTGTACTAAATTTCCAACAATGTTTTTGTAATTAGGGTCTTTATGATTTCCAAGAAATTTAGTAGTCACCTCTCTAAAACTTTGCCATGCTGCTTTTTCTTTGGCATTCATTTTCCTCTCAAATGCATCATTTTTTAGGAGGTCTCTTATTTGTGGTCCAGTAAATATGCCCTCTTTTATTTTAGTTTCAGAAAGATTAGGTAGCACTTTAAAAATATGCATGAAAGCAGGACTTTCGTTTCGGCTCATGGCCTTGACAAGTTGCTTTGCAATACCTAGTTTGATATGCAAAGGTGGAAGTAGGACCTTATTGGTTGTTATCAAACTTGGACCTATGATGTTTTTTTCACCTGGAATTAATTCTTGTCTCAACGGCCAGTCTTTCCTCACATAATGCTCATCTCGAGCCCGACTGGTTTTGATCGTAATTCAATTTTTGCAATAGCAACTCAAAATTATGGTATTCTTCATCTAATACAACAGAATGAGCGACTGGTAAAGGGGTATAAATATTTCCATTATGTAACAAGTCGCCAATCACTTGCTGTATATTCTATACCATATTCTTGCACTAACCCTTCAATATTATGGCAATAGACTAGATTATTCATTTTAGTAAAATATTTTCTGAATGGACGTTCTCTCGAACGATAGACAGAAATTTTTGTTCCTGTGGATAGACAATTTTTTTCTTTTAGCCTAGATGCTAAAAGCTCTGATCTATCTTTGAGAGTCCCAAGTCTCTGCACAGATCACTTAATTCGTTTTGATTAAATGTTTCGGCTTCCGATATATAATTTTCCTCAACATCTGATTCTTCTGTGCTGAAATTTTCTCTTTCTTTGTGTTCGAATGTTTCATCTGGCATATCTTCATCAGTTACCACTTCTTGTCCTAATTCATTAATTTCCATGATATGATCAGAATTTGTTTCAATAAGAACTGGTAAAGTCACAGATGTTACACGTGCATATGAAATAGAATCCTTATTCTTTCGGTTGTACCCTTTCAAGTTTGTTAAGCAGAAGTAACAGTCGGTGGTATGGTCTCTTGGGAGTCTCCATATCATTGGCCGAGAAAATACCTGGTTGTTAATTCTATATAGAATATTGAGGCATTTATGACATATAGATTTTGGTGTGTAAGAGTTATCCAATGAGCTTGTATCAATATTATAAATTTGGTGATATTTTACTTTTAACGAATCTGAAAACCTGAATTTCTTTTGTGGAATAGACTCCCCACAAACAACACAAAAATTGTCGAGTTTAATGGAACATGACGAATTTCTTGTAGCATTTGACTCTACAGAGGCTAAGTTTCCCACCAATGTAGAGCTACGGTCGGATTATGACGAGGCCTACGGGCCCGCTTTCTCACCCTGACCAGCCGCCGATTCTGGGTTTCCGGGACCCTGTCTCGTAATTTTTTTAGGAGTAGTTGCCATGACGGCATAAACGCCGTAACCCAGAGACAACTCCGTTGCCCACCGTCACCACGTGGAGGTGCCCTGGGTGCAACTACACCTTAAAACTGGAGCTTAAAGCGAGACTGAGCTAAATTTATAAAAAAGAAGAGAATAAATAATTTCGCGAGGAATGAAAAAGCATTTTATTGTCGAAGTAAAACTCCAAATATATATACAAAGATACTTAAAATGACCACCGTATATCTTTTGAGCATAAGATCATGCAGGATTTGAACTGAATGATCTGAAAAAATAAAAGATGTATTTTTTCAGATTTTTTCCACGATTTTTTGTCTATTTGACCCTCAAATGACCTTCAAATGACCTCTGGGAAAAGGCGTAAGGTCAAACAAACTACGGATTCCGACTCAGGGACCTTAAAAACATACGCATAATATTTTTCAGATTTTTTCTACGGTTTTTTCTCTATTTGACCTTCAAATGGCCTTCAAATGACCTCTGGGAAAAGGCATAAGGTCAAACAAACTACGGATTCGGACTCAGGGACCTCAAAAACATACGCATGAATTTTTTCAGATTTTTCCTACGGTTTTTTCTCTATTTGACCTTCAAATGACCTTGAATCTGATGTGATGAAGGTTAACCAATCCGCTCATCGTAATCAGCGACCCCAAAAATCCCATAAGGACTATACCGCTCCGAGTGTTTTTTTTTAGATCAAATGTTGACCTGTGTAATTTTATATGATGCGAATCCCTTTCTACAATATTTCTATTTTTTTCGTAGGACACCTCTTATTACCACTTTTTCCTCTGGTAATCTATATGAGTGATAAGAGATATTATTTTCATGAAAAAAATTATAAATGGAAAAGCAAAAATTTAGGGGATGGAGGGTGCAGCCTTACGTCCTCACTAACTGTGGTAGCCCTACCATAATCTATAAGATTGCTTTTAAAATATAATGTTACCTCATTGTATCTTGGCTTTTCTCGTAAGACAGTGGGTGGAACTCTAAGTTCTAAGGATTTGTGAATTTGGATAACTTTGGGAAATTTTCTTGTTCTAAGGTTCGCTTTTAGGGGAATGTTCATATTATTATTGCTTAGTTTACGTCTATTGGATGACGTAAGGCTTGTGGAAAGTGATGTGTGCGTCACGCCCATATCAGAGTCGATTAATGGAGGCTCGTCAAAGTTCAAGTATGTTAAATCATTTTATTATTCTCTTTGGTCGATTTTTCTAGTTTCGTAGTCCTAATTTCATGGTCATATTTTTGTACTTTAATTCAATTTGTTGGTTTTGCTTCTTTGTTCCATATTATATTTTCCTTTAGTACCACTATTAATAAAGCCCATTTCCAACTTTTTATTAAAAATTGATTTTATTTCATTCATCTTATTTAGAGTTAGTTGACGCTAAAAAATTGCCGCTCATTTACAGTTTTAAGAACTAAATCCGGTGGTCTACCGCTATCGCTTATAACACAACAAGCTATAGCTAAAGCTAAGGTTGCCAAAATTGACAATTTTTAACAACTAATATTGAATTGAATATATATATATATATATATATATATATATATATATATATATATATATATCACTGTAAGCCTAATTCTATCCAACGCTGGATGTAGGCCTTCCCCCTAAATTTCCTTCTCAATATATTTGCAGCTGTTGTCATTAATCCAATGCCCACAACCGTTTGTATATCATCCCGCCATCTTGTTTTGGGACGTCCTACGCTCCTTTTCTGTTCTCGTGGTCACCATTCTAATGTTCGATAGTACGTGCTACATGTCTAGCTCATTGCCACTTTTTTTCTGCTACGTGCTCTATAATATCCTTTATCCACTTCTTTTCTTTTCTATCTTTAAGTTTTATCCCGACCATCTGTCTTTCGTGTGCTCTCTAGGTCCGAGTTATTTTTGTAAATCGGCTTTATTCAGTGTCTAAGTTTCAGCATCATATGTAATTACGGTAAGATGCACTCATCGTAACCTTTGGCCTTTAACTTATTTGGGATGGCTTTATCTTTGAATATATAACTTTATTGTCCGAATGTGCACCATCCAAGCCTGATTTTTCTTGAAATTTCATTCGAGACCCTGTCTCTCGTCGTAGCAATTTTTTGCCCTAGATACACATAATCCTTATCAATCTCGAGAGCTGTTCCTTCCAAATTTATAACTATGTTGTTGTTAGTGTTGGTTAATCTTTTTGTCTCACTTTTATTCATCTTAACACAAATTGTGTTCGAGTGATAATTTAACTCATTTATCATTTCTTGTAACTCATGGGGATTACTACTGATGACTACAGTATCGTCGGCAAACCTTAAATGACTCAGATACACATCATCTTTCTTTAGGCCTTACTTTGCCCAATCTAGTTGGCGGAATACGTCTTATATAGCTGTAATAAATAGCTTAGGAGAGATTTATCTCCTTGTCTTACGCCTCTTCCTATACATATTTGTTCTGTACTAGGTTTTATGTAAATCTTTGCGTTTTCATAAATATATATATATATATATATATATATATATATATATATATATATATATATATATATATTCTAATAATGTTACATTAACAATGATTTAAGAGTTTACACACACCTTGAATTTTCAAAAATTCGATTTTTTTTACAGACTTTTAGTCTCTATACTTCTAAGAATTATTCTAAAAAAATTTTAAGAAGTTACAAAGTTATAGCCTTAAATGTGACCTGGCGTCGGATTGGGACCGCTACCAGTTTTCAGACACTCTCTGCAATATTACTCAGTCAGTTTCTAATATATTTTTTAACTTCTTTGTTTTTAAATCTTAATAATTACTTTTTCTACAAAATGGCGAGAGGTTTTTTTTTTATTTCTTTTATAGACAATTTTTTATAAATAATTAAACATACATTTTTTAATCAAAAATTGCATACTACACTTTGAAACACAGCAAATTTTTTATTTTTGAGAAAAAAACCCTTAGACAATTTTTAACTACTGCATTAGTTTAGAAGATTAATTTTTATTTTTGACGATTGCATTACTTTTTGTGAAATTATCCTTCAGACAAGGTGGCGCCATAGTTTTTATCAGTCCATTTAACCCAATAAAAAATAATGTTAACATTTAAAACCTATTTAAAGAAAAAATTCTTATTATTTAAAGTAGAGTAAAAATAACATATATAATCGCCATTTTTTAATATTATTCACTTAATAACCTTTTTATAATATTTTTTTTAAAAAATACATACTTTTTTCCAGTGTATGTAACCCCTTAAAGAATTTCTTTATTACGTTACAAAATATGAAATTTTTTTACAGTATTTATCCTATAATATTACTGAATAATATTACAATATCAGAATGTAAAAATATAAAATAATTCTTTGATTACTCGTCACTGATTTTTATTCTGATTTATCGAATAACCGTTCGTATTTTTAAAGACCGTAGATTTATATTTCTCGTTAGCGTTCTGTCGAATGTTGTTTTAATACCGTCCTATGACAATTTGAATATATTATACTTCATAATATAAAATACTTATAACAAAAATAACAGAATATTAAAATAAAACACATTTCAGAATATCCTCAAGTTAATATAAAATCAAAATAAAATCAACAATACTGAAAAATAAATATTAAAAAGTTTAATAACACAACCCTACAAAAGAAAATGAAAGTTCATTACCACGAACCAAAATACATGGAACTAGTGTATTTTTCGACGCTGAATTCGAATCCGTAGTTAAAAAAAAAGTTTATCCTTTAAATTGAGCTAAAACTGTAGTAATAATGTAATCACGCTTAATGAAGTGTAAAAAATGGTAGATATTTTATAGTCTAGAGAAGAGAATATGTATTCAAACCACCGCATGCTATTTCTGTTAACTAAACCAAAATCCAACCTTATAGGGATGAAAAGTACCTCTAAAACTATTTGAGTTTTAGAGGTACGCACATGAGTTTAAATAACATGTGTAAGAAAAAAAAATATAGGCTGTGTTTGTCCATCCTGCCTGAGACTACGAAAACCTGTATTTTTTTTCTCAGATGCTAGAACTTCTAAGATCTAGCAATCCTAAGGGATAGTTTCCTCCTCCTAGGGATGAAGGGATGATTTTTGACCTTATTAGGAAGATAATCTAGTTGTCTTGGATGTTTGGCACAATGAGATAAAAGTACTTGATCCTTTCCGAATTTCGGTAACATCCATGTGCATCATTAGTGCGTAGGGGTAATTTCTACCAGTCTCTAAGGGTGGTTTATAGACGTGTATCGGTGGTTCAAGCGACTTTACTCCATATTTGTTCACCCTGCCCAAAACTACAAAAGCCTGAACTTTTTTATGAGATACCTCCGTAGGTGGAGGTGGTTTTTACATCCTATACGGGTGAATCTCAATCATTTAAGAGCAGTATTTGGTTGTCACACCAGATTCAGATTCTTTATCCTAAAGCTACAAGAATTTGTCCTTTGTACATATTATTTAAACTCACGTGCGTTATTTGAGTTTAGAGGTACTTTTCACCCCCTATAAGGGTGGATTTTGGTTTAATTAATAGAAATAGCTTGCTGTGGTTTGAATGCGCATTCTCTTCTCTAGACTATAAAATATATACCTTTTTTCACACTTCATTAAGAGTTACTATTTTATTACTATAGTTTTAGCCTATTTTAAGAGATGTTTTTAGCCACTATGTACTTGTAGTCGGAGAGCTCATGACTCATTTTTCATGAAGTGTTTGATTCAGGTAGAAATTTTACACCATGGTATCTGTAGGGTATATAAATAGGGAATCGAATGTTTGCCTGACCTTCTTTGGTATGGGAGGTACTGCGCATAAAGGAAATGTGCGAAAAAATTTGTGCCAAGAAAAGTTTTTGATTCTTGATTCAGAAGCCAACAAAAACTATTCGAATGTTAAGTTAATTTAGAATACAAAAATAAACAAGGCAGACACTTTTGGAAGGGTTAACATTGAACCAAAGTACCCCAAAGTTATATTTTTAAAAATAAAAAAAAGTGTTTGATTCACGCTGAAATTTTAATAGCGTTTTAATTGCATATATTTAAAAATATTGAGAGCAACGATCACCAGTGTACTCAGCGGTCGCTCTCTGTGCTCTCACTGGCTATTGATCACGTGATCTTGTACAGCTGAATCGGCTATACCGCACTTTTAGTCAGAGAATTTTGGAGTAAGTGAGTATACGCAACTACGTGCTTTGTTATTGTGACCACGTTTTTTAATATTTTGTTCAATTTGTTATTAATTTTGCATAATTATTAATAATTGCATATATTATTTCATTATTTCGGATATAGTAGTTTTTCATAAAAATAAATCATCAGATCAAAATGGAAAATGTTTCTTGTGTGATTTCTAAAAAGAAAAATTCTGGGAAGGTTAATGTGTTTTCCGAAACAACTTTCGAAAAATATCAAACTGTGTTAAAAATTCGCCAAAATCATGATTTAAAATCAGTGCTGTTGTTATATCACTAAATGTGTTTCCCACAAAAGGTTATCATCGCCAATGTTATTCGAATTTTACCAGTCTAAAGCAACAATACAAGAAGAATTTATCAACAATTTCTACGGAATCTCCATCTTCATCAGGTAACAAATATATATATATTTTTCAAATTTCTACTCCAAAACTCTCTGACTAAAAGCGCGGTATAGCCGGTTCAGCTGTACAAGATCACGTGATCAATAGCCAATGAGAGGGCAAAGAGCGACCGCCGACTACACTTGTGATTGTTGCTCTCACTCGTATTTATTACTGCCTGTAGCGTATCTCTCTCTAGTCCACGCAACATTTATTTTGAGGTTTGCCAATTGCTAAACCCCGACAAAAGTGTCTGGCTTTTTGCAATTATTTTTAAACATATGCAATTAAAACGCTATTAAAATTTCAGCGTAATTCAAACACTTTTCTTTTATTTTTAAAAATGCAACTTTGGGGTACTTTGGTTCAATGTTAACCCTTCCAAAAGTGTCCGCTTTGTTTATTTTTGTATTCTAAATTAACTTAAAATTAAAATAGTTTTTGTTGAACGAAAATTATCACGAGTGCATTACCTGTAATAATTTATCTGGTATATAAAAAAATACAGAAATTTTGAGGTCATCAATTTTCAGTAAAGATTGGAAATAAACTTTGTTGAAAACTCATTTGGGGTGTGTTTTGTGAAGTCACTGATCATTTTATACTTCATTACAACATTTTTTATTTTAAAAGCAATCAACGTACGAAACACTAATTGCGCAAGTTCAACTTGCACTTGACCGGTTATTTTATTTTATTTTTAAAAATACAACTTTGGGGTACTTTGGTTCAATGTTAACCCTTCCAAAAGTGTCTGCCTTGTTTATTTTTGTATTCTAAATTAACTTAACATTCGAATAGTTTTTGTTGACTTCTGAATCAAAAACTTTTCTTGGCACAAATTTTTTCGCACATTTCCTTTATGCGCAGTACCTCCCGTACCAAAGAAGGTCAGGCAAACATTCGATTTCCTATTTATCTACCTTACAGATACCACTGTGTAAAATTTCTACCTGAATCAAACACTTCATGAAAAATGGGTCATGAGCTCTCGGGCTATTGTAATAATACTGGGATTTCTCATGAGTAAATGCGTTTTAGACTTGATAATTAAGTTTTATGGAAAAATTACATAAAGTCTATATTTTTCCGTACTTTATGTGATCCTCAATTTGCAAATACTGATTGTATGTTTACGCTACATTTTACGGTTAAAATAAACGCTATATTAATATACTATTCACTTTTCACCAGAAAAAACTTAGATTATAATTCGTTAGTCTATGCTTTCCACCCTTCAATACATTCTCGTAACAATATTACGATTAATATCTTATGCATAGCAAAACAAATTTTAATGTCAGTTTTCACGTTAGTTTTAAAATTAAAATATTTTAACAGATACTCGAAATTACATTAAGTTACAGATACGAGTACTCGAAATTAAATATTATACATAGTGAAAAAGCAGTAATTTCTTAAGTTAAGTGTAAAATGTTAATATCTAGATGAATTATAATAGTGTGTATTATTTTCATATACTGGGTTATCATGCAAGTTCTACCTATGGCAATACAACGTAAAAAAAATTAATGTAACGATATATATAAAATCATAAGAACTAGCTTAATTTTTCAAAGAATTTTTCTTGAATATTTATTTTTATCGGGAAAAGTTTAAAAGGCCTGGGTTTAAGCTTTTAAATTACATACATTTATGAATTATTACACATATCTATGCATTATTATATTTGCTTTCAATTACACAGAGCTTTAATATTTCAGCTCTTTCTTGTAACTTTCAATAATAAAATATAGTATTTACATTATAAAATGTATAAATTAGTGGGTAGTCCATTTGAAAGCGACTGACGATTTTGACCCGGATATACTTTGTATTTATGCTGGCACCGTCATTTGGTCCTGGTTATTTTCGACCATCACTAAATAAAGTAATTTAGGTGTAACGTATCTTTTATTTCATGATGGTGCTGTTATTCTTTTATGGTATTTTAAAAAAGTTTCGCTGTTAATTTTCTGCTAATTTTAATAATTTTATACTGTGGTGTTATATCTGATATAAGAGTGATGATACTGTATGCGGAAGAAATTATTTCCAAAGTTAACGTTAAAATTAGTTCCGGTCTACATTTTTATCTTCTGATGATGCTATTTTTAGTGTTCCGTACGGAACACTTATAAGATGACTTCGGTGTCTGTCTGTCTGTCATACCCGATTTTCTCCGAAACTATTTGTCATAGAAAGTTGAAATTTGGTAATAATATAGAAATTAATGGTCTCATCAGAGCCGTGTAGTTTTGAAAGTTAAATTTTGACTTAAGGGGTTAGTTTTGGGGGGTGAAATCGGAAGTGAAAAAAAAAATTTTTACTAGGTCATCGAGTGTGGTGTCAAATGAAAGCTTGTGAAAACACGAGTAATATATATATATATATATATATATATATATATATATATATATATATATATATATATATATATAATGTAATACTCGCGCACACTATTCTTTGTATTATTATTAAAAAATTGCTGTCCCCCCATCTTATCTCGAAAAGTACTGATCAAAAAATTTTGAAAAAATTCTGGCATATTCTCCACGGGGTGTAGATTGAACGAAAATTATCACGAGTGCATTACCTTTAATAATTTATCTGGTATATAAAAAAAAAAAAAAAAAAATTTTAAGTCATCAGTTTTCAGTAAAGATTGTAAACAAACTTTGTTGAAAACTCATTTGGGGTGTGTTTTGTGAAGTCACTGATCATTTTATACCACCGTAACAAAAATTTTTATTTTAAAAGCAATCAACGTACGGAACACTAATTGTACAAGTTCAACTTGCAGTTGACCGGTTATTTGTTTTAATTTTTAACCTACAGTTTATAAATCTGGAAGGATAGGCAGGTTTTAAATAGACTAGTATCGCCTTAGTTTTCTACATAATTTTGTATTAGCCAAGAATTGTTCTTTCTAATTTATTTTTATTTTACTTTATGAATACTGGCACTTTACATAAATATATATGTGTTTTTTATTACATAATTTTTTGTACTATATTTCACATATCTATGTATCTTCGTATATATCACCACTACACCAAACATTTTATTTTTGCACTGATTGACTACTCAATCATCGCTCCTGATGACGCTAACATGGTTAGCGAAACGCGCATCGATTGCAAAAATAAAGTGTCTGGTGTAGTAGTGATATATAATGGTAGTGTCACTGTGCCAAAGATTCCACATTCCCAACATAGTATGTAATCTAATTTACAAATTTTTATAAAAATTGATAGAAAAACTTAAAAAATTGTGTGTCTAATTCTCTAAACAATTGATAGTTATAAATGGACCCAGGATTATGGATGTTCTTATTTTCCACAATACATAATTAAAGAATATTTTATGACGTCATAAAATTGATGTTTCAAAACAGTTGAAGGAGATGCACTTGCTAATAAGAAGAACACACTTTCCGTTCCTTGAGCAACGTGACAAATTATTTTTTTGGACGATTCTGCGTATAATTTAATTTTAGCTGTCTTTTTCTTTAATTCCATATGTAAGTAGCTTGTGAGTAGAGAGCTACGAATAGTAGCATTTTTTTGAAGTTTTTGAGGAAACATTTAAGGATTGCACGAGAGACAATGTTAATTTTATTTAAAATTCTAATGTTATCTAGTAAAGTAATCAAAACGTTTTAAACAGCTATTTTCAAATTTTCCAAAATAAACTTGAGCTTGCTCTTATCTTGGCGCAACTGCAACTTTACAGTGGAATTTAGAAAGTCGGTAATGTTATTACCAATTAATTTTTTGTTGTCGAACTAATTCTGAAGAAATCATTGTCCAAATACAATTCCAAATAAAAAATTTTGCAATCCTTGTTATTATCCTAAATAAAGGATAAGAAACTAGTACAGTGATTAGTCAGTACTTTCCTTGCAAACATTTAGTTCTAACGTAAGTACTAAATTTGGCTATTTCACGCTAAAGATTTAATACAGTCTACCTTCTCTGTCGTTTGAAGGTTGGTTCTTCCTAAAAATCATATGGATTTTTTGAAAAGGGCGATATCTATGTGTCAGAACAAAAACTTTTCAGGCTACCTGTTAAACTATGCCTGTCTCATCATTATTTTGACCTTGTTTTACTGCACTACAATGATAAAAGATACTAGTTCTACGTGGGCTGTCGGAAAAGTTCTCGGCCTAATAATGAAAGAAAATTTTTTTTGACGTGTAATATGTCTTATTTTTCAAGAGATTATCTCTTAAAACTCTAATATATTTATTCCAACGTTTTTCCAATAATTCAATACCATCAGTAAAGTGTGATTCCGGAAGTTATGCAAAATATCCATCTACGGCTGCAATAGCTTCGTCATTTGATGTAAAACGCTTTCCAATCAGGAATTTTTTCAGGCTTGGAAACAGATAAGAGTCAGAGGGAGCCAAATCTGGTGAATGCGCTGGATGTTTATATAAAATTTATTCATTACCTTAACCAAGAACCTAGACAAATGCTCATAATACTATTGAAACTATAAAATATTTAACATTCCCACCCCTTTCTGCTCAAATTGTAAATAATGAAAAAATAACGATTTTAGAATTTTGTGACTGAATCCTAAAAAGTGCATATAAATACATATATATATATATATATATATATATATATATATATATATATATATATATATATATATATATATATATATATATACGAGGCTGGTTTGAAAAGTCCGTGCAAAGTCCGAGAGATGGCACCACCGGCGCGTATCGAGGTCATGTTTAGTTAGCATCTCTTGAATGAACGCACACCAAGTTTCAGCCATATTGGTCTATTTCTTTGTGTTTGGCATTCGTGTGAATCAAGGAAGTCGAGTGATTTTCAAGAAATGGACGAAAAAGAATTTCGTGTGGTGATTAAACATTACTTTATGAAAGGCAAAACGCCTCAGGAGACTAAAGAGAAGCTTGATAAACATTATGGTGACTCTGCACCTTCGATAAGAACAGTTTATAAGTGGTTTCAAAATTTTCGGACTGGCCATATAGGCACAAGTGACGCTGAACGTTCTGGACGGCCTGTGGAGGTTACGACTCCAGAAATCATTGATCAAATCCATGATATGGTGATGGATGACAGAAGAGTTAAGGTGCGTGAGATTGCTAGTGCTGTGGGCATCCCGACTGAACGGGTACATAATATTTTGCATAAACATTTGGACATGAGAAAGCTATCCGCAAGATGGGTGCCGCGATTGCTCACGCTTGACCAAAAACAGAATCGTGTGAAGTGTTGCAAGGATGGTTTGCAGCTGTTCCAGAAGAATCCGGAGGACTTTAAGCGTCGTTTCGTCACTGTTGATGAAACATGGATACATTACTATACTCCTGAGACCAAACAACAATCTAAACAATGGGTTACCAAGGGGGAATCTGCACCAAAAAAGGCGAAGACCGTTCCTTCGGCCGGAAAGGTTATGGCGACTATCTTTTGGGATTCGCAAGGGATAATCCTCATCGACTATCTGGAAAAGGGTAAAACTATTACAGGTGAATATTATTCATCGTTATTGGACCGTTTGAAAACCGAGCTGCAAGAAAAAAACGCCCGCGATTGGCCCACAAGAAAGTCCTTTTCTATCACGACAACGCACCAGCACACACCTCAGCAGTTGTGGTCGCAAAATTAATGGAAATTGGATTCCAACTCGTTTCACATCCCCCCTATTCTCCAGACTTGGCTCCCTCGGACTACTATTTGTTCCCCAATTTGAAGAAATGGCTGGCGGGACAAAGATTTTATTCAAACGAGGAGGTGATTGCAGACACTAATGGATATTTTGCAGACTTGGACAAATCCTATTATTCGGAAGGGATCAACAAACTAGAACATCCTTGGACGAAGTGTATAAGCCTAAAAGGAGACTATGTCGAAAAATAAAAAAGGTTTACCCCAAACACATAAGTAGTTTTTATTTTTGCACGGACTTTTCAAACCAGCCTCGTATATATGTGTATATATATATATATATATATATATATATATATATATATATATATATATATATATATATATCATATATACATGTCAACCCCTCCCTCAACCTTCTCTTTCATCCTTTGAAACCTAACAACTTTAATTAGAAATAAGTATGCATGAAATCTGTTTTTGATTCCAACAAAATAGTAGAAAAAATTACGATATTACTATTAAAATCATACAAAATTATCGACAACTTCCCATTTCATCTTCCCCTAAAGCGATATTGATCAAAAATTACAGGTTTCATTTCTTCTATAGCTTTTATTTGAAATGGGTATTTCATTTCGTTCCAGAGTTATCATGCCAACAGACTGATAGACAGGTACACCGACGAAAATAGGTGACTATATTTTTCGTGGTATAGGGACGTAAAAAACTAAAAATGTCGGAGGGTAATTTTTTCATAAATACAATAGTTTACTTTAGCAGGGAAAGTTAATACAAACGAAATTATACGCATTTCGATTGAAACTGTAAGTTGATTTTCTATTCTAAATATACCGCCCCTTTAACTCCACTATTGTACCAAATTTATTTGGCTACCCAAACTTGTTTAACTGTTGCCGAAAAAAATAATTTCATAGCCACCTGGCATATCATGCGTTAACTACTTATTAAAAATGCTATTTTACACCTACACAACTGTACTTTAGGATAACAATACACAAGGAATTATTATAAAATAACCGGTCAAGTGCAAGTTGAACTTGCACAATTAGTGTTTCGTACGCTAATTGCTTTTAAAATAAAAACTTTTGTTACGGTGGTATAAAATGATCAGTCACTTTACAAAACACACCCCAAATGAGTTTTTAACAAAGTTTGATTCCAATCTTTACTGAAAACTGATGACCTTGAAATTTTTGTTTTTTTTATATACCAGATAAATTATTATTATTAAAAATTTTTTGATCAGTACTTTTCGAGATAAGATAGGGGGACAGCGATTTTTCGCGATTTTTTAAAAATAATACAAAGAAAGGTGTGCGCATTACATTATATATATTTTTTTTACTCGCGTTTTCACAAGCTTTCATTTGACACTACACTCGATGATCTAGTAAAAAAAATTTTTTTCCACTTCCGATTTCACCCCTCAAAACTAACCCTTTAAGTCAAAATTTAACTTTCAAAACTACACGGCTCTGATGAGGCCATCAATTCCTATATTAGTACCAAATTTCAACTTTCTATGTCAAATAGTTTCGGAGAAAATCGGGTGTGACAGACAAACAGACAGACAGACACCGAAGTGATCTTATAAGTGTTCCGTACGGAACACTAAAAAGGTGTAGTTCAAATTAATGGCCTAGGTCCACTTGGTATGAAACATCAGCCTTAAGGTAAATAAGTAATAAAGGAGTGCAAAGCATTATAAATTATCTTTAAGGTATACCAAGCAACAGCAGTGCTACCTATAAATATATTTTGATAACAGAGTTGTTTCATGCCATTTATTTTATGGAACTTAAATATGTAAATAAAGAAAAAAATACTCCATTAACAGTCACAGATATAGAGTTTTGCGAGCAAAAATATAGTATCCTTATTTTTGTCATTTATCTTCATTGGCCATTTTTGCATAAATTGCAAGAATTATAGTATAAGTTAAACGAGAGTATCAGTTCAGGTAGAAATTCAAATTATATACTTCTAAAGTTTTATCGAAAGTTGATTCCAATAAAATAATACATATCTATAGTTCTTTTATAAGGCCTAATAATACCATAATAAAATTCTTTCCTTTCTCTCACTTTAGTTACTCAATAATTACTAGAATTAATTTTCTAGTTCAACGCAATATATCCAAAATTATAAAATAATGAAATTCTATATTTTCTATCATCATCATATCCGGTTTCATAGCGTTCTACGCCTTCCGGTTCCTAGTCGCTAACCTCTTCTAATTTCCCAATCTCCTTTCTTTTCCAAAAAGTCTAAAAAAACATAAAGATACTGTATTCTCTCCCTCTGTATACACATGTGTATTAAATCCATAAAATCTTGCGTTAATTCTTTTAAAGAAAGCTAATAAATTCCACAGAAATGCTTGCCACAAACATTTATTTATTAAAATATACATTATTTTCTCACTTGATTTGACTTTTTAGACAAATATTTAATACATAAGGGAAAACCTGAATTGTTAGGAAAAGTACTATCGTACGTTTAATGGTAAGTATAAAAATTCACTAAAATCGATTTTATTCTTCAATATAACATAGTTTCCTTCACAAGCGATACACTTATTCCAACGAACTTTCAACATTTAGATACCTTTCATGCAGTACGCTTTATCGAGCTATCTAAAATAGGCCTCAGTTGTTCATTCGACTTCTTCTTTTAAGCTAAATCTTTTTCCCTGGAGCCACCTTTTTAAATTTGGAAAGAGGTAATAATATCTGGGGCAATGCCCAATTGGTCCATTGTGAGTTGATGCATTATCTTGATGAAACAGCGTTTTTTTTTTTTAGCTAAATGCGGCCCTTTTTAGTGTTCCGTACGGAACACTTATAAGATGACTTCGGTGTCTGTCCGTCTGTCCGTCCGTCTGTCTGTTCGTCTGTCTGTCCGTCTGTCTGTCCATCTGTCTGTCCGTCCGTCTGTCTGTCCGTCTGTCTGTCACACCCGATTTTCTCCGAAACTATTTCTCATAGAAAGTTGAAATTTGGAAGATAGGAATTGATGGCCTCATCAGAGCCATGTAGTTTTGAAAGTTAAATTTTGACTTAAGGGGTTAGTTTTGGGGGGTGAAATCGGAAGGGAAAAAAAAAATTTTTACTAGGTCATCGAGTGTGGTGTCAAATGAAAGCTTGTGAAAACACAAGTAAAAAATATATGTATAATGTAATACTTGCACGCATTTTTCTTTCTATTATTTTTAAAAAATCGCCACAAATCGCTGTCCACCCGCCTTATCTCAAAAAGTACTAACCAAAAAATTTTGAAAAAACTCTGGAATATCCTCCACGGGGTGTAGATTGAACGAAAATTATCACGAGTGCATTACCTTTAATAATTTATCTGGTATATAAAAAAAACAAAAATTTCAAGGTCATCAGTTTTCACTAAAGATCGAAAAAAAACTTTGTTGAAAACTCATTTCGGATGTGTTTTGTGAAGTCACTGATCATTTTATACCTTCGTAACAATTTTTTTTATTTTAAAAGCAATCAACGTACGGAACACTAATTGCGCAAGTTCAACTTGCACTTGACCGGTTATTATTTACTTATTCCACCATTCTAACGGTCTCCAGTTTTTGTTCACCCCTTCTGGATATAGTCGATCCGTATTATTCCATGTACATCCCAAAAAATACTCGCGAAAACCTTTCCAGCGGATGTTCGTGTTTTTGGCCGCTTCGGTCGGTATTTATGCAGTTTCAGCCACTGTGCGGGATGCCTGTTGGACCCAGGCATATAATGGCATCATTGGTGCTTGTACGATCGCATTTTAGTGCACTAAATCGTCGATATATAGTTGCTTTCAATGGAGCAGATATTTATATATATATATATATATATATATATATATATATATATATATATATATATATATATATATATATATATATATTTATATATACATATGTATACATATGTATATATATATATATATATATATATATATATATATATATATATATATATATATATATATATATATATATATATATGGGTCATTCCATACGAAAACGCAAACGGCTGCCGTCAGAACTGGTTAAATGATTTTGTAAAGTATAAGGGCTCAAATTTTAGCTTTTTTTATGTAACTGACAGCTGTCAAACGAGCTGTTAATTTACTCAAAATGCTATTTAATCATTATTTCATCACACTAAAACCCTTCAAATATTAGTCCTTATGTTTTCGAGGTCGCTGAATACGATCCTGTTTAAAAAATATTTTAGTAGTTGACAGCTGTCAAACAAGCTGTCAATTTGTTCAAAATGCAATTTAATCATTATTTTATCGGATTAAAATACTATTCAAAGAGTGGCCCTTATGTTTTCGAGGTTGCTGAATACGATCCTGATACAAACAAAATATTTTAATAGTTGACAGCTGTCAAAAGAGCTGTCAGTTTACTCAAAATGCCATTTAAACATTATTTGATCACAATAAAACACTATTCAAACATTTGCCCTTATGTTTTCAAGATCGCTGAATACAATTCTGATGCCAAAAAAAATATTTAGACAGTTTAGTAGCTGTCAAACCAAATTACAAAAAATCACATTAAATCATTATTTCAGCACATTTAACCGTTTAATTGACAGGGTCATTTTAAAATGATCTTCGTTCTAAATGAATGGAAAATAAATCCTGTACACGTAAAATAAAATTGTGTAAGTTATCAGGCTATAAGGTGGCAAATCCGTAGACATTCTTTCCACTTTGAGGTAGATATAATTATACCTAAGCCTAACGGTATGCAAAATAAAAAAATTCTCTGTCGTTTGAATGAAACAGGTGTTTTCTTAAGTATTTTTTTATACTGAATCCAAAAAAAAATCATAAAAAAAGACATCCGCCGTGAGGTTTTTTCAGAAAACACACTTAAAGTTTCAAGAAATCTATAAAATTGAAAAAAAAATACATTTTAATAAATAATGTAAACTGTATAATCATTACAGTTATGGACATCTTTAAATGTTCTGAATCTACATTTATTATAAAAACTTAAAAATATTAGTTTTTAGTGTTCATGTTTAACAGAAAACTCGTATACACCACCTCTAACCTACGTAGCAAAATGCCGTTTAAAATGTACAACCGCTAAATTAAAAAATTGTTTTTAATTTTTATTAATATTAAACAAAACTCACTCTTTCACTTACTCACTCATTCGCACGGTCAGTTACTCAGTCACCCACTTCTACACTCACTCACTCACTCGCTCGCTCGCTCACTCACTACCTCACCTACCCACTCCCTACCTTACTCACCCACTCACATTCCCTCATATTCACTCAATCAATCTATCCACAAAATTGACTTCTAAAACTGTCAAGGGATATTTTAGACTGCATTTTGCAACCTTTTGTTCCTAAATAGTAAACGGATATTTTTTTCAACAAAACACTATTCCTCATGTTTTGATATCAAATTCAAATTTGAAACTTAAAAACTACTAGAAATGATAGTTTTGTTCAAAAAAAAAAGATTCTTGTATAGCTGTTGCATTTATTTACTTAAAAAAGTTCTTTACCAACCACATAGCACCCTTGTAAGTGTTAGAAGCGAGTTTCTTGTTAGAACTGAACATAAAACTTTATTTTTTGATGTCAAGTCAGGATTAAGAACTTCAAAATACACATGAAATAAAAGTTTTGTTTAATATTAATAAAAATTAAAAACAATTTTTTAATTTAGCCGTTGTACATGTTTATTTTAAATAGCATTTTGTTACTTAGTGTGTCTTTTTTTTATGATTTTTTGAATTCAGCATAAAAAAATACTTAAGAAGACACATGTCTCAGTTAAAAGACAGAGAATTTTTTATTTTGTGTACCTGTGTTATCAGCCTAATTTCAACTTAAAACATTTTTTTTTTAATTACATGTATTCCCGTTTTACAACATGTCTGTTTAATTTTTAATGTTTGGAAGAAAAATCACTAAAGGGAAAAAATATTTTCCTTTTCAACATAACCTAACTTTTGGAAGAAGCTTATACGGTATAAACAGATTTAGATACAAATATATGCACTATTTTATAGTTTAGTATTTTTACAATTTTAGGCAGTTTTATTTTCATTTTTATGCGTCGTCATTATCTAAAACCAGCTGTATACTTAATAAAAATGAGATATGATTAAGTTCCTTTGGACCATAACGGCATTACCGAAATTAAAAAAACTAATTTTTAGTCGTGGCCTTGGCCTCATCCGGAACTATTTTCTCTTTTTTTAGGCTAAAGCACGAAAATTTGACAGTATACGAATTTTTTTAATGGCAGATTCATATTTACATAAGAATATCAAGGTCGCATTTACGGATCAGAACCATTTTTTTTTGTAGGGCTGTGTAATCTATATTTGGTCGGTGTGAAATCAAAGACATCATTTTAAGTCACAGCAATGAAAAAAATATTTTGGAAAAATTTATGAACTTAGTAAATGCTATAGGCAGCAATTGCTATAGGTGTAAATCTTATTTTCATCGATTCAGTAGCTGAGATTAAAGTTTGGCAGCTGTCAAATTTCAATTCCATATCACATTTGCAGCCAGCGATCCCAAAAATACTAAATATATGAATGACTTACCTCAAAATGACAAAATTAAGAATAAAATCGCTTTTTATCGTTTAACATCTTAATTTCGTTGTTTCGACAGCTAATTATACAGTTGGCAGCTGTAACATTTCAAATCTGATTTTTCATTTGTAATTGACGATTGAACACAGAAAAACCATGTATGCTTTTGAAAAACCCCACAAGAAAAAATTATTATTTCGACGTAAAATGCCCCAGCCAGCAGCTGTCAAAATATCTTTTTGACATCAGATTCATATTCAGTGATCTCGAAAACATCTCAATGTTTAAATAGTATTTTAATGCGATGAAATAATGATTAAATGACATTTTGAGTAAATCGACAGCTCGTTTGACAGCTGTCAACTACTAAAATGTTTTTTGTGTCAGGATCGTACTCGGCAACCTCGAAAACATAAGGACCAATGCTTGAATAGTATTTTAATGTGATGAAATAATGATTAAATAGCATTTTGGGTAAATCGACAGCTCGTCTAACAGCTGTCAGCTACTAAATTTTTTTTCGCGTCAGGATCGTATTCAGCAACCTCGAAGACATAGGAGTCAATGTTTAAATAGTGTTTTAATGCGATGAAATAATGATTAAATGGTATTTTGAGTAAATTGACAGCCTGTTTGACGGCTGTCAACTACTAAAATATTTTTTGGTATCAGGATCGTACTCAATAACCTCGAAAACATAAGAGCCAATGTTTGAATAGTATTTTAATGTGATTAAATAATGATTAAATGGCATTTGGCGTAAATCGACAGCTCGTTTGACAGCTGTCAAATAATAAAATATTTTTTTTTGCATCAGGATCGTATTCAGCGACCTTGAAAACATAAGGGCTAATATTTGAATAGTGTTTTAGTGTGCTGAAATAATGATTAAATGGCATTTTAAGTAAATTGACAGCTCGTTTGACGGCTGTCAATTACCTAAATATTTTTTTTGGTATCAGGATCGTATTCAGTGACCTCGAAAACATAAAGACCAATCTTTGAATAGTGTTTTAGTGTGATGAAATAATCATTAAACGGCATTTTGAGTCAATTGACAGCTCGTTTGACAGCTGTCGACTACTAGAATATTTTTTTGGATCAGGATCGTATTCAGCAACCTCGAAAACATAAGGGCCAATGTTTAAATAGTGTTTCAATGTCGTGAAATAATAATTAAATGACATATTGAGTAAATTGACAGCCCGTTTGACAGCTGTCAAGTACTAAAATATTTTCAGTAACCTCGAAAACATAAGAGCCAATGTTTAAATAGTATTTTAATCCGGTGAAATAATGATTAAATTGCATTTTGAATAAATTGACAGCTTGTTTGACAGCTGTCAACTACTAAAATTTTTTAATCAGGATCGTATTCAGCGACCTCAAAAACATAAGGGCTAATATTTGAAATGTTTTAGTGTGATGAAATAATGATTAAATAGCATTTTGAGTAAATTGACAGCTCGTTTTCAGCTGTCAATTACTTAAATATTTTTTTCTATCAGAATCGTATTTAGCAACCTCAAAAACCCCTACTTATGTATTTAGAAGTATTTTTTCATTTAATATGGTCTTAAAATTGAAAAATATTTGAAAAATTTTTCGAGCTTCACTTGTATTTAACACTGTTACTGTCAAAGAACTGAGAATTTCAAAAAGTACCACACGGCATTCGATTCTACATAAAAAAAACTAAAATTTGAGCCCTTATACTTTACGATATCATTTAACCAGTTCTGACGGCAGCCACTTGCGTTTTCGTATGGAATGACCCATATACATATATATATATATATATATATATATATATATATATATATATATATATATATATATATATATATATATATCCATCAAAAAGTAATCCTTAATCAGCACATGAAATTCTTTCTGTTCCATCGTTTGACAAAAAGAAAAGGTAGCGTCACTCAAATAGCTCGCAAACTAGTAGATAAAATGTCATGACAATTTTACACAAACCATGTGAGAGTTGACACCAAATGAAATTCATAAATCATATACATAGAACGACATTGAGTGTTATATATTCCATTAACCGTAACTATAGATTTCCTTAGTATAAACACGGTAAATGATTTTATAGAAAAATCCAGAGGTCAATTAGATTAAAAGTTTTATTATAAATCTGTTTACAATAAAAAATAAGTACTTAATTCATTACATTTTATTACACCTGACACAAACACAATTTCTTACTTAGTTAATAACACGAATATTCCCTTAAGAGGTTTACTTTTTTACTTACTTGGTTTTATAACTATAATTAATTTTTCTTACTTGATCCAAACTTCCCTAAAAATAAGTCACGCAAATATCAGATATACAATGAAATATGAGGGGATTTAACTAAAATAAATAATATAAAAATATTCCTCAAAAAAGTATTTATTACATCATTTCCAAATTCTATAAAATAGTTTTTGTACCTAGTGCGCAAAACACTATTTTGTTGGTCGAGAATAAAAGTTCTTTGCCGAGGCTTAGCCGAGTCATAAAATCATTCAAGAATACTCAGTTTTGCCATCAATGTGTTCTTTGGTGTGCTAGCAACAGCACAATTACCTTCGAGGCATGCTGACGAAGAGATTTTCTGCTTACTCTGCAAATTTTTCGAATCTCGCGAGACAACTCAAGAGTATTTCCTCTAAGCCTTCTCTTTACAAAGGACCAAACGTTTTCAATAGGGTTGGCGTCCGGCGATTGTGAGGGCCAGTCTAGTATCTTATCGTAGGCCGAAGCGAGCCGCTTCGCGTCGTGATTTTCGCCCAGCAAAGGTTTCTTCAACGTGCTTCGGAATTTGACATCATGAGCACGAAGATGTCGTCGAATGGTCCCATGGCGCACATCCAAACCCGATTTTCTTAATTTTGCCACTCCTTGACATGACTTTGCCTACTGAGCCAAGTTTTGGCAAGTGGTCGACATTTTTTGTCCCGCTAAAATGATTTGCCCACTTCTTCACAAACGATTCCGATTTTTTAATACATTTATCGGCCGTGGAATGTGCCATTTTAGGCCCCTTTGGATGGGAACAAAGGAAGACTCATTTTGGATTTTAAGGAATTTCGACGAAAGTTCAGAATTAACTGATACTCAAAATGAATTATTGCGGAGACGTTGTTACTTGACAGACTGTATTCTACAACCACCTTGTTTTAATATAGTTATTGTAAGAAACAATTAATTAGTATCAAAATATAGTTAAATTTTTATTTTAATTTATGACCATAACTATAGAAACAATACAGTTTTTTATAGATTCAAAACAAGGTTTTAATTGAATTTTGCACCAAATATTTTTGATTGTAAAATGTAAATTGGTGAGGCTGAGGCGTTTGGCGGTACAGCACCAAATATAGCAGACAAATCCAAAAATGAGGCAAATAAAGCAAGAATAGTGCCTGAGAGCAATTTATTGACATATTTTGTAGAAATGTCCAAGAAAATTAATACTTCTACATTATGATCGGTGTATTCCATGTTAAAAAAAAACACTTGGTGTTGAGAAAAACATAAATATTAGAGAGTTAACAAATTGGTCTCATATTTGAAAAAATATCAGAGACTGTGCTAAGAAGTCTAAGAATTTATCACAACAGCGAATGAATGAGTTTTTAACAGAGACAGATAATGGAATTTAATAATTAAGTTAATATTTTTGATTTCTTTTTTATTTAATGCATATTGTCAATTTTTTTTCTACCTTTTAGATTATTTTAAATATGGGTGTTTCGTGTGTTTGTCACTAGGGGGGCGTACTGCGGACCCTCACTGACTTCTACTTTCACCGACGAGACAAGATTCTGACCACTGTTTGTCTCCAACGCAACTGACATTCTACGGACCCATTACCTTCTCCCCATACTACAAGTTCATTAAGTAACAAACGTAACTATCTGCGCATGAGCACCGAGCACAGTATTTGACCGCGAAATCGGCGTTGGATTAGAGTTAGACCGAAAACCACCTGCTGCGAGTTCAGAGATTCTTGACACGGGGTCACAAGAAGTACAAACCACCACCGCCTCTAGCACCACCGCGTACACCGCCAAGATCCGTAGACCACTAGAATCAAAGTTTGTCCTCCTCGTCCGCGTTCCTTTTCATCTTCACCTGGGCATATACTGCTTCCCATTCTCAGGTGGCGACATACCGACCAGTGCTATGTAAGGTAAGGCCCGGTAAGTTTCATCACGAAACTTAGTACGGCTGAAACTGGAATGCCTAGCGCTGCGAGACCGACCGAAATAGGACATTCCTGTGTAACTAGGATTGTTGCTGGGGAATGTCTAGCGCTATTTGAAAAAAAGACACCGGCCGAGGTAAAGCATTCTGGTCTATACGACACTCGCGCTGCCGTGTGCTGACCGCGTCCTCGCCCATCGTGATCGATAGGAATGTTTGCCACCACTCCAATGACGCTACCGTCTGCACCACTATTCTCGCACATACACACATCCCTTCCTCCTCACCCCGTCTTCACCTAATTTATCTTCTGTCGAATCGTTTATTTTATTTCTTTTTCCTATCCCTTCTGCTTTTCAGGGTGTATACAAGACAGGCAATCGTCTGCTAGTAGCTAACATGCGCATTGATCCCTGGCTTACCGTTTCTCCACTGTAACAAATTACCGGAGGCTACGGTGGGCTGTAATGAAGTTACATAATTTTTCTGGGGCAACATGCGTGCAGAATCTCTCTTCCATATACTACATCCAAAAAGTTTTATTCTTGCTTTAACAAGTAACTATGAACCTACGCGTATTAATCTGTCAGCGCGGCTTGATACCTCGGTCAGCGCATCTACATAGCCTCTTTGCGGCTATGAATTAGCGATACGCGAACGTTGCCGGATTGTATCCTTTGTTATATATCCATTTATTTGAGGTAAGAGCTTGTAGATATAACAAACTTACTCACTAAGAGTAAGATTCTTCTTTTCTCTCTCTAACACACCAGACATACAACCATATCTTCACTTCCAAAAGATATACTGCTGGCTCGTGAGACCAATATGCTTCGTTCTGCGCGTGACTCCTTCTAACTACTACGAGACACGTGGCCTCATCTTATTCCTTGGTAGATAGGGCGGACTAGCTGCGGATTCGTAAGACCAGCAGGCAATCCCTATCCGGCACGCACCTATACTTGTGACGGTTATCAGACGCTTGATCTCTCCACCTCAAATTGAGATCATCATCCGGTGTCTGTCTAACATGCACCTAAAGGTATACTGCGGCCCCTATTTTCCGGCTTCCCTTCCAGCATCCCCTCGCTATCTAACACGCACCTAGAGATATACTGCGAACCCGTAAGACCAGTATGTTTCGTCCTGTGACCTGGCCGGTATAATTCGCATTCGGTCCCTGTCTAGCACAAAGCTAAGGGAATACATCGGACCTGTAGTTTATGAGACACTCGCCGACTCACGTCGACGAGACAATATTCTGAGCCGAAGGCGCGCCTGTCCGACTCCATTGATGCATTGCATTCTCACCATACTACAAGCTCATTATGTGACAAATGTAACTATCTGCGCATGGGTACCGAGCATACAGTATTGAACCTCGAAACCAGCGTTGGATTGAAGTTAAACCGAAGACCACACGAAGCCACAGAGCTGCTATCGATCCGTAATTCACCATCAAGATCCGTAGACAGTCGGAATCAACTTTCGTCGTCGTCATCCGCATTCCTATTTACCGTTACCCGCGCACAGGATTGCTGCAGGATAATGTCTGGCGCCATTTGAAAAATGATACAGACCTAGATAAGGCCTTCTGCTCTATCCGATCGTCTTGCTGCCACCGGCCCCATCGTGATCGACAATCACGTCTGCTACCGCTTCCCTCCGATGACGTTAACGTATTACTCAGAAATATGTCAAAAATATATAATAAGGGTCAAACATGAACAAATTGTTAAATTTGTACTGTGTAGTAAAAACAAAATTACCAAAGGCAAACTACCCTTGACAAAAAATTTATTCAAAATGGGTGTGGTGTTTTCGTGGATTACGAAACTCGACAGGGAGGGGAAACGCAGGAGGGGCAATATTTGTGATAAAAAGTGACGTTACGGTCGAAAGATACAACAGGCGAAAGCAAGGGTGACTTACCGTGCCTTGAGAAATAGACCGTCAGATTTACACGAGAGATTAGGCTAGGAAAGGAGGGTGAAGGATTACGGTATGGGTCCGAGAAATAGGCGTTGGGTTGGATGTGGAAGGTACAGTGGTGATAACAAGTGTCGCACTCTAAAGTGGATCAATATAGCAGCAAAATGCCCAACCGAAAGGCTACAAACAAAAATGAATCGTCCAGCTAGTCATTTCGCAGTTTAGCTGATCAAGTGATAGGCTTGAAAATATAAAATTGTAAAAAAAGAATAAATATGTTGTTTTGAATAAACTTAACTAACAAATTTCCGAAATTTTCAAAAAATTTCAAAATTTTTAAAAAACCTATTTTTAACATTTAATTTAATTATACTTACCGTGCCCATTCAAAAACCTTAAAAAGCTCTGTATGACTATTTTTGAAGTGTCTGCGATTTTTCAAAGAATAACTTCTTTCAAATTTTTTATACTGATCGTACCCCGGCAAAAAATCAATGTTCTTTATAAAATTTTCTTTCTGAACTCTTAAATCAAGCCGAGCCAGACGAAAGACGAAGAGCCCATTCTCTCTCCGCCACTTCGAATTTAGAGAAAAACTTGGCCACGTCACCGGTGTCTCAGCAGTAATTTATTAGATTCGTTTCAGTTGAAAATTACAACTAAATAAACACAGAAACTTGAGGTTTAATTTAATACATATACTCTCAAAAATTATAGTATCTGGGCCCAAGTTACATCTAAAGAATCAAGAGAAAGTGCAGTCTCATATGAATCCGGAAACACAGTTAGAGATGAAGCTGTTATGTTGATGTTCTTAATAAAAATTTGTCATTATTATGCAGTAGTATTAGTTCTAAATATTTTAAAGGCATTTTAAATGTTCTCGCGTACAGGTAACCCTTTCATGGTAATGGCAGTCACAGCTAAAAAATGGTTTTAACCGGCTAGGACCTAACGTAGATTACACGCTGTCACATAGTCAATTAAGCCAAGCAAAATTGTGTATGGTATCTACAATATGACTATTTTTTAAACCTCTAATCATCACCAAAGGGCATAGGATACATATAAATAAATCATAGAATACACATCCTCCGTGGCTCCGTGGCATTGCGTTGCAGAAGGTCTCTGGATTCCAATCCCGGCTAAGGATGCAAACATCGCACTGTAAAACATCGACGTATCGTTGTTTTTTTTCCAATTTTTTTTTTTATTGTGAGCAAAAAAGGGTAGTGTACACTAGTATATGTGTGTATACTGAGGAGTTGTTTTTTAAATGAAATTCATTTACAATTATAGAGTACTTATTTTCATTAATGATAATCAGAAAAAAACTTACAAATACATAACTTTAATAATAATTAGAAAAAACTTACAAATACAAATCTATAACTTATTTATTAAAAACTGAATTCAGAAACAATAATTTGGAAAGACATTTTTCTATCAATTGATTTCTTCGTTGATTTATGGCTTTGAAGAACAGTCGTTTGCTCGGGACTGACGTCGCCACCATAGGTAGGTATTTAACATCGTACTTGTACAGTCCCAGGAACACACTTTTCATGTCATCCTACATTTCAATAAGATTCTGGGTTATGGAAGCAACAGTCTCTTTTACTGAAGAAGATGTCTGTTTCGCCTTCATGTTACTGTGGACCAAATGCTGATGGTACTCCCAAATATCAAAGGCCTTTCTTCTTTTTTTCTACTCGTCGGAAGATTCTGTCTGATCTATTGGCGTTATTGGCTAGTTTCGCAAATCCATTTAGCGTGAATCGCGGGCCAAGAATAGTTGCCTGCGGCAAAATTGAGTTGTGTTCCTGTTTCTGGAACAGTTTACTCATTTGATTTTGCAATTGATTTTTTAATTCGGTCATGACGGGATCTATTGGTGAACAATTCTTCAAGGCTTCTTTAAGCAACTTACTAGTGGTATCACTTTGCTGACAGTCACGTAAGATCCCACGAAAATCTCTTTGGTTTCTATTTCGTATGATTTTAATAGCTCGAATACTTCCCTGACATCATTCAGCTCAAAACAAGTAATCATAGAAGAAGCTCCTGGACAGGTGAAAACTTTCCACTCGTTGAAGAGCTGGGACAAATTTATTTCTAAGTAATCAGCAGTATGGCTCTCCTGTAGCTCGATAACTCCTAATGTCCCGTTCAGAAGCTATAATTTATCAAAAAATCAATTGTTATTCTAGGAAATGATTTATTTGTTCCCGATATTTCAATACATAAGCAACAAAACAACAGTATGTAACAATAAACTACTCACCTTTTCTAAATTTACGATAAATCAAACTGTTTTTCACAAAAAGTCACCATATTTCACAGAGAAACAGCTTACAGCACACACAAGTACGGAGTAGACAAGCAAGCCGATTAAACAACGAACAATTTGTATTTTGTATTGTAAATTGTATGTATTTTTTTAGTCACCTTTATTTATCAAAACTTGAATAGACAAATGGTTCTATGCCATACAGCCAATTGCTGCCAAGTCTTTTGTAATTTATATTGCACTGTAATTGAATGATAACACAGCCCCACAAAAAAAAAGTGGGGTATACTTTTGATGCGATATATCAGATCCGTAGTATTTTTGCCCGCTGATCACGAATCTGACGTCAGAATATCGCCATCATATCTCAATTTTTTTCTAACCCCAAAAAATAGGTAAAAATTAGTAAAAATTAAGAAAAATATACTCCTAAAAAATTGATTCAAGCTTTTTCATGAATCCAAAGATGTATTAATATATATTTGGACACGCTAAGCTAATATTCATCGGTTGGATTAAGCCATACAGTTCTGTTTTCTTTCTTCTTAAGCCCTAGAATTTCGAAGGTTAGACCCGCGCCTAACTTTCCTTTTTTTGGCTGTATCTTGTTCTTTTTTCCGCGAAGGACCCATTCAAAGGCTTTCTGCTCAAACGCTTTTGAGGACTTGTTTCTCTTTTTAGCGACCAGCAATAGTTCGCTAGCATATGGTCATCCCATCGACCTTGATACCGATTTTCTATGATTTTCAGATCTTGGTGAAAACGTTCCCCTTGCTCCTCACTGTAGTCACCAAGATTATCTGGGAAATCATCGATGTGGGAGTCCAGGAAATGTAATTTTAGATTCATTAAGCAACCTAATGTTTGAAAATTTTTTACCATTTTCTCGACTATTTCTTTGTACTTAGGACTTTTATTATTTCCCAAAAAGTTTGTTGCGACTTCTTTAAAACTAAGCCAAGCAGCTTTTTCAACTTTATTCATTTTAGTAACAAATAATGAATCTTGAAACAATTTTCTTATTTGTGGCCCGTCAAATACGCCTGCCTTAATTTTAGCTTCAGAAAATTTCGGAAATTTTTTATGCAAATATTTGAAACATGGGCCGTTTGTATCTAATGCTGTCGTGAATTGCTTCATAAGTCCAAGCTTAATGTGAAGCGGGGGAATAAGAACTTTTTCTGGATCTTCCAATGGTGGAAACAATACATTATTTTCACCAGGAGTGAACGATTCTCTTGTTGGCCAAATTTTTTTCTTATAATGACGTTCCCTGTCTCTGCTATTTCACAGACATTTATAACAGGGATAAAGTGTAAACCCTGACTGTTGGCCAAGCAATATTGTTACAATTTTCAGATCTCCACAAATTTTCCAGTTATGATCAGCATATTTTATTTTTATCAAAAGCTGCTTCATTTTTTCATATTGCTCTTCCATAACTGTGGAATGAGCAATCGGAATGGGAGCGTAAACGTTGGTATTATGCAGCAAAACTGCCTTAATGCTCCGTTTAGAAGAATCAATGAACAGTCTCCATTCTTCAGGATCGTATGAGTTATTTTGAAATTCATCCATTAGACCTTTTACATCGGTACAATATGAAAGTGACAATTCCTCGTCCATTGTGAAATATTTTCGAAATTCTTCATCTCTGTTTCTATAATAAGAAATCGTAGCTTCTGGCTTAAGTAAATGTCTTTTCTTTAAAAAGGAAGCAAGATGCTCTGAACCATCTTTGGATAAGCCTAAATCTCTGACTAGATCACTAAGTTCTGACTGTGATACGAGTATTGGTTCTGGTTTACGGTTGTATGGTAGAAATTCTTTATCTGTGTCACTAGTATATGATAGGTTGTCACTAGAACATTCATTAGTAACAATGTTTGAATCTTTTTCGACAGTCTCAATGTTTTCGGCATGAACTGATAAGGTGAAATCATTTGTTTCCATAACATCAGCATCAAGTGGTTCAGGAGGCGGAATTAGTTTAGTTGGTCTTGTTACTGTCGAAACATCGTTATAAGTAATAGTGCTTTTATTTTTTCGGTTATGCCTAGATACAACATTCATACAAAAGTAGCAATCATTTTCACTGTATGGTCTATTCCATATTGCTGGTCTGGAATATTTAATCGCCTTCTTATTGATGTACAACATTATTTTGCAAGAACTGCAAATGATGTGGGGAACCCAATCTGTATCCTGGTGCTGTATTTCAATGTTAAAACAATCCTTATATAAGGTTTTAATCTTATCCGTTATCGGTGACCCCATTTTTACTCAATACGTGTTGACAGCAAATATAACAAAATGAATCACTGTTTTTATCGCACTTATGAAAAGTCCTTGTACCGTGAGACCGTTTTCTTGTAGCATTATACTCTACATGAGCCAAGTCACCCACACATGAAGAGCTACGGTCGCTGGATGACGACGGCTGCGGGCCCGCTTTCCCACCCTGACCAACCGCCGATACTGGGTTTCCGAGTCCCTGCATCGTAATTCTCTTTCTTCTACCTGCCATGACGGCATCTAAGCCGTTATCCAGGGACTCTGCCGGCTAGTGGAGTAACACCGTTGCCCACCGTCACCACGTGGAGGTGCCCTGGATGCAGGTAGAAGAATAAAAATCGACCGATGAATTTTCTCGGCGTTCAAAATGGCGCGAAAACATCTGCCATCTTGAATTTTGCAAATCCAACCTCAGATTCGTGATCAGCGACCCAAAAAATCCCCGTGTACCAAATTTGATAAGGATCGGTTGAATTTTAATTTGAATTCGTTTTTGCATTCGAGAAGCACTATATCTGTCTGATTTATCGAGGTTAGAAAGAAAACAGAACTGTATGGCTCAATCCAACCGATGAATATTAGCTTAGCGTGTCCGAATACATATTAATACATCTTTGGATTCATGAAAAAGCTTGAATCAATTTTTTAGGAGTATATTTTTCTTAATTTTTACTAATTTTTACCTATTTTTTGAGGTTAGAAAAAAATTGAGAAGTGATTGCGATATTCTGACGTCAGATTCGTGATCAGCGGGCAAAAATACTACGGATCTGATATATCGCATCAAAAGTATACCCCACTTTTTTTTTGTGAGGCTGTGTAATTAAACGAACTGGACGAAGGAAGTGAGTGAAACATTCAAATTATTGTTCATTCATCTACTAATAAGAAACAGTGCCATATATCAATCTCATTTTCAACTAGCTAGAGAAATATTTCGTGGGTCAGTCAATACCGCTAACAATAGTTGAAGTAGTATTAAAATAGATGAAACTATTTGAAATAGAGAATATTTCCGCTAGACATAAAAAACGTCGATAAGAAACATCGTTTGAATTAACGTCGATGCATCGATGCTTTTCGATATAAAACATCGATGGCAAACATCGATGTTTCTTGACTAAAACATCGATGTATTGAAAACATCGATGTATCGTTTGCATCCCTAATCCCGGCCGGTCGGTATACGTGCTTGAGCACGTACATAGGTAGTAGTTGTTTACAGAATTGCAATAACGTCCGTGGCAGCACTACCGCGTTGTCTAAAAGGTACCGTGAAAAACAAAAATGTATGTTTCGGCCCTTGGACAACGTTGACGGGTATTACGACATCCCTGCCGATATCCTCAGGATATAAAAAAGAATAAACTCCCTATTAAGGCGGGGAGCTGAACGATAAAAAAAAAATACTGAATACATATAAATAAAGTTTTCGGCCGTAAACTCAGTGGAGCTTAATTTATTTTTTAACATCCTGTATAACTACGCATATAAAGCTATTGCAACTACTTTTTGCTAATGTGCCCCTAAAAAATAATTTATTGATGTACGATTTGTCAGTGGGTGCCATACGGTCCAATTTATGGCACGGTTCTTTAATTATTCTATCGATTGATGATTCGAGAATAGAATGTTATATTATAGAAATTTGGTCGCATAATTTATAAATTTTCTGTGATCTTTTATTTTTTAAAACAAAGTCTTGTGATTCTTCTAACACATATTTAAATTTATGTTTACAGGTTTAGAGAACAGTAAGAATCGACACTTACTTAAATAGGTATAAATATAAAAAAAGTAAAATGGCAGCAGTACCTGCAAATGCCGTTATTTAATTAAATTTGTGACACTACTAAACCAAGATAATTGGAATGTATAATTTTAAGAACGTTAAAAAGGCATACCAATGCCAATCTTAAGAAGTTATAAACTCATGTATATATATTTTTTTTTTTTATTTTTTTTTATGGGTCTAGCACACGTGCTGCAGGGAAGTCCCTAAAGCGCTTCAGGAGCGGTACGACTGCGGAAAAAGCAATTCACGCTGTTCTTGAATAGCTGTAAATTGTACTCGGTGGGAAACACGGCTCTGGGCAAATTATTCCAAAGGGAGGATGTTCTCCATATATAAGACTGCTTGAAAAGCGTTGTATGCGGAGTAACAAGCTGAACCTCATACGGATGTGAAGTATTAGCGCCACGTGTATTTCTAACATGCACCGCCCTGGGAGGAATTAAGCGGGCTACATCCTTCGAACACTTTCCATGAAAATACTTGTAGAACTTGAAAAACTGCTATTCAATTTATCGTCGATTTTAATATTATTTTTTAAAACAGTTCAGCAAAATATAGGAAACTGTAGAGAAGTTAGTGTTTATGTAGAAATTATGTAAAAAATGATGCCCCGGCAACAAAAGGAATAGTTGGTCTCAGAACCTCAGTATCTACGAATAATACGAACTTGACTCGACTAAGTCCGATTCGCTTCTTGAAAATACCAGGTGTACAAGTATGAAATGCGGATTATGTTTCTAACATTTTTCCCATCTTTCGGGCAATTTGTGAATACCACGCCAGTAAAAATCTTCCCCTTTTACTGAGAACTATTCATCGAGCTATTTTTTCACATCTTCGTACGAACCAAAGCGCTGCTCAGCAAGTGCGTGACCCATCGATGCAAACAAGAGGTAATCGGAAGGAGCCAAATCTGGTGAGTAAGCCGCATGAGGTAGAACTTCCTAGCTGAGTGCTTCCAACGTGTCGTGAACTGGTTTTGCCGTATGTGATGGAGCAATGCCATGAAGAAAAATGACTTGGTGTTGCCTCTTTCAGTATTCTGGCCTTTTTTCAAGCAGCGAACGGTTCAAATCGGTCAATTGTTGTCGGTAACGTTTAGTATTAACCGTTTCCCCAGGTTTTAACAGCTCATAATAGACCACGCCCCTCTGGTCCCACCAAACACAGAGCATCGTCTTTCTGCCAAAGCTATTCGGTCTTGCGGTCGATGTGGATGGTGCGCCTGGGTCTACCCAAGATTTTTGTCGCTTGGGATTCTCAAAATAAATCCACTTTTCATCCCCTGTAACTATACGATGCAAAAACGACTTCTTTTGTACCGAGCGAGCAAAATGTCACACGTGTTTTTGCGCTTTTCCATTTGCCTGGTCGTTCAACTCATGTGGTACCCATCTACCAGTCTTCTGAATCTTTCCCATCTCTCGTAGCAGATTCGAAACAGCTTGTTGACTAACCCTCAATTGCTCGAAGAGTAGTTTTTGTGTTTGCGAATCATCTTCGTCCAACAATGCTTGCAATTCCACATCTTCGTATTTTTTGGCGGTTTTCTACGTTCCTTGTCTGCAACATCAAAGTTACCACTTTTGAAACGCCGAAACCATCGTTCACACGTATCTTGCGATGGAGCATGTTCACCATAAGCTTCTCGAAGTAATCGGTATGATGCAATAGCAGTTTTCTTCAAATGAAAACAAAAAATTAATGCTGTCCGCGAATACTCTTTGTTCGGTATAAATTTCGACATATTGAACACAACAACACAACACTATGCACACACTTTTCTAATTTGTCACTGGTGCGCCTCTGACACTTGTTGATGACACAACAAAATGGCGCAGTGTCAAATCTTTATAGCACAAACTGCATTGGTGCACCATCTGTTGTCTGAAATCCGCATTTCATACTCGTACAGCTGGTATACTAGGGCACGCCTGCTGCCACATGTTTTAATAAAATACTTACGTCGTCTCCTGTCAACTTGTCTATTCAGAAATCGGATAACTCACAGCTTATTTTAATAAATACCAGTATTTATTCTTTAGGTTATTAATGAACCGTTTATGCATTATAAATTTGATTGTATATTAAAAAAAAATTAAATTAATGCATTTAAAAACTCCCTTATTCTTTAAGATAAAAATTTGTCTTTTTTATCCCGTATAGACTAAAATTTAAGAAACAATTACAAATTATAAATATTTCTCACAGGAATTCTTATACCCTATTACCTCTTTTTACCCTTACGCTCTTACCTACTCATCTGTCTTACCTACTCTTTTTGTCTGTTCTCTTGCCTCTCTCTAACCTACCTTTATCTATCCAACTTCCTCTTATCTCCTCCCTACCTATCACTCCAATAGCTAATGTAAATTGTTTTATGGGTGACAGTTACTAGTCGCTCACACATAGTATCTCCAGAAAAATGTTTAGTATTAGCCCAGAAAATATATTTCATCGTGCTGAACTATCCTCGAAGGATGCACTGTAGAACAATAGTACACCAACAAGCGCATTGAAAGTCGTTCAATAAATTCAGATCATAACCTGAAAATATAAATTATTAGATGCTTTCCAAAAAAGAGATGAAAGGTATATATTTATCCGTTTGTGAAAGGAAAATATCTACATTATTTACTTTTTAATATATTAGCACAGTAAACACACTATACAGTAGCGAAACTCAAGGATAATCGCATAGGAAAATCAGGTTCGTTTTCAGAAGGTCACGTGGCAATCCGCCATGTTAAAAGTGGACCAGCGCGAGATTTGAAATACAAATAAAGTTGTGCAATGATAAATCATTCAAAATCATAGATATAGAAATGTTTGAAAATTTTTGATTTGTTATTTAATACAGCATGAGTAATATAAAAGTTAATACAGCATGAGTAATATAAAAAAAAGAATGGAGCACTTTGTTAGAAAATAAATGAATACAGGTGAAAAAACTTGATAGGAAGGTATTTGATGGAATTCTTCATATTCAATTTCAGTTTTTAATAACCTTATCCAAAAATTCAAAAGTCTATCAAAGTTAAACGTCACTGTTTGAGGTTAAAGTTTTATTTACATCATTTTTCAAGTAAATTTGTGATTAAAGATGTTTTTTAAGGACTAAATTAATTTAATTTTAATTGTCATTACTAAGATGTCAACATCTTCTAAAATAAGAGCATTTTTTCTAAGCAGTGTTGTGTTGTTTGGTGTGATAGATCTATTGTTAATTAAAAACACTGTATCTACTTTTTTGGTACTTATTTTTTCTTAAACTACAAAACTATATTGTGTAACTTCGAGAAAGGTTAATATAATATTATTAATGAATTATGAACGTATATGTATAGACCTATTTTCTATGTGAATGATTCTTAGAGGTTCTATACCTTCTTGTGTTAGGTTATCCGTATTGCTTTTTGATAACGTAATTAACGCTTGCTTTTATTTACAATGAATTAATATTTAGATCAAAGAGTCAGTACAGTAATTTCCTAATTATATTTACATAAAATACGTAGTTATGACCAAGCTGACTTGTTAGCTACAACTATGTTGGGAATGTGGAATCTTTGGCACAATGACACTACTCAGTATATATCACCACTACACCATACACTTTATTTTTGCGCTCGACGCGCGTTTCGCTAGCCATATTAGCTTCATTAGGAGAAATGATTGACTCATATATACTGAGTATTGTCAGTTACAGTTTAAAAGGAAAATAATTATATTTAATTTATAGTATAGGTATACAACAATATAAATAAGTTCTTTATAGGAGGAATATTAATAACAGGTAACTAAATCTTTAATAGTAACCATAATTACCATCAAAATGGACTTCGATTAAGTGTACTGTCCACTTAACGAACTTATTTTCAGAATATTTTACCCTCTGGCACACATCGTCTGACAAAATCATATTACAAAAATTTCTTTGGAATAACATTAAAATTTTTCTTATTTTAATAGCATATTTGATTCAATAATCCATTTATATCAGTTATTTCAATAATCCCATTCCCCAGTGGTTTTGTGATCTCAACACTACACTTAATATTTAAACTTTCAAACCCAGCTTATAAGAAATAAAATATACTGTCTAAAATTTGAAAATAATAAATATGTTGTTATAGGTTCTGTATTCCTTACAATATATTCACAGAAACTTTTGAAAGATTGGCATGAAAAAGGAGCAATGTAATTTATAGAGAAAAATAGAAAAAAAATCACTTTCAGGTATTAATTGTACTTGCAATTACACAGTGTTAAATTTATCAGGTTATTATTAGAAAAGGTGTGTCAAACAATTAATTCAGATGAAGTTATTGAAAACTAGAAGCCTCTTGAGAATACACCTTTTAGAGAAAAATAATGTTTTATTTATAATTTATCAAATATAAATAGTTTTAAATAACTGAATAATAGTTTACACAAAAATAAATCTTTCTAAAAACCAGAATTTAGAGGAATATTTATTAATCATAAGAAATTGCACAGGCACACAAAAAAAGTTTTTCACTACCGAACAGATCGCTATACCTATATGTATTTTTGGGCGCTGAAACCGAATCCGAGGTCAGAATTGAGCAATCACGTCAGGATTTTTAAATAACCAGCCGAACTAAGTTTAGAAATAAATTTCAAGCTTTAGTGACCAAATCCTCTACCAATACGAACGTTTTATTAAATCAATCAAGGTGCCCTGGAAGGTCGTCTCTTGAGCAAATACGCCTAAACAAAATGTAAACTAGTAATGATAATATTGTTTCATGCATATGTATTTTTTCAAAAATGCATTTAAGATAGTGCAAAGTTGTCTTGTGAAAGCAGGCAATAGAGATTTATTAAAATAATCAATAACTCCAACAACTTTAATCACACATGACATGATTTCTATAAAATCATTGTTTCAACTAAAAACAGAGGAACTGCAAAAAAAAATCATTAATGCAGCAATTTAAACTTTGCCGGATAATACTGGTGATGATTACATGTGATGTAAATAAAGCATAATTAAATTTAGTTATGATTTAGAATAATAGTCTTAGCGCGCCCTGATTGAGTTAGAAATTTCTTATTTGTAAATTTTACAGCATAAAAAAGTGTGACTCGAGCAAATAATTTGCGAAAATATTTATATGGAATATTGCAATTCTCAACGGCACAACAATAACCTCCTTTCCCCATGATTATATAAATTGTTTCTCAACCTTTTCGATTCTCTTCACTTACAAACGTTTTTAATTCTCTTTTTCTACAAACTCTCTTTTCCTTGTGTCTTTATATTCATATAAACTGCAGTCACATCAAGAAACGATGGACAATACATTTCCAAAGACACATTCCAAGATCGGATGTAAACACTGAGCGGCCATTTTGAAAAAGGATCCGTCGACGCACGCGCCGTCAAAATCTCGTCATGAAATTGGAGCTCAGTTTCGCTACTGTAGTATGTTTACTGTGATATTAGTCTCAGAACTTTTAAAAATATTTTCTTCTGTGTAAATAATAAAATAACTAAACTTTTCAAATTTCTAGATCAAACAAATTCATCTAAGCCATAAAGAATAAAACAGTTAAAAAATTCATATTTTACTCCAATTTAAATCTATATAAGTATATTTTTCCAAATTATTATTACATATAAAAACGTACGTACGTTACAATACATTACGAAGCTAGCTGTAGCCGGCCGCCTTCATTTTGCGTCGAGGTTTCGTTGCACGTGCTTGTTTTTTTGTAGCGATAACTCTATATATTCTATGTCCCTGTTTAATATAGGCTATGAAGATATTCTCGTGCAAGTAAAATATTTCTTTTCTGTGGAATAAGTCGAAAAACGTAACACAACATTTCACTGGCACAATTTTTTAGTATAATGGCATTACTTCAGAAAAGCCGGAGATTTTTTGAATGTCTAGTTTTGTTGAAGTATGTTTTTATTATACGTTGTTAGAAATCAAGATTAGGTATTTACTGTGCTATAGGGAAGTAAGTGGTATCTTTTTGCTGAGCTGCTGTTTTTTATGGGTCTATTGTACTATTATTCTTTATTCATTTAAATTGTGTTATAGTTGGGCCAGTAAAATTTTTGCTACCTGCCTTACTAATAATAATAATAATAATCCCAACAGAACACTGCCAGAAATCCTCGATACCTTGAAACAAAAACTATCTGTATATGCCGCAAGACTCCGTAGATACAAAGAATCAAACGAGAGAAAAGACACCAACAACCTCTTCCGAAGAAGCGAAAAACAGTTCTACCGGAAAACTATGTACAACAAACAGACAGCAGTGACTGAACTACCAAACAAACAAGAACTCACAGATTATTAGAAAAGTATCTGGTCAGAACTCAAACTACACAATAATAACACCCCCTGGATCAAAGCCGAAGAAGACCAACATAAACATGTGACAGAACAAGAAAATTCCACATTAAATACACAAGAAATTACAGAAACTATCAAACACACACACAACTGGAAATGTCCTGGAATAGACAATATACAAAACTTCTGGTACAAACAGTTTACCACCACACACGAAGCACTCACACACCAAATCAACAAAGCCATTCTACAACCACAGACATTTCCCAATTTCCTTACACAAGGAATAACATACGTTAAACCCAAAAGCTCAGACACCACAAACCCGTCAAACTACCGACCTATCACCTGTCTTCCAACCCTATACAAGATCATCACAGCCACAATTTCCAAGAAAATATAACAACACCTAACAGACAACAATATTCTCACAGAAAAGCAGAAGGGATGCAGGAAAAATAGTCGAGGATGCAAAGAGCAGCTGATCATAGATAACGTGATTATGGGATAAACCAGAAAAGAACACAGAAACCTTCCCATCGGTTACATAGATTATAAAAAAGCCTTCGACTCAATATCCCACAGCTGGTTAATCAGAGCCCTAGAAATCTATAAAATCAACCAACACCTCAGGCAATTTCTCGCGCAAATTATGTAAACATTTAAAACTAAAATACGCCTAGAAACACAAACCGAACGCATCCAAATAGAAGAGCTGTACATCAGACGGGGTATATTTTAGGGAGACTCGCTCAGCGCTCTATGGTTTTGCATCTGTCTCAGTCCACTCTCAAATATACTAAACGGAACAGAGCATGGCTTCAATATCAGACACCAAAAAGTGAATCAACATAAAATAAACCACCTCCTATATATGGATGACATAAAACTCTACGCTTCCACAAAAATACAGCTGAAAGAACTCCTCAAAATCACAGAAATATTCACCTTAGATGTCAATATGGAATTTGGTATAAGTAAATGCAAGGTGCTCCACATCAACAAAGGCCAATGGAAGTGCCACCATGAGACAGAAACCATCAACAATGAAACACTCGATAACATGTTCAACAAAGAAATATACAAATATTTAGGCTTCCAACAAAGCACCAAACTCAACCACACTCACATCAAAACAGAGCTCAGAACCGAATTCAAAAACAGACTTACGAAACTTTTACAAACAAAACTCAACTCTAAGAATCTTACTAAAGCCATCAACACGATCGCTATACCTATACTCACATATTCATTTGGTATCATCAAATGGTCACAGACAGACATAGAAAATATTCACATCCTTATACGATCTCAATTCACTAAATACAGGAAATTACACCCCAACGCATGCAAAGAAAGACTTACCATCGAGAGGAAGGCAGGAGGAAGAGGAATGATAGACATCAGATCATTACACACAAAACAAATACAAGCACTTAGGAAATTCTTTCACAGCAAGCAAACCAGCCTCCACACAGCGACAGTGAGAGCAGACAAAAACTACTCACCTCTCGACTTATCCCGGGTAGACCACTCAGCAGACACACATAGTCACACCCAATGACAACAGGAAAAGATGAAAACGTGGTCAGAGAAAACACTCCACGGAAAACACAGATACCACATAGAACAAGACCACGTAAATAAAAAACAATCATACACCTGGTTACAGGATGGGCAGCTATTCCCTGAAACAGAAGGCTTCTTACTTGCCATCCAGGATAAAGTCATATTAACCAGAAACTACCAAAAGCATATCATCAAAAACCGAACTATTACAGAAGACATATGCAGTAAGTGCCAACAGCAGAAAGAAACGATCGAACACATAACAGGCGGATGTAAAATATTAACCGGAACAGAATACACAGCCAGACATGACTCAGCAGCCAAAGTAGTTCACCAAGCACTAGCCACAACATACAAACTCAGAAAAAAACACAGATCCCTACTACAAATACACACCAACATCCATACTTAAAGATAAAGATTACAAGCTCTACTGGGACATCAGTATCCATACGGATAAAACAGTCTCCGCCAATAGACCCGATATTACTTTTCAGTGCAAAAAAGGAAAAGTCACCTATCTAATTGACATAGCGGTCCCCAACGACACAAACATCCAAACGAAATACACAGAAAAAAATTCCAAATACACAGACCTTGCAACGGAAATAAAAAGGCTATGGAAACAAGAAAAAGTCATCATTGTCCCCCTCATTATATCAGCCACAGGCCTTACACCAATAACATTCACACCACACTTAGTACAATTAGGACTCAACACAAACATATACAGAAACATTCAGAAGTCAGTGATTTTGAAAACATGTAACATTGTCAGGCCATTCCTTAATACATAATGGTAATAGCGTTTGTGCTGACTTGGCTTGGGCCCGTCAGCCAAACATGGAACCACATTGAGCAAATGTGAGAAAGAAAAACTTTTTTGTAATAATATTAATAATACTAAACTGTTGAAATAGGTGTGAAATCTTTTTCTTTGATTATGTTCTTCCTGGGGTTGGTCAATTATTTGCTTGCAGGAATTTCTAGCGCCATTATAGATGTTACAGTTTACAGTGCTATTATTTTACCCATAATGTTGGCAGGCACAATATTCTGGAATATTTTTCGTGATTCTTTACTAACCAATTGTCCTGAATGAATAAAAGTATTTTTATATGTCACTTATTATTGCACATTATGTATTATACATTTTAACTATTATTTTATTCAGAAGAGAAATAATATTAGAATAGTATAGTAGTGCAATAAAAAAAACATTTGAAATTGCACAGTCTAGATACAGAAATATTATGATTTTATCCTCTCTTCTCACCAGGAGTATTGTCCTGAGTTTTTGACCTAGAAAAACTTGTACTCTTTTGTTTATAAACAATTGAAATTTTCAAAACGCGCTTTTTGAGCTTAAAATGCGAATAACTCTGGTTATGTAAGTCGGATCGAGATAAAAAAAACCAAACTCTCCGTAATGAAATTTCCAACAAAGCCTCATCTAAGTCGCTCAAGTGCGAACATGAACTACAAAACTGAAAAAACAGGCAAAAAACTGTTTTTTTTTTTTCATTTTATTGTACAGGTCAACTAAGTGAAGCGATCGGCTTGAAACTTTCAAAAAATATGTCTTCTTTTATGGCAAAAATACCCTGAAATTTTGAAACAAAAATACTCAACGCCAATCTGGTCCAAAATTTTTTTTTTCAAAATTTAGGTCCGGATACCATTAAAAAAATTTCTTTTGGAGTCATTTTGACCGTTTTTTTTACATTTGTTTATTATTCAATTCAATTTTTATTTTTATCACAGCTGCTATTTAATTTTTTTTTTATGAACAATTAAGAAATGAATCATAACAAAAAAACTAAGTTGGCCATTGAATTGCTCGCGAAAAAATAACATATAAATAAAAAAGTCCTCAAAATGTTAAAAAAACAAGGGAGTTATTGAATTTTACAACTAGGTTTTACGTATAAATTAAAAAAAAACACTTCAGTTGAATAAGTAACGGTTATATTAAAATGCTTGCAAATTAGTTTTTATAGAAAATTTTTTTGGATGTGTTACTTGAACCGAAAATGTTTTAAAACGATACAGCCCAAATTGCAGCCAAAAATAGGCATTTGTTAATTAACAATTGGCCAAAATACAAAAAGTTAAATATCTCGTGTTCACATTAATAAAAAGGAATTTTTTTTAAATAAAGTTCTGGCGATTCTCTATCAGATGTAGTATAAAATTTTAATTTTTTTCCAAAATGACCGAAAAAACGCATTTGTTATTCTTTAATTAATAAACGAAAAACAGTTAAAATGACTCTAAAATGTTAGGGTACTTTTGCTATAATAAAAAGTATATTGTCTGAAAGCTTCAAGCCGATCGGTTCACTTAGTCGACCTGCACAATAAAACGAAAAAAAAAAAAAAGAGTTTTTTGGCCGTTTTTTTCAGTTTTGTAGGTTATATACGCGCTTGAGCGATATAAAACCAACGAGGATTTGTTGGAAATTTCATTGCGAACAGTTTATTTTTTTTATATGTCTCAATCCGACTTATATAATAGGAGTTATTCACATTTAAAACCTAACAAACGCGTTTTAAAAACTTAAATTGTTTATAAATAAAAGCGCACAAGTTGTTCGAGGTCGAAAACTCGGGACAATACTCCTGGTGATACCCCAAAGAGGATAAAATCATAATATCTGTATCTAAACTATGCCTATCTCATCATACTGCACTATAGGTAGAAGGGATTTTATAACTTGATGTGGAGAGCACAAACTATAACATGAGTTTTACCCTTAATTCCATTTAGAGCGAATTTTTAACTTCAAGCTGCAACTACCAACAGCTTCAAAATATGGACGGTTTATTGAAGTCGTGTAGTGACTAATTTAGAGTGTTAATTCTATTTTAGTAAACTAAATACTAATTCATCGTGAATACTATTATTTTTTAAAAATGAGTAATTAACATTTCACTACTGAAATTTTAATGAAAGGAAAACTGTAAATTTAGTCCCAACTAAAATAACCTAAAAGTATGCTAAAATTAGTAAGATTTTTATATTTTATTGCCATAAAAAACAGCCTTGCTCGCACGTAGCGATTCACGTTGGCCTTGAAGCACTGCAGATTTTACTTGATGGAAAACACTGTCCTGGGTAGTTCAGTCAAAAGATAAGAGATGCTTCACGTAAAAGAATTCTTGAGAAGGGTGGCCCGAGGAGTGACAAGTTAAACCTCGTATGCACAGCTCTTGGTAGCATCAGGCGGGTTCCATCGAACAAAATAATTCTCGTGAAAGATTCAAGTCACTAATTTTTCTCTGATGTTCCAAAGAGCTAAATTTCATGGTAAGTTCTGAGTCCCTAATCAGGACGCAGAGTCTGTGTGGGAAAACAGCCCCAAACATGGGAGCAGTACTACATCGATAGCTGAATACTTGGTATTGATCAAAACCTGTTATGGAGAACAGATAATTCGGGCTTTTGAGGAGCATTTTTAGTGTTCCGTACGGAACACTTAGAAGATCACTTCGGTGTCTGTCCGTCTGTCACGCCCGATTTTTTTTTCTCCGAAACTATGAAATAAAAAGTTGAAATTTGGTACTAATATAGGAATTGATGGCCTCATCAGAGTCGTGTAGTTTTGAAAGTTAACTTTTGACTTAGGGGGTAGTTTTGGGGGGTGAAATCGAAAGTGAAAAAATACTAGGTCATCGAGTGGGATATCAAATGAAAGCTTGTAAAAACACCAGTTCAAAAATATATATAATGTAATATTGCGCTTTTCTTTGTATTATTTTTAGAAAATCGCGAAAAATCGATGTCTCCCACTTTAATCTCGAAAAGTACTAATCAAAAAATTTTAAAAAAATTCTGGAATATTCTCCACGGGATGTAGATTGAACGAAAATTATCACGACTGCATTACCTTTAATAATTCATCTGTTATATAGAAAAAACAAAAATGTCAAGGTCGTCAGTTTTCAGTAAAGATCGGTAACAAATCTTGTTGAAAACTCATTTGGGGATGTGTTTTGTGAAGTCACTGATCATTTTATACCTCCGTAAAAAAAAAATATTTTAGAAGCAATCGTATGGATCACTAATTGAGCAAGTTCAAGTTGCACTTGACTGGTTATTTGATATGTCTGAAAGGTGATCTACAGGAAGCAACGTTTTAGAATACTTTAAAGCTATAAATAAAACCTTTCAAACATACTATAAGAACATAGCTCATCCAATAATTGGTCATGCCAAACTCTGTGAATATCTTGGATATATCTGGTGAAATGTTGGGTATTTAATTCAATAAAATTAGATCCTTCTGATATTTTAAAAGATGGAGACTGCTGGCTTTCCATAAGTTTCCCTATTATTAAGAGCGATGCTACTAATCGTCAGTTATTGAACATGACATTTTGCCTTGTTCAAAGATTGGCTAAACTCGAGCCTATTTACAGCCGGAAAAAATATTTATTTTCTTACGATAAACTGAAAAACTCACAAAAACAAAAGTAGGTTGCTGGCAAACTTTTTAAAAATGCTGACAAGTATCTCATTAGCACGAGAGGCTTCTTTGGTGTCTAACTTCATTAAGATACGTTTTGTAAGACATTGTCTGAAAACGATATTGGATCTTCATTGCAGTCTTTCCTAAAATTAAACAGCAGAGTGTAAAGCGGAGAATTCAGCTAGCAAGTTGGCATTTTGAGTAGACGTTGATGCAATAGTATCTTCCAAAGTCCTCAAACATCGGCACAGCAATGAAACGTTAGCTCAGAGGAATAACTGAACGCAGCTTAAGCTGATTCTATGATATTACACCGGGCGATACCTGATTAGGTTTGAGCATCTACCATTCCAATCTAACACGATTTTACTGCTAACATAATGTATTATTATTCTGCAGTATGTTTAAAAAATTATCTTTTACAATATATGTAGTCCAAAAACAGATGATTTTATATTTTAACCATTTTTTTTATACAACATCCCATATAATTCTCCCAAAACATAAATCGTAGTAATATAAAGCGTTTGTAAAATTTATGCAAAAAAGAAAAAAAGAATGCAGCGAGCCAAATTTGGCCTTTATCCAAGTCGGCTGTTCTACATCCTGGCTTTTTCGATGGAGTATACAATCGCCTTCGCTTTTTGGGTGGGCCAGCTTTATTCTATTATTTTATAATGGGTTTTTTGTGTGCGGATATGGAACATTACTAAAATATTGTTTTTAAGTATCGTCTGCGTATTTTTATTTTACATAGATGCATTTTTTTTTTAGTTTAAAGCTGTATTCGTGATTAGTTTATAGATAGATGAAATAATTAATATATTTGTAGATTCCTTTTAAAATTGTCGAATATAACTGTATTTTGTTGCGTAATCTAAGTCTTTATTCTGAAATAATTTACTGCGCTCTCTTAAATATTTGAAGCGCGACACTACAGAACTACGGAATATAAGCGCCAGAAATACAAGTGAAGAAGATACATTTATACCAGCAGGGGATTCCTGTATTTATATTTATGCATCTTCTTCTTGAAGTGGCATATCCGATATGGACGTAGGCAACCGTCTCGCTTTTGTCTGTAGTTGGAGCCTTTTTTAAGTATTTCCACAGATAAAGGGGACCTACAGTTTATTGACGGTTTCAAACGGCCAAAGTGACGAGGGTTTTACTAAGCATGAACTGATGGTTTGCCATTGCTTTCCCGAGAGAGACGACCGTCACATTGTAAATTTTTATTTTATATTAGTTGTGTGAATCTGTTTTTTTTTTTCACATTTCTTTGTATAATTATAGTAGGACGATCTCTGTAGAGCTGTGTAAATACACATTTCGAACGTCGACTAATACTCGAAAACAGTTTTTTCTTTTGCAACCTTCAGATCTCTAGGTCTACTTTATACACAATTTTAAGTTTAATTTGAAAAAAACTTATTTTACTATCGGTTTCAAAATCTCTAACTAATCCTTTTTCCTTTTTTTTATTGGTCTAGCACACGTGCGGCAGGAAAGACCCTAAGGCGCTCTAGGAGCGGCACGTGTGCGGAAAAAGCAATTCACGTTGTTCTTGAATCGCTGTAAATTATACCCGGTGGGAAACACGGCGCTGGGCAAATTATTCCATTTATAAGACTGCTTGAAAAGCGTTGTACGTGGAGTAACAAGCTGAACCTCATACGGATGTGAAGTATTAGCGCGACGTGTATTTCTAACATGCACCGCTCTGGGAGGAATTAAGCGGGCTACATCCTTCGAACACTTTCCATGAAAATACTTGTAGATCAGACTCAAGTCGCCAACCCTTTCTTCGATGTTCCAGCGAATCAAGGCCGCCGGATACAAATAACCAAGAAATATGAAGAGCTCCGTGTTTTTTAAAAAATATATGTTATTATGACGGCAATAAAGTGCCACTCTTAAAAATATTTTTGAATTATAGGAAGTTATGTTTTTTGTGCCGTCTGTCCAAATATTTAGCGTCCTACCTTAACAATTGAAAAATTATGAACATTTTATTACTTCCGATGTTCTACGTAGTCTCCTTCGACCTCAATACAATGTTCAGAACGTTCGTACAACCATGTAAAACTTCTAGAGAAATCTTCATTTGAGATCAGGTTCAACTCGCGTGTCACAGTGGCTTTAATGTCTTCCAAGTCATTATAGCGTTGACCCTTCAAATGAAGCTTAATTTTTGGGAATAACGAAAGTCATTAGAGGCTAAGTCAAGAGAGTAATGAGGGTGGTGAAGTACGGACACTTGTTTTCACGGCAAAAACTGCACCACAATATCAACGCTTCTTGCTGCTCCATCACACTTCAGCGACACAACGACTACGACCCATAAAGTTCCCGCATATACTACTCAGCACTGGCTGATTACAACTGGATACACATACATACACTGGTAAGCAGAAAAATCGACTCAAACGATTTTCCTTTATTTAACACCGATCCTTGAATTTAATTTTTGAGCAGTGGTATTATTTTTGGAATCATTAGAATGCCGATTTTCTTCTCTTTCCAATAAGAGTAAAAACATTTGAATTTCCAAAAAGTTTTACTGATTAAAACGGTTTTACACAACAAAACTGTTTTTGCTGGCTCAGCAACATACTCATTGCGCGCTATTCATCTCTGTAAAAACACATGCAACTGAATTTTCCTATCATTTCTTTATCGGAACTTGAACCGTCAAGATCTCTGCTATACCTGCTCACTAATTACGTCATCGGAAAAATAGATACCACCCCGTAACATCTATCAAGCCATTGCTTTGTTTAAACGGTATTTTTTCCCATCAAAAAACAGTGTTTAATCAACACACGAAATTCGATTTTTTCTATTGTTTTGAAAATATCAAAAGTAGCGTCACTAAAACCACTGTAACTTGTAATCTAATCGTCAAAATGTCATAATATTTTGGCAGGTATCGTCTGAAGTTTGGTACTTCCTAAAAATCATATGTATATATATATATATATATATATATATATATATATATATATATACATATATATATATATATATATATATATATATATATATATATATATATATATATATATATATATACATATATATATATATATATATATATATATATATATATATATATATATATATATATATATATATATATATATATATATATATATATATATATATATATATATATATATATATATATATATATATATATATATATATATATATATATATATATATATATATCGGTTTAAAACGTCTTTCGTCGTTGTCCGATGCCCAACTTCCATTCTTTTCGATGCATCCATTGATCTTCTCTCAGGTCTCGAGCACTCATAGCTTTATTAATGCTCTCCTTCCATGTTTTTTTAGGTCGTCCTCGTTTTTTGTGATTCGGTGGTATCCATTACATGGCGATTTTGGGTAATCTGGTTTCTTCCATCCGTTGTACATGCCCGTACCATATCAGTTGTTTCTGTTCGATGTCTGTTATAATGGATCCATCTATCCCCATTCGCTGTCTTACTTCGTCATTTCGAATTCCATCTCTTCGTGATATACCTAATGTTCTTCTAAATACGTCCATTTCAGTTGCCTCAAGTTTTCTGCGATTCTGGTCTGATATTCTCCATGTCTCTGAGCCGTAGGTTAGACTACTTTTAATGAGAGTTTCATATATGTTATATTTGCGTCTCTTTCCGATGTTATCGCTCCATAGTATACCGTTTAGGCATCCTATTGCTCTTCTAGCTTGTGTTATTCGTTTGTTAATCTCGCTATCATCTTTGCATGACGTGTCGAATTCTACACCCAGATACGTGTATGAGAGGCAGCTGGTTATTTCTTCTTGATTGTCTAGCTGGATATTCGATGGTTCCGTTCCTATAGGGAGGTATTTAGTTTTCTGCGTGTTAAGCTCTAGTCCCCAGTTCTTATATTCAGTATGCAATTTTCGAGCCATATACTCTAAATCGTCCCTATCATTTGCTATGATGACTTGATCGTCAGCAAACTGAAGAGTGTATCGGCATGTTCTGCCAATGTGAATACCCATCCCATTACATTTCCTCTTCCATTGGTATAAGGCCCTCGCTACATATATTAAAAATAATGTAGGTGATATACAGCATCCCTGACGCAAACCTTTATCCACTAGGAATTTCTTTGACACTCTGTTGCCAACCTTTATTTGTGATGAAGCTCCTGTATATAAATTCTTAAGAGCTCTTATAATTGTCTGGTTAACATTGGTTTCCTGTAAGACTTTCCACAATTTTTTCACCGGGACTGTATCGTAGGCTTTCTGAAGATCTATGAACATAAGGTGGGTTTCTTGGTTGGTAGCTGACCTTTTTTCTATTATTTGTTTTAGGGTGAAGACATTATCGGTACAGGTTCTTCCAGCTCGAAATCCAGATTGCTCTTCTTCTTCTTTAGCTCTATATTCCTCTTCAATGAGATCCCGAATAATTCTTCCATAAAGACGGCTCAAAGTACTGGTCACTGATATTCCTCTATAGTTAGAACAGTCAAGCTTGTTTCCCTTTTTATGAATGGATGATATGTAAGCCTCTTTCCATTCCTCAGGCACACTCGCGCCATTTATATACTGATTTATACACCAGGTAAGCTGATCAAACAGCTTTCCTGACCCACATTTAACCAGTTCAGCGGCAATTCCTCCTGGTCCTGCAGCTCGACCATTCTTCAATTTACTAACTGCTTTTTTAACTGTATCAACGTCAACCACGATTGTTTCTCCCTCTATGAGTATATCCGTTGGTGTATTCAACAGGTATTCGTCTCTGTTTTCTGATAATAGTATCTTGTAGTGGTCCATCCATTTCTTTATTGATACAGTTTGAATGTTTGCTTTATTTTTAGAGTTCGATGTTACGCTTTTTATGAACTTCCATGATTCTGAACACTTTTTTCCTCCTAAATATGTGTTGATTTCAATACACTTTTTGTCCCATATCTCCTTCTTTGCTACGTTTATTATTCTCCTTGTTGTCCTTTTCAAGTCCAAATATTGCTCTTTGTCTTCTTGTTGTTGGGTGTTTAACCATTTAAGATATAGTTGTTTTTTCCGACTTATTAATTCTTCAATCTCGTTATTCCACCAGAGTTTGTAACTATGCTTTTTAATTTTTAATCCAACTGCCTCTTCTGCAGCAGTTCTAATACTGTTTACTATATTTTCATATATAATTTCTAGTGGCTATCGGTTTCTTGTTCCGAAGAGTTTTTCGTCCAGTCTACGTTGGTATAACTTTTGTGTACTTTCACTAATTAAGCTATATTATTATATTGTTTTGTTGATATTTCTTCTGTCTGGTCAGTTTCTTCTCTCTTATCTGCACGTTGTTTGGATCTAAATGGGACTATAAACTTTGCCTTGACCATGTAATGGTCTGATCCACATGTTACACCTCTATAGGATCTTACATCATTAATTTTTAAATTTGTCTTCTGTTTAACCATTACATAGTCAATTACAGATTTAAGGCTTCTTGTGCGTTGAACCCAGGTGTATGTATGAATTTTTTTATGTTTGTAGAATCCATTGGTTATTTTTAGCTGATGTTGTTGGCACAATGCAATTAATCTCTGGCCGTTGTCGTTTGTAGTAATTTCTCCATGGGGCCCTACTACGTCGTCATCAGTTCTTTGACCAACCCTACCATTCAGGTCTCCAAGTATTATTACTTCTCTTGATGTTCCAATTTTTAGAATTTCATCGCTGACCTGTTCAAAAAATTCGTCCTTTTTCGTTATTGGTTCATCATCAGATATTGCATATAACCCAAGAATTGTTATTGGCTGTTGGTTTACAGTCAAATTGATCCGAATAATATTTTCACTCACTGCATCGAAATCAGATATTTTATTTTTATATTTTTTATGTAGCATGATCGAGACGCCTCTTTTCGCTCTTTCATGTTTTGGCACTCCAGTGAATAGATGTACATAGTTGTTGATGACTTCTGTAGCAGTTCCCTTCTTCTTCGTCTCTGTTAGCACCACCAATTCCATGTTCATGTTGAGTAATTCTTGTGTTGTTTCCTCTGCCTTTCCTTTGATTCCTTGTACATTCCAAGTACCAATATTCATAATCCTTTTCCGTAGCTTTTGTCGTGTTCCGTGAGATCCGTCCGTACCGAGGCATTTGTTAGTCTTTTTAGTAAGTTGAGATTTTACAAGTGACGGGGAACTAGCCTGTCGCCTTAACCCCCAACTTGGAGGACCAGGTAATTTTTTATATATATATATATATATATATATATATATATATATATATATATATATATATATGAATTCAACGCCAAGACACCGAAGTGATCAACGCTTTGAAAACGATGGAAGAGATTTCATCGAAACCGTCCATCAAGGGACTTTAAGCTAACACGGGATACCGGAAAAACCACTATTACATATACATATATATATATATATATATATATATATATATATATATATATATATATATATATATATATATATATATATATATATATATATATATATATATATATATATATATATATATATATATATATATATATATATATATATATATATATATACAGTACAATCTCGATTATCCGAATCATTAAACGAAAAAATCTCCATTATTCGAAACAGACTATGAGTGGTTTCCTTAACGCGTTGCGGACTCTTCGACGTCTAGAATTTCACCGCTGTCTATGTTTTGGTTAGTCGACGAGTGTTATAAGTTACTCATTACGTCTATTATTATATCAAAGGTAATAGTTTCGTTTTAATAGATATTTTACAAAATGGAGCGTTATAATAATAAGCGTAAACGTGTTGTTATTACCTTAAAAGAGAAACTTGAAGCAATTCAACGTTTAGATAATGGTGAACTTCTTAAAAATATAGTGAAGGATTTATGTGTAGCCGTGAGTACTGTTTCAGAGTGGAGAAAAAATCGCGAAAAACTTGAAAAATGGGTGTAGTGTTTTGTCATCGCCCACACAGGCACGAAAAAGTATGAAAAGCGGTGAATACCAAAAAGTGGATGATTCTTTATTTTTATGGTTTACACAGAATCGAGAACGTGGAATACCAATTTCAGGAACAATTTTAAAACAAAGAGCAGTGAGTTTAAGCAAAGAGTTGCCGGTTATTGAAGCGCCTGTGAATTTTTCTGCAAGTGATGAATGGTTAGATAGGTGGTAAAATAGACATGGTGTACGTCAACTGAAAGTTTGTGGAGAAAGATTGTAGGCTAATGTATCTGCCGCAAAAAAAAATTGCAGAGAATTTTGATCAGCTTATGAAAGAACATGGTACACAACCAGACCAAATCTATAATTGTGATGAAACCAGCTTGAACTACAAAATGTTGCCGTCAAATACCTTACCTTCAAAAACGGAAGCTGGATCATCTGATTACAAACGTAGCAAAGAATGTATTACTGTTCTTGCATGCAGTAATGCTTCTGGAAGACAGAAACTCCCATTATTATGTATTGGTAAGTCAGCAAATCCATGAACCTTTAAGAATATTCGTCGAAATGCTTTTTCTGTTTTGTATAAAAATCAAAACAATGCCTGGATAAACGCGACTCTATTTAAAGACTGGTTTTTTGGAGATTTTTGTTCCCAGAGTGGAACTTTTTTAAAAGAACATGGATATCCTAGCAAATGTATTCTGTTACTAGATAACGCCCCCACTCATCCAAGTGCGGAGCAACTTGAAAGTGGGGAAATAAAAGCAATGTTTTTACCTCCTGCTGTAACTTCTCTCATTCAGCCTATGGATCAGGGTTTACTGGAAAATTTAAAACGCAATTACAGGCTTGTTATTGGATCATATTTTAGAAGAAGTAGATGAAGGTGGCAATCTCACTGATTGTCTAAAAAAGACAAATTTGAAAAATGTTATATATTGAATAGCTTCAGCCTGGAATCAAGTAAAGAGTAGTATTCTGGAAAAATCTTGGTCAAAATTGATTCCACAAGAGGAGAGACATTACTCAGGGCAGAAACAGAAGATAATGAAAGTTTACATCAAATTATTACAAGAATATCAGGATGTGAAAGTGATACGGAAACCGATGTTTGTGAATGGTTAAACAGTGATAGTTTGGAAAATGAAATGACTGACCAATAATTAATTACAAGTGTACGCAAAAATGCTGCTATGATGATGATAACGAAGTAGACGCAACTGACAATATTCTAGTAAAAATGTCATATTTAGGAGGAATAGAGGCCCTAGAGAAAGCGTTAACTCATGTAGAACAACAAGAAAATGCAACCGCCGCGGACGTTTTGCTTATCGAACGTTGGAGAGACATTGCAGCCAAAAACAGAATTAACGCAAAACGAGTTAAAAATTACCTCATTTTTAAGACATTAAAGTTAAGAATAAAACAGTTTTATTTTCGATTTTCCGTACATATACATAAAATAAGTATACTAGTTGATCTATTCTTTTTCTTAATAAATACCTATGTACGTAATAGCATATCGTATATACGCTTTTAAGTCAATCTACAATGTTGTATTCATTCTAACTTCTATTTTATAAAAAAATTCGGATTAACCGAAATTTCGATTATCTGAAATCACTTTGTTCCATATTATTTCGGATAATCGAGATTCTACTGTATATATATATATATATATATATATATATATATATATATATATATATATATATATATATATATATATACAGTATATATATATATATATATATATATATATATATATATATATATATATTATATATATATATATATATATATATATATATATATATATATATATATATATATAAAAATATATATATATATATATGGTGTAGATAGATAGATAGATAAATAGAGCTGAGATACGAACTCGGCTAAGAATAATTTTGTATTGAAAACTTTATTTCTCATTCGATTTAACCGTAGTATGGTATAGTACATTTACATATGTTTTCTATATTACGTAATTAGACATAATATATATTTGTAGATTCCAACAGGGTCGATGGAGTCGTTTATTTATCCATTTTTTTTACCTTGCTCAATTACTTATTTTTGTTCGACTTTCAGAAATACACCCTCGTAATTCTAAATTATTTAAAAATAAAGCATGGTTGCACTGTACAAAGCTAGATAGACAGCTTTCAGGGTTAATTCGGCGGCAAACGGCAATTTTCCAGCATAGGGGATCACGACACAACGTAGTCTTTCCTTTGTTCGCCTGCTTTTTAGTCTGGCGCCGTACCCAGAACCAAGTTTTGGGTGGAGAACTTTAAGCACTTCAGCACTTCAAGAAATTACATAATATCGGGACCAGAGATTATAGCGCTGATTGGTCGGCGCCGCATATTAGATTAGATTATAGATTATTCGCTCAAATGAAGGCTACTCAGTACGAAATAAAAATCCCTAGAAGGCGTAAGTATTCAAAAATGGACGGTCGATATAGGTCTTTATGGTAAGAGGGATATATATATATATATATATATATATATATATATATATATATATATATATATATATATATATATATATATATATGTATATATATATAATGTTAGGTGTGGATCTTCGTTACACATTATATTGGTCTTTCTCAGATTCATTTTCTACTTTATTTGATTCTCCTAATTCCCTCAATATATGTTGTAAGTCATCTGGATTTTCTGCTATAATAATAACATCGTCGGGGAATCTCAAATTGTTCAGTGTGTTGCGGTTTATTACAATACCCTTGTCTTGCCATTTTAAATGTTTAAATATCTCCATTGCCGAGTTTGCTTCCTCTGCAAATCTTAATTTTATCTGTATCTTTATATACAAAAGCAAAGCCGGTACTCAAATTATATTCAGCTGACTTTTCTATTAATATTCGCATTGTATATATATATATATATATATATATATATATATATATATATATATATATATATATATATATATATAATCAGGTCAAATACAATTCTTTTTAATGCACCAAGATATACATAAAAAATTATGAATAAATAAACTGAAAAATTTTTGGAATGAAAAATAGTTTAGGTTAGTTCAGGAGTACTTACTATTTATTAATTATATTAATAATAATCTATAGACACGTAAAAAACAAAATTATTTTTTTTTGTTATAAATATATTATAAATAATGTGTCAACAGCAAATGTAGAAATTTTTTGAAAAATTGAATTAAATAAAAAAATTTTCTTTTTTTTTGTTGAGATAATTAACAAATATTTACAGAAAAACATGAATGGGGTAAAGCTAGTGGGAAAAGAGACTAAAAGGGTTGTTTTGTATAAAATATAGCATCATATGTCCTTTTTAAGGTTTTTAAAGTTGAGAAATTCAAATTCGGTAATATTTTCATTATTTTTAATTTTAATTTAAAAATGGGCTGAAAGAGGTGGGGGTTATTAAATATTGTACAGTTTTAATCATGTTTTTGAGATTCTACCAAGTTTTTTGATTAAGTGACTTGATATTTGTATTGTTATAGATTTTTTTTGGGGTTCTTTAAGTCCAGGCATTGAAACATTTTATTTACATATATACATATATATAAAATATATATATATATATATATATATATATATATATATATATATATATATATATATATATATATATATATATATATAACATGGGCTGAAAAGTCCCGGGCCTAACACATAGATGGCGCTAGTTTTATTGCAGTCACCTTTTTTTTCAGTTAATACTAACCTTCAAAAGACAGCTGTTAAAATTTCATGATATTCTATTCATTAGTTTGTGAGTTATTGTGCTAAGAGTGACGCTACTTTTGTTATTTTCAAAACAATGGATCAAAAACAATTTCGTGTTTTAATTTTACACTGCTTCTTGATGGGAAAAAATACCGTTCAAGCGAAGCAATGGCTTGAAAAGTGTTATGGGGACTCCGCTCCATCAGAAACAACAATAAAACGTTGGTTTGCTGACTTCAAACGTGGTCGTAGAGACACCGATGATGCAGAACGCAGTGGACGTCCAAATGAGGCGGTAACACCAGAAAACATCAAAAAAATCCATAAAATCGTTTTGAATGATCGAAAAGTGAAGTTGCGTGAGTTAGCTGACATCGTAAAGATATCAAAAGAACGTGTTGGCTTTATATTGCATGAGCATTTGACTATGAGAAAGCTCTGTTCAAAGTGGGTGCCGCGTTTGCTCACTGTTGATCAAAAACAAGAACGTGTTGATGATTCTGAGCAGTGTTTGGCCATGTTTAAACGTAACAAACCGGAATTTTTGCGTCGATGTGTGACAATGGATGAAACATGGATCCATCACTTCACTCCGGAATCAAAACGATCGTCATCTGAGTGGACAGCAACTAGTGAACCTCGTCCAAAGCGCCCGAAAGCACAACAATCGGCTGGAAAGGTTATGGCCTCGGTATTTTGGGATGTGCGTGGTGTAATATTCATCGACTATCTTGAGAAAGGAAATACCATCAACAGTGAATATTATATAGCGTTATTGGAGCGTTTGAAGGCCGAAATTGCAAAGAAACGACCACATATGGCAAAGAAAAAAATTTTGTTTCATCAAGACAACGCACCGTGTCACAAGTCAATCAAAACAATGGCAAAACTACATGAATTGAACTTCGAATTGCTCCCACATCCACCGTATTCGCCAGATTTGGCTCCCAGCGACTACTGGCTGTTCGCAGACCTGAAAAAAATGCTCGCCGGTAAAAAATTTCGCACGAATGAAGAGGTTATCGCTGAAACTGAGGCCTATTTTGAGGCAAAAGATAAATCGTTCTACAAAAGTGGTATTGAAATGTTAGAGCGGCGCTGGAATGATTGCGTTGCTCTTGATGGAGATTACGTTGATGAATAAAGCTAATTTTGAACCAAAAAAACCGTGTTTTCTTTGTTAGGCCCGGGACTTTTCAGCCCATGTGTTATATATATATATATATATATATATATATATATATATATATATATATATAAATATATATATATATATATATATATATATATATATATATATATATATATATATATATATATATATATATATATATATATATATATATACATATATATATATATATATATATATATATATATATATATATATATATATATATATATATATGCATATATATATATATATATATATATATATATATATATATATATATATATATATATATATGCATATATATATATATATATATATATATATATATATATATATATATATATATATATATATATATATACATCAACTGGTGGTGCTTGGAATAATTTACTCTCTATCTTGTGAAAGTGTAAAAGTGAAATTCAATCCCCACTTTGGAACTACGTTTTATAAGGAAAGTACTGGGCAAATCACTTTTACCGAGGTTTTATAAATGACATTGTCATATTAAATTTGACGAATAACGAAAAATAAATTTTATTTAAAATATATCCATGGAACTGCAATGAAAAGATTAATAAAATATTAGGCTTTAACCATCGTGGACAACCTAATGGAGAAAATATCTCTCTGCCAAATAAATGAAATTTTTAATTAACGAATTTTAAAGCGGTTTCGTCTCGTTTTATAGCCGGACCTAAATATAGGCAAAATCAAAATGGGGACCTGACCTAACGGCATGTAAATATTAAATGTAAATTTAAACCCCTATGCCAGTAAAAGCAATAAAAAACGTGACGTTGCTATAAAAATAGTATAATGTTATTTTTGCTTTTGATTTTTTATAATGTTTTATTAACTAAATTTTATTTTTACATAAACATTTCTAAAAAAAACATATTTTAAAATTGGTAGCATAAAAAATATACAAACAATGAGTTTAAATACTGAAATTTTGACTTGATGTTTAAAATATGTATTTAAATTTTAATAATACTCGTATTTATTTGAGAGACCAATATCTATTATTAAATGCCAAATACTTCTTAATAGATAAACTAGAAAACTTTATTGATTCATGTATACATACATATATGTCCTTTTATTTTAATTGATGATGTTATCACTCTAGCGTTTCACAATTTCAGAACTGTAAAAACACGAAGATATAAGTTTAAAGCTTAAGTTGTTCCTGTATTGATAACCTTAGTTGTTAACTTAATATTGCAAAATAGACTAGGTTTTTGAAAAATTTTCCTACGCAAGATTTTATTATAGCAACGTAAGTCACATTCAGAGTCTTGTATATATGTACATGCACATCAGTAAAAAATGGCGCATAACAATGATCACTCAAAATATACCACAAAAATAATACGTTACTAGAAGCGTTTAAATCTGTGCAACTTATCCCATGAAAAAGTTGCGGCGACCATAAAAATATAGAGAAATAAGGATTTTTGCTCCCACAAATTGAAATATCATTTGTCTTAAAATAAAATATAGATCCAATTTTTTGACATCTAGCTCTCTTAAGATAAGTTCTATGGCCCGCGTTTAAAAACGATGTCAGGCGTTTTTGATTACAGATAGAGATTGACGAGTGGTGTAGTCCCCAAAAAATCGATAGTCGAGTGTGAATCAAGTTTGTCTTTTTACCAGATGTTAAAAACCAAATCGGCTGATCGTGTAAGCGGTGGTATAGGTGGGTTTAGTGAAATTTAAACCATAGCAACTTAGCAAGAAGATTTTGCACAGTTGGGATAAGCGTTATATATATACATATATATATATATATATATATATATATATATATATATATATATATATATATATATATATATATATATATATATATATATATATATATATGTATATATATATATATATATATATATATATATATATATATATATATATATATATATATATGTATATATATATATATATATATATATATATATATATATATATATATATATATATATATATATTACATATATATATATATATATATATATATATATATATATATATATATATATATATATATATATATATATGTATATATATATATATATATAGATATATATATATATATACATATATATATATATATATATATATATATATATATATATATATATTACATATATATATATATATATATATATATATATATATATATATATAAAATATATCCTGGATATATTACATATATATATATATATATATATATATATATATATATATATATATATATATATGTATATATATATATATATATATAGATATATATATATATATACATATATATATATATATATATATATATATATATATATATATATATATATTACATATATATATATATATATATATATATATATATATATATATATATATATATATATAAAATATATCCTGGATATACTGAACCTAATATCAAAGCTGTCTTACAAAGCCCAATTCATCAAAAATGTACCTTCTCGATCAGACGAAATACCTTTACAATTTTATTATGTTATGTTTATATGTTAAAAGTTTCTCAGGATGAAAGTAAATTTTCCCTTACTATTGAATAATAATTAGTGAAAACTTTTTTCACTTTTTACTTCAGAATAAATCCAAGCTAAGATCATATCTAATTTTGTAACATGCATCGAAAATATCATCCATTATTTTTAGATAATTTGTGTATAATTCATAATACACTTTTATTATTTACCAGTTGAAAGCAACTTTTTTAACGCTAAAGAGTTTAATTAAAGGATCGGTAGATCTTCTCGGTAGATCTTCAGTTTGTTGCCTTTTAATATTAAAATACGATCAATATTGAATTAACCATGACAACAGGGCTCCTAGAAGAAAAAGTATGTGTTTTTCTTAAGAATTTGCACATATTTTAGGAAAATATTTTAAAGTGAGACTAATAAAAACGGCAAAATATAAAAGATAAAACAAAACTTAAATGTGAGAAAAAATTTGTGGTATATTTTGATGTCAAATAATTTGTCATTTTAATTTCCACCTTATGGAGTCACGAACTTTAAATAAAACTTGCGTTTTTCCAGAAATCGAACAAAACATCTATTTTTCTCATTTTCCTTGATATTTAGCTTATATAACTTTCTGCCCTAATACATCTTGTTCGGAATTTGAAGTACAATTTTTGGACTTCGATTACGCATTCTCTTTTTATGTATTCAATAGTGTTAACACTAATAAAGTATTTTTATTTTCTTTCTACGTATTTGACGAATTTTTTTATTAGACTATTATTAAACAGACAATATCTTTCAGAAACGGGCATGCAAAAGGTATAAATATAAGAAAATAACAGATTTATTTCGAAAGATATTAATACCCATATGTAGAATGTCAGCAGAACTCTTTGCTTTACGTTCGGCTGTCGGCTTTCAGGAAAAAGCACCATTTCCTAAGTGCAATAAAAAATACTCGATATTGTTTTCAGAAAACGTGTCATAAAACAAATAAAGCTAGACATAAAAAAGCCTGCGTTTCTGATAAAATACTCTATTATACTGTCCTTTGTCCTTTACACATACATACATATGTATACACTGGTGAGCAAAAAAATCGACTCGAACGAATTTGGATCATTTAATACCGATCTTTGAATTTAATTTTCAAACAGTGGTATTATTTTTGGTATCAATAGAATGCTGATTTTTTACTCTTTCCGATAGTACGAAAAACATTTGAATTTCCAAAAAGTTTTATTAATTAAAACGGTTTAACTCAATTGAACCGTTTTTGCTCGCTCAGTAACGAATTCGTTGTGCGCCTATAAAGCACATGCAACTGCATTTTCCTATCATTCCTTTATCGGAACTTGAACCGTCAGAACAGACGTTACCAAAAGACTCGAGCCTTTACACGGAGAGCAGAATCACGAAGAAGAAGGTGTACCTCGGAGCGAGACGACCACTTTATTGTCAAGACAACTCTAAGAAATAATCACTTGACCGGCGTTGAAGTCCAGTAGGAGCTCCGATAAGTTCGTGATTGAGCTATCAGTCATTGGACAGTCAGAAGAAGACTCAAAGAAGCTAACCTAATTTCGAAGAGACCAGCTAACGGACCCAAATTGATAGCAGCCCATCGACAAGCGCGACTCAGATTTGCCCGAGGACATGTCGACTGGACTTTATAGCAATGGCGCTCCGTTTTATTCTCCGATGGGTCCCGAATGTGCCTATATGGCAAGAAGGAATCCTGGGGGGCGCTATGCGCAGTGCTGCATTACTAAAACTGTCGCCTACGGACGAGGTCCTGTCATGGTGTGCGAAGGCATCTTACTGGATGCGAAAACCGATTAGGTTTTCGTGATTGATGAGACTCGTAGCGGTGAATTAACTGCTCACCGGTACATCAAGGAGATCCTGCAGGAACAAGCCGTTCCTTACGCTGGGTTTGTTGGCAATAGCTTAGTGCTAATGCATGACAATGCGAGGCAACATGCTGCTGCATCGGTGCGGCAATATCTGGCGGAAGTGGGAATACCCACATTAGACTAACTTGCTCGGAGTTTTGACCTCATTCCAATCGAGCACATGTGGGATGAGCTCAAAAGAATGGTTCGAGCCATAGCCCCTGCATCGCTGAGCGACCCAAAGATTGCGGTGGCAGAAGAGTGGGAAAGAATCCCACAGACAGTGGTGAAAAGCTCACCACTCCATGAAACACCAGCTGGAAGCAGTAACAAAGGCTAGTGGGGGTAATACAAAATATTGATTTTTGTTTTTATCAATAAATTTTATTGTTAAATTTAAAATTTGTTTAATTATTCCTTTCTCTTACTCCTATTTTCAATCCTTGTCATCCTTGTTTCCCCTTTCAATCATTTTAATCAGTGGGCCTATGGAATTTGGTATCATTAAAAAGAGAATAGAATGGGCTTTCGAATGATACTAGAATCCGTAAAAATATATGAACACTAAATTCTCAGATCCGTGTTAAACCAATCCAATATATATATATATATATATATATATATATATATATATATATATATATATATATATATATATATATATATATAAATATATAACTTTAAAAAGCAAATCGAAGATTGTAGATACACATGTGATCAAATTTACAACTGTGACGAAACTAGTCTGAATTATAAAATGCTTTCATCAAAAACATTGACATCTCGACAGAAAAAATCAGCTCCTGGGCACAAACGAAGTAAGGAAAGATTAACTATAATGGTATGTTCCAATGCATCTGGCTAGTACAAAATCCCACTGATGGTGATTGGCAAGTCTGCACGTCCAAGAGCTTTAAAAGACATCTCACCCAAAGCCCTACCAGTCTATTACAAAAGTCAGAAGAGCGCATGGATGGATGCGACCTTATTTACTAACTGGTTTGAAGAAAACTACGTGCCATCTGTGACTAAATTTTTGAACAGAAACCGTCTCCTTATTAAAGCAATTTTGTTAATGGATAATGCCCCCTCTCCCCCTGGAGAAGGACTTCATGTGGGCGAAATTGTTGTAAAATTTATTTTTTCTTCCAAATGTAACCAGCATAATGCAACCAATGGCATCCTCGAAAACAGTTTAAATCTTGAACATCTGTTAGAATACACAGAAAAGGAGGATATTATGAATGGGATGAGAAAGGTTAGACTGAAAAATGTTATTTACTGGGTAAGTCAAGCTTGCGTACTACCACTATTCAAAAATCTTGGTCAAAAGTTATTGATTTTGAGGACTATAATGATAGTGCAGATGATACTCCATTGGCTTTGAAATTGAGAAGCCATAGAGAAATGTCCTGTTCAAATTTTGACAGCGAGATAGAAGAAAAAGAAAAAAGTTTATTTGAATTAATGCAAAAATTAAAAGGTTGCGAAAATGTGACAAGAGAAGATGTTGTTGAATGTATTACAGCAGATGATTTAGAAGAAGAAATGCCTTTCAGGAAACCAAAAAATCAGATGACGATGACGATGACGAAGCGGCGGTGGATGAATAGTCTCCCACTAAGATCTCTCATCAAGAAGGTTTTGCTTCTTTGGAAAAAGCTTTGAGGTATATCGAACAACAACCAGAGGCAACC